>OY986964.1:628925-828813 GCA_963920575.1 Narthecium ossifragum | reverse complement strand
TGGCTGGAAACGGCCGGATCTGGCTGGATCTCGCCGGATCTGGCTGGATCTAGCCGGGGAAACAGCCGGATTTGGCTGGATCTGGCCGGATCTGGCTGGATCTGGCCGGATTTGGTCGGATCCGGCCGGGAAAAGGCCGAATCTGGCCGGATTTGGTCGGATCCGGCCGGGAAAAGGCCGGATCTGGCCGGGAAAGGTTTGCACATGTCCTCTTCCGTCGCAGATGACCGTGGCAGCCTTCAGCTCCGCCGAGATCACAAGCTGCTTCATGTTCTTCAGGACGGCGGCCCTCGCCATGTCGCTGGCGAACGACGACACTTCACCGGCGAAGAACTCCAGGCTCTCTCCGTCCACGCACATCTCTCCGAGCATCTTTCGGATCTCGATTCCGAAAGATGAGGTCTGTATTCCCTCATCTCCACCGGGAAAGCACTCTTGGCCGCCAAGAAGTCGCCGTCGTTGTTCTCCGGCGAGACCCACCGGTGTGGGAGCAGAGAGGCAATGGAGATGGAGGGAGAGGGAGAGTGGGCGGCCAGTGGGGGAGCAGATCAGCAGAGAGGTGAGTGGGTACTGGGTATGGGTAGGTGGTAGTGGGTACGGTGGTAGGTGGTAGTGGGTACGGTTGCCCCTTTAAAAACCTCTTCAACCAGTACCCCTTGTAGACCAGAGTACCAGAGTTGAACCAGGTTTTTAATCTTAGCTACTGTAGAGTGATAGTGGGTGTGTGTTAAACACGGGTTAACGGGTTGACCCGCCTAACCCGCGGGTCAACCCGACCCGACCCGTTTATAAACGGGTCATAAACGGGTCGACCCGTTTATGACCCGAACCCGTTTATACCAAACCCAAACCCGTTTATCTCGGGTCGGGTCGGATTGGGTTCACGGGTCATGATCCAGATTGCCACCCCTACTACTCACTCCCAAATCGCAATCCCTAGCCGTCGGCCTCCTTCCTCAAGCTCTCACTCACTCGGTCGCTCCTCCCAATCCCTAAACGCCGCCGACCTCCTTCCTCGAGCTCGCCTCGGCCTCGCATCTCTTTTGCGGCTCTGCCTCCAAAGTCCCTAAACGCCGCCAGCCTCCTTCCTCGAGCTCTCCTCCGATCAGGCGATCCCTCTCTTCCAAGCTCTCCCCCGATTTGGATATCCCTTCCCCCTGATGAGAGCCCAACGCCGCCGGCCTACTTCCTCGAGCTCGCCCCGCATCTCTTCTGCCTCCAAAGTCCCTAAACGCCGCCGGCCTCCTTCCTCGAGCTCGACCCGCATCTCTTCTGCCTCCAAAGTCCTATTCCTGGCCTTCTTCCCCAACCTGCTTCCCACCTCTTCTTCTCCCGGTGTCCTCTTCTCCATTAATAACATTAGCATTGGTTTGTATTCACCTCATCCCCTTCTCTCTATCCCCTCGCTCTCTCTCTCTCTCTCTATATATATATATATATATATATATATCTCAACCCTCTCTCTATCTCCTTGCAGGGAAATGTTGTTTCGTGGAAAGCAGCTTTGGGCGTTTTTTTGGTGCAGATCTTTCACGCATTAAAGATTTCAGAAACTACTGAGAAAAGAACTGGCTTGACATCGGAAACAAGGTTTGATCTTTCCCCCTTCTTCTTTCCCATCCATCCCATTGTCTTTTGTTACAAAAACTTAAACATTTTAATGGCTTCTTGATCCACATCTGTAAGAAATCTCTTTGATCCATCCCCTTCTTCTTAGCTAAGGGTGATGGGATTGGTGATGGGATTTCCAAGTAAACCTTCTGTTTTGATAAATTTTGGTTGAACAATGTGCAAATTTAAGCTTCTTAGCTAAGGGTGGCAGACCTGAGCTTGTCAGTTGTGACCTTAAGATGTAGAGCAATGTGGAAACTAGATAAGGGGTAACCTTATGATCAAATTGGAGAAAAGTCTGTTAGTTAACATGCTTGGGTTTTAAAGCTTGTCTGAGATGGAAGACTTCTTGATCTTTGCTTCGGCGCTTTGTGCTATCCATTGCTTGTCTGAGATGGAGAAAAGTCTGTTAGTTAACATGCTTGGGTTTTAACATGCTTGGCCATTGTGAGTGTTTGATAAGGTTATTTCTTTGTGCTATCCATGTCTTTAACTTGGTCAATGTCAATCATCTAGGAAGCATAGGAATGATATTAGACAACAACAATGAACTGAAAAGAAAATTTTGATTTGGAGATGGTACAAAACATGGATAGTACAAGGGGTTAGATATGCCAGATACAGGTGATATTTGGTCTAATTCTAAATTCCTATCAAATCAGATTGTCTTTTTCATGATCTTCATTGCTATAGATAATAGATTGTTGCATGCTTGTAAGAGTGTTCCCAATTTGAATGTGAAAGGTTATATTGCTTGTAAGAGTGTTCCCAAAACAGCTAGCAAGTACAAAGTTAGGCTTTGTATGATTATATTATCTGTTGTTTTGCAGGGAGGGAGTACATGTGAAAGGATATATTGCATGGGCTCTCACGGACAACTTTGAATGGGAGCATGGCTACCAGAAGAGCTCTGCAAAGTGGTTCACCAAGTTTCTGGAGTCTTAATCTCTCTTTTTTCCATCTACATATATGAGTTTGTAGTAACTCTTCACTAAAGTCTATGGACTATGGAGCAGTAACTCTTCAATAAAGTGTATACAAAAATATTCTAGATTTGGAAAACAGCTGTTTTAGTTGTATTGTGATCTGCTATTGCATTTGTTGTTTGATCTACTGAACTATGAAAGCTTCAAGCTGCTTCCTTTATATCACTTCAGAATGTTATGAACTCTTGGATGGCTAAATTTAGTATTCAATTTGATTTAAATATTACATTGGAAAGTTCGGTTCGGTTCCGGACCCGAAAAGTTCGGTTCAGTTCGGTTTCAGATTTTTGGAACCGAATAATTTCGGTTCGGTTCGGTTCTGTAAAAACATGACCGAAAAAAATTCGGTTCTTCGGTTCTGGACCAAGAACCGAACCGAGAACCGAATGCTCACCCCTAGTCGGAGTCTCTCCGGTCTCATGTGGATCCCATGAGACGATTATATCCGGTGGATACTGTACACGCGTTTTAATTGATAGTGAGCTATCGATTCAATCAACTAATTCATCGATAATGAAGTATCAATGAACTAATCAATCAATCAATACCTCACTACCGATATCTGACATCATCGATAATGAAGTATCAATGAACTAATCAATCAATCAATACCTCACTACTGATATCTGACATGTATATCAGTATCGATTCATCCATATATAATTTCCATATCACTTGAACATATACATAAATTTTTTTTCATAAAGAAATACCATCAGTTTTGCTATGAAGCATTCGACGGATCTGATGAAACAAGCACGAATCTTAATGCAGGGATCGATATAATATGCCCAATGAATGGCAATGACAATTGAAAAGAGATGATCCAATCATACAACAAGCATCTTGCAACCAACTATCATAGGAAAAATAAGACGGATTCTAGCTGAATGTAACAAATCAGCAAAACCACCAGGAGGAGTTTCACCAGCATGCAGCAATGTCAAAAACAGATTTTATTCTACAGGCATATGGGCTTTAAGATCAACCAAACCAGGAAAAGTACAGCCTTTTCCAACTCCATAATGACATTTGATTCACTTGCAAAGTTTTCCTCGCCATACAGACCAGAACACTCTCAAATGACAATATCTGCAAGAAACACTAACATAACTGCAACATGGTCTAACCCCAAGAACGCTTCAGACTTTTAGTGAGGTCCTTGTTAGTACATGAAAAAGGGATTAGTTTCGCACTCACCAATCAATTGAAAGCAAAAACTAAATCCTAACTGCCAAGGGATGGCAGTGGGAATTGATCAGTGATGAGCTTCGAGCAGTGAAATATCAAAATTATGCTGAAGAAGAAACTTGCAGCTGACACCCAAGACCTTAAGCTTCATCTCTTCTCAACAGTTCAACCAGATTAGCTTTCTTCAATTTCGAATAACCTCTGATGCCTCTTGACTTTGCAAGTTCCCGCAGTTCTGAGAGCTTCAAGGAGCTCAAGTCAGTAGCCTCCATGGCTGCTGGTTCTACTGCCTCTTCATAAGTCTCATCGGTATCAGAAGATTCAGATGGATCATCAAGTATTACATCATCAGGCTCAACAACTAAGTCAGACTCTGGATCTGGCTCGATTCTAACAGTAGCTTTCTTCTTCCTCCCATGTGTCTTATAAGAGGAGTCAGCACTGATACCTTCTTCAGCTGAATATACAGGTTGGAACTTCACCCTTGGAACTGGAGATTTCCGTCTGAAATTTGATGCTGGTCTGCTTATAGGAGTAGATTCTGCCTCATGAGCCTTCTCAGAGATATCACTGGACTCGAAATAGTTCGAATTGTGCTCATCTTCAAAAGGGTTGCTTCTTTCTGGTTGGTCCAGATTGTATTCCTCCTCCTGAATACCCTTTTTACCGTCAACCGAGTGTTTCCTCAACAATTTGAGAAGAGATTCCACAGTCCCCTTCTCACTCTGTCCTTGTTGTGAGGTTTCAATCTTCTTCTCTTCCTTGACAGCTGCTCGCTCACGTAGTTGTGCTTGGACCTTTCTGAACAGCTCGACAATCTCTTTTTCTCTTCGTCCTGGAGTTGCAGTAGTCTGGTTTCTCTGATTACTAGAAAGAGATAATATTGGTCCATTCTTGGAAGATAACGTATCAGTTTCTTCGAGGTTCTCAGAATTATCTCGCCCTTGAAATTGCCGACTCTTGCCCTTAGAAAACCCTTTGCTTTGTTTCGAGAAATCTGGGTTCCTCCTATGGCTGTTAGAACTTGCTGTGCATGCTAAAGAAACCTTCCTAGAACTGTGAACAGGAAAACATTTCAGGAAGACACTAGCACCCTGAAATAGTATGTGGCTTCCTTCGCAAGAAGAATAGGATACAGCTCTTCCAGATAACCGAGCATATGGAAGGCAATTCCTATCAGGAATTGCATGACCTGCAAGGAAAGAATGTTTGATTTATTGTATTCATTTAATACAACATAATTGGAACATGTTCGCTCGTTACATAGCTATAATCAACTTCTTGTGAATTGAACTGTGTGCACAGGAATAGCTCTGTGATCATAGCAGAAAGAGATGCAAGAGATTCATGCAGGAACAAAAATAACTCACTGATACAGGTACATTTTGACAGAGAAGCACATATTAGAAAGCTGTATGTTTCTTCGGACACTTCCAATTTACATTAAATAGGCACACACACACAAATTAATTTTAAATTCTTGAAACAATTTTGCTAATGGCCTCATGGACTTGTGTTTCATGAACTCTAAACCTCTAATTAGACAAAAGAAAGCAAGCCTTCAATTACAACTATAAATCCGACTTTCACCTCCAGATTAGAAAAAAAAAGCCCGGATGTGCAGCTAGAATAATGTCGACCATAAGGGTATTTGCTCCCAAGATATGACATCAGTCAGCTGTTGCTTGGTACCATTGTAGAACTTATTTACCAGCTTGACAACTAATCTTAAATGACCCAAACTTCCTCTTAGGCTTCAGCCTTCTCAGACCATCATTTTGATTTTGCAGCTATGTTCCTTGTCTCAAAGAAGCACTGCACTGGAAGCAGATCTGCTAAACTTGGTAGCCAATTTAGCAACAAACTTAATTTAGAGCCAATTTGATCAAGTTTTTGGTCAGAATAGCACCACTCTGCTTCTTTTCAACCATTCTTCTCCTATTCATCTTCATTTTCTTTCAAGAGATAGAGAGAGAATGCACCATTTCTCGTCTTTAAAGTATAAAACCATTTTTTTCTGACCTGAGATATATGCCCTCATATTGATAGAGGGTTTAAAATCCTATAAGTTGTGTACATTGCTACAATTGAAGTACCCCAAAAATAACTACATTATCAGCATACCAAACATATAGAATTGACTGATCCTTGGAATCCTTCCCAACCAGTCCACTGCAGCAAACAATTACAACAAGAGTTCTACATATAACAAATTGGTTCATTAGGAAAAGCAACTGACATCCAAAAAAGACTGTTCCCTCCAAGCGATTGTAGCACTTCAAATTCTGTATTCGTAAACCACGTAAAATTTCATTAACAACAGACTGCATGGGACTAGATGCACATAACAGGAATAAGTAGCAATCTTTCCCAGTTTTGTCATGAAATCAAGCACTGAATCCTCATGATCTCGGATCTTTTTCTTTACAAGAAGCATTTGGGGGAGTAGTACTATGATCAAACCAATCCTGAAGATTAGAAATCACATCCAGGACACATTCAACTATCATAACGAATTAGGTCCCGCACTCATATTGCATCAAGATCGCTTTCAAATCTATTAATTTCCTTTTTATAAGCACGAGCATCTTCAATCTTTAATAAAAGAAAGCATGTCAGGATCAAATGGCGACACAGTTTGAAGAAGCTGCCTCATAACGACATAAGAATAAATTTCTCGCTGCCTAGTCCAAACTTTGAGATACACGGAGTCATTTACAATAGAAACGCCATAAACCAACATCTCCAAAGCTCACGAAACCCCTAAAAATCATATCTTTAACACGCTCTGCAAACACTTCAAGATAAGCATAACAATAGAACTAATAACCCATATCATCCCTAAACCAAACCAAACTTAAATCTTTCATGTCCTTGCCAAGCAAGATAGAGATAAGAACCCCAGGCCAAATCATTCTAAAAATATAGATCCAGCAGCTCACATCTTAAAATCCGCCGAAATGGCCATACAAATCAACCTTCCAGCCGCTTCCAATTGAAGGCACCTCAAACCCATGCTCCAGAAATCCTAAAACTCAACGCAGGAGGAGGATGAGGAAAGAAACCCTACCTGGGAAGTTGTTGCAGTCGAGATGGAGCCCTGGAGACATTGCACGACAGTGCTTCCGCGACGAAGCGGGAGAGCAGCAATCGATAGGGTTTTTGGGGGAGGGGATATACCCATCCAGCTAGCTATTCACGGGTCGGATCTATGCTCTCCGACAGGAGTACCCGTTAAGGTAGCGGAGGTTACCCGTTAGCAGGTAGAGTCGCGCTCGATAGCACAAACAAAGACAAAGTTAATGAACCAAACAACGTATCGACGCCTGATGGTTGATACAGGATCCATCGTTCTGATGCAGCCCAGTTCGGTACAGAGAACCAAACACTACCTTACCAAATAGCCAAATCGTGCCAATTTATATATACAATCAATCTCTTTTTTCTTTTTTTATTAGACGAGCCAAGGTAAAGAGGGTGCGACACAAGGCCTTCGAAGGTGGTCACCGAATCCTGTACCACTTTCGCCACCTTCACCGAATCCTGTACTACTCTCGCGACAAGCACGGTGTCCTCATACCAATCCTGTACTGCTCTCGGAGTTCTCATGTGATCCGGTTCAAGGCAGTGTCACAACCCCCATTATGCAATCAATCTCAAATTGGCCAAAAATTGGTGGCTTCATTAACTTGAGCACAAACTAGAGCAAGTAAATCATACTCGCATACCATCCAATAAGAATAACTCACAAAGATGGTTCCACACCATTAAACCTACTGTTCCAATCACTCGTTCTTTCTTGCAGCATTCACGGCCAGCCAATAATTTAAGATACAGGCAGCATTTTCCGATGCCTGACCTTGAGAAACAGTTGTTAAATAAAGATACATGGTCAGATGGCAGATGTATGACCCAGAACCCAGATTCAACAAAAGTGCCGCGATATCATGTCCTCTCAAGCCAATGCTCATTACATTGCTTCTGCAGAACATAACAACCTCGTTTCGTGGAGAAGATGAAGATGTTCTTCTAGCATCGCCTATGTTTTGGTACTCTTTGCCATCTCATCTACATCCAACTCCACCGCCAAGACCGACGAGTCTTGATTCATTGCCAGACGGCTGGATACATGAAATGACAGAACTTAGTTAAGGTCATCAGAATTTACAGTTCAAAATATTTAAGAAGAAGAACCCGCAGATCACCTGTTATGCACTGGACCATGATCTACAGCTGATCTCAAACAGTATATGACCCTACCAACAATGTCGGTCATCGGTACAGGACCAAATAATCGACTATCCCTTGCTTCCTGATATCAAACAACAACAAACATTGATCAAATGGATGCATAGACAGGTAAATAGAGGGGAAATCATTCAAATTTGTCTCCAATTTCCATCATCTAAGACAGCAGATTCCAAACCCTCTCTTAGGAACCGAATATCACTAGGTTTCTTCTGGCATTGATACCACCCAAAGGTATTGCAAAGACAACTCCTTCCAGAATCATCTGCAACTTCATATTTCTTTCATAAGCTACAAGTCGAGACAAGCTCAACAGCATCCTGAAAACAACTAAAACTATCCTCCAAGCCAAAAAAAAAAAAGAAAATTGTAGCTTGCCGATGCCAAAACAACATCGTCATAATATGCATGATTTTAGGCATTGCTAATGTGATGAATAACTGATTTAAATCAGGGATTATTCTTCATACTTTCGTTTAAATTAGCCTCCACATTGTAGTCATGAGACATACCTTTGGCTTTAAAGACTCATTGTCTGACATCACCCAACATTGGTCCTTTTCCAGAAGAAAAGGCTCATCTTTCTCATCCTTAGAGATCATCTCATATCCTTCAATAGCTGCCAGCCTTCTAACTAGATAATCATCTGGCTTTTCAGGATCTTTCAACATCACAACGTCTCCAACAAAAACTTGCCTAAAGCGAAAAATACGCATTAAGGAAAGACCACAAATTTTAGCAGTGAAGATCCTAGGAGCTACCGGAGAATGGGTCAAAGCATTTATCTATTTACTACAGGTAATGCAAGAAACAAATATCCTGTTAAAGAAAATCAAGAAGGTTGCTTCTCCAAACAAGGAGAAATAAAATGGAAGTAAGTTTGCAGCACAAGTGACAGAGAAAAATAAACATCAAGCTATTCTAAGTTATCCTCTTTACCTACATATATCACTTTCCAAGAGCAAGCAAACACTAAAAGCATAAGGAAGATGCTTGGAGACTACTAATGAAACTTCCAGCTAAAGGCCACTCCACCAGAAATAATCGCTTAAACTGAATATATTTCATTGTTCCTAACAAAAAAGCTTCCCCAGAACCTCTATGTGAAAAGAACTATAAGCAGGAAAAAATCACCAAACCAATGGTTACAAATCATCACATGCACAACAGTGAGATGCATTAAATTGATCGAGATTAGTAAAAAGCTCGATATATAAGCTCTATCTATATACAAATGTAAGCATCAATTTCATCATGAAGATATCATGGTTGATGCCAAAACCAAAGTGGGTTATCTGACATTGCAATAAGCTTTTAGTTTGTCAGATAGCATATTACAAGAAAACTAGGCCCATCGTAGACCAAAACGAATACATTGCAAAGCCTTCAAAAGAGATAAAATGTGTGATAAAGATACAAGAACTCCTTTGTGTATCTGGGACATATGCTACTTAAAAAATAAAAAATAATAAACATAAGATACAAGGTACAACTAAGTACAGGTTCCATCATATAACTTGATTGTTATAGCATCATATGAAATATCTCATGTAGTGTCCGCTTTCTACTGCGAACAAGCAAAATATTATAAGTTAAGCAATTCATAAGCGATAGGAACAATCAAAAGAGGATCTTGGATACGTTGGAGCTGGAAAGGGCAGTTTTCTGACGAGGAGACTTCCCCCTTGTCCTGTTATTAGTGGTTCCATCTCTTCCCCTTTATTCCAGTGCAGAAATGTCAACTTTCCTTGGAAAAAATTCTTCCACAATGCATCACTTAGTTCCCTTGCATTGATTTGACCAACATTGTACTTCTGCATACACCATTAATAAGAATCATGATCGCCGCACATCTTTTGTAGCATGAATGTATGCCTCTAACCTTAAGGAGGCAAGCATGAACTTATAACAAGAATAAACACGTAGTAAACACTGATAACAACATATTACGAAAGAAATACAGAAAATATAGCTAAAGAATGAATAATAGGCACTCAAACAGGTTTCAAAAACTACAAAAACTGATAACAACGTGCTATGACAAATGTGTAGAAGACATAGAGCACGATTTAACAAACCCAAACCTATGAACAAAAGGACTGGAATACACTTTCACAAACTAGAAAACCCATAATGCAAGTTTATCAGAATCATCAAAAAATAAGGCAATAACAACAAAGATTAGATGAGCGGATAAGAACATGGTTGAGTTCATACTTTATGAACAAAGCCAATGCAGTCCCTTAATACGACACCAATGTGTGGAGGATTTAACAGCCACAACCCTCAAGGTTACATCCTTGACTGGTTCCAGTAGATGCAAAAAGAACTAGTTGCTGGAAAAGTCAAGTGCACTAGTGCTCAGTGACCAGATGAGAATGTGAGCTTTCCCCCTAGGAGAAGATGCTTCTCATTCATGTAAAGCTCTCTCACTCACCAAACTAGATAGGCCTCTCACTTAGAAAAGTACCATCCGTCAATATGATTTTTATAAACGGAAATGAAAAGCCGACGAAGTACGGAGAAAAATCTCATTCCAAAGAATAAAAACCAATAAAGGTCAAAGAAACATGGAGTGCTTGCAAGAAAGAAGCATTAGAAATAAAGGCATGAGTTTGGCAATGGAACCCATATTTACCACATCAAATCCAAGATAAAACACCATGCCTTCACCACAAAAAGAAACATAACTCGAGAGTCGACAACCCCAATTCGACAGTTCGGAGAATATCGTTCAATAAAATCAAATAAAGGGAACAAGAAACATTCAAAGGCTACAAGAAAACATCAGAAAACCTCAAAGGGCAAAGCGGCATATCAAAAGCACCCAAAACCAAACATCTCAAAGCGGAACCAAGATTCAAGAAACATCACAGCAATACACAAGAGAGATAGAGGAACAAGACACAGTCGTCGATCGAATCGGAACAGCATCGTATAAGAGAGATCGAGACGGGTTACCTTCCAACTGAGGGAGAGGGAGTACTCGAACTTGTTGGCGGCGTAGCGAACCCACGTCGAGAGAGACACCATAGCATTCCAACGAGCCTACCCTCCTTCCTCTTTCTCCTATGATAAAACCCCTCTCCGCCCGCCTCGCGCACCTCGGCAGTCGCTGCCCTCTTTTTCTGTAGATTTCGGTAGCTAAGAATCGATCCACGTTTACGACTCCGGAGAGGAGCAAGCGGGGCGGATTTTATCTGGCCAATATAAATCCAATAAGCTATCGGATGAGAACTGGACATTCGAGTCCGCTAAGAAGTTTAGCCTCTAGCCACGAGGCCCACGACCCGTTTCGGCTCCTAAAACGGCTAAACAGTCGGATTGTGTAAACATTAACGGGTCGAAATAGAACCCGGATCCGACTAGCTAGCATTTAGATCAAAACCCCATCTCTCTCTTCTCCTCCTCCTTCCTCAAAACACAAACCCTGGCCAACTAATTGGAGCAATCGCCGGCAATGGAGCCTTACCGGCGAGTGTCGGACGGCAAGTTACGGCCGGCATCCCCAGGTATGTTGATTTTCTTTTCCGCAAATATTTTTCGTTCCTCCTATATGCAGCCGCGCCCCCGTTTTGGTACATCTCTCCCTGCCATCCATTGGATCCTGGAGGGCGATCGCAGAGGAAAGCCTCGTTTCATCGCACGCTGTTTCCGTCACAGCGGCAGGGACTGCCGTTGCCGCAACCTCCTTTGGCTGCAGCCTCTAAATTCTCCTTTTGATCTTTTTCTCCTTCTAAAGTTGCTTCTTGTACGCCTTTTGCGGAGCATCTTTTTCTCGTTTATTCTTTCATCGATTCGCTTTCTTCTCCTATTATTACGACATCTCCTGTTGGGAGTGCTTCATTCTTGTGTTCTTTATTCTCATAGACGATGACGAGGACGATGGGGATGGTGATTATGATGAAGTTGATGGGGGTAGCCGATTGCTGGGATTTATGTTTGGCAATGTCGACGGCTCTGGTGATCTTGATGTTGATTATCTCGATGAGGTAATCATTGTAGTGTTATGATTTTATTTTGCCCAGTGCTCTAGGGGTTTCAAAGATGCGTCTTGTATCTGTGGTTTTGAAACTCTAAGATGTGAGTTCTAAACATGAATTTTCTATTGTATTTTATCTTTCTGTTCCATATTTCTTTCTTCTTGTTGAGATAATTTTGCAATTTGAAGTGTTCATAATCATTGGAACAGTATCCGAATTTATAAGAACAGTCAATAGGATGATGAATAGGGTTCATGTTTCATGCTGGAAATTGCAAAACCCCTTGCATTATATAGTTGCACTAGTCATAGATGAGTTCTGGGGCCAAATTTGTAAATTGGAGATGTACTTCTTGGGTGTTAAGATCAGAAGTCAAAGAATATGCTTTAGTAGACGGGGGTATGTGTTGGAGCAGCTTATATGTTCTGTTTATCTCTTAGTATATTTGGGCCTTTTTTGGCTCTGAAATGCTTCGTCACTTTTTCACTTCGTCTCTTCATCACTTCATCTTTGACATGGGATTTATTTTGCTTATCGGAGCAACCTAAGATGGATTCTAATTCACTGAGGATTTATCCTAGCTCATTTGCAAGTTCCCAATAATGCCATCATTTATACCCGCATGAGAGTGTAAATATGTTTAACTTGCATCCTCATGTATGTGCTAAGCAGAAATGCACATATGTAAGATTTTTACTCTACACGTATTCACTTTTTTACTGACACGTGGTTAAGAAAATATCAGAGTTCATCTCATACAGTGTGTGCACTGGTTGTTTCTCAGGATGCAAAGGAGCACCTTTCTGCATTGGCGGACAAGCTGGGTCCTTCACTTGCAGATATTGATGTATGGAAACTCAAAAAATGTCGTGATTTTAGACATGAAATAGACATCGTATTGAGATTTAGAAGAAGTTAGCCACTTAGTTTATTTTCTCTGATGGACATTTTTCTGTGAAAACATGTAGTTGATCAAATCATCTCCTGGACAAACAGATACCTCTGAACAAGGTCAGTATTTGATGTAAGAGAGTAATATTGTCCATGCAATTTGGCCTCCTGTTAGAAGTATACTGAATGGATATGCAATTTGGCATTCTTCTATTCTGTATATTTTATTGCCCTGAATTAGAACAATCGTCCTTTTTAAGCTAAGCAAAAGCTTAAGAGGTGTTGATCATGCTTCTCTTCTTTTATTATCCCATCTTATAGGAGACCAAGCCTGGATAACTTTATATCAGACGGTCTAAACTCTTTTAATCCAAGGGTGGATAATCACCCCAGCACGTACGGGCCTTACGAACCCCAAATGATTCCACCAGCCACGTCATCCTCCCGGTTTTCCCAATGTTCGCTTCCTACAATCACGCGGTTAACAGCTATTAGCATAATGATGTACATAGAGAAATACACGGTCAACAGCTATTAAGCAATGTCGTTACGCTTCTATAGTCCAATAAAACCTCGCCACGTGCAAGCTTCAGCAAAGGCTAACGTCCTCCTCTCAGATCATCGGAGTGCTTCTTCTTTCCATTTCGGCACTGCCTAAATCTCTCATTTATCAACCTAATTATAGGCAGCTGGTCGATAACTTCACATTTAACGGTTGAAACCCATTCAATATAAGTGTGGACTGTGGAGAATCACCATGCCATGGGCACAGGCCCACACCTAGTATCTTTATACTCTAGATTCAGACAGGTCCTTTTGGTATTATTTTATAATTAGTGTGTAGATGAATGCTGTATATGTAGGATTTTTAGTGGTCATGTGTCAAGCAGGTCCATAAATGTAGTTTAGGCATGTTTCTTTGATTTGGGTGAACAGCAAGATATCTTCTTTGATTACAGGTTACTAAACATGCCATTACATGGCTGGATTAGATTGGAACGACTGTCCATTTCCCCTGAGTGTTGTATTAGCTATATAGCTTTAGTTCGAGTTTAGGTATCTTGCCTATGTTTTCTTTTGACTGGAAAGAATTGTCTATCACGCTACCTATCTATTTGTCTATCCATGAGTTTATGCTTTGTATACGTGCATGTGTGACTGGCATGCAGCAACCTGCTCTCATGTTTACAGTCATCCATCTATGCTATCTGTTGCATGTGTTTGCATCTTATTGGTACTCTTCCATTACTCTGTAAGTCTATGCTTTACTTAAGGCTCTCTATTCTCACTGAGTCTTCCCTTTCACTAGATTATGACGAGAAGGCTGAGGATGCCATTGATTACGAAGATATAGATGAACAATATGATGGGCCAGAGGTTCAACATATTACGGAAGAAGAGCACTTGCTTCCAAAGAAGGAATTTTTCTCTTCAAATGTTGTATTGACATCTTTGAATGAAAAAGAATCTATTTTTGATGATGAAAATTATGACGAGGATGAAGACATTGTGAGGGAAGATGCAGTGGTTGGTAACATGAGCGAAGCACAAATTTGTCCTTCAACAGGTTTTTTTTTTGCCATACTCCAGCACCTATTTTTTGCTTCTTGTAACTTATATAGGGCAAATTATGGTTAGCACTTGACAGTATTGATTCTGTTTTATGTTGGATGTGGGCAGATATGTACGATATGCTTGTATCTATGTTTTTTAGGGGTCAGATATTACTGATTGTTGTTGAATGATATCTTATTGGATAAAAGCTTCATCGTACTTGGAGTTCAATTTTATGTGTCGTTTGCTGGTTTTATCACTCACTTTGGTAATTAGAGCAATTGTATTTATTGGATTTTTTTTCCTGATGAGAAAGCAGAAATAATTTCCATAAACGAAGCGGAGGGTCATGACCTTGTACCATCTCCTGCAATCTCAGAATCAGAAAACTTGTCCTTTGACTTGGAGGATTTTCAGGTTATCTTCTTCCATCATTCGTTGTGTTATGTTTTCTTCCATCATTTCTTGTGATTCTCGAGCAATTTTTCAATGTAATTAATTAGTGCATTTTTTTATCTACTTTTATGGCAAAAAATAATAGGTTATAGGATGTTTACTTTTGTTAGTTACTGTGTGTCCAGTAATTCGAATATATAATGAACTGGTTGGTTGGGATCTAAAGAACCTATGAAACCTTTCACCTATTCCATCTAACAGCTATCAGTAAATGATTACCAATTCATGAATCCGTAGATATTGTTGAGTGATTTCGTACACGTCTAATCCTGTTCTTTCTTAGTTAGCTTGGCTAAGTTGCTTTCCGCCTTCAATTGTCGACTGCAGAACTCTAAAAGACTAGATTTCTAAAGCTGCAATGACTAAGCCTTGAAGCAACTCTCTCAAAAGGCAGTATATGATCATTGGAAATATAACTTGTAGAGAACCTATTAAACATTATTTTCCGATTCATGTCTCTGTGTGGATGCTGTATACCAAGCTAAACTGATCTTACACATCTTTGTCAACATGCTATATGTCAAGGTTTTCTTGCCTCACATTGAAGGTGTGTCTTAGGCTTATTAACTCGTCTGGTCTCAGGGTTTACAGCTTTCTTGATTTCTTGAAGTGTATGTTTCTTGACAGATAGGACTTGATGTAAGCTCTGTTCTCTATCATAAAGTTGTTCTATTGCCATTATTAGCATAATTTCATGTTTCAAATCACCTATGTAGTGAGAACATATTTTAATATTGTCATTTATGTTTGTTCTATTCCCATTATTAGCATAGTTTCATGTTTATAATCACCTATGTAGTGAGCACATATTTTAATATTGTCATTTATTTACCTATGTGTTGCTTTACCTATGCGTGTACCTCAACCCACATACACATTATATGTTTCTCAGATTACTGAAAGCGTTCTTTATGCTTTTTTGATAGTTGTTAGGCTCATTAGCTTGCCAAGTTATTGTTATATTTGGTGTCTTTTGTTTGTTTCTAGACTTTTTGCTCATCTATTGGCGTGATAGGATGAAGCTGACCTTTTGCAAAAGCAACCTAATGCTAGAGGTGAGACATCACTCCCAGTTTTGTGTGTTGAGGATGGGATGTTGATTTTGAAGTTCTCCGAGATTTTTGGTGTCCATGAGCCGTTGAAGAATGTACGAAAGAGGGATCGTCAGAGAACCTACTTGAGTAGAGGTTTGTCCTATTGCCAACACCAGCTGAATATTCTTTACCAAATCCCCATTGGTATTTTCTATCGGCTACAGTTTCCAATGCATCTTAAAAGTTGATTGCATTTGTAATGTGCATGCTCATAAGTTGCCTAGTGGGTGTTAATTTTCACTTGGATATGAAGGGAGCATTTCATATGTAAGTAATTAACAGGGAACCTTGACTGCTTTCTATTCATAGTGTATTCAAGCATGTACAAATTAATGATAGTCTCCATTTATGTAACAAAAAGGCTTCATTCTAGGTAAGATTAAGTGGGTTGCAAGCATGGATTGCCGTCCCAGTGGCACGCTGGCTGCTGGCACGGTACGTGCCGCCGGCACGGATGTGGGCCGGATCGTGCCGTTCTCCTTTTTCTTCCTCCTCCTTCTCCTCCTACTTCTTCTTCTTCTTGGCACGGTACGGGAGGGTTTCGATGCCGCTAAACACCTGGCACGGTACGTACCGGCCGGCACGCACAGTGTCGGACCGGCACGGAAATCCATGGTTGCAAGTATCTGGCTTCAATATCATTTTGTTATGCAAGTTTTTTTTACCAAGAATTGGCTTTTAGACTTCTGATTCTAGAATGTTCTGGGAACAGAAGTTTAAATGATTATGATTATCTCATTTCTATCCATCTACTTGGGATGAATCCCTCTTAGAATGGTGTCATTGGATGCCTTGCCAAGGCAAACATGGGCAAGAGATGAGCCAGCTAGTGAGTGGGTAGACCTAGCTTTAGGTTCCACGGTCTTCGGATGCAGTTAAAGATTGTCTTTTAACTCCTTCGACTTCAAAGAGGATATAAGATCAAACAAATTGGAAAAATAATGTCCTTTAGTGTACGAAATTGTACTTGCCTCCAAGCATTGTATATAACCGAAGATAGCTATCTTTTATCCATTGTCTATCATTCTCGATTTCACTGTTAAGGCATCACGCTCTGGCTAGGCTACCCTTCATTTGTTCATTCCATTGTTGATATCTCCTCTTCAGGTTCAAGCTTCGACTTACATTGCTTGCTAACTTTAGCCACCTCGGTGACTACACACTTGTCTGAAGTCGTCCATGGTTGTAGGAAGTGGGATCCAAAATTAAGTGCTTTGGAAAGGGGGTCTCACTCCCACCGTTTGGATCATGGGAAGTGGCTAAGGAATTTGATTGGGTCACTTCGCAACACCTAGCATTTTCCTGCTGTCGGCTTTTGTTGCAGAGACGCAAGGTGGAGTTTTCGGATGTAGAACCCATTAAGCTCCTTCCCGTATGCCCCTACTTCATCTACCTACTCGAACGAAACAGTTAAAAGTCAGAAAACTGTCAACAGTGATGACCTTTCAACCCATCAAACCAAATAAAAAAACGTGGTTCCTACTTTCTTAGTAGTCACTTTGAATCCACCACTTTCCATAAGTCATTCCTTGACCTCTTACTTGCTGCAACCAAGTATGCCCTTTTTCTGATTAGTTGAAAAGGTTTTTGCTTTACCAAAAAAAAAACAGTTCGTAGCCGCTTTGAAAGGTGGTGTTCATTAATCGTATTAATATGTTACATGCGGGTTTATGCCTATTAAGCTATTGGTTGTTATGTGCCTACCTGACGAAGAAGGTTTTAACTTTGGTCCTTTTATCTAGCGCTATATTTTGAACAAGAAATCGACCATGTTACACAGAAAATAAGCTTGCACTTGAACCTTGAATTTCTGGTTCATGTAGAATGGATCAATCCTGTGGATGTTGCTGATATTGTAGAAGAAGATGAGGAGACGTTTCTTAGGAGTGCTTGTGATGATGTACTTTTCAATAGACACTTCAGCTCTACATTTGAGGATTTTGAAGGTGATGTCGAAGAAGAAAACAGTGACAATAAGCTTGTGAAAGACTTGTGTCTAGGTGATCAGCCAATGAAGGACGACATGACTACTTATATTTTAACAGGCCAAAGGTCTCCAGTTTGTCCTGAATTTTATCCTTTTGATCAGCAAGACTGGGAACAGGGAATCCTTTGGGGAAATTCCCCGACTGCAAGTCATGGCTTGGGCAGTAGTGTTTCGTCAGAATCTGAAGCTGAAGGTCACAATGATCCTGAAAGAGAAAGATCTGAGCCTAAAAACATTGGGCCTAATGCAAGGTATTGCAATTCTCTTAGTGATCCTCTCTTAGTCGAGCCATTGGATTCTGGACATTCGTCAATTTCGACGTGCCTTCAGTCTCCAGGGAGGAGCTATCATCCTCAATTGTTAAGACTAGAATCTTCATCATTAAGAGATAATTTGTCTTCTTGTGAAGTGAACGGTGAAAATGAGGCTGCAGAAGTTGCCAAAGGTGATGTTCTGAAGCGTTTCAGTAAACTTTCCTCGCAAAACAAAGAACTGTTAGAAGGCTCTTGGGTGGATCAGATCATCTGGGACCCAGATGTTGCTATTTCTAAGCCAAAGCTTATCCTTGATCTTCAAGATGAGCAAATGCTCTTTGAAATCTTGAACCACAAGGATAGTGAGCATCTCCGCTCTCATGCCAGTGCTATGATAATAACTCGTTCTTTAAAGAACTCAACTGGGGACTCTATGGACCATAGTCAAGGGATGTCACCTGCTGGCCGGTTTAACATTTCTAATGACAAATTCTATTCTAACAGAAAGATTTCTCAACAAGCAAAATCCCATGCTAAGAAGCGTTCTTTCCTTGGTATCAAAGTTATGCATTCTGTACCTGCTCTGAGGCTGGAAACGATGAAGCTAAAGTTGAGCAAGTAAGACCCATCTCCCTTATGGTGTTATTTACATTGCTATCGTTTTGTGGTGTCTTGGTTTCTTAGTGGAAAAGAAATGGTTTTGGACATGTGTCATGATAAGAGCAGATACACACTTGATCTTAGTCAAAAGGCCAAGAAAGGTATTTAGTCACATAGATGTGAAGTGTGCATAAAGTTCAAAAGCAGTTTTCTAGTGATACAACCTGCAATAGATGATTGCTCTAAAAGGGTCATAAAGCTGACTTCACATAGTTTGTGTAAGGGTTGATTATAATGAATAGAGTTATGCCTATGACATGATTACTTATGCCCCTGCCATCATCTTGTTTCTCTAAACCAATAGTACTGACCTCTCAAACGCTTAATTCTTTGAACAACACAATCTGTTGTATATCTATGTATATGTTGGTGGCCATATAAGATTTTTTTCAGTATTGATGTTAGCTCTCTACAGTCTCTACTTTTGTATTAGAGAAGATCTTAAATAGTGATCTTCGAAAGAGTGAAATAGGCTTTTGAAAGTATTTGGTATGTGTAGATTATATTGTCTGTAATCTTCCCAACAGCCGTAACTAGGCATCCCAAAATCGATCATAGGTTTTGAAACTCTGATTATATTTTCTTTCAGTGAGTGCTTAGGTTTCGTCTTATTGGATGGTCAATTTCTTTGCTCAAAATTATGCAATATTTGTAAAAACCTTATTTTGGTTCTGCTAGACATACTTTAGTTTTGTTTTGGATTGTTCATTTCGATACGAGCTTCATTGAAGATTTCACATTGTTGGCACTTGAAAATGCAGTATTGTGTTTGTTGTTAAATTTTTGCACTACATATCTTCTGTTTTGAGGCATTTGAAAGCAAGAAAAAATGACAATTTTTTTTTTAAAATTATTATCTGCATTGAATAATCAACTTCTACCTTTTTTGCAGTAAGGACGTTGCCAATTTTCACAGGCCTAAAGCTTTATGGTACCCTCATGACAATGAAATCGCTGCCAAGGCACAAGGAACATTTTGCACACATGGACCCATGAAAATTGTTTTGTTATGTTTGGGAGGGAAGGGAATTAAGCTTCATGTTGATGCTGAGGAAACATTGTCTTCCGTCAAACTAAAAGCATCAAAGAAGCTAGGTCAGCTTCTATCTTTTCAACTATTTTTTAACATAGCTGCACTTCAAGCTGATGCTGATGTTGATATGTGCTTGGAAGTTGTTTAGTTTAAGGATGAACATTGATCTCAGCCTTGTATGCAGATTTCAAATCATCAGAGAAGGTGAAATTATTTTACTCTGGAAAGGAGCTTGAGGATGATAAATCTCTGGCAGTACAAAATGTTCGACCAAATTCTGTACTTCATTTGGTGCGGACACGAATTAATTTATGGCCAAGGGCTCAAAAATTGCCCGGTGAAAATAAGCCTTTGCGCCCCCCTGGTGCGTTTAAGAAAAAATCTGATCTTTCTTCAAAGGATGGTCATGTCTTCCTAATGGAGTAAGTTATTTTATCTAACATTGATAGCTGTCAGAAAATCATTTCAATCTGAAAAAGATTATTTGCTATACGATGAATCTGGACATTTCACAGCCTTTTTGAAGTCTTCTCAATCTTTGAAAGTGCTTTGTTTAGCTCCTTCATGTCTGTTGATAATGTTTTTGAGCCACCAATATGCAACTTGTACCGCACCTATTACATAATTATTCTAAGATATAGTTACTATGAAATATTGTATATGTCATTTTTCCTGTATCTTCAAACAGTTCTTTCTAATTATGCTTGTTTGACTTCAATGAATAATTGTTTTGTAGATATTTATGTTACATTATAAAATATGAGTTCAATGAAAAAATGGTACTTAGGTAGTTATTCCATGTTAAATACGTCTATAGAGATTATGTGTCTACATTCATGGCCTAGCGTCTTCACTGATTATCACCGTTAATTATATGGTTTAGTTTGCTTATAAACTGTTATTTGAGCTCAATAGAATCTTTTCCAGCTATTTATAATCTTTTTTTTACTAAATTATAAAATTCCGACATTAAGGTACTGTGAAGAAAGACCTTTGCTGCTCGGAAATGTTGGAATGGGGGCCAGACTCTGCACTTATTATCAGAAATCGGCAGTTGGTGACCAGACTGCTTTATCATTGCGTAATGGGGACAATTGTCTCGGTAATGTCGTCGCACTTGATCCTGCAGATAAATCTCCTTTTCTTGGAGATATCGGTTCTGGTTGCAGCCAGTCATGCCTTGAAACTAATATGTATCGTGCACCCATATTTCCCCATAAATTATCCTCGGTGGACTATCTTCTGGTACGCTCTGCAAAGGGGGTGCTTTCTCTTCGACGCATTGATAAGCTGTATGTTGTAGGACAGCAGGTGAGAATATCTTTTCGAACTTTTATTTTGTTTTATATAACTTATGTTAATGGGTTCGGGTAACGGGTTTCTAACTCATTACTTATATAAGTGAAAGTAAAGAAAAAAACTTAACTCTAATCTAACAGCTGTCTCCTACCTTTCCCCGACATGCGATGGTGGTGCCGGCTCTCCTTCTCTCCCTAATGATGACGGCAGCTCTGGCTCTGGCTACTCCTCTCTTTCTCCCCTCCTCCCATCTCTTCATGCCGGCATCGGGGGCAATTTTCGTGTTGATGCCCCGCCATCTCGGTAATTATCTGCCGAAATGGTACGTTTTGGCCAGTGCGGCAAACCCTGGTGGGGCCTAGTGTGCAATAGCAGCTCACATTATGAGCAGAAACTCAGACATTAAAAACTTTGGAAGTAAAGTAGGTTAAGATGGTTTCCACAAGAATGAATCTTACAAGAAGGAAATGTTTATTCACAAGGATTGTAAATGGAGGGAAAAAAGATCGACCTTAATCCTTCCATATATCTCCTTAAGCTTGATAATACATAGAGATATCCATCTATTAACGTACACATAAATCAGTACTTTTGTAGATGAAAAGTTTGAGCACATTATGTCTGCTAGTTTGGGCATAGCAGAAGAATGCCAGTTGCATTTCTTTTTTTTCATGTTTTTCATATATTTATTGAATTTGTTTTTCCCAGAACACTATGTCAAGGATAATAGATTTATGCTCTAGATACAGTAAATAAATAAATTGCTGTTGTCCCCAGGAGCCTCACATGGAAGTACTTTCTCCCGGAACAAAAAATGTTCAGACACATCTTGTGAACAGGATGATGGTCTATATATACAGGGAGTTTCGTGCTAAAGAGAAGCCTGGCTCACTTCCTTTTGTTCGAGCTGATGAGTTGACTGTCCAGTTTCCCGGTCTGACAGATGCCTTTGTGCGGAAACGATTGAAACAGTGTGCAGATTTAAAGGTCAAGATCATTAATCCTCAGATTGGATCTTCCTGTGAACATATTTGATCTATTACTGTTGACCCAATTGTATTCTCATTTTGTATCAAAATTACATTTAATCTGAACATGGGTCACTCTATGCAATATTTCAGAAGGGACCAAAGGGGCTTTTATTATGGGTAAAAAGACGTGATTTTCGTGTTCCTTCAGAGGATGAACTGAGAAGAATGTTGACACCGGAGAATGTGAGTCTTTGGAACTTATTCTGCAAAACTTTGTTGTATGATAGCTTCTTCTGCTTATGCAAGTCCATGCGCACCTTATGAAAGTGCCCATCTCTGTACATGGTAATAGATTAGTCGGTTTTAGTGCTTCCAATTGTAGTTACATATATTAGGTAAGGATAGGCCAACTTTAATACTTTGAATCGAATCATGCATTGCAAGGTTCCTGGTTAGCATCAGTCATTCTGGATAACTTTAGTACACTTAGCTGGCATTTCCTTGGCTGCATTCGGTGCAATGCAGCATGCCTGACGATGTCTCGGCGTGCTTTCTAGTCTTAAATAGTGCGGTATTGGGCCCTGATGCAGCAAAAGAAACGCAGGCATGGGGCCCGACTTTGCATTGAGTGATCCTGGTGCACCAAAACGAACAGGCCCTTATTACATAATGCTATAAGGAAAACGCATTGTTTGTGCAATCAATCACATCTGTTAAAGTATTGGGGATGGAACGTATTTGAGTTCAGAATTCCTAAGGTGTGTTCTTCTGATATCATGCCTTGTTGTGTGTGTGTGTGTGTGTGTGGGGGGGGGGGGGGGGGGGGCAACACGAGGACTTCCCTTTTGATCAGCTTTCCCTTCTGCACAACCTTGATTGGTTTTTGGTTTTTTGGTCTTTCGTTTTAAGTGCACCAGAAAAACTGGTCAGTTCCTGTATTCCAAATGAATTTTTTAAGATATTTGATTGATTTTTTGCTGGAAGGACAATTACTGCTAGCTAGTGATGTTGGAGATGGCTAAACTAGTATTTACGGAAATTGTCTGTTTTGGTTAATTTTAAGTGTTTTGGGTGTTGACCAGTTTCTGTAGTCAACTTAGAAGCTACTCATTTGCCGATTTTAACTGTCAAGCAAAAGTTGTCCAATTTACTATTGTTTTTGCTGGTAAATTTTTTCTAGAAAAGATTTTCCAGTTGAGAGAAGACCAAGTATAAGGTTCTGCACTTTTTTGGGCAATGGCTTCTACAAAATCCATTCTTTAAGCATATTATTGTCGCATCTTGTGCGCGCTTGTATAACTTGTCGGCATTTTGGATAGGATTTGGGGAATGGGGCTGTTTATTGTTTCATTGTCATGGCTACTCATAAGGTTACAGCTAGCAAATTAGACTTTTGAAACTGATAAGACACTTGTATTATTGAATCATATAGCTGATCGATTTTTAGCATATCAAATAGCTAGCTTCTTTGCTGATCATGTCAAAGATCAACTAGTAGGTAACTGAACAAGCACCATCTAAAGTGGAACCTGCATGTTGCATGCTATGTCAACGTCAATTCCGCATCTATGTCCCAACCATGGATTTTCATACCGGTCGGCACAGGTCCGTGCCGGCCGGTATGTACCGGGCCGGTAGCTTCTCACCATAAAAAAACCATGTATCGATACCGGAGTTGTGCCGGGCGTGTATCGCCCAATACGTACCAGATCGAAGGAGGAATCCGGAGTAGAGGGGGAGCAGAGCCGGAGGGGAGGGAGGAGGAGGAGAAGAAAGGGAGGGGAGGAGAGAAACAGAGGAAGAGGGAGGAGGGGAAGAAAGAGAGGGGAGGAGAGAGTAGGAGGGAAGGAGGAGCCCGGAGCAGAGGGGGAGCCGGAGGGGAGGAGGAGGAGAAAGAGAGGGGAGGAGAGATACAAAGGACGAGGGGGGGGAGGGGAAGAAAGAAGAGTGAGGAGAGAGCGGGAGGGAAGGAGGAATCGGAGCAGAGGGGGAGTCGGAGCCGGAGGGGAGGACGAGGCGGAGAAGAGGAGACGGAGCCGAAGTCGGAGAAGAGGAGGAGTTGGAGCCAAAGGGAAGGAGAGGAGGAGGAGGGAAGAAACAAAGGAAGAGGGAGGAGAGAAAGGGAGAGGGGGAGGGAAAGAAGAGAAATAGAGGAAGAGGGAGGAGATAGAGAGAGAAACATAGGAGGGAGGGAAAAAGGAGAGAAACGGAGGAAGAGGGAGGAGAGAAAGAGAGAGGGGAGGGGAGAACAGGAGGGGAGGAGCAGCAAAAGAGGAGAAGCGGGAGCCGAAGAAGAGGAGGCGACGGAGCCGGAGGGGAGGAGGAGCTACGGCTTGGGGGAGGAAGGCCTTCACATGAGAAGTAGCAAAGGAAAGTGAAGAAAAAGAGGGCCACGTGGGAGAAAAAGAGGAGGGAGGAGAGAGGAGAACAGGTCATGTGGGAGAATTAAGAAGGGAAAGGAGAGATAAAGGGAGGAGAGAGGAGAAGTGACAAGTGAATTGGCGGGTTGGCATGGGATAAGGAGGGAAAGGAGAGAGAAGTGGTTGGCCAGGTAGTCAGCAAGTCAGAGAGGGAGCGTGAGTGCCGACTTATTTATCATTGGTTTTTAATTATCAATAATAAGCCTCATATGGTAGGTTATTTATTATTATTTATTATTTGATGATGGTAACTAGTAACATTTTTTTAATTTAATAATAATTGTTCTTAGTATTATTTTTATTTAATAATGATAACTTCCTGATAATTAAATGTATCATATAAAATTTTAAAATTTTATGTTAATAATCATTTTAGTTATTATATTACTTTCTGATGCTATTTAGTTTTTTTTTTCATGTTAATTTTTATGTTAATTGTTAATATTACTTTCTATGTTAATTACTTATGATAATTTTCATATGAAGTGATAAATGTTGTATTTTATATCAAAATTAATTCAAATTGGTAGATTTATTAGAAAACTAGTGTTTAACATATATTAAAATTTAAAAAATTATTTTGAAATCCATTATAATAAAAAAATATAGGAACCTTTAAAAATTTTGAAAAATGAAAATAACTAGAAATTATAGAGAAAAATTAAAAAATGATTTTATAAAATTTAAAATTAGTAAAAAAAGTAATATTTTTAGAATATTTTTAAAAATTGTTAGGAAATTTTAAAAATTGAAAAAATGTTTGAAAATTTTCATGAATTTTCTATTTGCTATCCTAATACAAAACAACCATACCAAGTACATCGGATTGAAGTGGTGACTATACAAGCTCCTGAGACTGTCATAGATTTCAAACGTGATGCTGCAGAGTAGCAGTCACTCATTAGAGAGTTATATGGCTTTCTCTTAATATATGCAGCACTTAAGTTCTTCTAGAAACATTTATCTTAGTCCACCGAATGACAGATTATGGTTAGTCTGAGAAAGAGCTTGGTGTGTGTTCATATGAGAGATGTATTGAGCTGTTGATTATGTCATATATTATATTATACTACTTTGGTGTGTTTTCACTCTACTATGGTATAAGAGATTATATTTGGCCAATTGGATATGTTGAATACAAGTGAATTTCACTCATCCAGACCAGCACGGGGGCGTGCCGGTCCGGCGTGCCCCATGCCCGGTGGCACGTACCGTGCCGACATGTTGCAATTCCTTTTATACATGTGTATGTAGCTTTATGACATTTATGGTAAATAGCAACCTGAAAAATTGGCTGAATTCCGTCGATGAGACCAACTTCTGATTGCTCACATGGATAGATTGAGAAAATAGTGGTTGATATGTGATGGGATATAAGACGCCTTGAACACGGTGTGCTTTTTGCATATCCTACTGTATTTGTGTTGGTTGCAATTCCTTTTATACGAATTTGTTCGTTACCTGGCTTTGAAGGATATCTGGCATGTATTTGGCTGATTTTCACCTTTAATGAATAACAAAGCATTCAACTATTGCCATTGCCTGCATCTTAAGTTGCTAGGTTGGTTGTAATGTTCTGCTTCTTTAACGTTTAGGAATTAGCACATTACTTCAAGCGGGAGAAGACCATATGTTTCTATCTGTGTAGCTATTCTTCCTTGGTCATAATCCTGAAACCTCAGCAAAACTATCTCATTTTCAGTGTAGTATAAGTAGCAAGGATATGTTTCTACCTTTTTATCCTGATCTCATTTTACATTGGTTCTTCTGTTATCAGGTCTGTTGTTATGAGAGCATGCAAGCTGGCCTTTGCCGGCTCAAACGCTTGGGTATCAGCAAACTTACGCACCCTGTTGGCCTCTCTTCTGCAATGAACCAGCTTCCGGATGAAGCCATTGCTCTGGCTGCTGCATCACACATTGAAAGAGAATTGCAGATAACTCCGTGGACTCTTAGCAGCAATTTTGTTTCTTGTACAAATCAGGTCTGTGCTTTTTTATTACAATATTTTAACAACTAGTGTTATGCATAAGCATTGGAAAGGCTTCAAGTGTGTGACACACACAGACATGCTGAGAGCCTCACCTATCCTGAAATGACAGCTGTGAAAATCTATCAAATTTAGACATTGTTGTAAGTAGCATTCCAAGCCATGAAGTTCGATGGCATGGTCTTATGGAAGTTCTCCCTTGCCGCTGCATGTTGTAGTCTGCAACGGTGGCTGCCATGTAGGCCCTTGTCATGCAACAGGGACCCCCACAGGCGCAAGAAGTTCATTGATCATATTTCACCGGTTCTGTATGACAAAGGTCTAGGTCCAAATATTGGGTGGGGGGGGGGGGGGTGTCTTTTGCTCATTTATATGTGTGAGGTGGTTATTGTTCTAGACTAGCAGATAGTCTTTCTTTACAGTGTTGATATACTGATGGCTAATTTGCAATTTGTTTAGATGTTGGCTAATGTTTGTGGACAGTATTGGTTGGCAAGCGAATTAAAAGATTGTGTTCGATTCACAATAAAAATAGTTGTTTGGAGTTACTCTATATAGATATTCGCCCATGAACTCAAGGTGCCTGCAATGGCATCCTCCATATGTGAGCTGCAATGAGACCCAAAAATCATGTGCCAAATGCTTCTTAGGTCCCTGTTTTAAACAAATGATATGCTTTCTGAAGAATTGAAAAAGCGAATTGATAGCTCTTGTTGTGTTTCATGCTTTATAAGTGTGTCTGGGTCACACACCTGAGCCGGTTTATGTTTGCAGTTCCCACACTTGAACTGTTTCTCTTCCACACTGTTATTCTTCTGACTTGTTGACATTGTTTTGTTGCTTATTGCTGTTTATATCTAGTGCTAAAACGATTGTGAGGAGATCTATAGAGGAGGCTTGTGTGTGTGTGTGTGTGTTTTTTTTTTTTGAGCAGACAAGTTATTAGGGTTAGTTCATTAAGCTGTGATTTCAAGGCTATTATCTCCATTGGAGGATCTTTTTTTTTAGCAGACTTACATTTGTTTTTTTATTATCTCTTATCACTTTAGTTTTTGGTGAAAATGCATATATTTATTGATTCTATTCCAAAATTCATTAATTTTTTCTCTCTTTCTTTTCCCTTCTCGTAGGATCGAGAAAATATTGAACGCTTGGAGATAACTGGTGTTGGCGATCCTTCTGGACGCGGATTAGGATTTAGTTATGTCCGTGTCACTCCTAAGGCACCCATGTCAAGTGCAATGGCGAAAAAAAAGGCAGCTGCTGGTAAAGGAGGTTCAACAGTTACTGGGACTGATGCTGATCTCCGTAGATTAAGCATGGATGCTGCACGCGAGGTATATAACTGCTCATGTGTGGCTTCATAACAGCTATATTCCATTTTATAAAGATCTGTGGATGGCTCATGTGTCCTAATAACAGCTGAATTATTAGGACTTTGTGGATGGCTGCTGAGGCAGAAAAGGATAGGAGTTGAAGGAGATTATTGGAGAAAATAGACATGTTCCTTCATGATAAATGCCTATTGTAGTTATCAAAGCTTGCATCTGTTTGAATACTTACCAAAAGGATGATCTTATAAGCTGCCATCTAGCTATGAACACTCTGTACACAGTATTAGGCTATTAACCGCGATGTCTAGAACTATCATGTAACTGCTTTGAAGATAATAAAATATCATCTAACCTCCCCTTGGGTTGCTCGCAGTGGCTACAATATGAAATATTTACTATTTGATTCAAAAAAGCCAAAAGTGGCATTTATACCAAAAGCATGGTTCCGATTTCCCAACTGTGGAGGGCTGGAAATTTTAATAAGTTCTCAGAATGAAGGAATTTGTGCAAATGGAAAGCATCTGATATCTACTTCTAGTTTCCATCAACTAAATTCAGTTTTGTCTGGGGGAAGTACTGTTCTTAAAACTCAAGACTATTGAAGAGTTGGAAGTTGGTAGTTGTATGCTTATATTACTGTACGTGCTACTGCAAGAAGTATTCCATGAACCCATTTAGGAGAGTGACATTTAAATTAAGCATTTAGGTGTCATCTACTGTCTCTGGCAGTCAGTGAGCATTACATTGCTAATGGTGCCTTGCTATGACAACTCTTTGTGAGTGCTAGATCAGAAACATCAAAACACAGTTGTTGTCATCCATTTAACCCGCTTTAGTATTATATTTTATTTTTTGAATCCTTTCGGTAAAACCAACTCGAAGTTCCTTTTAAAGACATATCCCCTTATATTGCTAATGGTGCCTTGCTATGACAACTCTTTGTGAGTGCTAGATCAGAAACATAAAAACAGTCTGTTGTCATCCATTTAACCCACTTTAACCCGCTTTAGTATGCTATTTTATTTTTTGAATCCTTTCGGTAAAACCAACTCAATGTTCATTTCTAAGACATTATCCCCTTATCTGTTTAGGTAGTAGTATGTTTATTTATGAAATCTAACATCATTGGCTCCCTAAGATTCTATGGTAAATATTGTTTACCATGTTCTTTTGGTGTTTTACTGTGATTTTTCATTCAAAGGGACATGGCAATATTTAAGAGCAAAAATAATTGATTTGGGCAAAGGTTTGCTCTGACCTATTGGTTTGTGTTTTGTTAGTCCAGGCACCCCACTTTCTAAGAGCATTAAGGAAAAATATTCTATTTCAGTTTGTCATCTACGGGTGCATGCTTCTGATGGGGGTGGTTGTGACTGGAATGAATTTATGGAGATGGATTACTTTTTATCGGTACCAAGTTGGGAATCTCTTGTGGCAAAATAATGTAGCAAGTTGATGTACAATATCATGCGACATGGATTGGCATGATGTACTATTTCAAACAAATATGTCATGCAATGTAGATAAGGAAATCCATTTGTTTCAAAATTAATGCTGGAAGTGTGGCAGTTTGGTCTGTGCTTTGAGGTTCTGAGCTAGTTACTGGAAGGAGCATATGTTCCTACATGTTCCATAATTAAAAATCTGGAAAGTGTCTAATGGCATTGCTATTATGTTTCTGAACCCAAACGTTCACTTTGTAGGTACTCATAAAGTTCAATGTGACAGAAGAGCAGATTGAGAAGTTGACCAGGTGGCATCGTATTGCGTTGGTACGCAAGCTTTCGAGTGAGCAAGCTGCTTCTGGGGTTAAGGTTGATGCAATGACCCTCAGTAAGTTTGCTCGTGGCCAGCGAATGTCTTTTCTTCAGCTTCAGCAACAGACTAGAGAAAAATGTCAGGATATTTGGGATCGACAAGTCCAAAGTCTTTCCGCTTTGGATGGTGATGAAAATGAAAGCGACCCCGAAGCAAATAGTGATTTGGATTCTTTTGCTGGGGACCTTGAAAATTTGCTTGATGCTGAAGAATGTGAAGAAGAAGTGGATGGCTATGCATATACCAAGAGTGATAAAGCAGATGGTGTTAGGGGGTTTAAAATGAGAAGGTGCCCATCTCAAGCACAAACAGAAGAGGAGATTGAAGATGATGAAGCAGAAGCTGCTTTGATACACAGATTGCTTGAAGGTTTGAGACAATTTCTTCGTTTTAAATTGGTCAGGTGCTGTTTGTGTGGTTGTTGTATTTGAGCTTAGTATTATACATGCATTTTTCTTTATCTACAGAATGATACTAATGAATCGTAGTTGTTAAATTCCGGACGGATATTACAAGTAGAACCAAGTAGAACCTCTTGTATTACCTGTGTATTGCAATAATCATTATCTTGCTGTAGAGTTCATATCAAATAGCCAATACAAACACATACGAAGGGTTCAAATTAAATTGATAGTAATGCTTGGAAGTGTGACTGACTTAGAATTATCTTGATATTTAGTTTCCTTCCAACAAATTAGGTTTTAGCTAAGAAACCAGGGGAAGGAATGGCTAAGATGCTACCTTATTCATGTTTAACTGCGACGGAATATGTACGGTGCAGTTAAAAACTTACCACAGAAAGCATATTTGCCCTGAAATTTATGTAGATGATACATTGAGATATACAATTTTGGATCTTGAACCACTGGAGATTTAAGGTCTCATAACTATAAGGTTTCTTCCCAAGGTGAAGACCTGTCTTTTAAATTTGATATCTTTTTAAACCCAATGAACATTGGGTAACAGAAAATGGATTATCATTAGGTTGCATAGCAAACTGTAAAATGTTTATGTCACAGTGCTATATGATAGTGGCCAGAATGTTTGCCTTTACTGACTAATTGTAGCTATAGTTGCGGGTTTGCCACTGACGAGTAACCCAATAATGATGATCGTCATCGTCATGCCCAATCTCAAATCTAAATGGAATCGTTCTCCAATCTTCCTCATTATTACTAAGGTTTCTATCGGTTGCTACTGCACTCTATCCATATCTTCTATCCTTGAGTACTCAGTTCTGCATAAGTGTAATATCAAGGTTATATCCTTGTATTACTTTTTGATTGTTTATGTTATTGTGCTTTGTGCTGCCCTCTTTGATAAGTTTTTTAACAAGAACTTCTTCACCATGTTGTTTTCCAAAAAGGTGGAATAACGACCTCCAGTAATGTGCGTCATATATTTATACCTCTATTTTATGTCACACATGTGATAGTATTACATACATTTTTATATTTCCATATCACACAAAAGTAAAGAGGAAGGTGTAAGCTGGTATGTTGATGCTGGCAGTGCAACATTTGCTAAGGTGGTTTTAACGAAAAGGAAATGTTTGATTGTGATATGGTGTATCCTAGGCAGAGTCATCAGATAATGATTTCCCAACATATAACTGTTCTCATTTTCGAATTCAAAATCAATTTAATTCAGTTTCCAGTGCAGGGGAAAGTCTGTCCAATTGGCTTTTGCATATATTGGAAATCACAATTTTACTCCCTAATGCTCGCAATACACAATAGAAGTTGCTCAAAGGGGAAGAAGCCCTAGGAAACTGATATGGAATTACTATTCTGATAAAAAAAACCTAGCTTCTCACCTTTTCTTTATGGGTTCTCGTGTTTTCTTTCTATTCATGCTTACTAATTTACACAGAATTCATGAACAACATATAACTTATGCACACAAAGGGGTACAAGGTCGTGATCCCTTGTTTGAGCCATTTCAAATTATGCATTTCCAATTTCCACAAATGTTTTGCTTTCTGCACTCATTATATCTGTGTTGCTGGTACTTTATCAAAGCCTAATTGATCCTCTAAATTATTTCAAAGATGATGAAGCTGGGTTAAAGAAGAAGAAGAAATATGCTGGTACAGGAGTGGGTCATGGTTCAGTGTTACGTGCTGAGAATGCTGACTCTGCCAAGCGAAATAATTCTGTGATTAAACAAATCAAAAGCACATCCCACCCTGCCTCATCGACTGTGAAGGAAGTCATGATGCGTGATGCCAATGAGGTACAGCCTGCTTTGCGGTGTAGTCAAAGTATAGCAGTTTTTGTTTACTGCTTGTGATAATTATTGTATTGCTTGATGGGCTTTACTCGATTACGAGGAGCAAATTATGAAGTTTAAGTGGTGTTTCGATGCAGGTTGAGAAGTTTCTTGGTGAGAAAATTTTATCTGAGAAAGTGAAAGACAAAAGGATGCATGTACAGAATGATGACATAATTCTTATGAAAAAGAAAAACACAGCAGCGAAAGATGGAATTAAGGTACTTATTTTTTGTACTGTATCAATGTCTGATTGTAGTTAATGCTTTGTACCTGTATTTATGAGGCACATAAAGTCTAGGGATTTCAATGTACGAAATGTGTATGTATTTTCACAAATTTTGCTCATTTTACTTTCATTTTCTGCAAGTTTTGGAGTCATTATTTGCAATTACAAATTTGTGCGGTAAGAGTTAAAATTGTTTTTCTGTTGTGCTTCTACAAATGTTCAAGTTCATTTCTGTAAGTTTGAAAGAAACGATGGGATCATGATAGTTTGACATGGGATTGATGGGAACTCTACAACTAGATTAAGCCCTTAGGGTCAATGTGCATTAGGCAATCTTCCTCACGTACGAGTGAGTCCTGTCTGTCTTGAGCGTATAGTGCTTGTGATTCAATCGATAATGCCTACATTTTTCAGGCATATATGGCTTTTCTTGGTAAACTTTGAAGAAACTCGTCTGGTTCTTTGTTTGGCATATTATCTTGTTGCCACTTAACATGCACGGATTTTATTGCAGGCTTTCAAAGAAAAGAAACCAACAGACAAACCAGTGCGAGAAAGTTTTGTCTGCGGAGCCTGCGGCCAGGTGCGTAATCAGCAGTTGATATTTTATGTCTGGGTTAGCTTTGGTGATAGTGACTGAGACCTTGTGGTCATTTAGCTGGGACATATGAGGACCAACAAGAACTGCCCCAGGTACAGAGAAGATGTGGAAACTTCAGAGCTAGAAAGTACCTCAGGTAAATCTTTTTTTCCTGATGCTGCAACTCAAGTCCAACATAAAACTCCAAGCAAGAAGTTGGTGGCTAAGAAGTTGACCAGAATGACTGGCTCGGATATCTCCGAAGGGTTTGAAAGGACAGGATTTAATCAAACAAAAATTCTTCCATTGAAGTTCAAATGCGGTTCTTCTGACAAGTCTAGTGAGCTACCTGTGGTTTCAGCTCTGGACAAGCAGATTGTTCTAGATGCAGACATGGATTCTAAATCTTCTGGAAAGATCAGTAAGATTGTAATTTCTAGCAAGATGAAACCAATTGACATTCAGCAGGAAATGCAGAAGCCGCCTCCTGTTGTTCTGCGTTTACCTATTGAGGCTGATAAAGAACAGCCTCGCAAGAAAATTGTTATCAAGCAGTCCAAGAGTGTAACTAATATAGAGCGGGCCAAACAGGTCATGGATAGCGGGATGGATCTCGAGTCCAGAAAAACCAAAAAAATTACTGAGCTATCAAGTATTGGTAAGCAAAAAAAGCAAGAAAGTCACTGGTTTGCTGAAGAGGAGGTTAGCAGGAAACTCATATATGACAATAGATGGAGGGATGGGGAAGAAAAAAGGAGCAGGGAAAGGGTGGTGGAAGATAGAAATATGAGAATGCTGGAAGGGAGAAGGATGCTAGAAGAGCAGCAGAGATTGCAAGAGTTCAGAGGATATGAAGAGCATGGAAATGAGGCGCATGAAAAGTCAAAGAAGAAGAAGAAAAAGAAGAAGAAGAAGCCTGATTTCAGAGATGAATACTTTGTGGAGCATAAATCTTACAGAACTGACCGAAGGATACCAGAACGGGATCGAGCTGCTAAGAGGCGGGCCGTCGCTGACTTGGGTCAGTCAGAACATGCTCCATCAATAAAAAGGCGTAGGGGAGGAGAGGTACTCATTGTTTGGCTGTTGACACATTTTTTAAGGCATTTTGTTGGTCTTTTCATTTACCAGATCTTAAGGCTCTCCTACTTTCCTAAGCTAAAATGTTTCAAAGTGAATATGATAAATTAAATGGTTTTTTGCATTTCGATATCTGCATCATGGTGATATTGTGGTATACTAACATGTCTTGTCAAAAATTGCAATTTGATACATGCTTTTTGCATTTTATTTGTGAAAACTCACCTGCTGTCACCTTCCGTCAATGACCGTGAAGTTTGACTACTTAAACATATTTAATTTATATTTATATTTATATTTAAATGACTGTTAAAGATTTTCTTTTTTAACTTTATTTTGAAATTGTATTAAAATACAACATTAGTTTAGCCACAATATTACTGATATATTAAATAGAGAGAATATACCTTGGATATCCTCTTTTAAGTGGCAGAAGCTATCCTAACCCGAGATAGTGAGTTGCAAATAAAGTGGACAATAATGGTAATCCGGTTGCAATTTTTAATAACGTGGGTAGTTTTCCACAATTTCATCATAATGTGGGTATTGAAATGCAAAAAACCCTAAATTAAATCGTGGGAAACGAACATCTTGATTTGCATCAGGTTTTTTATTCGCAAGAGATTTTCATTTTGCTATGGCCTTTGATGATGATATCTTGCTCTTATTCCCTCATCTGTCTTTCCCCCATTTTCCTCAACGGTTTCAGGTTGCTCACTTGTGTAGTTGGTTCGTTCCATCTCGATGGTTTGGTTAAACATGTGTCTTGAAAGTGTTTTTGCTATCTGGCACCAACCCAAAAGTTATCTAGCATTTATAGGCTGCAACAACTTTCGTGGTTATGGTTATCAACTTTTGTTTTTAAATCTTTACTGGATTTTGATTCTTATATCATTAAGTATATACCTGATGCCTTGATTCTTAAACAGGTCGTTCTCTCCAACTTATTAGAGAGCATAGTTGACAGCTTGAAAGAGAATATTGAGGTATCGTATCTTTTCCTCAAACCAGTGACTAAGAAAGAAGCCCCTGATTACCTCGATATCGTTAAGCGCCCTATGGATCTCTCCACAATAAAGGAGAAGGTGAGGAAGATGGAGTACAGAAGCCGAGAGGATTTTAGACATGATGTGTGGCAGATCACATATAATGCTCATAAGTACAATGATGGCCGGAATCCCGGCATTCCCCCACTTGCTGATCAGCTTTTAGAGCTCTGTGATTACCACTTGCAGTTGAAACATGACATCCTGAGTGATGCTGAAGCTGGAATCGAGTTTTGAGATTAGACATATTTAACTCCGTTATATGGTGGCACCTTTCCTGCTTGGTTGGAACTTTGTAACATCATGTATTTGCTACCACACTACTAACCCTTAGGAATTAGGATTTGTGAGTTCTTCACCGTGTTTAGTCTCATTTATTCGTCATCAAGTTCTGTGACATGGTGGATGTCGAAAGGTATAATTTACTCATTGTACAGATTAGAATGCTAGTCAATGCCTGTTGTAATCTTATACGGAACTGTTGATGATCAAGTAATTGATGTCGAAAGGTATAATTTACTCATTGTACAGATTAGAAATGCCAGTCTATGCCTGTTGTAATCTAATATGGAACTGCTGATGATGCAAGAGTTTAGTTTTGAATCTGAATGTATTAAGAACATCAAAATAGGGCGTACAAAGCCTTGGCTTTATTGTGAGATTCCAAGTCTACTCACTATATATTTCTACTTCTTGCTTCGTTCTTAATTTTGTGATGGTAATTGCTACGAGTAGTCTTGTCATTGCTAGTTATCAAGGATCATAAAGCAGTTTGTGCTGTCTCTTTGATGGCTGGAAGGCTTCTTTACTGCTTGCATATTGCTAGGTTGGTGTAATTGACAGTGGGAAACCATCTCAATTTACAAGTTTGGATGAACTTCACCCTTACTGGTTTTTGTTCATCCTGTTGCTGAATAATTACCTGTTACTGGAGCTGTTCCATAACAGTCACATTCTGGCGTTGAATTTCCTGCAAGATGCTTGATGGAAGAAGCGGCTATAATAATCATGGAATGACATTAGCTAAAATCTTATCAATTGCTCTTTTATACTCGATAGGGACGGTCTAATTGCGGGTTCAATATGTTATTTTTGTTGTTATGTGTTTGTTCTATTTTTACAGTTTTATCTTGTGTTTTCTAGTTTCAGTATAGCTTTTTCATTGCTTTCATCTATATTTAATAAAAATATCTCGATTTAGGAACCTACCAGTCTGCCAAGTACCACCTCCTATACAATCGTCGATTGAGCTTTTTTTATTTTCCCTTTCAAGACTACAGATTCTCAAAGAAAAAAAAAACAAATATGACGGTATTTCAATTTTAAAAAAAACTAAAATTCTAATCAATGTGAGTAAATTTAAGGATACACATTTATAACAAAAGGAAAGTTACATTTCAGACGGATACATTGTCCCAAGGAAATCTCAATGTAAAAGATTAATGAATGACTAGTTTTGGCTTTGCAAAGGCTGTGACCTGCTGTACTGTACAATATATACAATGATACATCAAAAAAAAATCATCAAGAGGATGAAAAGATGAGCCTGGAGAAAAATTAATCAACAAATTTGAATGACTTTCGCATGGAGATAAATGGCTTCACCCCATAGCCACCTACCTCTATTTCATCCATGAGGACTCCAAAAATGCTATCATATCCAATCCGGCTAATTCACTACCTATAGTACAAAAAATACTAAGAAGATGGTGCGGCCTCCTCCTCCTCCTCAGTCGGTGTTGGTGCACCAGGGGACGCCGAGGAGGCAGCTCCAGTACTGGGATAGTTGTATTTTTTGAACACCCTATCTTTGTTTTTATTCCACCACTCTTCAGCTTGCTGCTCACCAAATCTTTTCTTGCTGCAAATGCACAACAAATACATGTTGATGTAAAAATTTAAAAAAAAAACAGAGAAAAAGAAAACCAGCAGAAACCATCTGCATGTTTTTTGTTTTTTTGTTTGACTACTGCTGAAACTGAATCTGACCCGTTGCTATATTGCGCATAAGCAAGTGCGTACCTGAATCTGACCCGTTTAAAGGCTTTGGTGCCGTTTTGAAGCTGAACAACAGTGACATATACACCAGGCTCAAATTGCTCTATCAGCTGTGATTCTCCATTACTGTGTCTAGTATTAGAAACCCTAGGTGATCTTGAAACACTGTCTGCTCTTTGATGTAAAGTCTCCCTGGTGTCGGTGACATCTGACTTATTGTGTTGAGCACTGCCCTCAATGCCATTTTGTGATAATTCTAAGTTATCCCTAGAACTTTCTATTCTCTCATCATGGATCTCAGCAGCTCCTTCGCTGATGAGGTGAGGGTGACCATTTTCTGATGTGTCCATCACCACAGAAGAAGAGAAGTCCGACGAGCGGCTCTCATTAGTTCTGAGGAATGATTCTGCTTGAGCATGCATAGCTTTTATACTCTCGCTGTGCTCTGAAGGCAGTTTCTCTGACATCTCCTTCAGCTATGTAAACAATGAAGATGGTGATTAGTCCATTTATGATAAGAAAGGGCACATTGTCAACTGAATAGAGATTATGCAAAAATAACGAATAAAGTTTCTCCTAGTGGGTTCTTGATCATAAGATAAAAGTGATGCTTGAAGCATTCATAGAATAATACCAGAGCTAAATGTCTAATAGGGTTGACTTCCAGACATAAGATTCCCATTCTTCTATAGAGGTCATGGAGGAAATATTGTAAAATAAGAAGCAACTTGCATAACAAGAATCACTTATACCTGAGCATCAAATGACTTGATAACCTCTAAGGCGGCATTGCACTTAGCAGACTCCTCACCTGCTAGAAAGGCAGCTTCTTCGGCTTTCTTTTCTGACTTCTGCAATCTTACATCATGAAGTTCACACTTGTGTCTCAACTGCTTAACCTTAATATAACCAACAAGCTAAAAATAAAAAACCAAACCTGGAAAAAGGCATCAAATATTTAAATTACTTTTAGGAGAGGCTGTGCTACTTACCTGAGCTTGCAACTTTAGGACTTCCTGATTCAGTAACTCATTCGTCTTTTTGAGACTGTCAATGACACTCTTGGAAAAAACTGGAGTGGCAGATCGTGGTGGGCTTGGCCTCCTTGCGTATGGAGATGAGGGCTTGGTGTTGGGAGCTGGTGGAGGCGTAGATGTGATAATTGGTTTCAAAGCAGTCTGAAGTGCACTCAATGAGCTCGGGAGAGAGATATCTTTCAACTGTAGCAGTGATGGAACTTGTGAACCTCGGATCACAGAGAGAGAATTCATATCATGCTTGGCAGATTTGAACTCAATGTACTTGGAAGGTTCTGTATTGGGTGACAGTAGAAGTTTCGAAGATCTCACTTCTGCCCTTTCTGGTCTCTCTTTGGTATCGATGGAGCGTCGAGGAATAATATTCCTTCTACTAGCAGCAAAGGAATTGCCAGCTTCTGCTGCTTTCAGTTTTGCATAGCAAGAATCACACACGCGATGCGGCTTGCCTGGAGTTGGTGCAAGGGCAGCTTTCAACACCTTTTTAGAGCTACAAGCATGACAATGTACAAGTCCACAATTGTAGCAGTTGTGCCTCTTCCTAGTGAATCCAAATGCTTGTCGACACCCTGAGCAGAGTGATTGATCTGCACCAGACACCCACTTATGTATGCAAATGCATGATGTAAAATTGGAGCCACACGATATGCTTTTAACATGCCTATCTTTCAGTGCTTCAACAAGTGTAGGTGTCTTCCGGTCCTCAATATCTCCATGTCCCAATCTTCCATTAGCACCTCTACCCCAAGTGTATACTTCACTTCGTGAAGTCAGCACCGCAACATGGTATGCTCCACAGGAAATCTCTTCAACCAACTCACCAACCAATCTATCTTGCACCAAACAAGGAATCTTGCCATCATATTGTGGATTTCCAATTTGCCCATAAGCTGTGCTTCCCATGGTAAAGACATGTCCAGATGTCGTGAGTGCAACTGTGAGACTATATCCACAAGCCAGCTGATGAAAGTTGTACTCAATAAGAGAAGGGATACAGGTGGGAACCAAACGAGGTTCCTTGTCTCCGTGGCCCAAGAGGTATTTATCTCCATCCCCCCAGGTAAATAACTTCCTAGAAATGACATTCACACCTGCCTGTCCCATCACCTCGACAATCGCTGCAGTATGCCATACACCACAAGCAACCTTGAGAGTCCTTAATCCACTCAAAGATTCGACTTCCCTGGGGTATGCAACACTCTCACGATTGCCATGGCCCAGCACACCGAAAGTTCCATCACCGAATGTGAATACTTTCCCATTCAATGTCAATAGTGCTGAATGCCATGTACCACATGCAACAGACAAGACCTGAATTCCTTCCAGAGGCCCAGAAGCTCTTTTAGGTATCCAATGGCTGACATCAGTGCCATGACCAAGAAGCCCTGAGTTATGGACACCATCACCCCATGTGAACAGGTCACCTGCAGTAGATATAGCACAGGTATGATACTCGCCACATGCAACGAAATCCATGCTCCATAGTGCCAATGACTCAACAAGACGAGGCCGACTTACATCTATATCATTTCCATGGCCAAGTTGCCCACCAGATTCCTCACCCCAAGTAAATACCTCCCCTTGCCTTGTAAGAAGAGCGACATGCCTAACACCACATGCTATTTGTTGAACATCTAGAACTACATCAGATTCTAATGGTTTTGGAAGCAAAACATCTACTTTTGAACAGGATGTTCTTGTAGAACCATTAGTTGAGATCCCATCGCTCCATAGTTCTCCCCAAACATACACATCGCCTAAGGATTCAATATCATCTGGTCCAGAACCTTGACTGGAAGAACTAGGTGCACTTGAAACACTAAGCCGGACACCATCTCCATTGCTTGATCTTAGTTGCATATTGGCACGGTCTGACCCCGCATCTGATCTTCTCAGACTCAAAGATGGCTCACAAGTGTAATAATCAACCAACGAATTTGAAGTGTGACTACGGGAAATACTTGAAGTTATCTCTAATGTGGCACCATAAGGTCGACCGCTATGGACAGAATCTCCTCCGTCCTGAAAGGAGAAACAACAAGAGTGAAGTCAAAACTTAAAAAAATGTGAGATAATACATTGCATTTGAATTATTGGCTGCATAGATATCTGTAACAATGATAATCTAAGATAAATAGGGTAAGGATGAAAACATAATATACAGAGAGAGAGAGAGAGAGAGGTCTGTGACAATGATAATCTAAGACAAATAGGGTAAGGATGAACAACACAATATACGCCGCGCGGGGGGGGGGGGGGGGGGGGGGGGGGGGGCGGTGTGGGGAATGTAACAATGATAATCTAAGATAAATAGGGTAAGGATGACAACATCATATACGGGGGGAGAGAGGGAGGGAGGTATCCGAACAACACACAAGATCATTCTATATCCTGCAGACCATATGGTTTTCAGGAGTCATAGGAAATCTAACAGCGGCAAAATGCAGAAAGAAAAACTCGGTGAGCAGACTAACTCCCACCACAATGAAGTCCAAGTGGAGACTTATGCAATACAGACTGATTTCAATTGATCTGGCGCGATCTAAACCTATATAGTCTAAGCTTCATCTGGGTTATGTGTTTGAGGGTCACAATTTATGTGATGTAGCAAAAGGTAACGCCAATTTCTCTTGGGTAGGTGTGACCTTTATTAGCTTGATAAAAAATTTCATGGTAGATTGCAATGATCAAGAAGTTGAAAGACATGTAGCAGGGTGACGAGTCTCTTATGGGCTGAAATGCTTAAAGAGATGTATCCGAACAACACACAAGATCATTCTATATCCTGCAGACCATATGGTTTTCAGGAGTCATAGGAAATCTAACAGCGGCAAAATGCAGAAAGAAAAAACTCGGTGAGCAGACTAACTCCCACCATAATGAAGTCCAAGTGGAGACTTATGCAATACAGACTGATATTGAGATAGACTGCAAAATGCAGAAAGAAAAGGCTCGGTGAGCATAGTAACTCCCGCCATAATGAAGTCCAAGTGGAGACTCATGCAATACAGACTGATATTGAGATAGACTTAGGTATTCACAAGAGAAAACCGCAACTAAATCCTCGCTCATAATTGACCTAAATACCTAACTGATTATGTTGCAATGGTGCACTGATGATTGTGGCCAGCCTCTTCTTTCCACCTTAAAATTCGTGATATGAGAAACATCATAGTTTAGTTGCTATTGCAAGCATATGATAATAAAATAGAGGGCACCCATCTGGCGAGGACTTGAGCTAAAACTCATGAATATCTCTTTAAGCATTTCAGCCCATAAGAGACTCGTCACCCTGCTACATGTCTTTCTCCAGTAAGCTTCACAGCAACTTCTTGATCATTGCAATCTACCATGAATTTTTTTATCAAGCTAATAAAGGTCACACCTACCCAAGAGAAATTGGCGTTACCTTTTGCTACATCACATAAATTGTGACCCTCAAACACATAACCCAGATGAAGCTTAGACTATATAGGTTTAGATCGCGTCAGATCAATTGAAATCAAGTGTGTTGTAAAACTATCACAATCCATTGCAAATAAGACAAGCCTAACATGCACAATCCAAAAGGTTGATGTATTTATGACTTGAAAGTCAAAAGTGAAGTGCACTAACATGTAATGAAGAGTTGAAGGCTGCGTAGGACACATCAAATAAGTTCAAAGATATTAAAGGCTCAATCAGGATCGTAAAATTCAATCAAGAAAGGACTTACATCAGAAAATAGAACTCCGTCACTGGGACCATCAATTCTCTGATGCCTACGCTGATCTGAAGATATCAATGCCTTAAGGCCAGTAAACCACACTTCTACCTCAGCTTGGTCCTTGCAAATCTATACCATCAGCAGTAAACTTGAAGGTCATAAGTCTAATACTTATCAGTCAATTCAGTGCTTCACAAATGATCTTGGAAGTAAAAAACAAGTGATATAAAAATGCATGGTCCACTACCAACCAGGTCCAAGGATCGTTCGCCGTTCTTGTAGATCAGAGAAAATGACAAATAATCCTTCTCAGGGCGTAAGAATCTCCTAAAAACAGCCTGCACAGGGTTTGAAGCATAATCAATAGGTTCAGTTTCATTCTCATTGCAACTTGTTATTATCTAACATCAGTTGACTTTAGCAACTTAGTGAACATGTAAATCGAACGAATTGCTCATCCCCCAGCACCAAGATAAGTATAACTTACAGTTCTTTGCCCTGGAGTAATTCGTATAACAGAAGCTAATCTCAGAGTCCTTTCCCTTTTATGCGAAAACCAAATTAATGTTGTTTCATCCTGCAGTATGAGATATCGTCGGGAGAGTTGATTAGACAAGCCAAAAGGCTGGAACACAGATGCATATATGTGAATAGGCTGAATCAACTATAGGAGATTAAGAACTGAAGAAGAAAATGAATGAATGATTTAGTAACAAGTTTGAAAACTGAAATTTCAAACTAATGAAATATACAGACATAATGAAAGAGCTTCTAGATGCATAAAGTATTTAACTTTGAAGAGAGGTAGCCAGAGCAAGTAGCTAATTGTAGACTCTCAGTTGCTCACAAGGTGGCCACAATGATGTTGAACTTTCAACATGTTTAATTAAGTGTAACCATCTGATAGATAACGATACTCTAATGACTGTCCAGCAAAAGAACTCCAGCATTTGAAACAGAAAAGGCAGAAGGTAGGCAAGGTAACCACAGGGTGGTATCATGATATCATCATTGAGCTGAGAAAAGATATTTTAACTTACACTAGAAATTCTGAATGGGCAGAGCTTAGGCTTTCCTTTTCGACTATACTTGATTAACTGGGAACCTTTCTTCAGTGCAACAAGTGCCTTCAAAAGAGAAAATAAAAAAGCTTTGATATGAAAAAGGATACCACCAATTGCATACTGGAAGGAACTTCATAATTGACAGATTGAAACAGCCGAAAGATATCCCCACTAACAATAGCAGCGTCAAATAAAACCCAGTATCATATATGGTTTGGCAGGTGGACATGTACGTTTGAATAAGTAGATAAAAATCACGAACTTTCCAAAGATGGAAACCATGGAATAAAACATTGAAGGCTTAGGATTAAACTGGGCATAGCAAAGATGGCAAATTCAGGTGAAATTATTGTCAGAGCACTTAAAATATGATTCTCCATTGATAAACTGGCCCTGAAAAGCACCAACTAGAATATGTCTAATGAAACAAAGAATCCACCACTCATTATCCAGAACAATCTCTGAACGGGGTTCTGTTATAAGAATCACAGTGTCAAAAGCTAAACAAAAATACCCACGCATGCGTACAGTTACACTTACACCCCACACTCACGTAGAAACGATATGCCAGAAAGTAAATCGAGGCCTTGCACAAACTAGTAAGTATTGGCCTTGTACTCAACAAAACAAAGGATCACAGCAGAATCAACATAGCCAAGAAAGGAAAATGAGCACAGAATATAAACAGAACACAAATAACCCCATTCTTCAATAGCGCTCTTAAAATAAGTGTTCTAGGATACAAGCACAGCAGCAAGAACTCGATATTGCAAATTTACATAGGAAACCAAACATCTAATACATACAAAACATCAGAATACAGCGTCCAGCAAATAACCGACCAATGGAGACCACCCTGTCTGACGTTGCAATCAGCATAGATATTCAAAAATCATTAATCACAAATCAAACATTGGAAAGAAGATATAAAAAAAGAAAGGAAAATATACCCGAAGATGGGCCGGGTCGTATCAAGATCGCAAATTTAGGCCAAACACAATTGAAACAATGAAACTAATGGGTATCGACTTTACCAAGGATTCGATCTTGAGACCGTTGAGAAGAAAGCAAACAATCAAAACATAGAAAAAGAGTACAATAAATAGATACAAAACAACACTTTTAAATAAAGCCAAGAACGACAACTTTGTCTAGATAAATTATAAAGCCACATACGATTCAAACAACCAATGAATGGGTACCCCCGTCACGATAACGCTCTCTCATCAATGCACAAAGAAAGAAAGGGAAAATAAAATCAAAACATGAACAACAGTAGAACAAAACAATGAAATATAACCCAGATAACATGATGAAACAATAGCCAAGATTCCAAATTAATCCAAGATATGATCAAAAGAAGCAAAGTAAAGGGCCGCCATACCTGCTCGACGTCGCGATCGGGGTTGCCATAACTAACCGGATCTGCCATTCCATCTGAAAAGACTGTCGGGGGGACACCGGTCGCGAGGCATCAGACTCAGGGTTGGTGGTCGCAATGGCCGCATCGAAAGCCCAGTCTCCTCCATAGATCATCCCCGCCAAGGCCTCTCATCCAGAGCTCCGGCGATCCCACCAATGCCGAGCCCGACAGCCACTACCCCATCCCCATCTCTCCTCTCCAATCCTCTCCTCTCCGCTCCTCCTCCGAGCCCGTTGGATTCGGACCGTTATAGACATCCCTCTCCACTAAAATATGTTTGGCGCGAGACCAGCCGTCATCTCATCGGACGGTCGGCGATGTTGGATCTGAACGAGTCTTTAGGGTACACTGAAGTCGGCGTCCCTAATCCCGACAAGCGTCTAACTGGAGCCCGATAACCGTTAATCCGATCCGGATAATAAAATCCGGATCCAATAAACTACAGTAAACATCTGATGCCCAGACGAATCCAATCCGTGTTTGAACCAATCCAAGACAAGCTTGAACTCTTTTAATGCTTTATTTAAGTTATATTTTTTTTTTAAAAAATCCACAGTATTCACATGATCAAAAAAAGGATATCAATCAATATCATCATGTTAGTTATACAGAAAAAAGGCATTTGCTTTACTTTGTTCAATAATCATGAGCTCTCAGGAGCGGGGGTTTAGGAGTCAAAGAACAATGTCAACTAAGACCGTTTGATGTTCTATCCTTCCCGCCATAAGCAGCTTGCCAAGGGTAAGAATCCGAGAGAGGAGAGATTTTAGAACCTCTCAGAGAATTGCTGGGTCTTTGTATCTTCCGAATATACTCTCAATCCCATCAAGAACTTCTGGGGGCAATGGCCGTGTGGTTGTAACAAATGCATCGATGTCCTCCTTCAGTTGATCGACGGAGGTCGCACCAATGATTGAACTGGTTACAAAAGGCCGGTCACGTGTAAATCCCAGCGCAAGTTCGACGGGAGTCAGGCCATGCTTCTTAGCCAGATTGATGTATAGCTCTGTTGCTTCCTGGAAAAAATGGAAAGTTTGAGCATATGCATAAAATGTTTATCTTTAGCTTACAGAACAATGTAAAGGAGACACAAAACTCAGGTTAGTAGCAGACTATAGATACAACTAAATTCCTTGAACAGATGTTTGTGTCATTTAACAAAAATTGACTCACAAATATGTAAGACAGTTCAAACTGTAGGTCAGTATTGGTCATCAAACCTTTGCAATAGATTTGTTATATCTCTCCATGTACCCAGGGAACAGGTTTAGCCTACCCCTTTTAGCAGCTGCAGACTCTATATCCAAGTATTTTCCGGTAAGAGATCCACCACCCAGTGGGGAGTATGCAAGCAGCCCAATATTGCAGTTCTTAGGGTGGCATACTTCAACAAGATCAACTGTACACATACGATGAGATCAGAATAGTGCTGAAACAGCTTGACTAATACTTATATAGTTGGAAAATCGACTGCTAACAGAACTTCAAACTGAAACAACACTACAGACAAAAAAACACAGACGGAAGGCTGGATAATTAAAGAGAACAGTCTAAGGAAGTATAAAAAGGCCAATGATAGGAAGCAAAATGATACTCGAGGGAACATCATAAGTTCAAGATGAGAGGAACAATATGTGAAGCTTGCTAAAAAAAAGGACAGTGACTATAACCTGCCCAAGGGCCAAAAAGTTTGGTACATAGTGAAGATACCAATGACTAAGGATGAATGATTCTATAACTGGTCTCACCTTCAAACCGGCACCTGACAAGCAGACTATAACTGTTTTGTATACTGACTATCTTTGGAAACCCATCGACTTTAGCAGCGTGTACAAACTCCATAACTCCATAAGAAGTTTCATTAGAAACTCCTATATACCTTACCTGAAACGAAGAGCAAATATGAGAAAGAATAAACAAACATCCTCTTATCTTTTTACCAAACTGAAAGGTCATTGTTTTAGCAAATAAATAACCCGCTTTTCCTTTTAGAACCCATTTGAAAGACCCTTATAAATGATGCCCTTCAAGTATGAAAATATTTCATGGCCAGAGCCACCACTATTAGGTGTTGATACAAGGGACTCAAAATGGGATTCTATTTAAATGCTTAATAAACTGATTGATCCGAAATCTTCTGATATCATCGGCTTTTATTGGAAGAAGCATAAGCTGACAATCTAGGATAAGTGAATATCATTTTTGTTTTGTACATTGAGCCATTAACCCTGGCTTAGGTTGGGCAAACACCCTTACAACTTAATCATACGTCCCATTACAGCTTACTAACTCAACTTAACAAGTGATCCTGCTTCGAGCTGCATTTAGTAACTCAATTCTATGTTGAACTCAAATTCCGGTATTGTACTAAACTCTAAAATATTGTCTGCACATAGTCGAGATCCACAAACTGAAACTATAATTTCCAAATGATGCACCTTTCCTTCCTCAATGAGCTCCTGGAAGGCCCTGAGTTGTTCGCAGAAAGGCACACTTGGCCTCCATTTTGCATAATCATAGGTAAATTCACCAAACAAAGCTACATAGCGGTCCGGCCTGGAGAATGTGAAATTCCTCAGTAAAATATTTCTTACAGGATCAGACATTGGGACTTCAAAATAAAAAGCAGTACTCTAATGTAGGCATAATGCCCTTTAGCAAATATGAAAGCAACTCGTTGTACAACGAAATTGCTAGAGAAGTGATGAAGCAAAAATAGATAAGAAAACTAACCCCGTGCACAATGTCAGATGTTTACATAAGAATTTTAATATTTTGAAATAAAAGAACCAATTAACAACTTCCAAGGCTTTTCAATATCCAATATCATGTAGCGGAGAGGAGAGAAATGACTGAACAACAAAGGTTTAGGGCCAAATAGATGGGAAATTTTGAAAAAAGAGCAACACTTGATTGATGTTTGTGCCGGGTACTTGAATCAAGTGAAAATGAACTTTAGCAGATGGATAAAGAATGTGGTTCATATTAGAATACATAGTGATCAAACTACAAAAAGAGAGCTGACAGGGGTATGCATGAAAGTGTCAACATGAATATGACATGATTCCAGATGCAGCTTGTTTAATAAGATGAAGAAAATTCAATTCTTTTCAAGATCATTGGTTAGGAAACTCAAAATGGAAGACTAACCAGTGTATTTGCAATAAATCAATGTAATCTGTAGACAGGCGCTTAAGGCTCTTCTCTACACTTTCTTTTATGTTAGCAGCATCAACACGCGTAACTGTTGCATTTTCACGAATATAACTTGATCGCTCTGAGTATCCACAAACCTTTGTAGCCAAAATTACCTAAAAAAAATGCACCAAGATTTGAACTGAGATATATATCTTTTTCCTTTTACATGAAAATAGCCGAGTTGCTTAAGTTCATTTTTTCATGAATATGTCGAAACACAATTTTGAAATGACAAAATAGGTATAAAAAAAGAGTAGGTTCCACAAGCAAAGAAAGTCTTCAAATATCACATGGCATAAATAACATAGTTACAAGCTCTACTGATTGTAAACCTTACAATCTTCAAGCATCTCCTCTGAAAGAATTAAGCAAAAAATCCAGAAAGCAGTTCAAAAGTCTAAAATCTTCAACAGTGCTAGATCCAGTTATCCAGAAATGCATCAAAATCAAATATATGTTTGCCCATTATTCCTGCCACTGTAAATCACTTTTTAAGAGAACAGACATCGAGGAAACATCTCTACCTAATTAAAGACACGATGCTGAATTTAAGAGAACAGACATCGAGGAAACATCTCTACCTAATTAAAGACACGATGCTGAACTCGATATTATGCAAATATCTGACCATACCTTATCACGCGGCTTACACTTCATCCAACTGCTAATGTAAAGATCTGTCCTTCCCTGTGTCTCCTTTTTCATAGGGATTGGATACTACAAATTGGGAAACAATAGACATTCAAGACGTAAATATGTCATTAGCTGAACAGTGACATACCTACACTATCAAGGAGAAAATTTTTCACATAAGAGATATGCTAAGATTATGTGACGAGTAATCTCATGGAAGAAAATGCATAACTTAGCCAAACTGCAAGATTTAGCATAAGGTACACTTCTACGTAACTCAATGCATCAGCTTAGCCAGTACTAATCAAAGATATCGTCATGGTAAAATAGCAAATTAAGATCAGCATTAATGTCACCAGCTATACTAACGGCATAAATTTGTAAAGTGGAGAGCTCACAGCTTCTGCCGTATCAACGCAATTGATTCCACGCTCGAACGCATAGCTGAGAATATCATGTGCTTCCTTCTCCGTATTCTGCTCACCAAATGTCATCTAGAAACACATAACAGAGTACTCATCAAACTAAAACCATTAAATTCTCTGCAAAAACAAGACAAAAAAAGAAGAAGAAGAATTCTCCGACCAACTTTTGGATAAGAGGACCAAAGGTCCACATTTCTCACCCAAGTTTAAAAGCTAAACACTATGTCCGAAAAATCAAAACACTATTATACATTACTCACTCCTCCAGAAAACGATTAAAAAAAGAAAAACTTTGCAACAGTAACTCGAATAAAATGTAACGCAGCTCAAGGATTGGGAGAATCCACAAGGAGACGCGAGATTGGTGCATCCTATAGAGAACTCAATGACCCACCTCATGTACTCATATGAATCATCTCAATCGATAAAAAGAAGGGAAAAAGACAAATCTTTCCACCGTTTCTCGGACAGAATAGACCAAAAGCATACGAGAAAACAGGAGCCCAACATGGGAATCGCAAAACTCGTACAGTGCCGAGCATGATTTCGCTTATCTGGAGCTCCGAGTCACCAAGTGTTCGATACTGAAGCGAATTACCATCCGCTTGCTTCGCTCGGATGGTGAACGCCATTGGCCTCCTCCTCCCCTTGCCATCGATTGGCGAAGGGCGCTGCGACCGGAGCCGAGGAAGGGAGATCGGAAAAGGCCCCGCGAGAGCCATCCAGGTTCAGGTTCAGGAGCGACCACGCTTGCTGTTGCTGTTGTTAGTCGTAAATATAAACATATCTTAAAATTACGGGTGCGGCTATCCGCACCACCGTTTCGACTCAACACACCACACCATTTTTCATACCCAAAAGACCCATTGGTGATATGTCCAAACTAACCTTCTGAAATACAATACACCACAAAACCTAATCTACCATAAGATTTATTTCTCAATACACCACAACACCACATCTTCTCCTACCTCTAACCATCATCTTCTCCTTATCTTACTACCGAATTTTCACCTCCAATCCCTAACCATCTCCTCCCTCCAAGCCCTAGGTCTTCAAGTTACTCACTCCCCCTCCCTCCAAGCCCTAGGTCTTCAAGTTATTCTATCTTTTTTCTTATCCTCCAACACATTCACATTATACTCCAAACTATCTCCTCCAACCTTAGGTTTTCAACTCACACAAGCCCTCCCCATTATACATTGTCAATCCAAGGTGTATTAGGTCGAAATGGATGGAGAAGACGAATGCTGGAGCGAAGGAGACGAGAAAAGGCGCTCCAAAAATGTATATTTCCTCTTCTCTTGTTTTTTTTTTGTCCTTCCCGAATCGCGTTTTGATCGGTAGTATCAGACCGACAGAAAATGTCAACGTATCGGTATGTAGAACCCGATACTTTGGCTTAATTTACCGGTAACATAGTACCGATTATTATGCTATGTATACCGGGACGTATCCACCGAAACTATAGCTTTATATACCGGTAAAATGGTACCGAATGATACGTTAATATACCGGTACCATGGTACCGATGTGAACACAGTGTTGGCTACCTACCTTACTCACTTTTTGCTTACATTCAGGAGCATGTTTCTACTGATGCGAGCGGTGTAGGAGCTATAATTACTCACGACTACACCTTGGAATTCACGACCAGTACGGTATGTTATTTAATCGCTATATCTTGCCGAACGACAACTAGGTCTAAACTTCATTAACATAATTCTTATTGTTTGGTTATAGATATTTCAAAGTCGACAAGCACTTGTCCAATGGGTACAGACAGTTGGGAGGCAGAATGGGCTGGTGATTGTGACAAAGAATTCAGAGGCGGGGGGTGTGGTAGAAAGCCGAGGATTACCTTGGCATGTGAGCGCAGTGGAGAGTATCGGAAAACTGTGAAGAAAGATGATAGCGAGAAGAAAAAATTTGCCAATCGAAAGAAAAAATCCGTCGACTCCGGGACGAAGAAGTGTGGATGTCCTTTCAAGCTTCAGGGTGTGAAGCTTGTATCTGATGATGATTGGATGCTAAGAGTTATTTGCGGAGTCCACAATCACTCCCATGCGGATCACCTCGAGGGTCACTCGTTCGCGGGAAGATTATCTGCTGAACAAAATGATATGGTGGTTACGATGTCAGCAAACCTAGTGAAGCCACGGCAAATCCTGAACACTATAAAGCAACAAGATCCTGAAAACGTATCCACCATGAAGACCATCTACAATGTACGGCAAAGGAATAGGGTGATTGAAAAGGCTGGGAGATCAGAGATGCAGCAACTATTGAAGCATCTAAATGAGTTTGGATACGTTGAGTATCATACGGTTCGAGAAGACACAGACGCTGTGAGGGACGTATTCTGGGCACACCCTGTGTCTATTGATTTAGTCCGTGCATTTCCCGATGTGTTGATTATGGATTGCACCTACAAGACCAATAGATATCGACTTCCACTGCTAGAGATTGTTGGCGTCACGTCGACGAGTATGACATTCGTCGCAGCTTTTGCCTACATGGAGTGTGAGAAGGAGGACAGGTACACATGGGCTTTGAAAATATTAAGGACATTGTTGGAAGGATGCCCAATGCCACGCGTTGTGGTGACAGACCGAGAACTGGCTTTGATGAACGCTATCAGCTCGGTCTTTCCGGAGAGTGCACTCTCTCCTCAGCCAGGTCATACTGACTGACAGCCCTCTCCCATCCAACTGGCTCGCGGGCTCTGCTTCACTGACTCCCAAATGAACCTTCATAAGCGCTTTCAGCTGGGAGACTTTCAGCTTGCACTCTTCAAGCGGCTTACCGGCGACGGGGATGCCCAGTATACGGCTCACGTCACCCAAAGTTATCGTCATCTCTCCACAGGGCAGGTGGAACGTGTTCGTCTCCGGGTGCCACCTCTCAACGAACGCCGACACCAGGGCACTGCTTATAGTCTTGTAAGAACACACCGTCAGATTTGCTAGACCGGTGGCCTCCACGGCATTCTTAAAGTCTTGCCGTTCGATGCCGTCCCATTTCGAAGTGGACAGCCCATGCGCATAAATTTTTAGTGGCCCACGCTCCTACGTTGAGAAGGGGAAAAGTGAGTAGACTTTGATATAAGGCATGATATAAAAAAAAACTCAGCCTTTTTTTACTGCTCCAGCCCATATCCGATATGCCGCGTGTGTTTTGAACTCCGTCAAAACCGACCGGTCAACAGGCCCACCAGGGATGGGTGCCTCGTCGTCAGACACCTCTTCCTCTTCACCAGGGCCAGCAACCATCAAGGCATCCTCTAGGATCTCCTCTGGAATCTCCTCAGGTACCGCTCTCCTCCTCCTAGCTGAGGCCGTCGGCCGGTCAACGCGGGCCGATGAAGATGTCGAGGCCGCCGAAGATGAAGAGGCTCCGACGGGTGCTTTTCCCCTTGGATGAACCATTTAACTGTTTTGAAAAAGAAATGCAAATATTAGTAGATTGTTTCGGTATCCATATACCGGCAATTAAACGTTCTTAACGGTACCTAAGTACCGGTAATAAAGCATACATAGCGGTAGTAAGTTACCGATAGTTTGCAAAGAATATCGGTACCTAAATACCGAACAAGGTCTTTTCCATACAGCAACAAACGTATTGATCGGTACCTATGTACCGATCAACAATCCTATAATATCGGTGACTATGTACCGATATTATAGCGAATCATTCGGTTGTCTTGTACCGATTGATACGTATAAAACTGAAAGGTCGGAACCCATTGGAAAAATTTGAAAACCTTGGAAAAAAACGCATTCGGAGAACAATGCTGCAAAACCAATGCTAGGTATGCAAAGAAAATGCATTTCATGCAACAAGAAATGAAAAACTCACTTGTCCCCTCACCTCACTCAACGGTTCTCACTCGACGGACTCGACGGAGGCGTGGGTAGCTCGCCGGCGAGGCTCTGCCGCGGGTGTAGGGAGGCTGGCAACGTTCGCGAGACACACAACTGGGAAGGTGGAGGGAGATGGTCGGGAGAGTGAAGAGAGGGAGAGACTTCGGTAGAAGAGGGAGGGAGGAAGTCTCGGTAGAAGAGGGGAAGAAGGTAGGGGCTGGATGGGCTGAGGGGTAGTGTAGGTATTTTGGGTTTTGTTTAGGGTTTAGGGTTTAGTGTGGTGTGGGGTTTGAGGGTAGTTTAGGTAAGTACATTTATTTTGTGTGGTGTGTTGAGTGAAACTTGGGGTTTTCAAACTTGGGCTGGGGTGTGTAGAGTAAATGTGGTGTGTTGAGTTCATTTTGTGGTGCGGATAGCCGCACCCTAAAATTATTTGGGCGATTACCGACGTCAAAATTTCGTAAATATTATCAATATGTTAATAAATACTTTCAATTTTCATATAGTTAAAGTACTTTAATCGTAACTTTTACATGTATTCAAATTGAGCGATTCTTAAACCATAGGAAAGAAGATGAAAAGATCTCCAACTTTTATGTTAATGAGATTTTCAGATTCTATCGTTTAGTGTGTCAAACTGACAGCCAAAGTGTCTAGTGATAAAATAGTAAATAATAATTGAATTTTCAAATGTCATCGTCAAAAAAATCGCCGATTTCATTGGCCAAATTCTAATCGCTCAATTTCCATCGCCCATGTCCAATCGATCATGTTTTGATCGTCGTCGATGTGGTTTGACTATTTCGGTCATAATTTTTTAGTATGATGTCCAAATTGGATGTTTCTAGTACCGTTGGAAAGATAATTTTAAGAGCTACAACTTTCATGTTCATAGTTTTTCCATATTCCAAGGTTATCATTGGACAAATTATAGTGGAAGATAATACGCTATATCTGATGGTAGTTTCATAAATAACTTAATATGTCGACAAGCTATGTAGTTATGACGGTTTCAGATTCAATTATGACAGTTCCAGAGCAGTTCCAAGACAGTTCTAGAGTAGTTCCAAGATAGTTACAGAGCAGTTCAAAAGGTTCTAACATAGTTTCAGAACAGTTCAAACGGTTCCAAAGTGATTATGTCATAAACTATAAAAAACAAAAAGGTTGAAGACAAATGGTCTCCAACACCAAACCAAATTAATTTTTTATCTTTATTTTCAATATAGCCTTATTTATCTTAATTAAGTCTTTTTCTTTCCTTTAAATTCATGCAATGAAGTCTTTCATTCGTAGGAGTAGTGCTACCATAATTCCATTCATAGGAGTAGTTTTAGCATAATTCTATCACTCATAGGATTAGTTCTAGCATAGTTCATCGCCCATTATCCTCATTTTTCATGACTTTTCATCATTCATTTTGTCACAACTCCCCATCTTTCATTTTCCACTATATTTTATTTTTCATACACTTTTCCAAAACTTCAACACCTCCGTTCGAACATAATCTTAACACGCGTTAACCAAATAGGAGAGAAAAGGAAACCAAACGAGAGGAGTTTGGTTTCCTCCCATGACGAGAGAGCTGGGGATAGGCGATACCCTCTCCTGGGCTTAAATGCTAACCAAAGGGAGTCGTGACTCCTCTCTCAGGGTCAAACCAGCGATCAAACACGCCGGATGTAACCTTTCCGTTGCTACGGAACGGGTTACCGGACCCAAGGTGGTCATAGAGTCCGCTGGCCGACCCGATACAGGAAACCATCCACTTCAGCCACGCGGCCCCAGTTGGCCGAGAGGAAACCCGGCCTATCTATTAAACTCCAGGGACAACCCGGTCCAGTTATTAAACGCGGGCCACTCGGCCCATTCCTCGCCTCGACATCTCCTAGACTGGTCCTCTCTCCCAGCTCTCGCCCGTTTCCTCTCAGCCCTTCTCGAAACCCCTTCCTTTTCCCGCCATTCCCAAACCCCTCTCGTTTCTAACCCCAATCTCCATCGTAACCCTAATCTCGAGTCCTTCAAGAATCTCGAGATCTCACTTCTCTCTTGCTAGCTCTCTACACCCCTTATCTCAGAACCCTAGAATCAAGATTTCCATGAATCGCTGCCACTATCAAGAACCTTAGAAATCAGTCATCCAAGAACCCATTTCACTGTCAAGAACCCTATTGTTTAGTCCTCCTAGAAGTATCGCCAGCGTCTAGAACCGTGGGATTCTAGTCCACTAGAATCATTCCCGGCATCAAGAACCCTACACCAGATTTGGAAACCCTAGCCTGGAGGCTTCGGCTAGCGGTTGTTCAACGATGCCGTCGCTGATGTCTTCGGGGAAGATTCTCCGGCTGGAGCTGGAGAACTTCAAATCCTACAAGGGCTTCCAGGCCATCGGGCCCTTCTTCGACTTCACGGCGATCATTGGCCCCAACGGTGCCGGGAAGTCCAACCTCATGGATGCCATCAGTTTTGTGCTTGGCGTCCGGTCCGTCCAGCTGCGTGGGGCGCAGTTGAAAGATCTAATTTACGCATTTGATGACCGGGAGAAGGAGCAGAAGGGGAGAAAGGCCTTTGTGCGCCTTGTGTACCAGATGGGCAACGGATCCAAGCTCGAATTCACGAGAACCATCACGGGGGCAGGGGGAAGCGAGTATAGGATTGATGGGAGGGTGGTGGCGTGGGATGAGTACAATGGGAAGTTGAAGTCCCTCGGGATTCTTGTAAAGGCGCGTAATTTCCTTGTGTTCCAGGTAAGGGCTTTAGAGAGAAATTGTCTGGAAGAGAAATCTGAATTCCATCAAAAGATCTGAATTCACGAGAAATTTGAATTCAGGAGAGATCTAAATTCTCTGGAAGGGTAATCGTAGGAGTGGATGAATCAACCCTAATTCCATCAAGACTTATGGAAAAAATGTACTCTGATTTGTTAATTTGCTAAGCCATAGTATATTTGGAGGTCACTGTGTAGTTTCTTTCCCAAGTTTTCTCCCATGTATGTCTGAACAGACCCCCATAACTAAGTCTAATGTAATGTGACTCGATTCATCAGATTTCGAGATGTGGTTTCTAATTGCTAGCAGAAAAGCACCTACCCACGCCATTTACTCCTTTAGCTATTGGCTACTTGTGGCTCTTTCTGTATTGTTTCAGGTTCGTCCTGTCGAGCAATACTCGCGCTTTGTATCCTCAGGTTCATTAAATGCATTTATTGTTTCTTCTGACTGCTTAATTCCTGAGACTCATGGTTCAAGCTGCTACATACTGTGCTTATGGTCAGGCATGGGCGTTGGCATATTATTCTGTAGCATGTTTGGGATCACCAGCTCATTTCGTAAACTTGCAATGAACATCCTCATAGGCATAGCGATAGAACAAAAGAAACTAGATCTTCTTAGGCAGAACATTATTCATAAGCCTAGGAAGATAAGTTGGTAGCATATATGAGATGGTGGTCTGCGTTTACGCTTGTAAGTCGTGGAAGATAAACTGGTAGTATAGATGAGATAGTAGGCTGAAACAAGTGTGAGTTAATTGAGGAGGAAATTAATAGATAATATGAGATCTGTGGAATTACTATTATCGTTTTTCTCTTAAGAGCACCATTAGATGTTTTGTAGTCACCGTTGGTGTGGTGGGAAAGGGTATGAAAGTGTGCTACTGCATGGCGGCCATTGGCCCTTGATATGAACAGGAAATGAATAACTATTTTAAGATTCTCAAGTAATTCAGGTTGGCCATGTTGTCTTTATATCTAAATGACTAAATCTTTCTGAAACCAGTAGACTTCATAGTATGTAAATAAAGACGAAAGAAGATGGAAGGTCACATGAATATAGCTTTCTTAAAAATTAAAAGTGATTGCATGCTTGATAAGATGAGGAATGTGTACATTCTTCAAGTCATGCAACAGCATGACAACTCATGTTAATTTTTTCCTTCGATTCCATGCTTGACTAAAATGTCGCATTGAGGTTGTTTTTGAAGATCTAAGTTGTTTTGCTTGTCTCGATAGATGATAAGGCTGTAGACGTTTTTATCGTCTTCTTTAATTGATTTGTCTCATGCTTTCAAAGAAATTCTGTGCCTTTTTTATTTACAAATTTGGTACTAGAAAGTTCAGGATCAGATTTTGTTTGTTTAGTGACATCATTGGATAACAACACTTAGTTTTTTACCTTTGAGATCAAGAGTTTCACAATTACATTTCTTTGTATCTAATACTATCTTGTTGTAGGGTGATGTGGAGTCAATTGCGTCAAAGAATCCCAAGGAGCTTACTGCACTACTTGAGCAGATATCTGGATCAGATGAACTTAAGAAAGACTATGAGGAGCTGGAGCTAGAAAAGGCGAGAGCTGAAGAACATTCAGCACTTGCTTATCAGGCAAAGAGGACAGTTAATATGGAGAGAAAGCAAAAGAAAACACAAAAGGAAGAAGCTGAGAAACATCTCCGTTTGCAAGATGAACTGGTAGTGAAATAATTGTGCATTGTAGGATCCTTTGTTTGTGTAGATATTAGTTTATTCTCTCTGGTAAAAGATATTTATGAATTTCGTCGATTTCCATATTATGGTTGCCAAAGCAACCTGAGATTGCATTAATCAAAGTTAATAAGAACTCTTCCTATGCATTATGATCTATGCTAAGGAGCGGCCTCATTTTGCTGTCTTTATTGCTAGGACAAAGAACTCAAGTAATTTTGCTCTTACTGGCCCAAAAGAATTCATGAGCTTTGGTTAGTGGTATGTGAGAAGATTCTTTTTTTCTTCCTGTTTTGCAAGGGATACTTTGCTCCATATCTTCCATTTCCATGAAGATTTGAGTCGAGCAAGAGCTTCACTTGGACAGATCTTGCTCAAGTTGAATATTGTTAGCTGTACTGCTGAGCTTTTTACTTTCACCCAGTTCTTGTGTCTATAACCTCCTTGCTCTATCTCAGCCTATCCTAAGGAAACAATTTTCTCTGACTGGTTTATGCCATCAGTGGCAAAACTTCTGCTGCTATTAAGAGTTCTTGAAAGCACAATTTCTGGCCCGAATCAATTTTTTTTGTCTTCTCCTCGTTGATCCATTATTTTAATCTGTTTTTCTAGTACTTTGTGTATATGATATGGAACTAAGCAGTGGAGATAGAGACCCAATGATTTAGTGCCTTGATTTAGCTTTTCTGCACAGAGGCAAATTTTACAGGAGCAGCAACCATGCTCTATAAATGCATAAAGTCATGGTATTTGCTGCTAGCTTGTGTAGGTTGTTAAGATCCATTTTCACGTTTTATCTTGAGGATGATGCATATAACTTCTTCCTTTCTCTTTGTCTACAGAAATCATTGAAGAAAGAGCACTTCCTATGGCAACTTTTTAACATCGAGAAGGATACTGATAAGTTAAGAAGGGAACTTGATGAAGAGAACTTAAATCTGGAGGTTTTTCGCAAGAATCAGGAAGAATGTGACTCAAAAGTAAGTACCAAAAAAAAGGAGCAAGCTGGACATCTCAAAGAGATGACAGTATGTGAAAAAAGGATCGGGAAGAGGAAAAACGAACAGGATAAGAAGGTGAGACTTCTATTTCTTTCTTTCTAACTCCAGTCTAGACATTTTAGCTCTATGTTTCCTTTGCTTCTGTTACTGAGTATTCTCTGCAGCTGGATGTCACATATTTTTCATCCTGTTATGAAAAGCTATGAAGGGACAGCCTGTCTTATAGATTGTGCTGTTTGCATAGTTAGCAGATTGCGACTTTTAGACGCAAAAGTTAGGTCTAACAATGAAGCATAGATGCTTCAAGATATAAAACTGATAAGGAAGTGGGCAGAAGGGTATATGTGGCCAACCAAATTGCTACAATAGGTATAGCAGAACTGAATAGCCTTATAATGGTACATTCTTTTAGCTGTGAGGCCATGATGATTATGAGTCGTGAATTTCAGTGTCTTTTGAAGCAGCTTAATTGCAAGTTTCAAATTTCTTATGCAACATTTATCATGTTGTTTTTAGAAATTCCTGGCAGCAATTGCTCTTATCAATATTTTGATGGAAGAATTAGGAAATATCTGTACGGAAGCCCCATAGTAGTTGAAGGTCATGGGAAATGCTTGGATAATTTTTGTAAAAGTACTTAAGTGAAAGAACACACAATCCACTTTTTTCATGTATTCATTTGCTCTTAATTATCTAGCTTTGTTTGTTTAAAGACTATCCTTGTTGCTACTAGTAATGATAGTTATTTCATAGAGGCTTCACAGGCTATCTTCTTTCTGTAATTATCATATAGTTGCATTTAGCATGATTCATACATCTGTCTCAATTTTTCGTGCCTATGGTTGGGAATTTCAGAGACTCACTCCTCAGAGGTAACATGGGATGCCATTCATAAGTGCATGATAGGTAGCTTTGCAATTGCATAAGTCCATGATAGGAATCAGTGCATCTCTGTCTCTAAGGTAAGCTTTTTTGAATCTGATCTAGAATTCATGTGTTCTGTAATACCTCTACAGTAAGCATTATTGGAGCATGGTTTTGAGTCTTTTGACAGCTGGCACATTTTGCATGGTGCAATTGCTTTGACCTGGTCATTAGAATTATGTTATGTACTTTGTTTCCTTGCGATACGACAACAAATTTTCTGTTGCAAATTTGAAAGCCTTGTGTTTTGCTTTGTGAATGGTATATGAGATTACATATGTCATCTACCTTCTATTAAATGTCTTATAGAAAGCATATACATCTTGCATTTTTTTTGCTTTTTTATGATCTCATAGTAGCCAACGCTTAAGCCTCAAGTTTGGATGTGAAGCTGTAATTTAGTTTTTAATTGTGCACCACTATAACGCCCCCCCCCCCCCCCCCCCCCCACACACACACACACACACACCCACCCCCACCCACCACCACCAACAAAACCCCCACCACCCACCCTCCTGAACTCCCCCACCCCAAATATTCTAAATTTTTTTATTTGCATGGCAACTTGTGAGGAGGTTCTCATTGTACTCATGCTTCATGAAAGTCAGACCAAAGCATTCTGTTTAGCATGCAGACACCAAAATGTCCTAGGTCTCTTTGAAAATTAAGTTTCACATGTATAAGTGTTGTTGTATACTTATATTTATGTCATCTGAATAATCTAGGCATATTGAAGCTCAATCATATGCCTAAGGAAGCCTTGATTCTTTATCTTACCTTGTAGGCGACTATTAAATGATCTGAGTAGCCAGTGACTCTATCTGGAATTCAGACATGTGGAAAACTCCAACTGCTTGCTGCTATGAGTCAAGGAGCTCTTTCTATCGTAATCGGAGTTCCAAGCGGTTAGAGGAGTCCCTACATGTACTCATACTCATTGTTTTATACCAAAAGGTCTCATTGTTTGCAGCAATAAGTCTAGAACTTTATCCATTGGTTAGGATGGTAGTCTATTAGCTTCTATAGAAGCTTTTTCCTATATAAACAGGCTTTACGCCATTACAACATATCCGTTTGTTTGTTCTTGGGACCAATTTACAGGGTCCAACTTGATATAACATGTCACAAATGCTCTGACTTGACAGCATTCGTTCTTGTGCATTTTTTAGTGTTAGTATCTCATGTTGTATCTAATGTGGTTTCATTAACTTTTTAAGGAACATACAAGTTTAATGAAATCAATATGTACATTGCATCTAGTTGCCTCTGTATTGTTTTCTATTTGCAATCATATGATTCAGTTTTGTTCTTTGCTTTTGGTTATCAGCAACCAGAGCTTCTCAAGTTTAAAGAAGAAATTTCTCGCATTAATTCAAAAATCAAAAGCAGTAAAAAGGAGCTGGACAAGAAAAAAGAAGGTAAAAAGAAGCATGAAAGTGAAATAGAAGGATTGCAGAAGAGCCTGCATGATGCCACGGAGGCAATCAATGCGCTACACGAGCAGGTTCAGGATGGAGCTGGGAAACTTCAGTTAGAAGATAATCAACTGGAGGAATATAACAGAATGTAAGTAATGACTTGAGCTTGTTACGTTAAATATGAAAACCATCCTCCTTACGAGTCTTTAGGTATATTCTTCTACATACGGTTTTTTGTTGTGTCGATTGTACACCTACCTCTGTTAACAGTCCTGAGATAAGTCATCTATGACAGAAATGTGCTTGTTGAGATGTTAGGAAATCCTCATTTCGTTGGATTCAACGCCATGACCATGAGGTATCCAATCAAATTAATGCGGGAGCAATAACATATTTGGAGGAATAAGATTTTAAATTCGAATTTGAATTGCAGCTTTAATTAGAATTTGAACTTGGATTCGAATATGAGTTTCAGTTTGTAACTGCTTATGATTGGTTTTCAAAGTAGGCTTCATGTTTTGATTAGGCTCTTGATCTGGCTACAAACAAGAGATTGGATCTCCACTAGAGCTTAGCATTTGGTTAAATGAAAAAGAGAAAAATTGCTTTGGGTGGTGATTCCTGGGGCATCACCCTCCAAGTGGTGATTTTGGAGGTCGTCTGGAATCTGTTTGGTATGAGGGCGAGGATCCCCTAGGTGGTGATTCCCAGGGTTTGCCGACGACCCCTCTAGGTGGTGGTTCCTAGTCCGTCTGACATCTTTTGTTTAGGTGCCAAATTATCCTAGGTGGTGATTTTCAAGTTGTCAGCGATCTTATAGATGGTGATTCTTGGAGGTCATTTGGCACCGGTTATCTATTAGAGTTCGAAGAGTTGTTTCTGTGAGGTGAATGGCTTGAGCTCGAGAACATGCTCTTTCCAATTATTGGGGAATGATGCATGGGCGATAGCATATTTGGAGGAATTAGATTTCAAATTTGAATTTGTATCTGAGTTTGAGTTTGAATTTGTAATTGATTAGGATTCAATTTTCGAATAGGTTTTCCATCTTGTGATGACAAATGAGCTCAAAGAATTAACACCTAGAGGGTCGTCAGCCAACCATAGGATTCACCGCCTAGGGGAACCTCGGGCATCACCACCCAAAGAATTTCTCTTTTTCATTTCACAAAAGCGAAGCCTAATGGGCATGGTATGGGCATACAATGTCTTATTTATAGCCTATACGAGAAGCTATCAAAATATGAAATCTAATTCAAAAATCAAATCCTAGTCGGTTACAATATCAATTTTAAATTTGAATTCAAACCCAAGTTCGAATTTCAATCCGAATTTGGATTCAAATTGGAATTCGAATTCAAATCTAAACTTTCAAATTTGCATCCTTGATATCAAGAGTTTTAGAATCTAGTAGCTAAATTTAAAGGAAGACTGAGTATAGAAATCGGCTTTTGGACAAAGGTTATAGTCTTTGGAAATTTCGCTTTGACATGCCTTGTGTTTAATCAAGGCAAAATCATTCTCTATAATATCATTGCATCCTCAATAAGGAGAACTACCAAATTTGATTTGTTTCTCCTGACAAAACCTTTGGCATGAAGTACGATTGTATCAATCTTAATTCGAGGATTCTGATAATTATCTCCTTAAGCTGATAATAAAGGAAGGGACATAATGTTTTGGGGCTTGGCAAATATTCCCCGTCTTGGAATGACTGTATTCTAAGTTTGATGAAGACTTGCTTGTAGAGAGTTTGTACTATGTCAGTACAGGCAGATGCATGTTATAGGACAAGCCATGGAGAAAGATAAAACAGATTAGTAAGCATAACATCACCAGATTTTCTAATCACCCAAAACTCTCATCTATAATGACATTTTGTATTGCAACCAATACTTCATTGTTTTTTCATGTTTTGTACTCTAGTCTAGACCCTGTGTGCTAACTTTAGTGGAGTCTACAGAAAGGAGGAGGCAGGGATGAAAACTGCTAAACTGAGGGATGAGAAGGAAGTCCATGACAGGCAACTACATGCTGATATAGAAGCCCAAAAGAATTTGCAAGAAAATCTTCAACAGCTAATTCATCGTGAACAGGAGCTATCTTCACAGGAAGACCAATTGCAAACAAGACTTGAAAAGATTCATGATGCCATAGCAAAACATAAAGAACAGCTTTCACGTGGCAAAAAGGAATTGAGTGAGATCGGGAAGAAACGCCAAACATCTCGGTCAGTTAATGTTATGGCCTTTTCTCTATATATAAGCTTTATCCAGCTTCTATTTTTCTCAAACTGACCTCTGTATTCTTGCTTCCCTTGCCTATAAAAATGCTACTTATGTGTTGACTCTGAAACATCTATGGATTATAATAGGACGAAGTATCAGAACTTAAAGCAGAAGGTCGATGAAGTAGAAAATCAGTTACGCGAGCTGAAAGCTGATAAGCATGAAAGCGAGCGAGATGCCCAGCTTTCTGAGACAGTTCAAAGTTTGAAAAGACTTTTTTCAGGAGTCCATGGTCGCATGACTGATCTTTGCAGACCATCACAAAAGAAGTTCAACCTTGCTGTTACTGTAGCTATGGGTAAATTCATGGATGCTGTGGTTGTAGAGGACGAAAATACAGGAAAGGAATGCATTAAGGTTAGCCTGGTTCTCTTATCAATTGGTTTATACCTCCATAATTTCATAAACTGGACTGGTTTTATGTTTGTTATCACATTTCAATCTCAGATTAGCAGAAGCAGCACAATATTGGGAAGTATTTCATCATGCAGTGGATATAGAGTCATGAAATGGCATTTGAAAATGCATAACACATGCTAGCTCCTGTTTTTTACTTTGTTAGTTTGTCCTGAGCTGTCAAAATTTTCATGTGATAGGGGCTTTTGTCCAGCACTAGATAGTTGTGTTTAAATAATGTCGACCTTCTTATCTAATCCTTTGCGTTTCTCTAAACCTCACTCAAATAACTACTTTTTTGGCTCTTATCTAAAGATTTTGTGCTCTAGGGTGAAATGCTTGTCTTTATGGGTCAATACTTTCCTAATATGTGAAGGCTGTATTGGTTCAAGGATTTTGAAAAAGTTTGGGGGACCTTTTCCTGAATCTGTCATTCCATAGGTCCATTTGTATCGCAGAGACTAGCTTTGGAGAAATTTGAGGACTTTTTTCACTTATACCATTTGGTAGACTATTAGTGGTGAAGGAAGGTTTGATGAAATTAATTCCTTGTGCTGCATTTGTTGCTTCTAGTATACTATAGAGTGTGTCATGATTCTTGTGATCTCTAACACCGGTGGGTAACATCTGAGAAGGAGAAGCTTTTATTAGGTCTATTTCCTTTTGATGTGTTGGGAAAGGTCTTCTTTCGTTCCTTCTTTAAGTTTTACACTAATTTATCCTTTCTAGTCAGATCTGATGTTTTTGTGTACATGAGTTTTCCTTTAAGTAATTGATCCTGCTAACTCTGTTTCCATGTTTAATATTTCCAAAATATGATTTTTTTTTAAATTCCATTTTGATGCTTCTATTCCCAGTACCAGCCTTCTCATTCTTTATTTGTGGAACTTGTTCCTCACAGATTGTATATCTCACTGGATTACTGTTGTTTTATTGATAGTTCATAACTTCAAAGCCTATTATTTGAAGCCTGTTTCACTTTAGGGCATGTTGAAAGTTGCATGCTATTTTTCTGACACATCTGACCAGCCTAGCAGTTAAGCATTCCAGGCAATTAATTAGGAAGTTTACAGGATTGTCGGAATTGGTTTCTGACAAAGATATGATTGTTTTGCCGTCATTTTCTTTCTCCAGTATTTGAAGGAGCAACGCCTTCCTCCGATGACATTCATCCCGCTGCAATCAATTCGTATAAAGCCGATTATGGAGAAGTTGCGTAGCTTAGGTGGAACAGCACAGCTGGTTTTTGATATCATTCAATATCCTTTTCTTAAGTAATTTTGATCCTATGATGGAGGAAAGCAATATTCATCTTTATCTTGGTCGTAACACCGTAAATAGTGCTATATACATTGGTTGTCATTTAGTACATCGCTCAGTCTGTAGGTTATCTGTTGTATCTTTTTATGATTTGAATATGCTGTTGGAAAACAATGTCATGTTCTTGAGAGCTAAACAAGCACGTCTTCTGTCATTTGTAACTTTGCTGATGCAGAAGACCTGATAGATGCATATTTTTTCATGCTGCATATTTGTTAACAAGCTATTGTATATATGCTTTCCTCGTATGCTTCTGTTCCCTGCGTAAAATTGCATCTTATAGCATTTCTCTTTAGCATAGAGCCATAGACTGGACCAAGCTGTTACTGATTGCAACTGGAGTAAGCCTCTTGTGAGGTTGCCATGCCCAATGTATTTGATTTCCTCATGTTTTTGGTTTTTGAGGTGTGATTATCCTCCATTACAAAATTTTATAACTATACATCTACTATTAAAATGTCAGACTAAAATCGAATATGGAAAACTTTGAATTAGAGTTATTAAGGTACTAAAGGATAGAATTAATTAATGTAGAACGTCTAGCCTTCCTTAGAGAGTACTAAACCAAAGGTTCTAATCATTATTACGTGGTGTGATAGATCTTGTGATGGCTGTTATACGCAGTTCTGTTATTGGGGATATGAGTGCATGTTTGTGGGGTTTGCACCTAGCTGCAATAAACCATGTAAGCATGTCCATTCATATTTGATTTGATGCATAGAATAGCAGCAATTGATCAATAAATAGGTCCTGTGTGACGACCCTCATTTTTGTAGCCTAAAGCCCTAAGCATGTAACTGCTGTTGCTTTTGTCCAAGACCATAAACTTGATGTAATCCAGGGAAAATGCTTGAAGAGAAATTTTTAAGCCTGTTGACTTGACAGTTTCACGTTTGACCGGTCCTTGGAGAAGGCTATTCTATATGCTGTTGGGAATACTCTCGTTTGTGATGGCCTTGAAGAAGCTAAAATTCTTAGTTGGAGCGGGGAGAGGTACAAGGGTAATGCTCTTATATGTTTTCTTGATAAAGAGATGTGTATGTTGCATTTCTGTCTTTATTCATTTTTTTGATGGGCATAATGCTAGTGGTTACTCTCGATGGTATTCTTTTGACGAAGTCTGGTACAATGACTGGTGGCTTAAGTGGTGGAATGGAAGCTAGGTCAAACAAATGGGATGATAGCAAAATTGAGGGTATGCCTGAACACTTCTTTTTGGTTGCAAGTTTTCATCTTTCAATGGATTGCATCTATTTTATTGGCACTTGACAGCTTTGAAGAAAAAGAAAGAGCAATGGGAGTCGGAAATGGAAGCTCTTGGTTCACCTAGGGAATTACAGATCAAAGAGTCTGAAGCAACAGAAAGAGTCTCTGGGCTTGAAAAGAAAATTCACTATGCCAATATTGAGGAGGTGACCGTAACAGTTTTTAATACTGCTGGCCAAAATGCTAAATGAGAAATAAGTCTATGGAAATGAAATTGTCAAACTTATTTGCTTCCACAACTTGTTGCAATTAGCCTGTTTTTCTTGTGTTTTTGCTTTTCATCGGGATCTTGCTTGCTTCTATGTAAAGCATTCGCTTTTATTGTAGCTTGTCATGCTTTGGTTTTTTGTTGTGGCTATTTTCTTATCCTACAAGTGAGTTTCGTTGTATATGCATGCAGAAGAACATTAGTGAAAAGCTTTCCAAGTTGAAGGAAGAAAAGATACATGTCAAAGAGGAGATTGATCGTCTCAACCCTGAGCTTCAGAAGGTGACTACTAAAATCCATATCACTTCCTTTATTCTGGTCTTCAACATACCTATTTGATCTCACTGCTGGCTGTCTTTTTGTGCAGTTGAAAAATCTCATTGATAAACGGACTGAAAAACTACAAAAGGTTGAAAGGAGGATAAATGAGATTGTCGACCGAATTTACAAGGATTTCAGTGAGTCTGTTGGAGTGAGAAACATTCGTGAATATGAGGAAAACCAGCTCAAGGCTGCTCAAGAGTTGTCTGATAGAAAGCTAAGATTGAACAACCACATGTCTAAACTGAAATATCAGTATGTGTTACCACATTCAAAACTTTTAATTTAGCTTATAGATGACGTTCCATTGTTTTCTTTTATGTTAGTTACTTTGTTTTGTATCTCTTTCTCGTTGTGTTTCTATTGTTGATCTGTTATATAAGTCTGCTGGTCAGCATTTTGTCGCATATGTATTCATGTCTATCCTGGCTTCATTTTCTGCAAAAGTAAGTTGTGTTTGAACAGGAGATAAGTGGCTTGTTTGTAGCTTGCAAGTTAGGAGGAAGAAGGATGAGTTGGTAAAATGTCTCACTTAATGCTATATATTCCATGGTGCTAGTTTGTATCTTATAATAGAAGATGGAGGATGCCTGCATCTTGGCAAATTTGGGCTTGTAAAACAATGCAGGCTCCAATTTTAACAGGATTTATTTCTTGTTTAACTGAACTATCTTGGCCTGTGTAGAATATATTTGGTGCTTTCATCACTTTATTAACAAAATTATGGTGACTTTTTGGGATGTTGGATTATTTTTATGGGTTAATTCCTTTTATAGCTGTCAAATTTCGTGATAGCAAGTTATTTGCACATCTAGGCTTGAGTATGAGCTAAAGCGGGACCTAACCTCACCAATTGCTAAGCTGGACTCAGCTATTCATTCTTTGGGAAAAGAGTTGCTAGAAGTAAAAAGGAAAGAGTCTGAAGAGAAGGAAGCAGCAGAAAAAATTGCTGCTGAGATGGAAGAATTGAAAGCTGAAGCAGAGGGTACTCTTCCAATCCTTATTACCTACTTGAGCTTCTCTGTATGTGATATAGCTGATGTAAGTTTATGGTTTGCACATGTCAGTTTTGTTCTAGCACTTCATGAACATCATCTGAGTTCAGTGTGCTTGTGTGCTTGTGACATCATATGTTTGTAGTTAAGTCCCGCATGTACCCAATCCGGATGAGTAGTCTAATTGTATGCTTCCTTTATCTTGTGAAATCAACATTTCAGGAATGTATAATATATCTGAGTAGTGACTATGTTGTATGATTGATTTATGAACTGCTAAAGCCTACTTAGGAGGGTATAAGGCTTGATCCTGAAGAACATTGTAATAGGGCAGTGATATTGCAACTCTGTAGCTTTCTCTAATACATTGAAGAAAGGAAAACTAGGCCTGCCTTTTGGGATGATATCTTATTAAAATTATAGTTGGTTAATGTAGGAGTGGTGGTGAAGATCTTAGTATGTAGAAAACAAAGCATGGACTTTGTGGATTTAGATGCTTGTTGAATCAGCATAGAAGTTTTAAACTTACACTCTACTTTCACCTCAGTTTTCCTTTTTTCTTATGACGGCATTTAACTATAGTGATTTGAAAATTAAATGTAGGGGATTCAATCAACGCACATGCATCCATTTAGAACAGATTTTGTTTTTGACAAAAGTGATGCATTTGCCATTAGAAGCTATATCCATATTAGTTGAATTTAGTAAATAATATAACATATAAACACCCCAAATGGTATCTAAGTTTTCTTTAATAAACTTAGTCTGTTGGTGGTCTTAATAAATTTAGGGTAAATTACTTTTTGGTACCCTCGACTTTGGATAATGCGTAATCTCCTATCTTGTAAAATAAAAATATACCTTTTACTACCCTAATGTTTCTTATATGTGCACTTTAATTCGAAAACTCCAACGCCGTTACATGTGCCAACGGCTAATCTAATTTGACCAATTTTGACTTTTATTAACGAATAAATTAATGACATGTGGCAAGGGGTAGAAAGAACATGAGAGAGAGGCGGGTAGAGAGAGATTTTAACCCATCGGGACGAGGGCTCGACGACGACGACGCCTTCTGCATGGCTAGCAGTGGCAGGAGGACAGCTGCATGGACGAGACGACAAGGGCTCGACGACGACGCAGAGAGAGAGAGAGGGACGAGGGCTTGACGACACATGTTGACGGAATTCAAGTCGGCGATCGCCATAGTCTGCACTGGCAAGTTTTTGTTATCCAGCAAAGTCGCTGTTGTGGGCGGCAGCTGCATGGGCCGCTTGCGCTTCTTCTCGTAGGCGATGCTGCACCTTACCCGGCGCATCACGACCCTCGCGGAGGTAGAGCCGGATGGCGCGCACGTCGGAGGGGTTGGCCTTCAACTGCCCTCTATTTTCCTCGAACGCGGCGCGGAGGCGGCCCACGAGGGCTCTGAGGTTGCCCCATGCCTGCCGGAGCAGGCACAAGCACGGCGCCGGAGGGTGGGGGTGGTCGAAGAAGGGGCACTCGGGGGTATGCACCTTGGTCTTCCCGAATTGCTCCAGATAGCGAAGGAACTCCAGGACGTGGGCGCCGCTGCATCGAGAGAGGCCCAGTGGAGGCCGGTGGTTGCGGAGGTATTGGCCGAAGATGTTCCAGTCCCAGCGCTTCTTAGTGGCTCGGCCGGACCCAATCCATGCCACCGCTGCCGAGATCGGAGCTGGGCCCTCCGTTGGTATTCGCCATCATCATATTATAACTGGTAATTAACTTCACCACAGATGGTACACCTTTCAGATCAGTGCAGTTTATAGAGCTTTTGTTAGAGACATGCAGAGGTCTAGATGAATCTATATATATTTGAGTGGCTTCTGATCCATGGAAGGAGCTATTGAAAGATAGGAAGGAAGCAGCAACTCGGAGAGCATAAACAAGAAAAGATTGATGTTAGGAGGCCATGCATCAAAGGATCAAGTAGTGAGAACCCAAATGAGGACGGACGATGACAACATGGCAGCTGCCTCCAGTCCTCTCTCTCTCTCTCTCTGCCTCTACCCCGCCTCTCTCTCTCTCTCTCTCTCTCTCTCTCTCTCTCTCTGTTGCTCATGTTCTCTCTCCTGTGCCATGTGTCATAAATTGATTCGTTAATAAAAGTCAAAATTAGTCAAATTTTGTTGCTCATGTTCTGTCTCCTAGCACATCTAACGGCGTTGAAGTATTAGGATTAAAGTGCGCATATAAGAAACATTAGGATAGTAGGAAACATTAGAATAGTAAAATGTATATTTTTATTTTATAGGGTAGTAGATTGCGCATTACCCAAAGTCGAGGGTACCAAAAGGTACTTTATCCTAAATTTTAATTGGTGAAAATTTTGGATATGACACATTTTAAGGTATGATAGTTTCACTTGCCGTAGAGGAGCAAAGTAAGATGTTGGTCTTTGCGGCCTTTTGGATCAAGATTTTCTGTTAAAACAAAATGCTGATAACGAGGACTGTCGTGATGGGGGCACAGAGGCCGACACGGTACGTGCCACCAGCACCAGTGATGCTGGTCCTATGTGCCAGCAGCATAGTGAGGGGTGTGAGAGAGAGAGGGAGGGTGGGAGGGAGGTGTCGGTGGACCCTGATGAGGATTCTGGCGGAGGCGGTGGCATGAATTAGGATTCTAGTGAGGGTAGCGGCCATTAGAGGGAGGTGGGGTGGCGGGAAATCTCTATATTAGGGTTTTAGAAACGTGGATGGATGAGAGAGAGAGAGAGAGAGAGAGAGAGAGAGAGAGGTGGACCCTGATGAGGATTTCGGCGGAGGTGGTGACATGAATTAGGATTCTGGTGAGGTAGTGGCCATTAGAGGGAGGTGGAGTGGCGGGAAATTTCTATATTGGGGTTTTAGAAAGGTGGATAGATGTGTGTGAGAGAGAGAGCGAGTTCATAAGGGGTCTCACACCCGATGAACCGAAACCCATGAAGGAGCAAATCCATTACTTAATAGTGGATAAGGATCCATTAGCAACATGTTACTTTAAACATGGTAATATGCTGAGCCAGAATCAGTCTTAAAAACCGATCCGGCCTCCCACCGGCTCAAGTTTTGCCGGGCAGCAAGCCAGCAACTACAGTGCCAGTTGGCACTGCAATCCTTGGCCGATGTTATACGTCTTGATTTTTCCCCTCTGCATGTATTGATGACTTAGAGATAATCCCCTCTAAATTTCCATAGTACAGGCTCAATGTTAGAGAGTTGTTCCTTGTTACTACTTGTATAACCAGAATTTATGGTAAAGAGACTTATTTAATGTATGCGCTTCTAGGTTTGTGTTAATATCCCCTTCTGAATTATTATTCCTTCAATCCTAGCACCAATTTCTGGACTGTGGATGTTGAGAGAGAAGATATTGAGCTGACAGCCAATTGTGGAAATTTGATCATCACTGTGTTAAGCCTTTTTATTTCAATTGTGCTTTTGTACTAACTTCAATTTCTGAGGGTATCGAAAAGGATTCAATGCTATTGTACAAAGGTCGTGCTGGATTTGAGGTTGCCTTTGGGGATTCGAGTCTATTGTATGAAGGTCGTACTGGATTTGAGGTTTGCGTTTTGACAATTGAAATCCTCTTCATCTTGCATTTAAACTTATGTTCTCCCTTTGGCCTTAGGTATGGTATTTTGCCATGAGTTCTCCCCTGTGGGTAACGATATTGGCAGATAACAGATCAGACATGCTACCTAAATTCCTTCTGGTTTAATAATCCTAGCATATTTAAATTTGGTGACCTAAGGGCATAGGCACATCACATTCTTTTCCCCGTGTATTCTTCGTGCAAGCACATCACATTCTTTCTTGTGTTATATTTTCGCATAAGCTGATCGCATTTTGCTTGCCTGTGATTTTTCTTTTTCTTTTTTGCTTGAGAGCATGAAGATCTGATCAGATCGGGATTGCATTATAGTTCTTTCTCTGAAGTTTACTTATTGAACATGCCAGTTATGTGATGGAGACGATGCTTCTTCATGTAAGGGCATTGACTTGTTTCTTCATTATTTCACTGATCTTTCCTGTCGAACATATGCAGAGTGGAAATCCAAGTCAGATGAGTGTGAGAAATGCATTGATGAATTTAAAAAGCAGAGCAGTAGTGTAGCAGGGACCATAGGGAAGTTGAAGCGCCAGATAAATTCGAAGGTTATTAACCATATTGTTACACATTTCTTACTAATTCTTGCATTTGTGGTTATTGCACAGACTAGTGTACCCATAACTAAAATCTCGTTGTGTATCACAGGAGTCACAGCTTGAACAGCTTAAGTCACGTAGGAAGGAGATACTGGAGAAGTGTGAACTTGAACAGTTAGAGCTTCCCATGATGGAAGATCAAATGGAGATTGATTCGTCTGAAAATGAAATAATCTTCGACTACAGTGAGTTAAGTAAATCATACTTGCAGGATATGAGACCATCAGAGCGAGAAAAGTTGGAGGTAGAATTCAAGCAAAAAATGGATTCATTACTCGCCGAGATTGAGAGAACGGCTCCAAACTTGAAGGCTCTAGATCAGTACGAAATTTTGTTAGGGAAGGAAAGAGAAGTCACTGACAAATTTGAGGCTGCTAGAAAAGCAGAAAAGGAGATATCTGATAAATATAATGCTGTCAAGCAAAGGAGGTATTTCTTCTTTTAGTATTGATGATCCCATAGCATTTCCCTGCACATTCAAAATTCCTAACGCACCTCAATTGTGTTGTTCATCTGATTTCACAGCTCTCAAATTAGCATCTAGTTGGAAATTACCAAGAGTGTCTTTTATATCATTCTCATGGCCAAATTATAGCTTCCATTCTTTGGATCTATTATGGTATTGCATACTTCAAATATTCTTCCTTGTCATGTCTATGTTTAGAACAAAGAATATGGATTGTATGTTAGTTTTACAGACCTAGTATTACGGGTCTAGTGACCTATGCCATGATAATGTCGTCCAATGCCATTTTCCACTCGAGTTAACAATCTTATCAACTTTACCATATTGATATTTTCATTATGGTTTCTTGTGGATCCTCACCAACACCAGTTACTTCTCTTGATGGTCTGCTAGAAATTTGGACTAATTTTTGCTTCCTGGCTCTACTGGCTCTATTTTGGATCAGAAACCCAAGGTCTTTGTCTCTGAGCAATTTAAATTAGCACTTGGATGCTCTATTTTGATGTATATTACAATTATACGTGGTGAAGGATCTTCTCTTTTACTTTAAATCTTTGTTTTTGATTCATTCGCCTATTTTCAAAGATAGGAAGGACCAATAATACAGTTCATATTCAAATATATTCTTTTCTGGTTGGTTAGAACTTAAAAATATTCAAAGCATTCATTTTTCTGATACATTTGAGATAAGAACATAAATCTTTGCATGTTATAGAGAGCTATATTTGATATGCTGGTTTTGAAGAAGTTTTTTGGTGGCAAACTGGAGCGTTTTGTTTGTCATGTTGTAGGTATGAGCTGTTTATGGAAGCCTTTGATCATATTTCTAAAAGCATAGACAAAATTTACAAGCAATTGACAAAAAGCCATACACATCCTCTTGGGGGAACAGCATACTTGAATTTAGAAAATGAGGATGAGCCTTTCTTGCATGGCATCAAATACACAGCCATGCCTCCTACAAAACGCTTCAGAGATATGGAGCAGTTGTCAGGTGGGGAGAAAACTGTTGCAGCACTTGCCTTGCTCTTTTCCATTCACAGGTACCTATTGTGTAGTGCTACTACCCTACTCTGATTCTTTTTTTTGTTGGAATCTAATCTAATAAGCTTTCTTGCAAATGTCTATCATTTCGGATTCGATTCAGTTAAATTGTAGGATTTAGGACATCAGTTGTAAGACTTTATGGGCACTGTTCAAGATGGAGTAAGAAGCTTAGAAATATTAACATGGTATATTGAATTTCAAAGGAAAAAACAAATTTGGTGTATAGTTCTCTATTCTCAGAAAGGGGGGAAAAATGGAATCATACAACATTTTTTCCTTCAAGAACACAACTTTTAGGGACACCAACTCACTTCAATTTGTTTTGTGCAAAAACTGATTCAGTTACAGACCATCTCCATTCTTTATCCTGGATGAAGTTGATGCAGCATTGGATAATCTGAATGTTGCAAAGGTTGCTGGGTTTATTCGGTCAAAATCATGTGATGGGGCTAGGAACAGTCAAGATCCTGATGGAGGGAGTGGCTTCCAGAGTATTGTAATATCTCTGAAAGACAGCTTCTATGACAAAGCTGAGGCACTGGTTGGAGTTTATAGAGACTCCGACAGGAGGTGATCTCTTATGTTCGCTGTTTTTTTTCTTCATAATTCAATTTGCTACTACTACTATGTTTAGAGAGCTTCAATGACACGGCTTCTATGCTATTTGCAGCTGCTCAAGAACTCTAACTTTTGATCTAACCAAGTACAGGGAGTCGTGAACCTTCTTTGAAGCATGCATTTTTTCTGGGAGACTTCCTTTGGCTAGGCCGTTTATTGGGAGCTCCCAAGCACGACTAAAGAACCATATGCTTTGTGAATATGCAGGAGTAATGTTAGAGTGCCACTGCCAGATAGATGTTAGCTGTAAGCCCAGCCTGGCTTTTTATTGTACATTGTGAAGAAAGTATGTTGCAATGCTTAAATATATTATCAACTATTTCCCGCTTTGGGCTGTTTATAATAGAAGACATGATTCAGTTTGGAAATATTTGGCCTGCACCTCATGTCCCAGGTGTTTCAATTTTATTATTTTTTCCTTCTCCTGCACATTCCAGAATTTTGCGTGCAAGTATTATAAGCTTCACTATATTCGTAACCGCCATATTATCTGTTCCAATGCATTGGCACTATGAAATGGAAATCCTTGGTCCGAGGATGGGAACAATTTATGTTCATCAAGTCTTTTCCTGTAACTTTTATTGTGGTTTTGGATTATATGATCTGATATCTTTCTGATGGTTGTTATATCCAAAATTGTAGGTAAAAAATCAGGGGAGAAAAGTAGTGATGCCTTGCCGGAACCAATGAAGGTTACCCTTTTAGAATCATATTGTATTCACTAAACATCTTCGCTATTAAAAATAGAATCCGTCAGCATAGTGTTCAAAATTCCAGCTTCCATGTGTTGATGTTTTTTTCACTCTCGAACAAGGCATTGTTTCCATACGTACAGGGGCAAACAACGGTAGATCGAAGGGACTTTGATTCTTATATACAACTTTCAAACCGATCAGTTTATTGGTCAAATGAAGCAGAAGACTGGGGAAAGGAAAACTGCAGATGTATCCTAGCGTCTAAAGTAATTGTATAACAGGTTGCCTGAATTAGTTTGCAGATTATACCAGGGTATGGTAGGTTTGCTCTTAGATCTATACAGGACCTTTTTCTTCTTGTAGGTCCTGTTCTCTACAGTGAGCAGTATCTTCCCAGGTTCACTGATATAGAAGGAATTCCTCGCACATTCCTCGAGCTTCTTCCCCTCTTGGATCAATACTCTGTATGAGCCTTCATCATCTGGGATAAACTCCTCTCTATAGTTCACTTCCCATCCTACCACTGTTAGGTCCCAAACAACCGTCACTCCAGGCTGTTCATGAGAATGATGCGGAAAACTGTCTCAGTATCACAAAAAGGACCTTAAATTATCTAATTCACTACTGTTTTTTTCATTACCTCAAGAACTGGAATTTTGACAGCCATTGTGCTTCCCCCTTTCAGAGAGAGCTCTTGAACTCTATCTTCAGTTGTGAATTCATCGTCGTCCTCTCTTTTCAGTCCTCCGTAGTGAACCGGTAAATCCTCCGGTGCTATGAATCTTTCAGAGAGCAGCAACAGAGTGTTAGAATCATAATCTGAAAGATTCAGAAACGCAGTGTACATTTAAAGAAGAAAATTATTGGCTGTGGATCTTACTTGAGGAGTGTTTCAGTAACTTTCGGAGCCCTGACGAACATGAACTTGCTCTTGGATCTCTGGCTGGTACGTTGAGAGAACATCGCATGATAAACAAAGTACCGGAACGAGACATTTATAAAGATCTGCATGAAGAAGAGAACAACACCAAAGTTGCTGAGGAATACCAATTAAACAAGAACAACCATTTAAGCTTGAGACATGTTTACTTACATTCTTGGCGACGAACTCCGGGTAGTTATCTTGAAGGATGGAGACGGCCTTCTTGGTCGTACTGTGCATCTCCTTCATGGCGGGGCTCAGCGAGTTCTTGAGATCGATGATCTGAACCACGGAAACCACTCCTTTAGGCTTGAAGGCGAGCTGCCTGATGGCCCTCTCCATGAGCTGAACCCTCCACCGGAGGTACCTCTCGCGTTTCTCCTCGTCTCCGAAGGTCCTCTCGTACACCTCCTCGTCTCTGAACACCCCATAGGTGTTGTAGCAAACAGGGTGTCCCTCCTTATCCGCGCCGCCCATGTGGGCGGCTCTCTCGGCCTCCGGCGAGCCCAACTCCTCATCGAGGATCCCCTCGACGCCGAACTCCTTCCTCCATCTCAGCGTCCTCTGCATCATCTCGAACGCGTCGCTCACCTTGAACTCCCTCGCCCGGAGAAACTTCAAGAGGACCACGTCGGTGCCCTCGTGGCCTTTGCTCGGTAAAAGGGGGACGCCCCAAAGCGTCACGTCGGCGATGTCTTCCACCTGCGCAGGGTCGAACCAGCTCAGTTCGCCGGAGCCTAAATGGGCGACGCGGGTCCTCGCCACGGGGCGGCGGGGAGGCTTGAACAGCCGATTGGTGATGATGGCAGCCTCCAATTTGGCGCGAAACTCCAGCAACGCCTTCTCCTCGGAAGGTCGCAGCTTCTGAGGTGCGGCCCAGCTGTGCTCTAATTCGATGACTTCGTCGAAGGGCGGAGACATTGTAACAAGACGAAGGGCCCGTCTCCGGCGAGGATATCGAGGGGATATCGCCGGAGAGGCGAACCCTGAGCCTGCTAAGGTGCTGCGATTGGGTATGTGGAGGGAGGGGAGGGGTTTGGGGGCATTGGTTGGTGTTTAAGAGGGGATGCCAGCGTTTAGAATTCTAAACTGGGAGGAGAGCCGGGTGGTGAAAGAGCTGGGTTGATGGGAGCCGGATGGAAAGAGGCATGTATGGTTGGCGGAGGCGAGGCGGGTTTGAAGATTTCAAACGTGTCGACCGTTGGATTAGGAATTCGAAAATATAATAAGAGGGGTAGAGCATGGAGATTTTAATGCCTAAAATGATATTTAAGTGGTGGATTATGGAATGAAGGCCGGAGGAAGGGAAGGACTATTATAATAGCGGTTTCTTTTTTTCAAGAGTGCTGATTTGTGCACAAGCTGACGTGACATGTGTATTACACATGTCACGATCGGTAGTCAAAGTACCGACTCTTTCATCTATTCCATCGGTAGTGAGCTACCAATGGGATAGATAAAGCTATCGATAGTGGGTTACCGATACATTCAATCAGTAGCCAAGTATCGATTCTTTCATCTATCCTATCGGTAGTGAGTTACCGATATAATAGATGAAAATATCGGTAGTGGGATACCGATACATTCAATCGGTAGCCAAGTATGTCACCTATCGGTAGACAAGTACCGATATCTTTATCTATCTTATCGGTAATCCACTATCGATAGAATAGATGAAAGAATCGGTACTTGACTATCAATAAATGGCATGTGCATTACACATATCACATGTCCATGTGCACGAATCTTTATTTTTTTTTAATTATGTTAATTTTCACTTTTTGTACTTTTGTTTTTCTTTTTTCTTTTTAGTTTTCTTCATGTCGGTAGGGTAATCCAACGAAGATTACAATAGGTTCTAATCGAGTAGTGCTGCTGCTAAGAAAACCGTATTTGGCTTGGACAGATCATTAGGTAGTTTGCGGGTAGTTAAGAGATCAATTCATTTATTTATCTTTTACTTCTTTTAACGGCGATGTTAGAGACGGCAAGGAAAAATTGTATTAGCGGCTCTCACGTGGCCGCCGTTAAACTGTTGGTACGGCCGCTAAAAGAGAAACGGATAAGGTTATAATAATCGTTTCTTCTTTATCATGTTATTTTGCCCTTTTGTTTTCTTTTTTTTTTCTTTTTTAGTTTTCGATTTTCTTCATATGGGTAATCCAATGAGAAACAGATAAGGTTCTAATCGAGTAGTGCTACTGCTAAGAAAAACCTTGATGGTAAGCTAGCTTCTGTTATATTAGGAATATAAATTATAAACCAAAAGAGAAAACGGTGGTGATCGCGTGGCCTAATGGATAAGGCGCTCGCCTCCGGAGCGGGAGATTGTGGGTTCGAGTCCCACCGTGATCGTTTTTTACCATTTATGCAAATTTTGAGAATATGTAGCTTTATCCAAAAAAAAAATCTAATATTTAAAAAATTTCACCACCTTCCCCTTCCTTTTCTAGTTTGAGAAAATCTCTAATTTATTTTTTCTATATATAGATCTCTAAATTTTTCCTATCCTATACCACCTTTTCCAATTTGAGAATTTTCTATATATAGGTCTCTAAATTTTGCCTAACCTATACCGTTTATAGTCAAACTAACATCAATTAATAGAAGCTAGGTATTTGCATAAAAATGCTAAACATAGCTACCAAGATGCAGATTTTGAGAATATAAATAAATCATAATTTAAAATATAGGTAGCAATATATATAAAAAATTCCTCATATTTAGCAGCTTCTCTGGCCATCTTTTTTACTCCACTTTAACGGTTTTTACAATCTTTTGTATCATAAGTCCATTACATATCACGAACGATTGACACGGTAACCACTCACGACCCCCCATCCCCTGACACATAGACCAAAATAACTCTCTCCTTTATAATTAAAGAGAGGCGTTTAGATGCCGAACCAGTGGAACCGTAGCATTCCCCCGTTTTGAGCGAACGCCACGATTCCAATTTGGAATCACGGATCCGCCGGTTCGGGCAGTTCCGGGCGCAGCCAAACACCCCTATTGTTTTTTTGATTAGTTGAGCTCGAAAGCTAAGGATTATTTACAAGGTCAAAGGGAGGGAGTCTCTCCTCTGCTTGCCAAACAAAACCGGCATCCGCAGATCGACACCATCTAGCAACCCTATCAGCCCTTACATTGTCATTCCTACTAATATGCAGTATACAAACAGAATCAAAACCCATGAACAACCGCCAGACCAACCTTACCAGGCTTTCCACCTCACTTGGCCAGACCCTTTGCCCTCGCAGAACCTCGACAACCTCCTTGGCATCAGATTCAATGATGAGACGCTCATCCCCCCTCTCCTTGGCCCACTCCAGCGCTCGACGCACGCCCTCCATCTCTGCCTCGAAGATAGAATTAGCCTTGATCCTCATGCCCTGTACCCAAGCAAGCTCGGCCCTCTTCCCAAGTGCCACCACACCCACCGCCGCCTGATCACCATGCATTTCCCGCGACGCATCTACCTGTAGGATCGTGACTCCCAGCCGCTCCTCCTCTCGTCCTCCGCAATTCCTCTGGCTTGCGCGCAGGAATTCCTCCGCCATCATCTTCGTTCTCCTCGTGATCACCTCCGCCGGCTCCCCTTTATTCTCAAACACCCTGCTATTCCGGTCCTTCCAGATAAGCCACACCGCATAGCCCAGCAAAGCTTGCCGCCTTCGTATGCCCTCCTGGCTGGACGAGAGACCAAGGACATGTACCAAAGCCTCAGAGGTCCATCCTCCACCGCCCCCACTGGCGCTCCCTAGAACGCTGTCAAGAACTTGGGCAGCAAAACCACACCCAAACAGAGCATGCTCTGTTGTCTCGTTCAAGCCGCATCTCGGACATCCCCTCTCCGCCGTAGCTCGAACACTCCATAATGCATCACGAACGGGGATCCTACCACGCAGCACCCTCCATATGAATTGGCGGACTCACGGGCCCGCCGATAGCCGCCAGACGCTAGACCACCTCCCCCGATCCTCCTCATCGCCACCCCCACAGCACCGTCGAAGGAGGAGATTATAAGCTGACGACGAAGAGACCAATCCATCAGCACTGAATTCCCAACGATATTGGTCCCTCATACCTGGTAAGGGCCGCCGGAAGGGATGTAATGGCTCTAGCCAGCTCTGGGTGGAACAGCTCCTCCACTCTACCAGCATTCCATCCTGTATCCGTCTGTAAGTCCCCCACCAGTATATGATCCAGCTGCTCAGCAACCATACATGGCGTATTGATGATCGCATCCTCCAGGACCCAGCGATCCCTAAGCACCTCCACCCTACTCTGCCTTCCAGGTTCCCATCTCAGTCCCAGCCTCAGGTCGTTCACTGCTTCACAGACCATATGCCAATGGTTGGACTCAGAGAGTTTCCGGCCATGGCTGGGCAAGACACCAGGCCATTTGTACTTCGCCCCCGCCACCAGGGTCCAAATGGACTTCTGGTCTTCAAGGAACACAGCAGCTCTCTTCAGTTTTAGAGCTCTTTGCCATATACCAAGATCTCTAACACCAAGGCCACCCCACTCCCTGGGTCGACACACCTCCCCCCATGCCACTGTACTGATGCCTGACCTTCTCCCTTGCCAAACAAACTCTCTACACATTCTCTCCACATTCTTAATCACCTTCACCGGCATTGCCCCACATGTCATGGCATGCACCGGGATGCCCTGCAAAACTGATTTGAGAAGAGTGATCCGGCCAGCCTCAGAGAGTTTCCTACCTTGCCACCCCATGATTCTAGCCGCCATCTTCTCCAGCACCGGCATAAAGTCCGCTGAACGGAGCTTCTTAGCACTGATAGGGGCTCCCAGGTAGTTCCAGCCTACACCACTCTGCCTCACCTTAAGGATGCCGCAAATCGCAATGCGCCTATCATCACCAACCCTCTTGGAGAAACGTATGCTGCTCTTGCTTGGGTTCATCTCCAACCCACTAAGCATATGGAAGAGGATAATCTTCTGACGGAGCCTCCTCGCCTCCAAACAGGTAGCACTGGTTACAATCAAGCAGTCGTCCACAAAAAGAAGATGGGAGATGGAGAAATCAGAACCCCTGAACTTAAGGCCTTCCAATGCATACCCTGGACTCTTTAGAATACAGGACATGGCCTCTTGTACCAGCAGGAACAGGTGCGGGGATAAGGGATCACCCTGTCGCAGCCCGCGCCGTGGCCTAACCCTACCTTGCACCTCACCATTCACAATGAAGGAGTACATACCTCCTTGGACGCACTCCATCACCCACTGGATCCACCGCTGCGGAAATTCCATCCTCTTCAGAGTCTCCTCAAGGAAGGACCATCGGACCCGATCATAGGCAGACATCAGGTCCACCTTCAACACCATTAAACTCCTGGTCTTAGGGGCGATAGCTACTGAGTGGACGACCTCCTGTGCTACGTCAATGCTGTCGAAGACACTCCTCCCCTTCAGAAACGCCGATTGCTCCAAGCTCACCATCTCCACCAAAGGATCCTTGAGCCTCTGTACCATAATGCTTGTGATCACCTTGTAATCGACGTTACAAAGGCTAATAGGCCTGAAGTCTTTCACCCGACTGGGCAACTTGCATTTCGGCACCAGCGTGATGAAGGTCTCATGCCAAGCAGGAGGAAGTCTCGAGTGCTGGAAAAAGCCCTGTATGATCTTGACAAATTGGGGTCCAACAATGTCCCAGAACCAGATATAGAACTCAGCTGGAATGCCATCAGGGCCAGGACACTTGTTCCGTCCGAGATTGTAAATTGCCAGTTTGATTTCCTCCTCAGTTACCTCAGCAATCAGGGTGTCCTTCCACTGGTGCTGGAGCTTGGGCACCTCCGGCATGCACTCCCCCAGAACAGGGCCTCCGTCATCCCACAGCCTGCCATAGTGGTCCTGAAGTATGCGACCCATACCTTCAGGGTCAGAGGCACAAGTTCCATCTTCACCCACCAACTGCATCACCCTGGACTTAAAGCTTCTGCTCAACACCAGCTGGTGGAAAAAACCAGAGTTGCGGTCACCCGCTCTGAGCCACTCCTGCCTCAAACGCTGCTTGACTCTTCCCTCTTGTTGGGTAATTACCATTTCCCATTGCTTCTCCAGGTCCTCCAGGAGCACAACATCCTCTGGCCCCATGTCCCCACTGTCCTCCAGTCCATACAGGTTAGACAAGAGGCCCTCCACACGCCTGCCTAAGCCAAAGAGGTCCCCAGTCCTCTGCCGGCGATCCCAGCCCTTCACTGTGCGCTTGATAGCCTTCAACCTCGTAGTGAAACAGTATTGGTCCGACCCATGACACGGTGCACCCCAGGCCCGCTCCACTGCCTGCCTGAACTCCTTTGTTCTCATCCAGTTGTGCTCTAGCTTGAAAGTTGTGGGGCCTCGTCTCCTCAGGTTCTTTTGTAAGCAGAGGAGAAGCGGTGCATGGTCTGAGCCTACATGCAGTAGATGCTTGATGTACGCCTCCGGGAACCGCTGGCTCCACTCCCTGTTGCAGAGAGCCCTATCCAATCTCTCCAGGATGTGCGAGTTCCCGCTCTAACGGTTGGACCACGTGAATTTGCTCCCAGTAAAGTCCAGCTCCCGCAGGCCATTTGTGCAAAGGAAGGATAGGAAGTCCCTCTCATCCTCCCCAAAAGCAAACGATAATCCGCCCCTCTTTTCCTCCGCAGTGAGCAGGACATTAAAGTCTCCCAGCATGAGATCCGGCAGGCCTACCGATTCAGCCCTCGAAAGCGCCTCCCACAGCTCCTTCCGTTCTTGATCCCTGGTCGACCCATACACTACAGAGAACATAACATGTCCCATAGCCTGGGAGGAGTACACTCCGTGGACCGCTTGAGCAGACCAATTGAGGAACGAAGCCCGGCCGCCATCGAGTTTCCAGAGCACGAGAATGCCTCCACGCCTTCCTACCGTAGGGAGCAGGTAGAGGCCCCATTGCATCCCCACTCTCTCCTTTAACCACTCAACCTTGTCCCCCCGAACCAGGACATCCACCAGGCCCACTAAGGAAGGAGCATGTTCCCCAAGCAGCCGAAAAAGGTGCTCACCACACGCTCAGGGCCAGTACCACGGCAATTCCAACAGAAGACAGTCATTGGGTCACCATCTCGACGTCCAGGTGCTCGCCTGGTGAATCCAAACACACCCTTTTTCTCTGCCCCTCTAACTCAGTCTCCTTTGCTACTCTCAGACCATTCATCACCAGCTTTGAAGTCGCATTCTTCATCGCTCCCCCCCCGTCCTCCACCAGTGGACTGGCCTCCTCCTCCATTGCAGACTCGTGAACAGGGGTCTCTGAACCCATGGCGGCAACGAGCTTTTGAAAGCTCTCTTCATGGACCTCATCGAGATCGTGAGACAGCCCAGGCCCCTGTGAAGCTTCACCACTTCCCTCAGCCACCTGATCCAGCCCATCCTCAGCCAGCCCGCTAAAGCGGTTAGGCCCTCCTCCCCTCGTGGACTTGGCTAGTGGGCCTTTGCCATCCACCTTACCTGGGCCCAAAGAACGAGACGGCATAAAGGGGGGAGAAGCCCTTGGGACTAGGGCATTGTCCCGCGAAGGTTCCGCCGTCACCCTCAACCCTTTCCCCCGCGTCACCTCCTGCGCCCTCGTGCCGCCATCATCGAGCCTTCCATCCTCAGCCTCCTGGCCTTGCCGTCCTATCTCCGTCCGTTGTCCGATCCGTCCGTCATCCAACGGTTTCCTCGGCTGCCACACGCCACGTGGCCTACCTTTATCAGCCGACAGCGTCTGACAGGCGTCGCCCCTCTGCTCCGCTGAGTCACCCGTCCTTTCTCTGGTCTCCTCCAGCTGTCTTCGTCTCCCTTGCAAGCTCCGGCGGTCACGACGGACCACGTGCCACTCCCCAGCCGCCGCAGCAATCACCGGAGTCGGAAACGGCAAGTCACTGTGAGCACCCATCCTCTCGAATCCCGATGGTTCCTCCTCCATCTCATCCGGATCACGTCTCCTCTTCTCCGAGTCAAGCTTCTCCCTCTCCTTCATCTCCTCGAGGGCCTTGCACGACCCCACTCCATGACCTATCCTGGCACAGAACTCACATATCTTCACTTGCTCGTAGATGAACTCCACCAGCCTTGTCCCACACCTCGTCGTGACCGGCACCCCAAACTTCACGATCCTGCTGATGTCCATTTCCACACAAACGCGGGCATACTTGCCCCTCTCTGCATCCTCTGTGTAGAGATCGACCTGGAGTGGTAGCCCAATCGATGAGATGATTCTCATCACCGCCTCTCTATCGAAGAGTTCCATCGGCAGCTCCGGTAGCCTAACCCAAACCGGCGTCATAGTAAAGTCTTCAGGCACCGGACAAAAATTCTCCCTCCAGCGCAGGAGCGAGAGCATCTTCCCATGGACCGACCAAGGCCCCATGGTGAGGACGTGATGGAGGTCCATCTCATTAGAGAACTGGAAGACCACCACCCCCTTTGCCATGTCAATCACCCTGAAATCATCCGTAGTATTCCACACTAACGCCAGCTTCTTTTTCAAGATGGCAAGGGGTAACCTCCTACCCAGGAACCTACCAAACAATGCACACCTCCACTTCCGGCAGCATCTATCAAGGAGTTCATCCTCTAACACCACCTCCTCAGCATACAGGGGACCCAACGTGGCCATCTCCTCCGCCGTCACTCGGGAGGACCTGGGCTTCAGCCCAGCCGCAGCGGCAAAAGTTGCTCTGCCTCCCCATCCCTTACTCCCTCCATCATAAGGCCGCCCAGGGGCTCCCCCCTCTCCAGGCTGACCGGTATCAATATCCGGCATCCTCCGATCTCCAGATGTTTTTGCTCTGACTTTTTGATGATTGCTACCAAACTCTAAGCTGCTACACAGCCCTTGACTAGTTTCAATCACAGTGTTTACAACATCTAAGTTGAAAGTTGAAACATAGTGCTATATCAAACACCCCTATTGTTGATATGATTGTCTGAGAATAATCATAGCTGATAGGATGCTAATAGATTGATTCATGTGTGTTTTATCGAAGGTGTGCCGTGATCAGCATTCAATTCCTTGCATGGATAGAAAACTTATTTATTAGAAAAGATTGAAGCTTGACTTGAACTGAGCACCTTCTCAGTTTGAGAGTCGTTAATACCATTGCCTTATCCCTCCTCTACCTGGTTACTAGGTCAGAATAGCCTCTTTGAACTAAAATAGACTCCTGTTCATAGAATTTCCGGCTGGCTTTTATTCCATTATGGCGCCAATAAATATAGCATGTGCTGCACATGTAAGTGTGATTTTATTCTCCATTCATTGAGCTTAGAAATTTGGTTCCACCATTCCTGGAACAGCATATAACGTGCTACATTATATACTGCATCTATCAGTCATTGCTATCCATAATTGGGGCTACTCATATAGTTGTGCTAATATGCAAACTATGCACGAGTGCGCATACTAATATACATAAATTGCCTATGATTTGGATGACAAATGTCCTTAAAACACAGTGAAGGGGTTAATGTCTAATATACTTCTATAAGCCATCTTTATCACCATTTACCATTTATGAAAATCTCTAGTATGAGCTCTCAATATATAGATCTTAAAATTATCATATAAAAAAAACAAATTAAAAAAAAGCCTCCACTAAGATAGCTCATGATTCCATTTAGATTCAGAGGAAAACTTGTTTTAGAGCTACAGAGAGAGCAGTATCTCGTGTTATGGTTGTCAAAGAAAAACATGAGAAGACAGATGAAAGGAACCACAATATACACAAACTGCTACTCCTAGCTTAAAAACTCTCATTCACTTCTTCCCATGACTTTGCTGTCACCTTCAGCTTCAGTGTTCTCTCCCAGGGAACTCGTCTGCTCTTCTACCTTCTTTCTGTCTGCAGGACTCTCCACTTTTAATCCCAGAGTTCCAGAATCATCAGGGACTTGAATATCTTCTGACGCGAGCTCCTCATACTTTGAAAGAACTTGCTCTAATTCATCATGGAGACTCAGAGCTTCGAACAGCAATGGCTCATCATCACCAGCGGTCTCTATGATCCTCTGTATCATGGGCTGTGAATCCTTGCATTTCTCCATCATGGTCAGTGTCAGATCATCCTGCACCACAGCGTATCAGGCTTTTACATTCGGTACGACACACGAGGAAGGCTTACAAATTTCACTTCAACTCAAGCCATTTTAAGGAGTAAAAGACAAGACAGAATAAAACTTGAGTTAAAGAATAATAAAGAAGTCTATCAGCAATACAGTTTTGAGATTAATAAACATAAGACATGGGTCGGATATAGAACTGAGCAATCCTATGACAATTTTCACATATTGGAAGTAACAATCTTCCAAAATTTAAATACAGGAAAACAGTTATGCCTGTATTACAATGCCTTGTACATCAGATTCAGAAACTCGAGACAATGGAAAAAGGATGGGAGGAAAGGCAGGGAGCTTGCTCTCAATGGGATTGTGAGAATTTCATTACTGAATGAACCAACTTGGGCAACAACAATACGATGATGAAAAAGCACATACCTTAATGGCCTCCGGCTGCATCTCCGAGTTCAAGATTGAAGCAAGAACTTCCATGCTATTTCGAGTGATGACAAGAATTTCCTTCTTCTCTTCTACCGAAAGAGGGGCCCCATCATAGGCAAAGGCACTTGGATCCGCATCCTGCTGATCTAAATTAGAGAAAGGATGCATTTCAGACAAAGGTGCAGTCTGCTCATCAAAGCCACTGCGCTCCATAGGGGAGCTCGTATGGTCCTGTGGTGCATGTTGTTCTTTTCTTGCCTTTAGACTCTGCACATCGCATTATAAAAAATCAGGACAAAGAAGAATTCAAGGAAATGCAACTGCAGTCCATTAGCATGTAGGCATCTTTTTATTAGATTTTTAACATCCTGAATTACATTTCTGCTGTACAGTGTGCTTTCAGGTCATTGCTTTCGAGAACCTTATCATAGAAGAGATTCATAAAAAAAGAAATACTTGCTTGACCTGGATTAATATCAAGCTGTAAGTCCATATAGTACAAACAGATTATAAAACATTTCATGGGGGTCCTATATGAGGATGGAAAAGTAGACAAAGTTGTCTCCTATAGGAAGTAGTGTATGATTTGGAACACAATAAACCTAATACAGTTTGCATTCGATGTGCAAGAATTTAAGTACCAATCAAACATGCGACAACAAGTTTTCGCTTAACATTGTACATATTTGTTGCGGTGTTGTTTCCCCACTGAGGAGAATGCAGAATCAGACTTGTTTGTTGCAATGCAGTAAAGAAAGAATGTAAGAAGAGAACACTAAAATGCAAACCATGAGGTGTGAACATGTGCACCAGACCATAAAGAATAATACCATCGTGGATATGAACTGAAAATGACACCAGCACCTACCATATAAGTCTGGCTGAAGATTGGCAGATATGCAAGATCATTGGACTTGCCCCACGACTCGATCAACTGCCAAGCTCTGCGTTTATTACCAGGGTTAATCTGTGGGTTATCAATCATCCTCACCATCTCATCCAAAAGCTTTTCGGATGCCACCTCTGAGAATACCTTATCACAGTTCATAGCACAAGCTTCTAGCAGATCAAGACTCAGCTTTTGGCTCACAACATTCTTGCCACAAATTTTCTTCTTGATTGCCCTCACAACTTCAGACCCATTGAATTCATCGCTGTTTAACAATGCACAGATCCTCAAATTCAAGCCCCAGTTTGGCTCTTCCAAAGTCTCTGATGTAGCTTCATCAACCATCTTTGCCTCTTGTGACTGAACTTGAAGAATCTCCTTCATCTTCCCACTCACCTTTCTACCCATTTCAGCACCCCCACTCTTCAACCGCTCGCCTCCAATTTTCAATCGCTCTCCCAATGCGGCTAACTTCAACTTATCCATTTTGAACCAAAAAACCCAAATGTTATCTATCTAAAGGTGCAATTTGTAGGCTTGCTGAACAGATGATATGTTAAGAATTATTCTCCTCTTCTTTACTTTAGCAATCTGCAAAGAATGCCAAGAGTTAAGGAATTGTCGGAAAAACTAACTGTGTCTTGATGCTTTTCGAGCAAAAAATAGCAGAGAGCATCATCAGCGACAAATGTATAATCCAAAACTCCTTGCATTTTAAAATACTGAAACAGCTTAACAAATGCAGAAAATCACAGCTAGAATATGGCTCTCGCACCACAATCGCTACACCTTCCATTAGTTCCATATACAAATTAAAGCGTACCATAAGTGGAACAGCCATATGAGTACTTCACTAACATAATTAGGATACGGGATACCTCAGGAATGAATAAAGCTTTTCCTTCAACATAGATCGGTTCTTCGACACTCTTAGCAGAGGGTCAATATCTTTCAGCAAGGTGCCAGTTTACAATTTTGCCCATCGCCATTAAATTAAAAAAAATTCATCCGATATGCTTTGAAAACAAGGTTTTCCTTTTCACCAGAGAAGTAAAGAGAAGTGCAATTAATTTAGTCATAGGAGACGGAGATGAATAAATAGTAAATCCCTCTACCCACCCTTTCCAAATTCAAATACACACCAAAAACAAAAACAAAAACAAAAACAATATAATTACAATCACATTCTCAAATCAAGTCCCTATGTGCTGCCTGTAGACAGCATCACGAACCCTAATCTAATCAACCAAGACCAGCTCCACAAGAAACTAATCTCGACAAAAGACTAAACGGCAATCTCGATCGAGCACCAAAAAAGAGCGACAGAAGCCCTGATCTAAGAAAAACCCAGAATAATCAACAACAAAGCATCTCTGTCCACAAAGAACAACATCGTACAAGAAAAACCATCTTCTTGGGAGAAAAGCTGAAAACTTAGCCCTAATCGAGGCTGTAAGAGAGAGAAGAATCCTACTTCTGGGCGGAGAATTCGTGATCTCGACTCTCGAGAGTCCAAAAGAACGAACGAGTCCGGAACCCAGCAAAGCAAGAAGCGCGAGCGCGTCCGAGACGACGAAGTGAATCGTGGAAGAAGGAGACCACTCTGGTAATGCCTCGAGCTTGTTTTATTCGACAGCTAACAAATCAATGGATCTTTTGAATCGGCCATAGCGAAGCCGAGAGTGGCCCAAGTCAGCCTCTTGTGGACCGGGCCGTCACCACACAAGCCAATTGGGCCCAAGGATGAAAGTACGCTTCCACATTTAGGCCAGACAAGGGGTGCAACATTGGTCCGATTGGGGCAGTCCATGAGCCAACCCCGACCTGGCCCGCGGTAACGAGTTGGTTAGATAGCCCATAGCCTGCTCATCCTTGCACGCCCATCGTACGATTCTGATGATCATGAAATAGTTTTTTGTGTCCAGGTACAATGAACCTTGTTTTCTAGCCAAGAACTCAACACTGACGTTAGCTGAAAGCTTGCACCCATCCTCTCCCACCCCCGCCAGTATCATGGCCACTGACACGAGAGCCATGCAGTGTCCTCCTCACAAGCCATGCGTACGCACGTAGGCTTCACCACCTCCACATGAGTACAAACCCCAACCTGATCATCTCCACCTATATGGCTATATATACCCACCCCTGCATGCTAACCCTCTCGCATCTCACATACTAGCTGGCCAGTAGCCTAGTAGCAATGGCTAGCACTCGTGTTCTCTTCTTATTTTTAGTTCTCTTCCCTCTTCTCTTCTGCTATGGATCCCTAGCAACAGAGGAATACAGAGAGCGCCCTCGCTTCGGAAGCCAGCACGACCAATGCCAACTCGAGAAACTTAACGCTCTCGAGCCGAGCCGGCGTGCCGAGTCGGAGGCTGGCATCACCGAGCACTGGGATGAGAATGATCAACAGTTGCAGTGCGCCGGAGTGGCCGCCACTCGTCACACCATCCGGCAGAGAGGCCTTGTCCTGCCGGAGTTCTCCAACGCCCCCCGCCTAGTATACATCATCCAAGGCCTGTTACTTAATTATTTATCCTTTAGATCTCCAAATTAATATCTAGCTTGCAATATATATATATAGATCTTTCACATGATCGATTATGATGATTTAAACAGGCAGGGGATACGGTGGAGTGGTTTTCCCGGGCTGCCCCGAAACTTTCCACTCCTCTGAGCAATCCGAGCAGTCCGAAGAACCCGGCGGCAGGCGACAACGGGGCCAGCGACGGGGAGACCAGCATCAAAGGATCCGGCAGTTCCGCCAGGGAGACATAATCGCGCTGCCGGCCGGTGTTGCACACTGGTGCTACAACGACGGCGAGGAGGATCTCATCGCCGTCACCATCTTCGACACCAACAACGTCGCCAACCAGCTTGATCAGAATCCCAGGGTATGTAATAACTAAATTCAAGCAGCTTGGTAGCTAGCGAGCTAGCCGGCCCACATATATGTCATATCTTAAAAATTGGTTGTTGTAGAAATTTTACTTGGCTGGGAGAGAAGGGCGGCAGACCGAGCAGCGAGAGCGGACTCACGAGCAGAGATCGAGCAACAACATCCTCAGCGGCTTCGACGCCGACTTGCTATCGGAGGCTCTAGGCGTGGAGAGGGAGACAGTAAGGAAGATACAGGGCCACGACGAAAGGCGGGGCGACATCATCCGCGTGGAGGAAGGGCTTCAAGTGTTGAGGCCAAGGAGAGGAAGGGAAGAGGAGGAGGAGAGAGAGAGGACGGAGGAAGAGAGAGAGGAGAGAGAAAGATGGGGTAGAGGAAATGGTATAGAAGAAGCCATCTGCAACTGGAGGCTGAAGGAGAACATCGACGACCCCTCTCGTGCTGATGTCTACAACCCTCGAGGAGGAAGGCTCACTACCCTCAACAGCCAGAAGCTACCCATCCTTCGGTTCCTGCAACTCAGTGCCAAGAGAGGAGTTCTCCACAGAGTAATTAATTAGAAACTTAATTTTCTATATGTCGATCGTCCCCTGAATTTAATATTTACATACGTGTCAATTATCATAAAGTTAAACTATCTTAATATATTCTTTTTATTAGTTTAAAGCTAAGTTTTTTTTATTTAATTGAAGAAGTTAGCATTAATTAAAAACTAGATTTCATTTTATAAGTTTGCTGCTGATTATGTATATTTTGTTTGTTAGAATGCATTCATTGCGCCGCACTGGATCGTAAACGCTCACAGCATCGTGTACGTGACTCGAGGCCACGGCCTCGTCCAGATAGTCGGGAACGACGGGCGGCGAGTTTTTGACGGTGATCTCCGACAGGGGCAGCTGGTGGTGGTGCCGCAGAACTACGTGGTGGTGAAACAGGCGCGGAGCGAGAGGTTCGAGTGGGTGGCGTTCCGGACCAACGAAATAGCTCTCGCCAGCCAGATCGCCGGCAAGGGGTCCGTCTTCAGGGGACTGCCGGAGGACGTGCTCGCAAACTCGTACCGCATCTCGCGGGAGGAGGCCAGGAGGCTGAAGCACAGCAGGGGGGAGGAGGTGGGCATCTTTGCTCCAAGCTCCCATGGCAGGGTTTCCGAGTAACTTATGTATATGGAACTATGGAAGTGATCACCGATCCAGTATACAGCTGGTTATAATAAATAAGGTGAGCTTTGATCAAAAGGGGGGGAGAGAGGATATGTAACTTAATAAGGGATGTTTAATCGTGTCAATAAATAAAATGGTTTGGCTTGGATGAGGTTTTGTGACGAGAACTCCCATAGTCAGGAAGGTTGTTGTGCATATAAACTACGAGTCACTTACATGATATCGGAAATAGGATGCGACGTAGGGCCTAGAGCTACCAAAAAGAAAAGAAAAAAAGAAAAAACAGGGACGGAGAAGGAATCTGAGATGTAAGAGTGTTACATGCTGTACGAATTTCGGACATCTGTTATTGCTGCTTATACCCGTCGCCTTCAAAACAGTAACTGTGCCATTCATCCATCCTTGTTTAAACTGAACGCGCAAAAGTCAGTTTCGAATTACTCGATTCACTCCCCCCAAATAATCATTCAATATCATGTTAATTTCATCATTAATCATTCTAAAATTTTTAACTAATAGAAAAGAATGAATTTATAAATATAAATTCATCTATTAGCTTGATTTTTTTGATTGATTAATTACAGTTAGTATGGTATCGAAGCGAAGGTCTTTATAACAATAAAACATGTTTACGAATTTCTCATATGATTAATTGAAAAAAAAACCTCATATTAGAGAAAGTTGTAGTCCCGAGGTTGTTTTTTTTTTTGGTTAATTGAACCTAGGCTTTGTACACAAAAGAGAAAGAGGAAAGATACAGTCACGAGGTTGTTGTGTATATAAACCACAAGTCACTTGCATGCATGTCCTTAGGGAGCGAGCTCAATGGACTTGTCCATGATATCGGAAATAGAATGCGTCGTAGCGCCTAGAGCTACCAAAAAGAAGAAGATAAAAAAACAGAGACGGAGACGGAATGTAAGAGTGTTACGTGATGTTCTTTCGGAATTTCAGACATCCGTTATCGCTGCTTATATCCGCAATGGCCGGCTTCAAAACAGTAACCGCGCCCATTCATCTATTCTTGTTAAAACTGAACGCGCAAAAACCACTTTCGAATTACATTAATCCACTTCCCCCAAATAATCATGTTAATTTCATCATTAATCATTTTAAAAATTTTAAGTAATAGAAAAGAATGAGTTTATAAATATAAATCCATCTATTAGTTTGATTTTTTTGATTGATTAATTATGATTAGTATGGTATCGGAGCAAAGGTTTTCGTAACAATAAAACATGTTTATAAATTTCTCATACGGTTGATTGAAAAAAAAAACCCATATTAGAGAAAGTTTTTGGTAAAAACCTCATTTGATATTTTTTTAAGATTATAACTCCATTTAAGTTATTTTTAAGACCCATTCGTTTAAAAAACTGATAAACCTTATATCTTGTAAAATGTTTATAAGTTAATCATTATGTGTCGTTCTGCGTGGAGCTTATGTGGATGAGAAGGGGTTAGTGGGGAGGTAATATGGGAAGGATGAGAGGGGGAGGCGGGAGTTATTAGTTTATATATTAATAAAGAATGAGTTTATACATATACTTGACTATATAAATATAAATTCATCTATTAGCTTGATTTTTTTGATTGATTAATTATAGTTAGTATAGTATCGGAGCAAAGATCTTCCTAACAATAAAACATGTTTACGAATTTCTCATACTGTTAATTAAAAAAAAACCTATATTAGAGAAAGTTTTTGGTAAAAACCTTATTTGATATTTTTTTTAAGATTATAACCCCATTTAAGATATTTTTAAAATGTTTTTTAATATTATAACCCTATTCGTTTAAAAAGCTTAAGTTGATAGTAAGAGACAAGCTTATGCATATAAATATAAACCTTATATTTAGTAAAATGTGAGTTTGTAAAAGCCTATTTTCAAATACGGGGTTAAGGTGAGGATAACCCCACTTTATCTCCTAACCTCACTTTTTACTAAACATCAAAGTCATGATTATGAAATTACCACTATTCCACCTACTTTATTTCTCTCTACTTTTTCCTATTTCCATTCCTTAACCTCATTTTTTCTAACCCTATTTCCCCTTAACCCCACCTTTTAATTTCATGTTTCACGGCGGCGGGTTGTGCAAAAAACCATCCCTTCAGCCCTTGCTGAAGCATAACAAAGGGGGAGGAGATGACGATCCTTCCTCCCAGGTCCTATCGTATGAGTGAAACAAATCTGATGCTCGTAGGCTACTACGTAAATAAATGCGTCCAGTCTTCAAAACCACAGGAGATGCCTTCTAAATAATACATACGTAAATAAATGCGTCCACCAGTCTTCAAAACCACAGGAGATGCCATCTAAATAATACATGTTCCTTCTTGGACACAAGCTCGCTCTGTAAAAACTTTTTGAGCTCCTGTTGTTTGAATGACGAAAAGTAATATTGAAAACGAGACGATTCACATTCCAACAACTCTCATTTTTCACAAAACCTTTTCTCCCATTGTCTCCAAAAAAACGAAAAGAAAAAGACACTAGCGAGCCCTTGACATGTGATTTTAACTTAATAAACATAGGGAAATTTGAACCCCAGTTCACCATTTTCCTCAAAGAACAAAAGACTAAAAAGTGAAAAACATAGTTCATTTCCAATATAAAAAACTGCTAGATAAATAGTATCCCCTCTGTAGTGAGTGGAAGTCCCATTTTCCACATTCAACCTTTTTCTTGCAGTTTCTAACACAATTGAGTTGCAAAAGGTTGAAATTCTGTGCTTGGCAGCAAAGGGGACAACGAGTTTGAGAGACGAAGTTACTAACTCACGAGATCAACTCCAAGATGGAAACAATATTCCCATTCACTAACAATCATCTCCTTCGTGTGGAAATTGCTTAAAACGCCTTCGCGAAGCTTACAATCATTGACATCAGAAACAAAGAGGACAGAAGAGAAAAGTTAATATAGGCCTGAGAATGTGATCTATAATTCACCCATTCGAGCGTAAATAACAACGGATGCTTGAAGGTCGCGGTCGACTTTGAAATGAGCATGGAAGAATCTCTTTATCTGCCAGGCAACAAAAAAAAGAAAAAGGCAGAATCAACAATAAGATATGCCATCTAAATTTTTTAGCTTTAGAAAACAAAATTTTGTCAATAAGAATATAGTTGCAAAAGATTCATGCCAAAATGAATTTGCCCCTTACACAATTTCAAGAGTGGCCCAATCCCATTACAAGATTGACATGTCTACTGAGTGGTCAAAGGTAATAGAAAATCAGAACTTATATCTTCCCATTGTCAACATAAGAGCAAATATAAATGCAGAAGACACCAATAAGCTTACCGCAAGTTAAAAATGTTTGCTGATAAAAGAAACCAAAATAAGTTGGATATAGCATACAGTCCAAAAGAATATGCTGTTAGTTACAGCAAACGCAGACCTAATACAAGCAACCGAGACGAAATAGATATCAACAGGAAAGGGCTATTTCTTTGATGATTGCTCTAGAAGAATACAATTTCGCTACATATATTCCGTTAAGTACTCTAATCAGTTAAAATCTGTACCTATGGAATCGATTAGATTTTGCATGAAATTTATAATACATCATGCAAGCTCTTAATCGATGGGCAACTGCTGATTTTGTAATTAACACAATTACGATGAACAATTCAAGTAACGAACCATAAATAAATCTGTATTCTACAACTGCATAAACATCTTTACCAACAGTGATCATTCAAAGGCATGAGCGACACATGATGATGCAAAATACGATTTGTACAGCAGATTTGTGGTTAGTTTGTAAATTAGCAAAAATAGTAGCAGAAAAAATTCAAGTAATTTATAACAAGATGACGCAATGCAACTGAAGGCACTTTTGCACCACAATATAAGACAAAGGACCTCTTACCTCTCTAAAGGAAAGTGAAAGTAAAAGGTCTTTAAGATATCGCTCTTCAGAATCATACAGCACTATGTGACTGGGTAAAGATGCATTGTTAAACATGCTTGACACAAACCCAACAGAGTCAGACAGGAAGCGATCTGACTCATCCAAGACTTCCTTGTCACCACTGCAAACATGCAAAGTCAACAATAAAAACATAACCAAATAACGTAAGATTGAACACATAGCCCAATTATAAAATTCCTAGATCATCACCTTGGAGTGCAGTCCAGAAACCGCATTGGAAGGTTTCTGTGTAGGGCCGAATAGTAAGCTGTTGAATGACAGGGCATTAAGAACAGAATACTCTTCACTTTCCCATCATTGGCCTCCTTGGATAGAAAGTACATTGCATCTTCACTTCCCCTCTGGCTGGCAACTTAATTTGTAAGAATCAAATCTAGTTAATCAAAGCGTTCCTTCCCAATTAACCCAAAACATAGAACAGCGTGCCAATGAACGTTGGAAATAGAAACAACATTCACACTTTCCTCATGCTAAATCTTGAAAAACATCTATATAAATCTGATTTTGCAACCACTGAAACAGGGAGGATTCCAAACATAACATAATGAGAAGAAAGAGATGTATTTGCATCATTCTTCAATAAATGGTATAAAAGCTAGTTGCTTGTACCTGATGAACTAAACTCATATATAATGCCATAGGAAGATTCGTAGCAATGAGCAAGAAAATAGAAGCCAGCTGCAATCTGGAAGAACATGTAGTAGAAAGCCCAGGACCCTTTGATTTAGAATCTGGACAATGTTGTTTCGACATTCCTGCTAATGTGTATCCAGAAAACATCAAGGCTATGGGAAGCACAGGCAAGACAAACCTGCAAGACAAGGCCCATTTGTTATCCCAGGACTGGGCAATCAACAATTCCTCAAGAAAAGGCAGACTACCAATATATATGGAAATTAAGCTGCAATGGACCACCTGAATTCTTTGTGTCCAAGTATGCTGTAAACTCCCAAAACCCAAGCAATTAGACCTGCAACCCTCCATTCTTTTGATTTAAGGATGCCAAGTACTGAAAATGGCAAGAAGGTAAAAGCCATCGCTGGAAATCCTTGAGTGAAGTACCAGTGCCATTTGTGGGTCCCGTAATAGTCCCCTCCAGAAGAAAGGAAATTGAATTTAAGAAAATTTAGAGGGACAAGAACCCATGACCCATACATCCACCAGTCAACCAAACATGTGAAGGCAAGCACTAGAGCCCTGGAGCAATCAAAAAAATAGTATGAAAAAGAATGAACAAAACCATTTATGCATGACAGAAAACTAGCATGCGTGCATGACAGAGACAGACTATAACAAACAATAGGCAATCATCATGGCACTATAAGGGAAAAAAAATGCAACCTACCACAGAAGCCTGATTAATTATTGTAGACAATTACCTCCGACATTCATTAGAATCTAAAAAAACGATGCTGCATTTTTTTTAAAATCTATTACCTACCCAACAGGTAGTACCTCAAGAAATAGGAACCTCAACCGATCTTTCTTCTCCAAAAGATCCAAGAACCCCACATACAGCCATGTGATAGCACTTGTTGGTCGCATTGCGCAAGTTAATGCTGCCATACATAAAGCAAATTTTCTTGAAGCACTTGGAGCTTGCTCGCGAGAACCTCTGAAAGAGAGCCAATAATATATCCCGATGATGGTTAACACCGCCTCCAAACTGTTTGAGAAGGTCCTTGTGATACAGTAAAACATGAACCAGTTCGCCAATTGAGCAAAAACCTGTGCAAGAGAATTAAGGGCAACAGCTGTCTAGAACAGTATAATAGAGCCTAATGTCATGAGTAAAAAATGCTGTATCTCAAGTCGTTTAAAATACATAGAAAAGGATACCGTCCATTTTGCAACTCTATCATCGAAGATGAATCGAGAAAGCTTGTACAGGTACAAATCTCCGAATGAGGCAAACAGAGACTGCAGAAGTCGAGGGGCCTTTGCCTGTGAAACAATTTGATAGATCAAGTCAGGTACCTATGGCTTAGCATTTGAGCCTTAATATAAACAACTAGGCCGAAAATTTTGGATGGAAACCATTCTTTTATGTCTGTAGCCGTCCAAAGTATCATATACCAAACTCACACATCTGCTCAAAAAGTCCGAACTGTTGACTCTACATATAAACGCACCCGTGTCCAGATATGCTAGTGCTTCTTTCGAATGGGTAAAGAAAGCATTAAAAGAAATGAAAAGCAAAATATTGTGAGACATTTCCACTCTACCGAATCAAAAGAATGCAAGTGATTTCCTTCCAAAAGAGAATATCAAACAACACACTGGCATAGTCGAACTTAAAACCATAAAGATTCCTAGGATTTTTTGAATACCGACCAATTTACAGTCCAATCATGGATGCAGTAGCAAAGGGATAAACCATAGGTATGTACCATAAACCAAGGTGTGTCCAAGTGAAGGAAGGCCAGGACCCTGTAGAGGAGCGCGAACACTAAAGGATGCAAGTAGCTGCGGATCCCCTCCTTCCATTCCCACGTCAGATGCCCATACCTTTGCAAGAATCCCAAACCAAAGCCAACCTTAAAGCGGGACTTGAAGATTACGACACAAGAATCGCATCGGATTAGATTGCAGCAGAAGGGAAAGGATACCCGAAGGCGATGCGGTGGGCGACCTCGAGAGCTTGCCAGTGTTCGTCCGGGTTGAAGTAGGTCTGCACCAGCATCGCATTGACGGCCCGGAACGCCACGCAAAGGGCCCAGATCCGCTTCTCTGTCTCATCCGAGAAGAGAAGGGCCGCCGCCTTCCTATCGGCTGACGAGGAGATCTCGTCTCCACCTCCTCTTCTCTTAGCACCTCGATCTCCAAGTTGGGATCTCTCCAGCGGCTGAGCGGCATCCGATGCCCGCCGTCGCGGGGCCATGTTGGAGGGGTCGAAGCCCGAAGCAGAGCTGGATGGCGCGCGGGAGACGGGAGTCACGGGACGGGAGACTAGGCTCAAGGATTAAGATCCATGGACATCTATATCATCAGAATATCAGAACCAACTATATGACCAGGCTTCGCTACTCCAGGCCGATCAGGCCCGCACGCATTGTCCTCGGATATAGCCCAGGCTACTAGGGCCGGGCCGGGCCTAGAAAACAATAGCTCCCAATATCACAGACGGACAGACATACCACTGATGTGCAAAATTGGATAATCGTAAGAATATGTATACCATACAAGGAGTCCAATCGTGATCATTAATTAGGATGTATAAAAGTATAATACAGATACATAATGATGGCATGGACGCGACTCATCCTAAGCAACGATGGGAAGACAGGAATCAGATCATTCTACCAAAAATTCGATCAAGGAAGAGACTTCGAGATAGGCCTTGAACCATATGCTCAACTAGAAGAGGGGTACTGAAAACATTCAGGTAAAGAGATGGTGCCTTAACATCACATCTTTCAGTTTCTCTTGGCAGATATACGCCGCTTCAAACACACCGCACCAGTGACGGAGCAGCCATAGCTAAGAGGTGTCCTTTAGAAATACAATAATAGTACATAGATGACAAGTACATCTTCATAAGTTCTTTATGGACATATATGCAGCCAAATGAATGTCATGGCACTCCGCATCCCACGAGAAATCTCTGGACATCCCATCTTTAATCTTCCATGTCCACTGAGATGGGTCATTCTTCTGCAGATTTAAGACATAACCAAACAAGTTAACTAGATTAGAAAAGTGATTCCTAAACATATAAAATTAAATAAGAATGAAACAGCTTCAGGATCTACAATAAAGGTTCGGATCGGCAAACAGAGTCTGTTAGTTCATCATACAAGGGATTGTAAAAGGTCCTCTACAGTTCAAATGCATCAGCCAAGGTCTTGGGATTTATTCAGAGGGGGTTCATCTCAAGGTAGGTTAATAAATGCCCTTGAACATCCATTGATCATAATTAATCCACCAAACTGAATTTAAATAGGAGGGATGCCTGCCATTTAGTCCCTCGCAGAAACTGTGCATTACCCTGCCTCTGGATCTAGTAATTTCAGAAAGCCAACTTTTTGATTTCATGTTTGGACAGGAAAATTTACCTTGGGGCCATTAACATGCTTATGTAACTTTATACATGAGAAAATGATTCTGATCCAGGACTTACAATCTCATCAAGGGCTTGGCTGAGGGACATATTTGCATATGTAGAAAGGATGTACTGGGAGAACATTGTGCTTCGAAATTCACGGCCCAGGTAATGCCTGTTTGAGATTAAGAGAAAGACAGTATTTAACTTTTTAATTAGAACTACTGACCTAGATAGAATAATAGGTTAATCAACGACCACACCGAGGCTTTTAAATTTTCCTGAATCATACTCTAAGCATAGGTAGAAAAGCTTACCTAGAAAAATCGCTTCTTGTATTCATAACCACTGGTGCAGACCCATACTTGATGGCCTTAAGCTGCTCGTATTATGAAGTAAAGCAATTAATTTCAGAATGCTGGAAGAAGATAGAGTAAATAAACCAAAAAAGGGATTACTCAGTCTACCCAGTTGAACTGCAGACTCATGGTGGGCAACCAAAATAAGCTACAACAAACCAAATAAAACCTTTAAAATGATAAAATACTTCAAAGGTCAGTATCTTTGTATGCTCCCTCTTTTCACACTTAATTCGGAAACTTCAGAAAGATGCAAATAGCAACCAGAAAAAACCCATGGACATAAATGTGGAAGCTGTTGAGCACTTTGCCTCTCTCCTTCTTGCCAATGAGGTTAAGATTTCCCATGCATACTTCTTAAAAAATGTCACGAAGAAAACATATTTGTCTAATCAAATTAAACTGCTTCAAGACCAAACGAACTACAGCTTCAGCAAGATGCAGCATGGCAAGGGTAGCTTTTCCAATGGAGATTGAAAATGCTAAACAATGCAGATAGAGATTTGTTGCATGGCTTGCTGGTATTTATAGCCCTGCACCTTATCTGGTAAATAATCATTCAAAAGATATTCTGCATGGCTTACTGGTATTTGCAGCATAGGATCGTGAAAGGACGAGCATAACATGATATCTGAGCCTGCAAGGATCAAGTGTGCCAAGGCTTCATCATACTTGTTTATAAATCTGATATTGTTAGCCTGCAAAGACAGTATACACAAAATCATTGGTATTCAAGAACAGAATTTTACCCCAAGGCATGGACATAATATAGGCCAAGAGGTCACAACTATTCTGAATTTCAGGTATAAAAGCTCACAGTTACCTGAAGTTCATCTTGAAATAACTGCAAAGGTGTGTTTGCAGATGGTGCCTTGAGTCCCATGAAGACGAACTAATTTCAACCAATTTAGAGTTACTCTAATTACAGATGACATAAAAATCCTTCCATACCAAAGTTTTAACTTTCAAGTCATCAAAGCTACTATTAAGTAAACCTGAGCACCCTTTCTCGAAGCATACAGAATAGTTGCTTTCAGACTTGCCATGTCAACTTCTGAAATTTCAGAGTAGATGCATCCGACCTGAAGAAACCTATTGTTAGCTTTCCAAACTGTAAGCAATATCATTAAAGCTAGCAGCCATTATTAACACATAAAGTGAAATAGCACAATACCAGCTCGATCGAATCAAATCACCATTTAGTCAGCTCAAAGAAATAAAATAACTTTAAAAATTAAAATTGATAAGGTCTGTTATGAAATTGCGATTTGAGAATACTCATCAATATCATTTGTAGGCTAAATAAAGGGATGGCAAAAGCTCAGGGTTTTCACAAAATGAATAGTACTAATTTCCATCAAGTTCTTAGCTTAAACTTTTGAAACTTAAAATCCTCCATAAGACTAAAAGAGGACATCTTAGCTCCCACTGAAATATTCATTAATTTTTGCCGGAACTCAAAATAAAATTGAAAGGACAGTAAGAAAATATTAAAGGTCAGACAAGAAAGTAAAAGCAATGTAACCACATAGAAGCTTCTGCAACTAACAAGCTTTACACGATCTACCTGGGTACATTTCTTCACTCACCCTCACGTTTCTTTTTTTCTTTTTTAAAGAAAGCCTTTTACCCTGGCTTAGGTTGGGCAAATATTTATACAACCATGAAGTCCAAACATAGAGGATTTGAACCCACAACACCTCACGCACGAGCCAATAAGCCTTAACCACTAACACTATGCACTCGTGTGCTTTTTTTCACACTTGCCTACCAATACTGTCATCCTCTATCTGTGTCGTTATGTCTGGCTTCATTTGGTTCTATCAAGTTCTCTCATATATGACATTTGCAAGAAACTAATTTTGTTTCTATTTCGAAATTATTAACAGAACAAAATTAGGGAGGCTTGAAGAAAGTGGTAGATATCCTAGGAACCCACATGACTAAGGGCTTCATATTTCGGTTAACAAGGAAGACTTACCTGCAACAGATATCTAAGACAAGATAGTCCCTTATCTAGAAGCAGTATGTAATCAGGCAAAACCGAATAATGCACAGTAAAATTAGTTTATCCACCACATACAATTGCAGATAAATGTCCAGAGAACCCAAGCCGGTGCATCAATGCAACTTTGCAAGCAGTATGTAATCAGGCAAAACCGAATAATGCACAGTAAAATTAGTTTATCCACCACATACAATTGCAGATAAATGTCCAGAGAACCCAAGCCGGTGCAGCAATGCAACTTTGCAAGCAGCTTTTCCTTCAATATTGTCTGCTGAATACTTTCTAGGGAGAAATTTGTCTGAGGAAGGGTCCCAAGTCACGCCATCAATTCCATAAGGAGCAATTAGCAGTTTTTCCCTAGTAGCATACATTAATGAAAATAATTAATACAATTCTCTAGGACAGACAGGCAGGATAGGAGAACAGATCACTCACTTATGAATGGCTAATGTGGATTCCAACCCATGGTTTAAATTGTAGACAGCCGTATCTCTTGAATGAATCATTGACATTGCTACCACCTTATTGGAGTAAACAATACCACCCTGGGAATAAATAGTAAAAGGCAAAAGACTTCAATAAAAGAAAGTATAAGCAGATAGGTAGAAAGCACAAACACACATTAGCATAGTAAACTCCTTTGCATGCTAATATTAGAGGGTTCACATTTAGTTAGCACATGCATAAAAGTACTTAATACAATCTCGGTATACAGTAATGTGAGCATGATTCCTGTCTTGGCATGCTATTTTCCATACATTTGCACCGAGTAATTTGGCGCCTTCGAAGTGCATTATAACATTTTTCACCTCAAAAAACATTCTTGAATGTGCATATGATCATCATCATGGCACCTTTTCAGTAACCACAAAGCCAAATCATGCCAAATTCATCTCATATTAGGTATTAAAATGGCATCTTACTTGTGCTTTAGATGGTTACATCATCTAAGGAATGTCAATGACCAGATAGTTACTTGTGCCTTTGCCAAACAGATTGTTTCACCAAGGTCTACTCTAGTATTATTATAGGTTGTCCATACAAAACAAATAGAGGTCAGAATTTCGAAAATTCTCCACCGCAGAATAATATATTCAATATACCATCTTAGTCTACTGAACAAAAACGTGATACAGTTTAAACTTTACAGGCCATTGCATGGATTGAAATCGAAAGCCCACAACCAAACCGACTGAGTTGTATACTCCTTAATAAGCATAGACTAGAATCAGGAGGGATGCAATATTGCGTCTACCGAAGGGCTGCAATATTATCTAATTTGCAAAGAAATGATACAAGCCTCTGAGGCAAAAAGATTGACCTTTAGAATGTTGACAAGTTTTGTGTTATTGTTGTCCTGCAACCGATCAGGACGATTAAGTCTAAGAGGATCAAGTCCACATAGAGCAAGCTTTTCTGGAGGCTGAAGACACTACAACCATGAAAGATTCCATGAGCACAAGGGTTGAAAGTGGCATAAAAAAGTAAACAGAACTAAAATATTAATGGCATCATACATCAGCAAGCCAATCAAGAATGTCAGACAGCACAAATCGAGATATAGCAAACACAATTGATCAAGTTGTCAAGTAATCAGAAATTGGTGATAAAGATTTGAGAAGGCCCTGTTGCATTTCCTTCCCAGTTGTACTGGTTCAGCAACATTATTTCTGGTCTTCTTAACTACCAAAATTGCTTTCCACTTTAAAAACAATAGTCACTAAGGTAAGATCGTGAATAGACAAAATTGAGACAATGCCGAAGAATGTTCAACCCTTGTCAAAACAAGCTAACTTAATGAGGTTATATAACCACGCAAAGTTTAAAGTCTGCAAGATCAAGAAGATAACATTGTCCCCAGAGATACCAATATTTGTTCCCATATTCATGTACTGAGTATGGGATGAGACGTAAAATATCCCCATGACTGTAACCATTGAATCCATAATAAGCAGCCTTTTAAGATGGAAATATATTTAAAATATCTGCTGCTCACATTTCATCAGACGTCCATGAACATTCACACACTTTTTTCTCATTGACAAAGCTTTGTTCTTCATGAGCATTCACGAAACTTCATTCCTTACTCATTGAGCAAGAATAGGTCCTTGAAGTTTACTGTGCCCAGCGGCATTGTGTCTGCCACCTGATACGAAACATGCCGATAATTTACCAGCACGATATACATACTTGACTCGGCGTTTGTATCAAGTATATTTCTGTCCTACTCAGGTTCAATGTTTTCAACATAGTATCCATGCCAACCAAAGACTGGCACACATGCCCACTGGTACAGCATTCCTTGCCTCTTAGGTCCTCCCCAATCCCTTTCTTCAGAAAAGTTGCTTTGACATGGTCAAATTTTAATTCTTCCTCTCCATTTAACTTGCTCTGAAAAAATTGTGAGCAAGGAAAAAGGAAGCTCCCAATACCTAAATGAATGTTAAGGTGACGCATTCTGATGGGTGCCTAAAACAAGATGATCCCATTGATGGTACATCAAAAATTACTAACCAGAAATGTTAGGATATTGACATGACTCAAGAAAAAAGTTCATATTATTGGTCTTTAAGGAGGGAGATTAATTCAAAGTTTACATTCCTTCATAAGGCATTATAACTCTTTTAGACCTTGGTTGATGGAATTCAATTAAAATTTGAAAATCGCAGATTCAACTAAAGCACGATACAATTGGTCTTCGTCTCCATGAGTCACTTATGTTACCTAATTATCAGTGTACTTTTAAATCTGAATTCCTTCTAGTTTTACAGGCCAAGGACGTGCCATTTGTCTCAAAATGAGAGTGTGATGGAGAAGAAAGCTGCTGTCAGCTGATTTAATAGTTTACCTGTGAAGTCAACTCCTGGCATGTGAACAATACTCGAGTACCTCCAAGACCCTGAAAGAATCATATAGGAAATTATGAGACTTTAGTGTCAAAAGATCAAAAAGAATGGTCCCACTTTCTCAAAATGAAATGCTTGCACCGCATGGTTTTCCACCAAAGCATAATGTGATGCTTCTGAAATGGTTGAAAATGCTTGAGAAGTTATACTTTTACATCCACTAGCATTGTCCTCTTAAGCCAGAGAATAGGATGAAAACAGTGGTGAAAGTCCGCAGCTCTAATTGATCAAACTCAGAGCGAAGAAATGCTATGTTTTGTTTGAAAGCATGAGTCCTTTCCATCCTCATAGGCAAACAAAATCTAACGAATACTAGCAGACTAACATATACCAAGTTACCAGAGGGCTGTTCCAGAAAACTTAAGAGGAGAATACAAGACTTGCACTTTGGCAAAAAGTTCTCCATGAACAGTATTCTTATAGAGTAGAAAAAATATACAAAATGAAACCAGATAATTTTATGCATCAGCAGGTTAAAAACATTGATTTATTTTTTTGCAGGACAAACTAAAAGAATTAAAAGATTGGGCTTATAACATTGTTGCTTGTAATGACGGTGCTTTATAACAAAGACAATCGAGTAGGAAGATGTTTCCGTCATTAAGGACAACTGAATTGTACTACTAATAGAAAGGAGCAATTTTCTTAGTTTCTTCTGTATTATCAAGCATGGTAGCTCAATGGTCAGAGTCTCAGAGTCTGTTTAGTAGTTGTTTTGTTCCTGGTTTGAATTTAAAATGTGTATGTGCCAACTCGTATCTTTTTGTCCAAAATTTGCAAATGTATAGGTTGATAATGAGTTGTGATCAAGCAGCTTCCATTCCATGCTGAAAAGATCAAGCTTATCTTACACATCCTTGTTGTCCAAAAAACATAAGTTGAGCTCAATCAAACCCATTCAAAATGTTCCACTCCCTTTCAGCATCATCTATTCAAAACCAAGCAAGAAAGCAGTACAATATGATCTTAAAATTTAGACAAGGACATGAATTCCTACCAAATGAAATCACGATAAACCTTAGTAATTTTATTAAATCCAAGCAAGTACTTTTAATAATTATGGACACAGTGATTTAGCCTAATAGGGGGTGATGCCCACAAAAGTTTGCAGTTCATAATGGCATAACCAACCTGGTGAACAAAAACATCCCAGAAAAGTGGCGCAACAAGAGCAGTTTCCCAATTGTGTATATGCAAAATATCCGGCTGCTTTCCAGTTTTGACCAAATAATCCAAGGAAGCACGTGAAAAATATGTAAACCTGATAGCATTAGAGAGGAGTCAAGTAACATAGATGCAAAGTTGAATTCCGAATACATGATGATCAGAGAAAAGCCAAAATTTCCTGGAGATCAATATAAGCCAAGCATGCAATCATAAATGGATTATGTAATACAAAACATAATAACTAATTATATTATAGACTTTGATTTTGTCAAGAGAAGAATAATAGAGTTCATCTTGACAAAACTCAGATCAAGCTCAAACAGAAAATGAAAAGGTTCAAATAATTTTGGCCATGTTCACAGTGTTTTGCTACAAATGGCCTCGCCCAGTTAGGCTAAAGGGGGCATAATGGTCAGGCGTGACCTTAACACCTAGACAGGGCCGTCCCTGAGTTTTCGGAGGCCCTAGGCTAACTTTCAAAACGGGGCCTTTTACATTTCAATGATTAAATTTCAAACTCGTAAAAACCACCTTAAATTATTATAAGCATTAAAAAAAAGAGCAAGATACAAAATTGTTTTAAATTCAAGTCAAAAGTCACAAATATACTAATATAGTAATATGCATTGACATTTGACATACACAAAATTCAGAAAACAATGAGTGACAAGGGAAAACTTACCTTGAATAGATGGTTGCACAAAAATTGTTGGTGAATTCTAAATCTTCAATTCCGGAAATCAAAAGTATTGAATTCTTTTTTAATCATGGGAAGAAGAAAGCTTTGTTGATACTTGATCGAGAAAGAAGGCTTCTGACTAGCACCAGTTGAGGCTTCTGATGAGAAAGTATGGGATCCTTTTTTAATCATGGGAAGAAGAAAGCTTTGTTGATACTTGATGGAGAAAGAAAATTGTTGGTGAATTCTTTAAGAAGCTAGGGGCCTACCGCACCAGTTGAGGGCCTTGAGGCTGTTGAGCTTCATGTAAAGCAGTAAAGGGCTGTTGAACTACCCAGTACCCACGTAACCCACCAAAGTAACAAACTAAGGGGGCCCTAAAAATTGACCTATTTTTTAGGGGCCCTAGGCCATGGCCTGGTGGGCCTTGGCCCAGGTACAGTACTGCACCTAGAATGCAGCGGCAAGCAGAGGCGGCCACTATAGCAGCAATAGGCGCGACATTAGCAACTGCCAGCCGCAACAAAAACAAGCACAAACCAGCCATGGCCTATAGAGCTGACACAGTCCGATTGTTGCCATTCGAGCTGGTGTCCAAGTCAGTCGCCACTGCCAGAGCAATGGGTTTAATCAAGTAAAGCTTAGGATTTAATTTGACCTGACACAAAGGTATGTATATAGACACACACACACAGACACAAGAATGCCAATAGATAACAGTGCAACTTACAGATTAATGAATTAAACAGTGTTCGAAGCTATTATAGGACTAGTCGACTAAGATCATCATGAGACTCAATCTTCTATGGGGGCGTTTGGCGAGTGGTATCTGCCGGTATCCACGGGGGTGGATCCCGCACGCGGCGTCCGCTCGAATCGAGCAGACCCCGAAAATGCCCATATTCCGGGATCCCCTGGGATCCGCCGCGAGATCCAAACGCGTGGATCCCACAGGATGGAATCCGCACGTCCCCCAATCCCGCGGATCCGCCGGGATCCATCGATGCCAAACACACCCTATAAGAATCAGATGAGATCAGCATATTGCGGAGGAGATACTTATTCAACTGAACACACTAACCGCTCAAAATCATCTGAGTGGCCGTATATATTTCCATTGTTGAAGAAAACCACATTGTATAAAGGTTCGATCAGCGTGATACCAATTCCAGAGATGACACTGGTCAAAGAAAATCGATCAGAACATAAGATATGTAATAATAATACGCATAAAAATAAATAAACTTTTTTTTCAATTGTCAATTTTCTCTAATGCTCCTTGTATAAGACTAAAGAAGAATAAGGCCCGTATAGGAAAGAAAATTAATTGCCTAAGGTTTCATACCTACCCAGTCCAAACTCTGTTTTTATGCCAAAAACCAGCAAAATAAGAATCAAATTCTGCTTCAGTTTTCCGTAATCCTTCAAAAGTATCCTCATCTATGCTTCCATACCTGTTAGTTTAGCAGCCACATAACATAAGATTCAAGATTTTGCAACTTCCTTTCCACAAAAAGTTCACTTGAAATAGAGCTAATACAGGCAGGAATTATAGCAAATTAAAAGTAACGGATCAGGAATGAGAGCAAATGAATGAATAAACTACATTATCTAATGATATCTGAGTAGAATGTGAACAAATGGAAAAAGAAAAAAAAATGATAATTCTACCATAGATGAAGTCCTTTAGGAAAAGACATGAACAATAAAAATGTACTTTTTGTCATTTCGTTGGATTCCAGACCCACACAATTGCAGCTCAGAATAGTTCGAAACAATACCTTAAATGCCCATAACTTTTATACAGGACCTAATAATTTATTGTGTTCTGAGAGGCACACATCCAAAACAACCCTCATACATTTGCTTGTTTAAAATTACAAAACAGAGAGATAAAACCAAAGAACTTTCAGTCACCTTTTAAGTATATGATTGCAATACAAGCACCAAGGCCATTTAATCACCAAAGTAGCAATTAGCGGTCCATTAGAGATCTCAATGGAAAAAGTTCCAGCCTAAACACGAAAAGCCAGTAACTTATAATAGTGACAAAGAACATACAATCGCAGAGAGAAAATATTCATGTGCAACTCAAAGTCTGTTTATGCCAACACTGTTCAACAATGACGAATGAAACAAACATATTATCGATGAATCTTGCATGCAAGAAACATTAATTATGCAACATGTAAGCAACATTATCAAATTGTCCAAGCTGATGGTATACTTGGGCAAAATAACCTCCACCAAATTGCCTTTTCTTTGCAGCGCAACAGATAAACCCATTACATATGATGCTAGGGATCCAACTGAAGCTATTGGTTCCATTTCAGTACAGATATGCACAATGTGCAAACCCTTCCTGCAAATAAAAGCCAAAAGCATGTAAGGCAGATTACCAAATAGCACTAAGAGAAACTTCATGCATTAAAATGATGATCAGATAGTAATGAATCAAATATGGAAGGTTTAGCACAAGTTAGCAAATCATTCAAGCCAAAATAGCACCGAGTACTTGTGCCTCAAGGTATCCTTCATGGTAATGAAAACTAGCTCGGCATGAATTTTCAGGGTTTCTATATCAGGTATACTGTTTATAAAATGAAAATCCCATCAACTACCAATTGCAAGCATGATTTTCAATTCTTTATTATACAACATACAATAGAAGCAAGATGCAGACAATAATAATAAATCAAAGTGTACAAGTGAAAATCGGCATATATAATTCAAATGAGGTGTTATGAGAAGAAGCAAGCAAGTCCATGATCTATATCCAACATCATCTAAGGTCACTACCGCATTGTTTTCTCTGAGAAATGACGAAGTTGAGATAGCAGATCCTCGTCCTCCTTCTGCTGGATGTCTCGAAAGATATTAGGTATAGCAAGTTGATTTCCTATCACAACATTTCTAAGCTCTGATGTTTCCCCCAAACTAATCATCCCTGAAAGAACCATCGAATCTATCCGCAGTAGTAGCTCACAGAAGCTCGAGGACTTAGCTGCATCAGTAGTCGTACCTAAAAAAGGAGAAATTCAGATATACTAATATATGTCTATACTGGTAATGTAGAGGGATATATATCAATCACATTAGGTGCCAAAAAACAACAGAATTAGAGATTGCTCAAAAAAATTTTAGAGTTTCTCCTATTATTGGGGCAAAATATACCTACCAATACATCCACTATTACTTGTTAGGGCGCTCTCTACCCGTTGGTTCTATATGTTACCTACGTGAAACTCTGAAGGAATCCCACAAAGCTGCTTTACTTCCGTCCTGTTTCAACTAATCACTAACATTTTTTATTTGTCATAGATCTACAACATGTGCTTCACAAATGCTCAATTCAAATTTTTGCTTTGGCATTTGTCCATTACACAAGCCTCACTACCAAGAATCTAATAATCACAACAGTTAACATAAATACATTTTTGAGTGGTAGATATTATGAAATTCATGTCTTCACACCTGCTATACATTTAGTTCCAAAAACCAGGGTCTAAATACATATTTACAGCTGAGATAAACATGTGTCAACAAATATAGACATCAATATACAGGTGGACCAAGTTCATCAGTCAAAAGTACCCTCCATGCTATGTAACAATCTCAGGTACATTTTGGAAGTAAAAGAAATTTTTTTCAGTCCAAGGTCAACCTGTATCAGTGATGAACTCACAATGCGATGCCAAGAAAATGAGTGCTCAATATGAATGTAGTTTCAGTAAGAAAAAATGAAAATGTCATTATGTATGAAAAAAAAAAACATCTTTGCAACCAAAACAAGGTAGTCTATCACATAATACAAAGCATCACCTTTGATGAAATCTCCCTGTTTTCCTGCGTCAAGCTGTTCTAACCTTGCAAGTAGCAACTCATTTTCTCTTTTCATTTTGTTCAGCTCCTCTACAGCCATGCAGCGCTGTTTATTCAGGTAAAGAATGTCTGACCATCCATTCACGAGTCAAAAAAAAACGAGTAGAAGCTTCTTAGTCACTCATAAGATGAGATGATTGAAATGAAAAATGTTACCAAACAATAGCTCTTGAGAAGAGATAGCATGCCAATTGAAGCATTAATAGCTACTCAACTAGAGCATATAGAAAGAACATATTGCAAATTTACAATGAGATCTAGAAGCTCACCAAAATGGCCATATTGCTAAAGTGGGATTCATCCAGTAAATATATTGGTGGGAAAAGGCATTTTCATGACTATAGCATATAATGCATGTCCATGGTTGCTGCAATACAAGCATGGAAATTATCTAGGCACACAAGACTTCGGTAGGAACACAATTCGGTTGCAGTTTGCAGAGCACAGTAGCAGATTGTTCTTACAACTAGCACATTGCAGATCCTCACCCAGGGATGTAGGCATTTAAGAGGAAAATCAAATATAAACATAAAGGTCATTATGTGAGCTTTGAGTTAAACAACAAGAAAATAGCCAGTTGATGGGTTTTGCATATGATTTAAAACACTCTAGGTTAGTGCTTGCTTACTAGACAATAATATATGATCATGTAAAACAACTGCCTTAAAGTTTAGAGCAATCACAAATTTCATTCAGGACAAATGCCAGCACATGAGTAATAAGATTTCAAGTGTCTCACTTCGCTGAGCGTCATTGAAAAGCTTCCATATGTCACTGCTACTCACTCCCACTCTTCCTGCTGTGAATGAAACCGATTCCTGGGATAATTTAAATACAAAACATGAAAATTAGAAGAAAAAAAAAAACATGTGTTAAATGAAAAGGCATAATGGATGCCATCATGTACCTCAAGGCCGTCTGTGGGATGACCGTCAAATCTGAAGGTAATGGAACAAAGAATAGAATTGATTACAATAAATCCCAAAAAAAAAAGTCATCCATTAAAGGTGATATACTCACTGAATCTGTGGTCCCTGGGACAGATCTGCGGCATTATCATCCTTCCTGCAGACAAAATAAAGTAGTCAAATGGTCACAATCAGCAGTGTCAGGTAATGACATGCACATTCTGGCATTTCCATTTGATCCAAGCCTTTCTCAATAAAGCTTCAGATCTGTTTCTTTTTTTCAACAATTGTTCAGTAAGATATGATGTTAAAGTTAGGCCAAGTAAAATCGGAGCAAAGGAGGAAAGACATGACATTGGGTTTCTTGGATTCTGGGGTGACCAGAACCTTTCTCCAGTTCCTAGGCAGTTCTGTTTCAATGATTAACTTTTAACCGATACAAAGATCCTCGAATTGTAAGATCCTATCAGCGAAAATTCTTCTCTCAGTCGAGATGTTAAAGACAGATATCCAATGTACTCTTTCACCTCATTGAAGGTTCCTTTGAGACAGATAGGGAAGTTTTTTATCTTCCCAATTGTCTTATATCTTTGTTCAGCTTTCCCAAAATTTCAGATGTTCGCCGATCCTTTCCAGACGCCATCAAGCCACGATGTCCTCTTACAAGAACTGAATCTAGCACAAGAATCCCAATAACTGAATTCAGCTAATATGATTTTCTCACACTCCTAGACCTGAATCCCAAGAACTAAACTGCTGGCGTCTGCTAATTTTGAATAGCCATGAATCAATCCTAGACGCAAAATCTACACAATATTAGCACCGGAGTAACCAACAGCCTTGTGACAATGATTGGGTTTCTTGGATTCTGGGGCGACCGCCAGAGACCCAAGACTTCCAAGAAACAACCTACACGCAAAATCTACACAATATTGCTCCATTTGGTATCATATTGGTCTTATCGGATGCTAAGTCTAGAATATGAGAGACAGACGTGCAAGGATTACAAAGACCTCGAACAGAAGCACCGGCGAGCTCTGGGAGGTCGCTGGGGAGGGGTTATGATGCGGAGAAAAGAGAAAGAAGAGGAGAATATGGCGCCTCCCACGGCCGCGGCCATGGATTCAACGAACGCCACCCTGGGTCGAAGACGAGCGAGTAGAGAGAGAGGAGGGGTGGATGATTGGGTGGACGTTGCAGATGGTTCGAAGCTATTTAAAACGGAGGCTAAATTACGTTTTTGGCACTGTAAAATTTGGAATATACCACCTTAATAACCAGCGTTAGTAGCAAGCGGCTCGTGTCACGTGCGAAATTTTAAAGTTCGATCCCGTTGCAAGCGAAACGCGCTTCTCAGCCACGGACTTCCAAAAGCTTAAAAAGCCCAAAGGCCACGGCTCGTGTCACGTGCGAGACCAACAAATAGGTGACGAAATATATCAAAATATTAGCGAACGTTTTGTTGCTTGAATCGTTGGTACACCTGATCGTGGGATGCATATATCGGGTATTCGATAATGTTGTTTGGTTTACGTTTGGGATCATTTGATGCAACCTATCCCATGTTTAAGCTGGAATGGAGGATCCGACAGTTAAGAACTCGCAGGGGTAGAATCGGTGGAAAGAGCACCTCGTCGGAGTTCGGGACCAAGGGAGGAGGGGTCGTGAGACGATGGGCTCCGGACCAAGGGAGGAGGGGTCATGGGATGACGGGAGTCGATCCACCGAGTCGGATGAAACCGTTGGGCTACGTAGGCGGTGGATCCGAGAGGGGGCGGCGGCGGTGTTTTGGAGGGGAAGAAGACGCGAGCAAGGGATGTGGTTGCCGGATCTCACCTAAGAACGGCCAGAGAAGGGTCGCCGATCAACGAGATGACTGGATCTGAAACTGGACGGGGCTGGAAAGACATGAGGTGGAGTGCTCACTGGAGTGGGTTTGTTAGTGAAGAGCTCGGGAGTGTTGGGGTTCTCTCCTCATGAGACCTCGACAAACGGGATCCGATTGATCAAAGCAACCGGATGCGGCAGAGAGAAAGGTGAAGGTCGAGCTCGAAGGCTTTGATGCGATGAGTCGTCGAAGTCGAGGGATCAAGGCGTCGAGAGTTGAGGTGTCGAGGTCGAGGCGTTGAGGTCGAGGGCGAGGTGTTGAGGCGCAACGGTGCTTGAGAGCTGGAATATGGCAACATGCAAAGTATGGCATTGATTGCTCTATGGCTATTGACTTGTCTTACCTTTTAGGTCTTGAGCTAATGACTAGCTTGTATTTGTGTGAAATGGAGATCACATCGATCTCTTTCCCACTTGATCGACAAGCGGCATACATCCTAGGAGAAGAAATCAACACGTTTCTCTTCCTTAGATCAAACCGCTGTAAAACTCCCAATGAGTTAGGCCACTATAAAAGGAGGTTACTGGCTAGGATTAAGTGTGTGATGTTTTTCATCATGGAGGGGAAAAAAAACAGAGCTTCTTTGAGAAAGAGAAAGAAGTCCTAGATAGAGAATCTGTCTCATCTAGAAGAACCATGTAATTCTTGATTCATAGTGAAATCCTTCTCCTCCGTTCCATGGTTTTTCCTCTTAGTCACTTCTTGTGATGTTTTTCACGTAAATCTTGTGTTCTTGTTTTGGTTTGGATTCTTGATTTCTTTTATTGTTTGGCCATTGGAGAGGGGTTTGGGTGATCCAATTCACTACCAAAATCCTAATAGGGAGATGTCGAGGAACTGGAGAGACGGTGTCGATGATGAAGGGTCAGTGTCGAGGAACTGGGAGAGACGGTGTCGATGATGAAGGGTCAGTGTCGGGTTCTGATGGGGGTTGGAACTCGTGGACGGAGTCATCAGGTGGTGTGGAGTTGCCGGTGAGCGTTGAAACCGGAGGACGGATAATATCGACGAGGGCGGAGCTTGAACAGTTTCCACCGGTAGCTGGAAGAGTGGCGTCGGTGCAGGGGTGGATGGGTCTCTCGGCGAGGACGACAAGCTTACGATGACCAAGATGACGAACTCACGATGCACCGTATGAAACGTACGATGCATCATTTAAGCTAGGGGTGAGCATTCGGTTCTTCGGTTCGGTTCTCGGTCCAGAACCGAAGAACCGAATTTTTTTCGGTCTAGATTTTAGAGAACCGAACCGAACCGAATTACCATTGGAACCGAACCGAACCGAACCGAATTTTTCGGTTCCAAAATAATTGGAACCGAACCGAACCGAAATTCGGCTTGGAACCGAACCGAACCGAAAATTTCGGTTCTGGACCGAACCGAAATTTCGGTTAGTGGGTAGTTTGGGTTAGTGGGTAGTCTAGGTTAACGGGTTAATAGGTTTTTCGGGTTATTCGGTTCTGACCCGAACCTAACCGAATTTTTTTTTCAAGAACCGAACCGAACCGAACCGAGAACCGAAGTTTTTTTTCAAGAACCGAACCAAACCGAACCGAATGGACCGAAGAACCGAACCGAATGAACCGAACTAATTCGGTTCGATTCAGTTTTTCGGGTTCGGTTCGGTTGTGCTCACCCCTAATTTAAACGTTGAATGCATCATATGATACATGTTTCATCTGATGCACGCGCGAACCAAACACCCTGATGCACCCTAACGTGGCCCGCGGCGCACCGCAAGCAATAAAGCAGCTGTGATCTCCGCACTCTCTCCGCTCTCACTCCATCCATAAATAAAATAAGCCCATCCCTTTCCCCGAGGTCGCCCCCTGATCTCGATATCCAATCCTCATCCCCTCCGCCCTCCTCGTCTCAACTCCTATCGCTCCTTGCTCTCGCGCTCCTCTCTCTGCGTCAATGGCGAAGGATCCCATTCGAGTTCTGGTCACTGGCGCCGCAGGTTCGTATATTTTGAGAAATCTTATGGTTTTCTTAGTAGAGATCATTCCCTCCAAGGTGTGCTGGTCGATCGGTCTCAGATCCGATTAATATTAGTGTTTTAAGATGGTTTCTCGTATCCGATAGTGATTTGCTTTGACGATCCGATGAATACCGATCGGATTTATATGAAATTATCGCAGGTTTCTTAGGAGTTTTTATCGCTTTGAAGGTTTAGGGGTTGAGGTTTTTGGAGGTCGATGATGTATAGATCTCCTTCTGGGTTTGTTAGTTTAGCGTCATTTCACATTTAAGTTGATCTTCGTGCGAGGAGTATACGCTGATCGATGCAGATCTGGCTAGAATCTGGGTTTCTGGATCTCGAAGTAGTCTGCTTCTGGTGAACCACTGGATGGATCAGTAGTTACTGTTTCACGATCCAGGTGTCTTAGTATCTTTCATTTGTTCATTGTTTGAAAGTGAAGCAGTAGACACTAGTTAGTGGTCATTTTAGGGCAAGAGGGATCATCTTCGTGCAAGAAGTATCCAGGTATAGGCGGTGGATCTGATTACAAGCACTACTTTGTAGCTCTCTTCTGGGATCAATTATGTGATCCACTAACACAGTTGAATAGTTACTGTCTGATAAACTTGGGTATATTGGGGCTTTCCATTGATTTGAATACTAGGGATTCGGGTGTAATAAGAGTGTTAGTTGCTTCAAGTATATTAACGGTCATGGTTTACTGAGAAGGATCGATTGGATCCTTGCTTGCTGTGATTTTAGTGTAGCAGTCTTACCTTTGTATTGATTAGCTTTCTGAAAGGAGTGCACATGGATTGGTCGCTGATGACTAGATCCAGGGTGTCTACTATTTGCTTGGCTCCGGAAGTTACCCATCTTTGGGCTAAATGCAGTTACTGTTTGATGCTATGGATTAAAATTAGAAGCTTCTGTTGCTTTTAATCTTTAGGGATGTTAGAATGTATTCAATCATTTACTTTCTTCGTTTTTGTATTGCATTTTGACTTATTGTCATAACGAATATGAAAGCTAGTCCTCAGAATCTTGCTCAGGGACTTCACTATAGTTAGATGAGAAAATTACTAGACTCACTAGATGCACGAGCTCTTATGGAAGATCTCGAGATTGAAAAGCGAACACCTTTATTTTTTCCTCTGTTTATTGATTGCATAGTCATTGTGATGGGTTTAGATTCGAGTCCCTCTGGATGATCTACTGTATTTCGCAGCAGTTACAGTACACGACATGAGTTTTCATTAATTTCGACGAAGTGAACTTACATCTGAGTACTTCAAAAATTCAATATTAGGTGGACATCTCATCTCAACTGATTTTATTTACAATTTGCATGCAGTTATTGTTATGTTTCATGAAGTTTAATAAATTGGAGATTCAAGTAAAGAATTGAGTTGATATACCAGGAGTTATTGAAGTTCGAATGGGGTACTATGGTTTTTGAGACTTTGTTGACACATGTTCTGCATTTATGCACTGTTGCTTCGATTTATATGCTGAAATCCTGTGCAGTCATCATTGATTGTGATTTTCTTGTCATAGCTTTGATCTGATGTTACCTCTTGACTCAATTTCTTTTCCTTTGCAGGGCAAATTGGATATGCTCTTGTCCCTATGATAGCGAGAGGAGTAATGCTGGGTGCTGACCAGCCTGTTATTTTGCACATGCTTGACATCCCATCTGCTGCAGAAGCCTTGAACGGGGTTAAAATGGAGCTGGTTGATGCAGCATTCCCTCTTCTCAAAGGTACTTCATCTCTGCTCAAGATTTTTGCCGTCTGGAAGTGCTTCCTGCTGGCAAATTCGTTGAATGTTGTCGTCATCTTGAATTTAACAATGATGTGCGTTGATGCTGTAGGAGTTGTTTCCACAACTGATGTTGTTGAGGCTTGCACTGGAGTCAATATAGCGGTTATGGTTGGTGGATTCCCCCGAAAAGAGGGAATGGAAAGAAAGGATGTGATGTCAAAGAATGTCTCCATCTACAAATCGCAAGCCTCTGCTCTTGAAAAGCATGCGGCTGCAAACTGCAAGGTTGGAAACCTCAAAGTGCAGACACCTTTAACACATAAATCTATGCACAACTGCTAAAAACTGATCTCCTTAGAGGGTGTTATTACTGCGTTCAGTCAGTTGAATTTGAAATCTAATTCAAATAACTCATCAATCAGTGGTTACTGTGGACAGTTTTTTCCTGACTTGTTTCTACACTTGTTTATTATTTGAATGGTATAATAATGTCCATTTTGCAACTTCTCTGTATAAAAAATTTGCAAACCATTTTTGTAGGTGCTGGTTGTGGCTAACCCAGCAAACACCAATGCCTTGATATTGAAAGAGTTTGCTCCATCCATTCCTGAGAAAAACATTAGTTGCCTAACACGACTAGACCACAACCGGGCTCTTGGTCAAATATCTGAGCGACTTGGCGTTCAAGTCAGTGATGTCAAGAATGTAATCATATGGGGAAATCATTCTTCTTCACAGTATCCTGATGTCAACCATGCAACTGTGAAAACACAAGGTGCAGAAAAGCCTGTCTGTGAGCTCGTTGCAGATGACAAGTGGTATGAATGAGAAAACACATTAATTTGTCGTAATCAGCTGATGAAGATGTCAGAAAATTTCTCTGCATTTTATCTATTGAGGTAGCCCGTAGCTGACTGTTAATTGATGTATTCTCTACTGGGCTCTTACAGGCTGAAAGGAGAATTTATCGCAACTGTTCAGCAACGTGGTGCTGCAATCATTAAAGCAAGGAAGTTTTCCAGTGCATTGTCTGCTGCAAGTTCTGCATGCGATCACATCCGTGATTGGGTTCTTGGAACCCCTGAGGTTATCATCTATATGATTCTTTATTTCGACGCTCCATGTGAACTGCAAATATGCTTGCTTTACTCTTATAGCTGCCATTGCAGGGAACCTGGGTTTCCATGGGAGTATATTCTGATGGGTCCTACAACGTACCAGCTGGCCTGATTTATTCCTTCCCTGTGACATGTCGTAATGGAGAGTGGACTATCGTCCAAGGTATTTTACCTTGTTTGGCAAGCTTTTCCAGTATTTCTTTGGGGTTGATAGATTGGTTACAAAGCATGTATCCCCTTTTGTTCTAAGTTCTAACTCATTTTGAATAGGCCTTGAGTGGTTTTAGAATAATAATGTTTGATCATGAATAATACAAAGCATCACCGGAACACACCAAAATGGCTAGCATGCCTATTGAAGTGGAAAACTTTTATATGAGATGAGCATATTAGAAACGAAAGGAAACGACAACTATCAAACTGATGTCCATTGTTTTCATGCTCTTAGGACTCCCTATCGATGAATTTTCAAGGAAGAAATTGGACGCTACTGCAGAGGAGCTGACTGAGGAAAAGGCTTTGGCGTACTCATGCCTCTCTTAAAAATGGCTTTTCCACAACGTGCCACCGGAGTGATTAGCGAGCATAAAGTCTCATGCTGAGCTGTCGATCAGCTGTGATTTTTTTAATAAATCAACCTTGTTAGACTGAAACAGTTGCTGCAGATGTCTGCTTTGTTTAAAATGCTAGTTTTCAGACTTAACCTTATGTTTTGATTTCTTGCGTTTAACTTACACTTCATAAGTATCTATCTATTTGGCCGTATTTTTCAAACTGAGAAGAACAGTGAGTTATTTTATCAGCGAGGTTTGATTTCCAAGCTGCAATTTGGAAAATGTTAGCATCTTCGACAGGCTTGCCTTGCCTTCCTGGCAACTCAGATGTCCCCTTACTACGAGATACTTCCATGTTGGAAAATATCTCAATCAATGTTGCTGATTTTATTCACTATCCAAGTAGTGGTAATATGAGCAAAGCCCTCCTTCGAGCATGCTTCCAAAATAAACCTGCTTGTCTTGACTTGAAGTCAAAATTTCTTTCGAATCAATTGTTGAATTCATGGTTTGTCATCGTAAAAGTAATCCAATGCCCTCGACTAAGTTTTTTACCTTTATATTCCGGTCCCTGGGCCGTAGCGCTGTGGGTGGAAAATTTTCTCACTCGTGGACTACGTTCCCAGACCGTCACATGTTTCCGTTTTCTTGGTACAAGACAACGGCTACTGTCAGCAACTCGTCTGCCCTCTGATTTTTTAGAGCAGTCATATCGCTAAAATCCAAGCCAATGTAGCTTGCGTCACATGTCTTGGATTTGTCTTGGATTTGAATATGTCTCATCGATATGTCTTTTTTACATGCATATAGAGGAATTATTCAGAGAGAACCGGTTCTCAAAGTCTTATAAAAAGAACTAGCCTCCTCATCGTTCGATCCCATCTGACGATCAGGATCCACTCATCTTACTGCCTTCCCCCCTCCCTGACTCTTCTCCACTCCTCTCTCTTATCTCTCTCTTTCCCGTCGAGAATCCGGCGATCTTCTCCGACGAGCACAGCTCGCCTTCATCACCACCAAGTCCGGTGACCGCCTCCCCCATCGCCGTCTTCCTCCTCCTCTCCTATCTCCTGGCCACCTCCTTTCACGGTGAACCCGACCACAAGCTCCTCGTCGGAACCCAACCGACGCCATCATTGTCCATGGATCCAATCATCTTCAACACCCAAGGCATCGACACCTGTTGAGTTTGTGGAGCCTGATCATTCCGAACCCGACCATGACGCACTACGCAGAGCTGACGGGGTCCGGGGCAACGCCCCGACGGGGATCGACCTGATCTGTTGATAGGGGTAGTTTATGTAATTTTCTATACCCTATGTGTCGAAACCCCAGGATATGAGGGTGTGTATGGGCGGCCGTCATTGTAACTTGTAATTGGCTCTTTGCCTTTGAGATAGTGAAAACCTCCAGCGACTCCGTGGACGTAGCCCTATTCTGGGGTGAACCACGTAAATCTTGTGTCTGTGCTTGCTTCTTCTTCTTCCTCCTCCTTTGATAGATCCTAACAACACCAACACGCAAATCTCTCACCTCCGGCCTACCCGATCTCCTCCGTTCCCTCCTCCCCCAAAACCTCGCCAACCGCCGAAACCCCGACACCCATCGCTACGAGCTCCTTGCGGGTGCCGATGGTTCGCCGCCTCATCAATCCGAGCTCGTTGCGGGTCCCGATCTCCTCTCCTCCATCACCGTTCGCCGCCCCATCGCTCCTCTTTGGGAGACGGCGCCACCACCTCTGACCTCTTCCATCCTAGTACCGTCGGATCCAACCCTCCCTCTGACCTCTTTCTACTCCACCGATCAGACCTCTTTTCCCATCGAGGTACCCGCGCGAGTTCCTCCTTTCGCACCAAGGGCGGTCACATGCTCCGCGGGATGGGTTAGGGTCACGATCGAGAGATGGGTTAAGGGAGTGGCGAAAAAGCTTGCCGGAGGCGGTGGCGAAGAAACTTGGGACGGCGGTGGCGAAGAAGCTTGGGACGGCGGCGGCGCTTAGGGCACGGGATCGCGAGGGGGGGGGGGGGGCTAGAATCGGATAAGGGGGGAGGGGGCTGGATGGGGGGATTAAGTGATGATCTGATCATGACCATCTGATCCCCATCGGACGGTCCACAAACCAGTTCTCCCTACAAGACCTAGAGAACTGGTTTGCTCTAGATAATTCGTCTATATATATATATATATGTTCATATATACATTCAAACGCATACATACATGTACATCTATTATAATAGGATGGTTATGATATAGTAGGATGGTTAACTTATAACCATTGTGTTACATTAAACAAATATAAACATATATGCATTGAGTTGATATAAGAGACATTAGTTAACCCCACATGGCCACATAGGGTTGGTTAAAAGTCATTTTTTAAAATTTTTATCCAATTTGTCAACAAAATTGTCTGATCCATGTAGAGTCTCGTGAAGACGCGGATCAAGATGTCTAATCGTATCAAACTCCAAACGTGCGTCTTCAATTTCCAGCGGCAGCATTTTCACGCACCTCCCTTATCAGATAGTTTATCTTTTTGTCCAATTACATTTTAACTGCTTTACTGTAGATCTCAATATATAAGAGTTATACATAATCCCATTGTTGACAACGTCGTCGGCTTCCGATTACATCGCATTTATCGTCCGTTGGCGGTTCATGAATCATTCCAGTAATTGTTTGACGTCGTTCTCATTAGTGCATGACTTTGTGATCTTAATCGAGTGGAATGCTACAATATAAGAGAACTTTAGATGATCGGACGTATCTGGATGTTGGACGCAACTTGTACTTATCCACGTTCATTTTCCACTACGTGAAGATAGATTAATTACAGTTTCCCAATCGTGATCTCTCAAAGATCAGCAAGGAATCTAAGATTAGATATGTAGCCCTCAACCTAATTAAGAACATGCAAAGCATGCAGTTTTAGTGCTTATATACTTAGCCCACTTTTACAGAGGTTGAAAACTTCAATAGGGGCGTGCGTGCAACGAGTGCATCAACTCTTACTTTTGAAAATTTTGAGTTCGCTAGCCTCGTTTTGAGACGTCTTTCTTCTTGACATTAAACCCTCTCTTTAATTTCTTGTTTTGCTAGACCTTTCAGGATAAGAGAGATAGAAAAAAATGTCTGGCTCGTCATATATAGGAGGTCCCTATTCGTCGTCTTACACTCCCTGTCTCTCTCTCTCTCTCATATGGAGAGAAGTTTACCAGTTGATCAATGAGAACCCTTCACTGCATGTGGAAAAGTAAAAGTTTTGTGTTCTCACGTCTCTTAATAATGACTAGAAGTTAATCAACTAAGCAGCTAATTAATTAGCATAAGCACCATAATTTTATACATGGAGCACGTTTTAATTTGCCATCACGCATACAGAGAGAGAGAGAATAAGTAGTCCACAATCAAAGCCAAGAATTCCATGGCCAATCTGAATCAGAACAAGGACGTACGTCATTGATGAAACTGACATACACCTCAAAGACAGCTAATAAGAACATGAGAGTCGATCGAGTTCCTAGCTAACATTAATTGCACTACTGCTCCCTTTCATTTCTATCTTTTTCCTTCTTAATTTACACCATATTCTTACATGCAGTACTACTCCAATCTTCATGTACATTCTCAACAAGTCGTTTTCTCACTGGAAGATGGCCTCATAACATATATCATCAGTAGACTATCTATTTACTCATGTCATCCACCTAAAATCTATGACTAAAAGTGAGTGATGAACTGATCAATGTGGTACAAGTTCTCAGCTATCAAGCAATTCTTGGATATCTCCGGCAGCTCCTGAGATGATATTTAACCAGAAATTCATGTGGTCGCCGTCATTTGAGCTCATCATGGAGTTGCAAGGATCACTAAAAGGATAACAAGCTGGTTCGGCTCTGCTGATAACCGGATTTTCCATTGTCATGTACTCCATTGACGGGCTAGAAATGCCCTCCATGGACCAAAAACTATCGTCAATGTCCGGCAATACACCGGAGTAGTAATCCATGGATTCTTCTCCAACACTTCCATGGTTATCATCTCCGGAAACAAGCGATGAACCACCGGTGCCGAACGATGAATTTTCGCTAGGATTTTCGACTACAGGATCTTCAGTACTTGGTTCTAATGTGACGGGCTCGGAGACCACCTTCTTCTTGGCATGCCTCCTGGCTTTTCTCGGCTTAGATTCTTGTTGTTGTTCTTTGGGAATTAGCCTTTTCTTTAAGTGGGTGTGCCAAACGTTCTTGATCTCATTGTCTGTCCTCCCCGGTAGCTTCGCAGCAATTGCCGACCACCTGGAGATCAAACAAAGATAAATTAATTAATCAGCACAAATTATATATATATATCACTGGTAACGGTGGTACAGTATGTTGCCATTCAATTTAGAACTCCAAGAGGAAGATACTATTATTGTTTTAACTGAGTAACATATATAGGTGCTAATAAAAAGAAATGCACGTGAATGGTTGTGAAATAAAATAAGATTTCAAGATGTTGGACATTAATTTGTTGGATGCCCTTGTATACAAGCTAGGAAAGAAGACGTACTTATATATATAGTCATGACAAATAGAGTACAAAGAGATAGAGCCCAAAGAGAGGAGAACTCTGGATTTTATCCGTGTCTTTATAATTGTCGAGAGAGTTGAGATAAGCAGCAAGCCATGCTTTTTTTTAACTTTTTTACTCCGGATAAAAATGATGAATCTTTTATAAAGCATGCATATATACTGAGAATAAAAAAACTATAAACCTATTAGCTAGCTAGAGATTTTTTATCTGTTTTCTTCTTTGTTTTAATTACCTGTTGCCAAGCATCTCATGCGACCTGATGATCAAGTCCTCTTCCTCTTTGCTGAAGTTGCCGCGCTTAATGTCCGGCCGAAGGTAGTTTATCCATCTCAGCCTGCAGCTCTTCCCACACCTCAACAAACCTGATCGATCGAGAAAGAAACAATACTAATGTTATCCATCAATTGCAGGCAATCTTGCATGCACTCATGCATATATGGCTTCTTCTTCTTTTCCTCTTCCTGGCGAGAAGCAATGCCAACAAGATCTTTAACAGTAACTTACCAGCTTGTTTGGGCAGAGCTCTCCAGTTCCCATGGCCATGTCTCTGGATGTGGGAGACGAGTATGAGGTCTTCTTCTTGCGCCCATGGCCCTTTCCTCATGCCCATCTTCTCACAGCAAGGAGCCCTCACCATCTCTCTCTCTCTCTCGCTCTAGCTCTCTCTATCTATATATGTCTTTTTAAACCACATCTAGTCCTAGCTCTCAAAGGGCCTAGCTCTCAAAGGCCAGGCACACAATGGAGGGCAAGAGGTACTTATATATATGTGTGTGGTGGAATTGTATAACGCCAGGAAAGGAATCAACGTGCTGAAAGTTGCAAAAGAATATGTCCACAAGGAAAAAATATGTGTCAAATCAAGACAGCGGCAAAAGGCGAAGACGACGACTTTTCGGAAGGAGGCAAAAAATAATAACAGATAGTTAGTGCACTTATTGGACTTTTATGAAAATTAAAACCCAAACACGAAAAGAAGTCTGGATATATGGCCGGCCTGGCCAGGGCCCCACTTGAATGTAGATCCCCAAATTATATGTTTATTAAGAAATTTGAACTTATATATTAAAAAATTTATGTTATTGAATTTATGTTTTATTGCTAATTAAGAATTTAGGGTCTATATAGGTATTAAAAAAACCAAGTTATTGAATTCATGTTTTATTAGGTTTCTAACCAAACCGTTAGGCCCCCAAACCTTCTAATTAATATAAAAATAGCTGTTAGACCCCATTAAAAAGCCCCTTAGTTACCCCATTTGGAATTTGGAAAATGCATGTACGGTTGTCAAACAAATTCTTGGGACTTGATATGGACATGTGTTCATAAATTTTGTCCTCTAGTTAATTTTTAACTTTACTATTGACGGCTTGGATTTATATCATGAACTAACCTTTTGAAAGAAGTTTTGTCATCAGAAAATAACAATCCAATTCAAATCTTGAACTATATAAAAAAAATAGATTGTTTTTCGAATACCTCTATCGTGTATAGAATATTGTTGATAATACATAACGGTTGTTTCTGCATAAAGAAGCTAATAAAATCTTACTTGCGATCAATCATGTCACAAGAAAGATTAAATAGATTAGCTATGTTATCTATTAAAAATGATATATTAGCTAAACTTGAATATAAATATTTACTCAGTACTTTCGTAGCCCAAAAAGCTAGAAGGATGATTTTTAAATAAGTTTATCATATTTAATTAATTAAATTTTCTTATTAATTATGATTAGTAAATACTTAAAGGCCTCATTTGATTTATTTGCCTAGGGCCTCAAAATTGATTGGGCCGGCCATTAATATATATATATATATATTAGGTGGGCCCCCTGCCACCTGGCAGGGTAACCATCAGGTTAATGGGTGATTCGATTATAAAAATCGAATTTGATTAATGGATTAGTATGGATATTAGATAAGATTGATTATATTAGATTAGTATACTATAAGTATAGAATATATATAAATGTATGAATTAAATCAACATTATAAGGGGGCGGTTATGCATAACCGTTTTTGCTCCTTATAAGGTTGATATCAACATTATATAAAGATGTATATTTAAAACTAACATAAGGAATATGATAAAAATATACAAAATTAACTTAGGACAATATACATATAAACAAACTAATAGAAGGGAAACGGTTGTAACCGTTATTGCTCCTTATAAGATTGATATATATATATATATATTTATAAGATTTATATGTGGCATATATGCATGTTGCTAATTAAGTTGCTATGTATCTAGACTTATATATATCATGTGTTTGAACAGAGCTAAGACTTTTTGTGTGGTTTGAATGCAGTCAGAGACTCAGAGTGGTGTAATTTTTAGATGGTGATCATGCTTTGGTGGGAACCCATGATCGGGCGACTGTTTACTCCGAAGTAATGATCAGTGTGGCCTCAAAAAGAGCCCGCCGTAGGAAGGCTGAGGCCACCAAAATGGAACGAACGAGTCTTTATTGTATTTATCCTAATGATTTGCATGCGAGATTTTTGTGGAGCAACGTGTTAATTAGAACATGCATGACTTAAATAATAGGCTAGCTGTTTATTTTTTTTAGAAGAGACGCAGGTAGAGTTTGCGTATTATTAGACCTGTGAAAAATATATAGATTTAATAACCAATTCAAGACTACTATTCTATGAATGTATGGATTACATATATGATTTCATAATGATATTTATCCTATTTAAAAATAGTCTATCGTGGCCATTTTGTGCTGGAATTTGACCTTGAGTACGTGATTAGTTTTTTTTTTTTTGTTTTTTATGAGTTGAGTCATAAGACTAGATAAGGGAAAACCCACTTATATCGATCAATCCCATATCGGAGGATCATGAGCACCCGGATCAGACAAAAACAGGAGTACGTGATCAGTTGATGGTTGGTTTGCTGGTCCTTCACTCCTTCTGGGGAAAGATTATTATTGAGCTCCTCGACATGTTCTAAAAATCCTCTATTCCTCTTGTGGTTGTAGAGCCGGCGCGGACGCACTATATTATCATGCACGTGATGACGTGTCATTAAACGTATTGATGGTCTCCGGTCGTGTGCCTGGTCCTTCTCATGGTCAACGGTCAGCGAACGTGCGCAGGAAAAAATTGGCGCCCAAGTCGGAAAGCAGTTCCCACCTTATTATCTTTGGAGCCATATAGTCATGCAGATTATAATCGAGTCAAATAAAGAGGGCTGAAGTAACTTAACCCACATTGCTATTATTTTTAGACCACCATTTATTCAAAGGCTGGTGAAAAAAGAAAGTGAGAGAGAAGCAACTAAAGAAAGGTGAAATTTTCGTGATTGAGATTAAACTGCAAGGATATTTAAGGAATTTTTCGTGATTGCTGTTTCACTTTTGATACTTATCTATATAACATGAGTCCAGGCCCGGCCCAGAAGGCAAGTTATGATAGGCCCTTTAAAGATGTACTTACTGTTTATATATCCTTTCAAATATTACTAATTGTCTCGGTACTTCTCTAAAGTTGGAAATTATATACATACACAGGCGAATGCTTTATTTTATCCACATACATACGATCAATTTTTCCCATGACCAATTTTGAAATTTAAAATTACTCATAATCAATTTTGAGTCATATTACAGTGATCACATGAATTATAAGAATTTACGTGGTTCGGTAGATTGTTATGTCCAAATGAGGAGGGTTAAGGCCTAGTTTGAAAAAATGATTTTGGCCTGAAATGAAAAGGAAAAGCCGGGTGGACATGTTTTGATAAATCAATAAATAGTTAGATTCAATTTATGTTTAAATTTTATTATATGAAAACTAGTAGATGTGGGTCATTACAGGATCATAGCTGTACATGGCTCAGTTTGGCCCATTTAATAAAGTTGGGCTTTCATAGGCCGAGTTGGCGGGCAACGGGTCCAGCCCAATGACTTCGTGTAGTGGGTCCAATATAGTGGCACCGGCACGTGTCCGGCAACTATAAAATGCGGCCAAATAAGGGAGATGTCCACCCGATGAGAGAGAGTTTCAAAACTTCTTTCCCCGCCAGACAGCTCCAGCCATGGCGATCGTCCTCTAGGGTTTTTAGAGAGAGAAAGAGCGGCTTGGAGCTCTTATAGCTTTAGGTTTCTTCTAGTTAGGCGGAGGGGAGGCGAATGGAGAGGGGATTGATCTCAATCGATAGATGGGGAGAGGGAAGCCAGGCGTACTTCCTCACCCACCTTCACGCCGACCACACAAGGGGGCTGTCCTCCGGATGGTCACGGGGACCCCTATTCTGCTCCAGGGTATCATCCAGGCTCCTCGCAGTCAAGTTTCCCGGCTTTGATCTCTCTTTGATTAGGGTTCTTGAGCTCAGTATGACCCACACCTTATTCCTCCTCTCCCCGGCGAATCAAGCGGAAACACGGATCCTCGTCACGGCCATCGATGCACACCACTGCCCTGGTACTCAAATTTGTGAAAGAATGGAACTTTTGATGGACTTTGAGCGAAGATAGGAAATAAAAATTGGCCTAAAGACAACTGAAAAAGATGGAAATTTCTCTAGTTTCGAGAAAAGACTCAACTTTGATTTCCCTAAAGCAGAATTTTTTTTATTTCCTATCTTTCAATGCTGGAGCCAAGCTTCTACCTTGATTTGTTTTCCGTTGCTTGACTATCATGCTTCCAAACGAAGATATAAGAGAAATGCTGCATAAGTGGCTCATTAGTTTTATGGGTGGAAAGATTGGATCTTTTCTTGGCAGTGGGAAGGATCAAGGAAGCCTTCTGTTTCTAATCTCTTTCTGGTTGTTCTTTTTTATTCCTTTCCTGTTTGATTTCGCTTCTTGTTGTCCTTATTCTTCTACGTTGATATTGAGAAGGTGCTGAACTTTGAAGGTTGGATCATGTGCAGGTGCGGTGATGTACTTGTTCCGAGGGGAGTTTGGGTGTGTGCTGCACACAGGGGATTTTCGCTGGGAATTGGTGTCCAAGAGGACACAATCAGCAAAACAAATGCTTCTGGATGCTCTTGGAGGAGTGAAAGTTGATGTCCTTTACTTGGACAATACTTACTGTCACCCATCGTTTTCGTTTCCTCCTCGTGAAGTTGCAGCTCAGCAGGTTTGCTTCAATTTCATTTCTCACTAAAACGATAAACTTAGCAGCTCTGTTATATTATGGACAGACATAAATCATCATTGGAGACAGTATATAGGTTTCTTTACAACAGGTAATACTTAGAAGCTAACCTAGATGCATGTTTGCAGGTAGTGGACATCATTAATATGCATCCTGACCATGAAGTTATCATTGGCATTGACACACTTGGGAAAGAAGATCTGTTAGTTCATATATCAAAATCGCTGAGTACAAAGGTGTCCTTGCACCTTTTGATATTCTTTCTCTATTCAAATTTTGCACTGCAGATTACAAAAGTTTCAACCTTGATTTTCTTTTCTCTTGATTTATGTCTAGCATTAAGTGTACAAACCTATTGAACTTGATATTGGCTACCATCTCCTGTATCTTTTAGAAAAATATTAATCTACAAGAAAAATATCACGTCCTTGAAGGCTTTCTGCCTAAATGCTTACTTTCTGCGTTATGTTTGGCAAAGATTTGGGTATGGCCAGAACGTCTGCGAATCATGCACCTTCTTGGATTCGAAGATATTTTCACAACAAAAACCCGTCTTACAAGGGTGCGGGCTATTCCTCGATACAGCTTAAACTTGGATAACCTCAAGGCATTAAATGCATTATACCCCACTATCGGAATCATGCCTTCTGGTATTCCGTGGGGAGCTGACTTTCAAGCATGGGATGGTTCCCTTGGTTCATCACCTGCACGATGCAATAGTAGCAAAGGGAGTTCAAAAGGCAGTTTGCAGGTTAAGTCAGATCTGGTGTGCCTTCCTCGAAAGTTCTCTAGCATTGCCTACTCAGTTCTGTATTCTGAGCATGCATGCTTCAGTGAGTTACAGGAATTTGTGAAGCTTGTCCAGCCGTCAACCGTAACGGGCATTGTGTCTTCATGCTTCTGCTATGTGAATCCTCGTCATTATTTTGGTCACATCTTTGGAGCCAATCGTCTATCTAATAGACCTCTGAAGAAACATAAAAAAGAGATGGCTGAGGCAGTTGAAGTTAATGGAGGTGGATCAGGCGTAGCATACAAGAATTTCCGAAAATTGATGCTGGAAAGAGAAGATGAGCTTCTTGCTTAAGTGTACAAAGAAGTAGAGTATCTTTACTGAGATGAGATATGCATGGCAGCAAAGTTGTGGAAGCTGGTGGCAGCTGCTGTGCTAAGTTGGATGTGCAGGTTGCTCAGCCTTGTAGTGGGAAGTAATTGGCATCAGAAACTGGATGTAGTCTTCGCTTTCTGTATATAAGCATGATGGTACAAGCCATATGCTTTTGTATAAAAAAATGTCTTCTGGTTTGAGTGTTGCATTGTACAAATAATTTCTGTTTCACATGTAGAACTTCACTTTATAATTGCTACATATCTTAAGAATGTGCGTTCTCATCCACGGGATAGAAAACACAAATTATTTGCCATGATGAAATGCCTTTTGTTTTGGTGAAACTCTTCCCTAGTTTGAAAGTTTGGTTGTTTCTGGTCTCTTTCAACATGACTTCCTGATTCATCTGTGGCGGCTGTGAAGAAATTCAAGAAACATGAAAGCATTGAACAAGGAGAAAAACAGTTCGGAAATGAGTCAGAGCAATTGAAATGGTTCATCATGTCAATAGCTGGCCTTTACAGTAAAAACCATGGTGAAGGCACGAATAAGTTGCTGGCTTATATGGTTTGTTGCAGAAAGGATGATGAGATGCTCCACAAATCTGAAAAACTCCCCTATTTGATGCTGTGATGCAGATGGAGTTGGTAAGGGATTAGCTGAACTCCAAAAAAACTACAGAGATGCATCATACTTTGCAGCATATATTCTGACATGTTCACATTATCACATATGCAGCATTTTCTCCTTTGATGGCTTATTAACATGGCAAAAACTCATTGGCCAGGATATCAGCGGGACATAGACTATTATTTTGTAGCCAGAATGGATTTATAATATCCCTGTTTGCACATTTTGATACTCATGGAATGCAGCATTGGCCGATGATACTGTAGCGCAATGATGGGCTGTCTGGCCAGTCCAATTATACTTTACTCTCGCCTGAACTCGTATCAGATGGGCCTCTCCCAGTCTTAAGTTATCCAGCCCAGAAAGGGATCCGTTTACGATATTGTACCCGATCCGATCGGATGCACGGCAATCCGGATTCGGGTTGTCGGAGGTTAGCCTCTCATTGTTGGTCATGGTGGGGTCCACACCGGGGGCTCGATTCCCCTCGTCTCCTCTTCTGCGTCTATCCAACGCAGTGTTCCTACCGAAAGTGATAAAAGAGACAATGTGGCCCCCCTGAGTTTTTCAAAATTTCAGATATCCTACCCTCCCTGGAATGCATGGAATATATGATACAACAAGAAACAGCTAAAATATGCAACCAAAGTATGCCACGTTTGCAACAACCAGTGGGGCCGGTTTGAGAATCACTCGTGGGCCGCCAGGAGGGAGCGATGGTATAGGAGTTCCATCACGGAACGTCTCCGAGTCCTAGCAAACATTAGATATATCAGTTCTCCAATATATCTCACAGAACACCATATATCACTACACAGACGTTGCCACGTAATCAAATCGCATTGCCGCTTTTTCCGTGGAAGCATTTCATTCGTTGTTCTTCATGGGTTCATATGGGCGCGACGCGGCGCGTTGCTTCTTTCTGGTATTCTGAAATAATAAAGATCTCGCCGCACGGCTCTGCTCTTAAATAATTGTGCCGCTCCTGCAACAAAGATTAAAAAAAAGAACGTATCGCCCCTTCTCTTCTTTTTGTGATCTTTTTAATACCACCGTTCTCACGTTTTCTTTGCCAATCGATCTGAATCCAATTCCACATCTCTCTAGTCTTTTGATCGTACCTGTTCGAGAGAAGCCGCTATGTCGTTCCGAATGGTAAGCGCCGGATCTCCTCACGCAACCAATTCTTCTCCCCGATCTATTCTTCTCTGTGTTTTTTTTTTTTTTTGCGTTTTTTCTTGGTAACATGGGCGAGATTTAGGGTAGGGTTTCTGGTTAGATAGATGGATTCTTATTTCGTGTCGAGAATCGGCTTGTTTTCGTTGAGAATATGTTGATTTCCCTGCTTTTCTACGGTCCGAGTACTATTTTTCTCTCGTTTATAGTTTGATCTCTATTTAGCCCCTTTATCGTAAATAAGTGTTATTGCATACTAGATCGGCATTGTCATGTAGATCTGTCGTAACCTAGCATTCTACATGTGTTCTTTTTTTAATCATCTCTCGCTTCCTATCTTGGACTAGATTTTTAGACAATTTTTACTTGCCGTCGGATTGAAATATGTAAAGAATGGGGGAAAAAAGAGATAAGAAATGGAAATCATGTTTGTTTTTGTTGATATCATGCTTGATTTTGCTGTTTATGCTCGTACTAGATCGTGTGGTGAGTTCTTCTTTGATCTGATTATTGCTTGCCTTCTGATGTATAGTCGAATGCCTCATCTGGCATGGGAGTGGCTGACCACAGCAAGACCACGTTTATGGAGCTAAAGAGGAAGAAGGCTCATCGATATGTAATTTTCAAGATCGATGAGAAGAAGAAGGAGGTCATTGTCGAGAAGACTGGAGGTCCTGGGGAGAGCTATGATGATTTCACTGCATCACTTCCCGAGAATGACTGCCGATACGCGGTTTATGACTTTGATTTTGTGACTGAGGAGAATTGCCAAAAAAGCAAGATCTTCTTCATCGCCTGGTTAGTAACTTTAGCAGTATTGATTATCAAGGCTTTTAGATTGTTCTAATTGGGATTTTGATGGATTGTGCTAACTACTTGAATAACATGTTGAAGTTTAACTGCATATTTAAGGTTTCCTGATTTCTTTTATGCATGAAAAACACATAATCACTTAAAAAGGTAGAATCATTTTTCAGTTCTGGCTTAATATCTTTTTGTATTGTTTCCCTGATACTGATTCGACAAATATGTACCATGACACAGAGCATTTGGTAGAATTGTAGTTAGAAGGTATCTTTTGAGTTGCTATACTGGTACTGTGCGTTTCCAAACACCCTTGGGCAGGTGGGTCTGTCTTGGGTTAAGCAATTGGCTCTGCTAAAACATTTAGCTACTGTGAGGAGGTAATTTAGTAGCTTAATAGGTTCTCTCTACTGATAGCAGCAACCTAACATAAAATAAAATGGTTATCTAACGGGAAAGTAGGTCTAGTTTGCAATCCAAGCATGTTTTGAGGGCAGGTGAAGAGAAATTGTCTATAAATTTTCTACTTGACTTCTGCCTTCTTATGGAGCGTGTAACCAAACCAGGTGTTTGGTCGACGGGCTTTTCAATTATGTGTGAGATATTGATGAGGGCTAATATGTGAAGTTGTATGTGCAATTTGGTGCATTTTGTTCTTGCATCGAGTACTGTCCTGAGCATTTTGAGGGACAAAAGCTATTTCATCATTGCTTCAGGATGATCTTCCTTTTGGTCAAGTCCAATATTTGCTGTCAATTGGTTCATGTATTGATAAGCCTTAACGTGTTTATGCTTCCTTAATTTTCAACAACTTAATTGATTTTCATTTCTTTGGGTTTAGATTGGTTATGCAAACCAGACCTCCTGAAAAGTTAATTCGGTGCTAAGTAGGTATAAAGGCAAGCAGGAAAAGTACTTGCATTAATCCTGGAAGCTGATATGGATGTAGTTAGACCATGGAGCCAAATAGATACTTATGATTTATAGGCTACAAGCGACTGAGGCTGCAGATCCTTGCAGAGACTATTCTTATATTTACAAAGTTGATATCAAGTTATATGAGTTGCAGGTGTCAATAGATATGATATGGTCTTGGCATGAGGAAATTGAAGTCAGTTTCTCCATATAACTAGTACTTTCCATTTTTGTTGGCATGAGTTCATTTTCTTTCAGTTTCTCCATTTTATGTGCAGAATAGTGATTGTCTTAGTGTTAATATGGCATTACTTAGTACTCTGTAAATTGCTCAACTTCTATTTAGGGGAGCTTGATAAGCTTTGACATGATATCTCTACTATCGGAACAGCAATGGGTAGCGAAGGAGGTATACATAATTAATGTATCATACTGACTACAGTGCATGGGACGGTTATCTACACATGGAAGTCAGTTCAACTGAGCTTTTAATTTTTCCTATTTATCAGGTCGCCTTCTACCTCCCGTATCCGTGCCAAGATGCTGTATGCCACATCAAAGGATAGATTCAAGCATGAACTCGATGGCTTCCATTATGAGATTCAGGCTACTGACCCTACCGAGATGGAGTTGGACGTGCTCAGGGAGCGTGCAAACTAGCATGGTTGGATGCTCAAAAATTGGCATGAGGAGTTAACTGTATCCGTGCACTAGCTGAGAATAAGTCGAATCTCTGCATATGAAAAGGCTGATTGGGAAGCTCTTTTATGTGGGCGGATAGCACAAGTGCCTGAAGTTTGGGCCTCTCAACTTCAATGACGCCTTTTCAGTTGGATTTGGGTGTGGTTTTGCTAATAGGTTTATGCCTCCTTGGCTCTTTTATTGTTGGATATATCAGCACAATTGAATCCTAAAACAGTGATGTGGTAGATGGTCTTTTCATGACCTGCTATTATGTTGGTCTTAAGAAAGCTTTGGCATGGCAGTCAGCACTTGTGATGCCAGTGTGTACTACGCATAGCTTACTTGGTGATATCTTTTGAGACTGCAAGTGACTTCCATATGATCGAGTTCTTTAATAAGGAATCGTCAAAGCATACGATCCTCGTTTGTGGGATAGAGAGACTTTTGTGCCTCGTTTGTGGAATTAACGAGGATCTGTATATGATCATCTCTAAGCATGGAATGTTGTAGTGTCTGGAAACTCCAAAATCAAGCTACCAGAAACTTGTATTTTGGTCGAGCTGTTTAGTATTCCAACAACGTACCGCATTCGGGTTTTATTAAGCATCCGGTTACCCTGTTAGAGCTTAAAAATGATAAAGAGTTTTTGGGGGTGTTGATTTCTCGTCCCAGAACTTACCGGATGTGATTACGAATGATACGACCCGAATCGGTCGTATTAAAAGAAAAGAAAAGGCCTGAGGAACGGACATCGAAGACGATCGCCTTTGCTTTGCAGATTGAAGGAATCAATTTGGAGGCTTGCCTCGCCTCCACCGCTCCACGTGAATCCCATAATGGGAGGGAGCTCCTAACAACAGAGACTTGCAAATAATATTGTGGTGGGGCAGCTCCTTTCACAATTCACGTGGCTTGGATTCGGATAAGAAGGTTTGGTGTCTGATCTGTAGCTTTCATTGTCTACTTTCTTACCCACTTGCATCAGTTGTAGATATTTTTTTTACCGGAAGTACGGGTCAACTCTTGCATTTACCAGTTATCTTTAGGCTTGTTTGTTTCAGATTAAACCCATTTTATTTTAACATTACAGTCAAACGTCATTTAATCTTTATTTTTATATCTTATTTTATCTCTCGTTTTTCAACCAATCATCATTATTTTTTCACAACTTCTCAACTAATTATTACCATTTTATCTCTATTTTCTTATTTTTTAATCAAATATTACTGCTTTATCTTAATTTTTCGATCAAATATTACTATTTTATACGTATTTTTTAATCAAACACTACTATTTTATCGGTACTTTTTAACCAAATTTCACACTTATCCCAACCTCCGGCTAACTTACGGTTCCTCGAGGTTTTGTGACAGAATCAGGCGCAGCTTTTGTTTGGATTATGTGGACCTTTTGGCAATAGGATATTTGGGTATTGATTTTACTAGGCAGAGAGAGTATTTCTTAATCGGGTAGCTTTGATTTGGTGCGACTTGGTCATGCGACGGAGTGTTTTTCTTCTCAGGGAAAGGGCGGATGGATATATTTGTTTTTATATATATATATATATATATAGATATTGAGGTTTAGTTTGTTCTTCATTTGCAAAAGGATTGAGATGTCAAGTTGAAATGATATTTTGTGTTGAAGATTTCTGCTAGGGTTATCAATTTAGTTTGTGTTGCTTGAGATGATGAGATTTTGTTTTGGGCCACTCTTGTTGAGGTAATTTTAGCTATTTCTTTCCTTTTAGCTGAGCGTGTGAATCTGAGGTTGTTAAGATCATGGGCAGCACTTCCAAGACCATTGTTTGGTTTAGGAGAGATCTCAGGATCGAGGACAACCCGGCTTTGTTGTCAGCTTCGAGGGACTGTTGTGTACTTCCTGTATTCATATGGTGCCCGAATGAAGAAGGGCAGTTCTATCCTGGGCGAGTTTCTAGATGGTGGCTGAAGCAATCTCTTGCCCATCTAGATCACTCGTTGAGATCTCTTGGGGTTCCCTTGGTGTTCTTGACAGCAGAGAGCACGATTGATGCACTTTTGCGGTGCATTGATGCAATTGGAGCTACCAGAGTGGTTTATAACCACCTATATGGTATGCTGACATCTGCATCACTATTTTCCTTTATATGTGGAATGCCTTGATATTTGGACGCCTTCTTTTAGTTCGAGCTGGGGTTTTTATTAGGCATTCCATGTGTATTTCTGTAGTTGTTGTATCATATGACTGGATTTTTTTTTTTCGCAATCTCTGATTCGATTACTAGAAAAATGCTTCCAAACTTTCTAAGGGCATCTGTTTGTCATCGCTTGAGGGATCTGATGATTTATCTCATATTTAAGGTGGAGCTTTGGTGTTCAGTTTACATGTTCTTATGCTCTGACTGCCGAATTCTTGCCCAGCAGTTTCACACTATTATTCTGATTTTATCTCGTTGTAGATCCTGTTTCACTCGTCCGGGATCATAAGGTCAAAAATCAGCTAGCTGAACGTGGAATTACTGTGCAAAGCTTCAATGGGGATTTATTATATGAACCATGGGAGGTCTATGACAAAAGTGGGCATGCTTTCACTACGTTCGATGCATATTGGAAGGAATGCTTGAGCTTGCCAATGGAAATGATTCCGCTTCTTCCTCCGTGGAGATTGGTGCCTCCCACAGGTAGAATTGAGGCACTCGCAAACTTACCCTTTTTCATTTTATTTTACTTCATACTCCTACAGAAGGTTTACATTTGGTATCTGGGTTTCCTTTATATATTCGCCTCCTGCGGTTCAATCGTGACCAATATTCTAAAAGCAGTTTCCTCTTTGCCAATTGTCTCTGTTTTTTTTTTTTTACTTGGGATGGACATGACAGTCATGCCTAAAAGATATGAATTATGCTCCTATTTCTGGGAGTTCTATTTCTTGATCAACTAATTGAAGCATTAGTGATTATGTCTCCTGCTTCAACTTTTCTCAATCTATAAGTGCAATTGTTTGATCCTGAAGCTTGCAAAATGGTGTATTTGGTGTATGGATGAGGTTTTTATGCAGGTCCCTTGCAGTGTTATGTATTCGTTGTATGCTTTTTGCTAAGTTGGTCATCAGTTTATGACATGAAAATCGATTTATTTAAACTTATAAATAGCGAAATCTATTGTATATTATGGAAGTTACTTGCTTGAGGCTTTTAGGTACGAGTCCGTAAAATCAGGTGTTGTACGTCCTATTTTTAACCCATTGTATATGTTGTTCTTCCAGGGAAAGAAGCTCTTCAAAGTTGTTCAATTGAGGAACTGGGTCTTGAAAATGAAATGGAGAAATCAAGTAACGCGTTGCTTAGTAGGGCATGGTCTCCAGGATGGAGCAATGCAGACAAGGCGCTCAGTGAGTTTGTCGCTGGACATCTGGTTAACTACTCAAAAAATAGGATGAAAGTAGAGGGCACCACAACCTCGCTGTTGTCACCATATCTCCATTTCGGCGAACTTAGCGTGCGGAAACTCTACCCAAACATACGAATGAAGCAGCTCCAGTGGGCAAAAGAAGGGAACCACAGTGCAGAAGAGAGTGCAAGTCTCTTTCTGCGATCTATTGGTCTTCGAGAATATTCACGTTATCTTTGCTTCAATTTTCCGTTCACATACGAAAGACCACTTCTGGGGACTTTGAGACACTATCCATGGCGTGCTGATGAGGCTCAGTTCAAGGTCTGGAGGCAGGGAAGAACTGGTTATCCTTTGGTGGATGCAGGAATGAGAGAACTGTGGGCGACTGGTTGGATACACAACAGAACCAGAGTGATTGTCTCAAGTTTCTTTGTGAAGTTCCTTCTACTTCCATGGACTTGGGGAATGAAATATTTTTGGGACACATTGTTGGATGCTGACTTGGAAAATGACATTCTTGGTTGGCAGTATATATCTGGTAGCTTACCCGATGGTCATGAACTCAATCGTCTAGACAGTCCTGAGGTTTGTTCTTTTTCAAGTGTATTCTCTGTTTCTCAATTCAATATTCATACCTGGTTCCGTAGCTATACTAGCACAATATGCAGAAGGGATTCATAAGCAGTATTACTTTGTGCCTAATTACTATGTGAGGAAGGTTTCGTGTAGGATTGCGGATTATAATGTAGGATTTATCCGATATTCATACAAGCCTTGCTGGTTGACAAAGTGTCGGTGTGTGTATTCACATGGACAAAAAACTGTGCTTGCATGAGTTTTATGCCTTAATGCTTCACCTTAGCACTAGTCAGATTTGTTTATAATTTCATGAGTTTCTTAGTTTCTCTCTTATTGTTGCTTCAGGTCTCAATGATTCAATTATAGTACCATTTTGGATTGACTTCATACAATGTGTTCTATTAAACTTGTGTTGGCATCAATATTGAGTGTTATATTGTTTTAAGTTACTCAGATTCGCTGCCAAGTCTATTGAGACAGGCCATCATCAGTCAGTCATGATTTATAAACTAATGCAACATATATTGAATGAGTTACGTGTTGCTTATAAAATGCATGGCCTTCAAAGTCATGTTCTGATTATGAGCACCTTACTGGACTAGTCTTAGCTTTTTATTTTGTTTCTAGGTGCAAGGCCAGAAGTATGACCGAGACGGTGAATATGTGAGAAGCTGGCTTCCAGAACTTGCAAGGATGCCTACTGAATGGATTCATCATCCATGGGATGCCCCAATATCTGTACTTAGAGCTGCTGGCATTGAGCTAGGCTTGAACTATCCCAAGCCCATTGTGCAAATAGATACAGCAATGGAACGCCTGGATGAAGCAGTAGCCATGATGTGGGAGTTGGCTAGAGCTGCAAGATTTGCAAAGTTACAAGGGTCAAATGAAGCGGTGGCTGAAAATTTGATTGACATTAGAAGTTTCGACATCCCAAAGGTCATCGTGAAGAAGGAAGTATCTTGCTCTAATTCCTCATGTGATCAAAGAGTGCCAACCATACATAATTCTCAGACCAATCTACGTAACAAGGAAACAAGAGATTTAAGCATTGAAAAAGTGAACCAACTCCACCAACTTGAATGCAAAGGTACAGCAGAAATATCAAAGACGGATCAGGATTTGCATTCTACAGCGGAATCTTCTTCTGCTAGAAAAAGAAGCATTGGTGAAAGTCAGTGGAAAGCTCCATCATGTTCATCCTCAGATTTTAAACTTCCACGGGATTATGGTCTTTTTGGTCAATGTGAGTCGGGCAACTCTCAGTCAATATGTTCAAGGCAGGAAACAGATGAGGCCAAAGAAGCAAAGGTAGCCTAAATTTATTTATTTTCTCAAAATGAAGGAATCTTTAGACCTTTTGAATTCAGTTTCTGATGGTTTCTTGCTATCTGTGCTAAAATTTACTGTTTTGCATTCGGTGTTTCTCATGCTATTACTCATGATCATTGCTAAATAGCATCAATGGCTATTATATGTATCCAATCAAGTTTTCTGCATTATCGGACCAGCTTTGTTGTCCTCATCGTCTATGTTTCCTCACTGTTCATGGCCATCCTGTACTGTTTTCCATCACAACTCAATGAGCATGGTTATTTCAATTGGAAAAATATGCTGTGATGTTAGAATACAGAACTGTACCTCTGACGTTTCCGTGGACTGTTTCTTCACTAACCCAGTGAACTATTATCGCTATCTCATCCCATAACCTCACATTGTGTCTGTTTAGTATCTTTATCAGATTTATTATATATATATGTTACGAATTATAGCGACTTTGACAGGCAAAATTTCAAAACCAATTCATGTTCATGCTTGGGCATGAAATACGTGTATCTTGAAGTTAATTAATTGCATTCTCTCGTCTTTTATCTTATGCAGGATCAAGAGGATGCATCAGATGCTGGTGCTGAGAGCAGGTGGCAGGGCTCAAGACCATGCAAAAGACCTGCTTAACTTCAGCCAAATATAAGGAGGTTAGGGAATCTGTAACAGTACACTCCATGTATTGCAGTTTATTGCGTTCAATTTAATTGTTCAGTGTTATTGAGTTTTGTGCTTGTGTGCAGACGATCTCCTATTAAATTGAATGTAATAAACTGCAACTTCTGGTAAATTGTTATATGAGTTATATGAGTTACCCAATAACCAGAAGGGTGGTTATTAGATCCCAAATATTACTTGAAGCTGTCAATGACTCCATGTTATGCTCATAAATTGCATTTTATCTTAATAATCTTACACAAAGATTGATATTACCAGGCTCCTTACGGATGTGACATAAACTGGAATTAAACTCTGAAAAGAGTTGAACTCTATATGATTATAACCTTCTCCATCTTTGCTAGAATTAATATTAATGCATAACTTATGAGGTCATTCGTGATGCTGGAACCGGTTGCTTGATGTGTTTTATACAGACGGACGTATACAGGGACAAGTTATTGTAGAGCTGAGCTGAGCTGAGCTGGGAGAAACAAACTTCTCAACCTATAGACATAAAGAAAAGCCATGACAAGTAGAAATTGGAATTGAATTCAAGTGCGAGGACTCGGGCGCCGAATTCGCCTTGTGGTGGATGCGGCTTGCATTATTCGAAGACTATCTATTGCTCTTCCTGTGTTATTGTTTTAGTGCAGCTAGCGCGAGTATTATAGCCCATATAATAGCATTGACGGCAAAATATACAAGAGTCCATCGGATGCTGCTATCAGCTGTTTGATGGCAGGAGGTTTGATAGGTGAATGAACTGTCACAAGCTTCTTCGTGTAGTATAATAATATTAGAGCCAGCCATGTTCCTGTATCTAAACATAATACCTTATTGTATCAAGTAATGGGTGATATCATCAGTTGCTTGCTGGCAGGTTAATTTTGCGGCCCATTCCATTTATTTGTGAATTAGCTTACAGTCCACGATCTGGGGTTTGGCAGTAGGATATTTTAAAGACAGTACTCCAGTATCAATTTTTCTTCTTATCCTAATGTGAGGGGGAAAGAACAAATTAGGACACTAATTAGCTCATTGTGTATACTATCTGCATGTTCCTTTGTCTGTGTTGATTGAGGCTTTTATGAAATACGGGATGGGGATGGCTTAATTGCATCTAGCCAGGTAAAGCCAGGTAACTACTAATAACTAGACTAGAGATCCGGGCTAGAGCCTGTTTCCAGACGTCTTTGGGATGGAGACAAATCACACACAGTCTCTTTCTCTTTCATGTATCTCATCATCTCGCAATCATATAGAACGTGACTGTCAGAAGAATCTGGTTGCTACCATATCCGATGATGTGTCTCAACAGGGATCGTCTTCGATCGATCCTTGACGGACCAAAGCCAGTGCTTGGATAATCTCACTTAATTAGCTCTCTCTGTTTGTTGGCATGATGTTATCTAGTATGAATTGAACCACAAGTGTGGTTCCATTCACGCTCTGAAGAAAATGTGTAGAATTTATGGATATTAATTACTACTTCACGAGAACTGCCTAGAAAATATGCATGTTACATCTCCAAACCAGATGACGAAAAAAAAAAAGGCCAAGTACTCGAGATACTATAAACCCAAACAAAGCAACATCCAATGATGTAAGGGATTGGCTTTTCTAGCGATTGTTTGGTTTTGTCTTGCTAGATAGATAATAATCAGTGTGGAAAGAGTTGCTAGATAATAATACCGTGTTGTTAGCTAGCTTCACCGTTCTTTGGTGAAGTTAAACACCCCACGCCCTCAAACTCGTGCAACCAACCAACCAACCTACCAAATATCTTATCCTTTCTCCCACTTGTGTACGGTATCCATTTGGAAGCAGAAGACCATCATGCATGGCAGGAAATGACTCCAGGATATGGTCACTCTCAATCCTCAGTGCAGTAATAGACACCGACACCACCCTATGAGAAGAAAGGAGAAGCACAAGCTGGCAACTAAAAAAGGAGGGGATGTGGCTATGGTCTAAATTGAATGCAATCACCCAAACCAATAAAGAACGTCCATACCTCCCCTTATCCTGGACCTCCTCAAAAAGTTATAGGAGCTCACCATTTGAGTGTTTCAAGGCAACAGTTACACTCACTCCCTCCCTTGCTTGCACTTGGGGATCCGATTAATCCATATCCATTGTAGAGAGAGAGAGAGAGAGCAGAGCTAGTTTTACCACTGTCCATACCATTTCGTACAAGTTTCGTAGCATGGTGCAGTCCTCCTCAACTCCCCCGAGGACTTTCATCATCATCATCAATCTAGGGAGCCATTAATGAAACAGGTACCACGGCTTAAATAAATAAAACTCCCCAGCTTCCATACTGTCTCAACGTGGAATGAAGCCTTACAGGCTACAGCTATCATACTCACGTAACCATCATACTAGCTCACCTCTGCCTACATCCATCCATCTTCTAGCTCCTATTCAAACCCCACCTCTCTCTCTCTCTCTCACCAATCTTATTCGTTTCAAGCTCCAACTAGACAAGCCTCAAACTGTATATAAGCATGCACTCGTGATGGCCTCGACACAAGCAAAATCCCTCCCTCTCCCCTCCCTCCCCTCTCCCTCTCATAGCATCATGAATGTGCTCAAAGGGAGGTTTCTCATGGCATGCCTGAGGAAGTGGAGGAAGGTAAGCACTGACATGTTGAACTCTGCCAACTATAAGTACAGCCAGTGGGCTCTTCTGGGCTGCAGCCAGGAAGAAGATGCCATCCCAAGGGACGTTCCCAAGGGGCACATGGTGCTCTACGTAGGAGAACAATGCAAGAGATTCGTCATCAGAGTTGCCTTCCTCCAGCATCCCTTGTTCCGTGCGTTGCTCCAACATGCACAGGAAGTGTATGAATTCAACCCTGATTCGAAGCTTTGCATACCTTGCGATGAGAGCATCTTTGTCGCCATTCTACGTCATGTAAGCTCCCAGCATGACCGCAGGAACCTCTTGTGCTTTTAAGGGTCCTTTTTTTCCACCCCTGGACGGCCACCTGAGTAGTATATACAAGTACATAATTCCTAACTATCTGATGGAGAAACTTACCTTCTATGTTTGTGTGATGAAAAGAATGCACTATAGCTCTAGCATGTGTACTCCTCATGCGACCTCTTTTTCATCCAAAAAATTGTTTTGACTCGTCGGTTTCTCCCAACAAACAAAATGTCCATAGATTGATAATCCTGTAACTGGATCTAGACTTTTGTTGTCATTGTTGATATCGTTCAATACACGATAGCCTTGTCAATGGAAAGAGAGGCTGACATCAGAAATGAGAAGAAGAACAAATATTGGAAGCCTCTTAAAAAAACTCTACCGGCCACCATATATTAAGGAAAACAAGATAGAGATTCCACCAGACCTGTTTGTGTTGAGAGGAGCCGAACAACCAACAAGATGGTCCAGTGGCATAAAATTCTCAAAGTTTAAGCATCAGACCATTAGGAGACACCAAAATGATATAAAATATACTTAAACATTCTGAAGGACTCTTGAGTATCGAATATAAAAGCAGTTTTATCTTTTACGTTTTCATCCTCACCATTAAAAGTTGATGCCCAACACCGGGTGAGGATTATAGATGGTACTCCAGAAATGGTGAGTCTCAGAAGCCCCGGTCTCTAATTTATGTTGTTTTGATTTCCCTGATCCTTGAATGGCGTTCTATCTAAAATCAGGCTTCTCAGGATAAGTGCAGCCTGACCTTTGGATTACCACATTTGCAGCGTAGCATCCGGCTCTTACGCACTCATCTATACTCCTCTCCAAAACAAGCTGAGACAGAAACCCACCAACAAATGCATCACCTACAGCAACATGCACATGAAAAGAAAGAGGAAAACACAACCAACCATCAACGCAAGCAGAAGCGCAGAACAGTAAGCTATTCTTCATCAATAGCAAACAGCTTCACAGAAGCTGCATCATTCTATACCAAATGAAATCAAGTGATGGTGACCATATGAGAGCACATACCTGCACCGTTGGTATCAACGAGCTTCTCCTTTGGTAACACAATCACAGGGAACAGCTTCACCTGCTGCCATGATTTGAAGAAATGAGTCTCGGGTGAAGAGTATTCATAAAGCTGAAAAGCTCAGAGAACTAAATTGCCAAGCGGCTTCTAGATGGCAGTTCCAATTTTTACTTCTCACAATCAAATAATATTTGTGCAAAGACGGGGCTATATAGCATCTTAAAATCATATCACCTTTCCATTTATTGTAATATTCTATGTATATATAAAATTTTATCGAGAAGACAATCTTGAATGCATAAGAGAAAATTGGTAGTCTATGTTCCAGAATCACGATCACCGTCCAAAAAAGCTAACCTTCCCATTTTCAGCAATAACAACCGGATCGCTACCCTGAGTAATAACAGTAATTCTCTTGTGGGTACTGGACGCCTTGGGAAGAGCTGATATCTTTAGAGCAATCTCCTCGACATTCTCGGTCTGAATAGCATATATCATAAGGATAGCATAGCAAAATTAATGGCGGCAAAAAATCAAGAGCACCTTACCTCCCAACCTTGAACTTTTGCAAAGGTCTTTGCTTCAGTCTCATTCCCAAAAAGATAATCTATGTATCTGAGATATAGTAATCTTGCATATAAATCCAACAATCCTAGAGTATGTGATACATGTTAACAAGTCATCAGATAACAGAAAGAAAGAGAAACTTACGGCAGGGCTTTCTCCAGCGGATCACGGAAGAATTCACTGATAAAAGTGGCTGAAAGATTCATCATAAACACCTAAAAAATGGAAAGAACAAATTTAAAGCTGTAAAAGGCTGGAATAATCTATCATGAAATTGTATCTTATTAGTGCTATCTTCTGCCTTTTCTGAATTAGAAGATGCATTAAACAGTTGAAGATGATGCCTTCCGTATTATCTAAACTGACCTTGTTTGTTACGGCTGCATGCTCAGCAACAAGTTGAATGGACTCAGGAGACACAGTAAGGAAAAATCCAGCAATATATATGTATTTCGCCTTTTCAACTGTCATAGAGGTACCACCGATATCAGTAACTAAGTATGCAACAAAGTGGTGGAAGTGAAACAAGAGGGATGAGTCCGCAATCCAAAATCAGATCGCTCCTAGAATCAAATGTTTCCAAATATATAATCATGTTAGCCAATAGACTAAAAGCATGTCTAACTGTCCAAAATGACATCAAAATCGTTAAATTGACTAGACGCATGTCTAACTGTCCAGAAGGACTGCAAGCGTGCTTTCAGATGGAGAAGCCTATTGCAAACGGTTCATATATCTGATGAACTTCAGATGATTTGGAACTTCTGACGCAACATAGGTAAAGATTTCAATACCATTCAACGAGTTAAAATCCACCAGGATGATCTTGCCAAGAACATCATTGATTCTTATGCCCCTCATTGCCCTCTTTCTATTGTTTTTTAAGAAATTTGATATATGAAACTCATCTCGCCTCAAACCGAAAGTTCTTAGCTAGATAAAAAGCAACATGTACCACTCTGAAAGGTAGTATATGCATCAGTTTGAATCCTGATAGGAACAAGAAGAAATTTGAATATTTCCATCAAAGGTAGCATATACCAATTCAAAGGTCTCGGCTCTAAATTTCCTACTTAAAACGATCTTTACCCCAGGTCCATCCTGCCAAGGTGGCTCTCGAGAGTACTAAAGAAATATACTTTCTAATCACTATCCAAGATGTCCCGTTCAATGAGACACAATGTCCCAAGGACATATAAGCAGAAGGGTATCAGCCAAAGAGAAATGTTACCTAGAGCCCAGTTGTCTGGCCTTTTTATATGTTCTGCTTTGTAGCAATTTGCTGCTGATAAGTTGGCAACCAAGGACCTATTAGGCATCAAATTAAATAATCCAAATAAAAAATCAGCCACATCAAATTGACCTTTCACATAAATGGGCATGGCTGAATGAACTTAGAGATTACAAAATGTATAAAGTTTATCCTGACAATGGCCATGAAGCCAGTGGAGTACTTATAAAGGCTGCCTTTATCCTAAAACTGACCTTTCACCCCCAATGACACAGACAGCGCATGTGCCTGTCGCAGTGGTTTCATCCTCGTAATAGTGAACCTGATTCAGTTACAATGTCATCTTTAAATGTGCACCATACAACAGCACAGTAATGACAAAAACAAGGAAAAAACATACATTCACACCACCAAGCCTAGAATTTTTTTCCATTTCCTCAGCAAATTTGTCCTTTCCAATGCAACCGATATAGCTAGTTGCACCAGGAATTTGAAGCATCCACTGTGTAATAGACAAGCTTGATTTAGATTTATGCCCATTACGACTACACGAAAGGCAAAGAGGAACTTGGGAAGAATCAAAGACAATTGCTTACAGTACCTGGGCAACCCTTATCGAATTTTGAGTCGCACCTGGACTTGTTTACAAAACACACAAGGCAAATGTATGAAAACTTCCATATTTATAAGTTATTTACAACTGCAAAGGGAATTACAGGAACAATGAGTATACAAACGTATTACCTCCGGCAATATATTCAACATTGTACTTTGTAATTAATTCCTCATACCTATAAACACCACCAGATAATGTTAATTCTCTGCAATGTGTAACTAAAAGGGAAAAAAAAAGCCTTTGCATACATGTTCAACGTGATGGTTGAAGACATATCAGTGGAACACAACAGACCATAACTAAATGCTTTTCTTCAAAAAATAGCAGGTGTAGACTTACATAGGTAAATGCTTTTCTTCAGCGAGGATGGCATTGTTCAGGTTGATGTTATACCTGCAAAAAGCAAAAAATTACACCTTTTGGTACTATATATGTCTACATATTCAGTTAAATGTTCGTAAAATTATCCTACAACTAACATATACAATTTCAAAGCAACCACAACTATAGCTCCAAGAATGAAACCACAAGCCACCCGCAAAAGCAGAATGGTCTAGTTTTCCACGGCAGAAAGAAGAAGATCCGAGATTAGGTACTTTTGAAAGGAAAGAAACAAAAACAAACTTCCTGATGTGGTTTTGATGCATAAGACGTCACAAAAGTCGTCACCCATTTGTGTACATCAACTGCATCAAAACCATTTGTTCAATGGTATACAAATAACTCGACAAACAAAAGGACAGCATCGGAATATAGTTGTCAGAAAACTAAAGCCTGATTTTGTTGCAATAGACACAAACAACGGACCAAAGCTCAGGCAAAACATGTAATTTTTATCAATGCACATAACGTGAAAATTGAAAAAAATCGAAGCCACCTTTACTCTCTGCAACAACTCGAGACAAATTAACAATAAATGATTCAGATGGGAAGAGAAAACATGAACAAGAAAACCAGATATAAAGCATAACTTCAGACAGCCATTCCAATCGGCTCAAGATGTATAAATTTTGTTGAAATCACCCAGAACATCTGTACAACTGCATCCAGGTGCTCTTGTGCATTCTTCTCCTCTTAACCCCTTAACAAAATCTTTTCCTCTTGTCCTTTGATCTTTATAACGCCATCCTTGTCAAAAGATTAACAAGACCACACCCATCTCAACTTCTATTCTACAAAAAACCCAGTTCAAGAACTCCCGAGGTGAAATAATAAAAAATGAGAAAAATACAGAAACCTATCTAAAGAAATGAAATCAACATACCTAGAAGTGCATCTATTTGCAAACCAAACGCCTATATCAGTATCAAATCATCAACGGGGTTCTATCCGTGTCTTTTATCCGCTATTGTCGAAATAAAAACAGTAGGCTATGGCATGAGAAAGTATAGATCAAGACATCTCGCCCGCGATGCTTAAACAGCTTAAAACCATCAACAAAGAAAATAACGACACATTCGAACGCATGAAGCTTAACGAGGAAAAAGAACGGGTTTTTATTAATATAAAAACTCGAAGAAACATGCATCTTGGATCATCTAAACAGGTCGGTCGAGTGATGGATTTACTTGTTGAGGAAACCCTCGTCGACGACGGCGGAGATGTCGAGAAGGGGGTTTCCCATCCCCAAGAGGATCCCTTCGTAGGCCATTTCCCAATCCCAAACCCAGAGAAATGGGAACAAATTGCGAGCAAGAACTCGCTTGAAAACAAAAGAAGAGAAGCGGAGAGCGGAGAGCGGAGAGCGGAGAGATTTTCTCGAGTATATATAGACGTGGTGGAGCTTTCGATGGATCGTTGTTGGGCTGGGGCCCACCTTCATGAGGATCCGCGGGGCCTGGATTTGATTTAATAAGTTTACGCACGGGATAAGACTAACGCGGTGTTATGAGCCGTTGGATGGATTTCTCTTGCGGAAGAAAAAACTGCAATAGTTTTTACTTTACTTTTCTTTTCTTTTTCCGTTTTTGCTTGTGATCTCTATTTTAATTAGGGGGTGGCAATTGGACCCGTAACCTGTGAACCCGACTCGACCCTAATTTAGCGGGTTTGGGTTTGGGGTATTCGGGTGTGGGTCGGGTTCGGGTTTACCTGTCACCGACCCGACAATAATCGGGTCGGGTTCAGGTTGATGATGGTAACCCGTGACCCAACCCATTAACGACCCGTTACCCGACCATGACTCGTTACCCGTTAACTTATAAACTGATATTTTTAATAGAAAATTAATGTTATAATAATATCTTTGACCTGATCTGACCCGTTGTGAACTCGACCCGACCCGTTTATTAAACGGGTCAGGCGAGTTGGGTTCGGATTGACCCGTTTATAAACGGGTCGGGTTCGGGTCAACAAAACCGACCCGTTTATTAAACGGGTTGGGCCTTTGGTCGAGATAATCGATCTCGATCCGACTTGAACCCGACCCACCGACCCGTTTTGCCACCCATAATTTTAATGTCCTTGCCATTTTACACGTCAGAGTGAAGAGCTTATAATAAAGATACAAACTTAGAGGACAATAACCTATAATATAATATATATTTAATCAAGTTAATACTATATTTTATTTCCAAGAGTTTTAAATTTATAACGTATAATACAATTTTTTTAATTCATGATACGACATTGAAAACTCCTGATAATCATTGCATGAATCCCCTACCAGCCTCCGGATGAAAATTTTAGCTAATCTTAAAAAAAAACATTTCATTGTTAAAAAGGTCTAAATTGTTCTTAAGACATCAACTTTAAAGTTTTTGCAAAGCACGAAAAGTTTTTACTAACGCGGTGTTATGAGCCGTTGGATGGATTTCTCTTGCGGAAGAAAAAACTGCAATAGTTTTTACTTTACTTTTCTTTTCTTTTTCCGTTTTTGCTTGTGATCTCTATTTTAATTAGGGGGTGGCAATTGGACCCGTAACCTGTGAACCCGACTCGACCCTAATTTAGCGGGTTTGGGTTTGGGGTATTCGGGTGTGGGTCGGGTTCGGGTTTACCTGTCACCGACCCGACAATAATCGGGTCGGGTTCAGGTTGATGATGGTAACCCGTGACCCAACCCATTAACGACCCGTTACCCGACCATGACTCGTTACCCGTTAACTTATAAACTGATATTTTTAATAGAAAATTAATGTTATAATAATATCTTTGACCTGATCTGACCCGTTGTGAACTCGACCCGACCCGTTTATTAAACGGGTCAGGCGAGTTGGGTTCGGATTGACCCGTTTATAAACGGGTCGGGTTCGGGTCAACAAAACCGACCCGTTTATTAAACGGGTTGGGCCTTTGGTCGAGATAATCGATCTCGATCCGACTTGAACCCGACCCACCGACCCGTTTTGCCACCCATAATTTTAATGTCCTTGCCATTTTACACGTCAGAGTGAAGAGCTTATAATAAAGATACAAACTTAGAGGACAATAACCTATAATATAATATATATTTAATCAAGTTAATACTATATTTTATTTCCAAGAGTTTTAAATTTATAACGTATAATACAATTTTTTTAATTCATGATACGACATTGAAAACTCCTGATAATCATTGCATGAATCCCCTACCAGCCTCCGGATGAAAATTTTAGCTAATCTTAAAAAAAAACATTTCATTGTTAAAAAGGTCTAAATTGTTCTTAAGACATCAACTTTAAAGTTTTTGCAAAGCACGAAAATTTAGTAAATTACCATATCGCATTATACCACTGGGATATAAAAACCATTAGACATGGTAAATATTGTTGTGGATATCTTAGTAAAATTTTCCATTATCATATTCTATTGATGACATAGGAATATTTAAATTACATTTGAATGAAACTAAATCGAGCCATATATATTTTTGCATTCCGGTACCATGTACTTTCCCAGAAATGCACTTTGGTACCATCAAATTTGGAATTTGCAATTTAATACCACAAAGTTATAAACTAAGTGAAATTTAATGCCGACCCCCAACTCCGTTATCTCTTTGTGTTTATGATGGTCTATTAATCTTATAAGGCACGGTTGTATCCTATCACATGATTGATGTTATCTCTTTGTGTTTATGACTTGTTATATAACGGTTGAAAATGGAGAGTTAGTGGGGAGAGAGATGTCAATTATAACAATGCCAAGTGGCATGGAGGGCATCGGTAGCAATATTATACGAGACTCAGTGATTTTATGACAGTTTGATTGTCATTCCATGATATGAGGCCTTTTGGGAAAACCATCATGAGGTTGGGTCATTACATATGGTATCAGAGCTAACCATTGCCACCGCAATGTGAGGGAGGGAGTGGGGGGATTGCACTCCTGAAAATGCCTCCAGACTCCAGTTAGCCATTTGACTCTAACAAAAAAAGGGCCAAAGTCGGTTGAGTGGAGCGGGACGTGACTGAATTAATGCTCACTTACTCCCTCACTCGATCGATGCTAATCCCACGACTTCAAAAGCCATCGGCCTAGAGTTCTTCACCCCCTTTCTCCCCCGAGCTTCCTCTCATCTCATGTGTGCGTCCCCGAGCTCGATGACATAGGCTTTATTGTGAGTCTTAATGATGGATTTGATGCCCCACGACCCCGCTTAACTGCTCACTTTCTGCTTCTTTGGTGAAAGAAGAAAACGCAAGATGCTGTTGGTTAATGTAGTTGCAGAAACTACAGGACTACAGCAGAGATTAACAGGAAGGAACAACAATAAGAGAAGCGAGAAAGGTAATAAGTGGATTTCTGTAATTGATGGTTGCAGAGCACCCCTTGTCCACTTAATGGCTGGATGACCCCTGATCCTTTCTTCAACTAAGAGAACTTTCATTAATTAATACTTAACCCTACACACAGAAGTCATCTCTATTTATACTGAACAGAGGAACCTCTTAGCACACGCAGGTGCTACTCCTAATCCTACTCAACTCTCTCTCCTAGGACTCCTGAAAACAGAGCTAAGAACATAACTAAACTCCTACTTGACTTCATATTAAGAACTCACTCCTTCAGTTAAAAATAGAACTAGAAACAGAACTAAAACTCCTACTGGTACTTTGCGCTAGGCTTGCGGATCCGACCCGATCGTCGTGGCCCATCACTAAACTACGATTTTGCGGACCACTCAAGCACCAATCAAACAGTAAAAACTCACTCCTAGTTCACATAAGCTCAAGAACTTGGCTACAATTATCTCGTGCACAAGCAAAGAAATAAATCTATGCATGGTGTAAACTCATATTCTATGCTCTGATACCATTAGATAATTATTCTTAATCCAAAAGCTTGTTCCGAGAACGCTCACATCGATAACAACACATTCAGCATTAGCACATGATCACATGTTATTTTTCAAAACACCGATTTCTTACTTAGATGACGTCTCAGCATAATTAAGTTGTGAAAAGAAATACGACTTTGTGTATTAACTACTATTAAGCTTCTACCATGTCATATCCACAAACTAGATGGCCCTGTGTCACTTGGCACGGGTAATCACTATTTCACAACTTCCCTCTTTCTCTTAACCATCCGATAACCATATAATAACCAATTAAATAAGGAGTACCCATATGCCACGTAGTACGTCACGTCTGCATATGTGATCGAGTAACTATCTGTCAGGTATACGTAGATCATATGATTTATGACCCACCTTTCTTTATATTGCAGACGATATGATGATATGTATTCAATGTATGCAAACTAATACATGATTTGAGATGCTAATTGATTAAATCACATAGCATCTTACTTGTAACCGGACATCCATCTCCGCACCCCTATCTTCCGTTTACCCTCAATACTATGAGCTTGTCCAAGACACCTCTTATCTGGTGCATATCGACGTCATCAATAGTTTTGCGAGTGTTTGTAATAAAAACTTCATATGAGTTGGTTGATTGTTGACTGATTCAAAGAAAAATAGTTTAACGGCAATTACACGATTGTAATAGAAAAATAAATTTAGAATATTACACATGCAATTACTGATTTTGAACGGGCATATATATACAATTAGGCTAGTTTTGAAGGACATACACACAACTGTTCCAAAAGCAAAAACCAAAAAAAGAGATGATATGGAATGGTTAAAATATATTTATCATGCCAACATAAATATAACCAATTGCCAACCAGCACAACAAGTCGGCACTATACCGACCTTGTCCGTATAATATCATTTATCTTTTTCTTTTTCAATAGAATCTTTGTTTTTGAAAATATACAAGACTGCCATATCTTGTAATTAGAGTTTTTTTTAATGAAATATTCTGTGAATATTTTTACATTGTGTTCTGACGCAATTAATGTGTCTTATTTCGACTCACTTGGCGCACTTAATCCAATGGCTGGTTGATCAAAAGCCATTAAATACAATTTATCGGGTTAAATAGAATTCCGACGACACATTTGGATCCAATATTTCTCAATCAACTCACCTTTCATCACGAGTGAGTGAGATATGAGGATCGGAACAATATAATTTCATTGAGTTCATCATCTATTATTCAAGAGAGAGTAGCTGTTCTTAAATTATGTTAAGAGTTATAAAATATACTGGAGAGGACGAGCTATTATATAATCTGGAAAGAGTGTAGTGGAAATAATCAGAAAAACCCACAGTTAAAGACGTCATTCCTAAAATACAAACCAATTTTTAAGCGGGATACATGGAATATTATTACTAATCAAAGGTCCAATAGAAGCAATCCCTAAAAAAAAAAAAAAATCCTAAGGAAGAATGCCTCGAGATAAGGACCAAGCACAGTTCCCGGGGCACAAACTATCAGGCGCGATCACGCTCTCGCCCGATACCTCACGACCGTCTAAAACTGGCGAGAGATAGATACGCATACGCGACAGGTATACCCATTAATTACAGAATCCATCCACATAAAGCCGAGGGCATTTTAGGAATTGTTTAAATCTCGCCGCTCCTGCCACCGCCAGTACCGCATGCCGAGTTGATCGAGACGCTTAACTTATTTTCCAAGCTAACTATAAATAGTCGATATGCCTCCTTTGGGAACCCTGTTTTATTTTCCTCTTTCGTCTCTCTTACAAGGGGGAATCGGGCGCTCGAAAGTCGAAAACCCTCTCCTCTCCGGTACTCGGCCACTTCAATCAAGAACCCTAAACCCTGGATGTATTATCTCCCGATCCTTTGGGCGATCCCACTCCCATACTCTACGTTCTTCTTGTGGGATTGCAATCGCTGTTTCGTTGATCGAAGGTTCTAGTGTTATTCTCTTCATAGAGTCGATGTCCCTGACGTAGGGTTTGTTTGGTCCTCATAGCGATTCAGGTAGGTTTTCTTCGACGTTTCTTGAAATAAGCTGTTTTCGAGACGGTAATTTGGTGTTTCTGGTTCTTGATTTGTCGAACCTACGGGGTTATTTTCCGTGATTTCGATGTTTTATCGTTCTTTGTGGCTCCAGTCGGTGGCATTGCACAGCGTGTTAGCAATGGGGGGTTAAGGGCCTTCTTGGCGGCATCTCCCTGTCGTTGGACAGGGGCCGCTCTCCGGACATTAATGGATCCGGCTGGCGTTTAGTTCTCGTGCAAAATTTGCTGCTTTCTCTGAAGGGTTCTGTTTTCTAAACCACTTACGGCTGCAAAACGGCAACCTAAAACCATGTATGTTGTCATCTTGGTTGAGACGAGGCATTGGCCTAAAATGGTCTATCCTAGACTTGGATATAAATCTTTGACAACAGAGCCTACTTTGTCCTTCCTAAACTTATCTCCAAACGCTAGTTCCAGAGTATTCTACGAGGAGAACGTGGTCTGTTGGTTCACTAGTTTGTTTAGTTTTATTAATAGTTTTTCATAAGTTATTGCTTCTAGCATTTTAGCAAATGTCATTGGATTGTGGGCCTATTTTGTCCGCTATTTGCTGGCCGAATATTTTCCCCTCTCTTTCTCATCTTTGTATAAGGGGTATGATTGTGTATGTCATAGGCCATTTTACTTCTTACTGTGTTGAATATCTCTCTAGGTTCTTCATCCGACACATCTGTATAAGAGGAATTTATGTTCGTGTTTTCAGTTACAGGTAAGAATAAATGGCTAGTGGGACTCGATCAAGGCATACTCAGAAAGATGCGGGCACTGATAGCTCAAGGTGCAAGAGTGTTGGTGCTGAAGTTAAAGACACAAAAGGTATTGCTACTTCTGGATTGACTACAATGGAATCTTAAGGAGTAAGAGCTTTAAAAGTGATGCTATTGAAGCTCAACCAGTTCTTTATCTGCAGTCACAGACATTTCTAATTTGAGGACTACCCCCAGGGAAGCACCTGCCAAAAATACAACTCGGAAGTCTGAGAGACTTGAAAAGCAACATGCACCAGTTTCTTCTAGCAATACTACGATGGAAAGCATAGAGAAGAGAAGGCCACCAAGTCCGCTGAGAAGGTCTCAAAGGATAGAGAAAAACTCTAGTTCATCTGGTTCAAAAACATCCAGCAGGAGTTCAAGTTCGCTAGATATGAAAAAGAAAAAGAAGGATATTGAAAGTAGGAAAATGTCATCAACATTTTCTGAGGAACAGGGTGTCGACAATAAACCAGATACAAACTTTGGCAGATTACAAAGGAAGAAAAAGTTCATGGCTGCACGCAGTTACAGGGCATTGTTGAGATCCGAAACAAAGCTTGCTAGACTTTCAGGTAGAACATACTTGCTCTTCTGTTAAGTAGGCATTTGAGATCAATGTCTGTTGACCTAGCCAATCTGATATCTTAAATGAACTCGCTGTTTCCGTGTTCTGGCCATCTGCATTACGTAATTGTTTCTTGCCCTGCCTGGTTGCTTCCATAAACTTATGGCTGCCTATGAGAATGTTGCAGTAACCTCGAATTAGACTTCTTATTGTGCATTTTTCTTTGCAAAATTCCAATTGACTTGATCCCATTCTCAGTTTTTGTGTTAATTACTGATCTGCTTGCAAATTTAGAAGCTCACATAATGCTTCAAAAGGATGATGGCCAATCAGAGATTGATACAGCTGATTTAGGTGTTAGTGTTTCCAACAAAATACTGGAATCAGAAGATAAGCGTGCTTCAAGCAAGGATGGGGAGTCTACACAGGGATTTTCTGGTGAAGATGTCAAAGAAGAGGAAGCATCTAATTCCAGTTCTCAACAGGGAAGTAGACATAGAGAGTCAGCACATTATGGTATGAAGCGAAGCTATGTGGAAGGCTGGCCAGATTCCAAAAGCAGTGATGATTTGCTGCAATCATCTCGCGTTGACGTATTTGCCAATGGTAAGCATGGTCGTGGTGTCAACAGTGACGCATATCTGGAAGTTGACGAAACTGAAACATCCTGCTATTCGAGGGATGATGTGGAAACTCCAGAATTGGCAGAGTCTGCGTATGGAAGGTCCCTTGCCGTTGATACTCAAAGGGAAAGCGAGGGGAAAGCTCGAGGTTCAAAAAGAGTGAAAATATCCACAGACATGAGTTCTGATCTTTCAGTTGCTCCATCCAAGAGTGAAAGTCTTGTTTATGATGCCTTGCCATCAGGTGCTGTTTCTCCACCTGTTATGACAAAATTTGATGATGGTCAGGGGTGCGCAACATGTTCTAAACCTCAAAGGTATCTTCATCATGCTTGTGAATCCTTCATTCTCTGCCTTTTCTACTTAACGTTTAGGGGACACCTTTTTTTTGTGAACTTCTGCTGCAATATAATTACCTGCACATAGTGTCTTGTTTTGTACATTGACCACTAGAAACGGAACTTTGAATATGCATCAGTAAGTTTAAGCTTACCAACTGATAAACCACCGGAAAAATTGTCATGGCTGTATCTAAAAGAAGTGACGAGGACAAGCTTTGTAGAATAATTGGAAGTGGTCTATGATTTATTGAGGGAGAATAATTTGCATCCCAAGGTTTTTGATAATAAACTTTTGAATTTCATGACCAGTAAATTATGTTCTTATGGTCACCATGCCGCAATGATTCTAAAGACCTTTTTTGCAGTGGGAGATTTGGATCTCACATTGTAGCCATAAAATAAAAAAAGTTTTTGTGAATCGAAATGATATGCACCATTGCTTTCTTATTTAGTGAATAGAGGTTTAATGGAGATTTGCAATGATCTAGCTTACTTATTTATATGATATGGAGCTTTATTTTGTAAGACTAGTTCATAGAAACCAGATAGTGATAGTGGTCTCCTTACTATAACAAGTAGCTTTGTTTATATCCAGGACCAATCTCTGGTTTTATTCATTTTTCTTCACATCTTAATTGAAGTACAACCATGTTGAGGATTTATCTGGAAATTAAATGAACGAGATGATTAATTGGTACATTGGATATGGCTGTTACTGATTGTCACATCTAATTAACAAACCTCAGCATGCTTTTATGCTTTATTAATTAGTAAGATCTGCTTAATTAACTAGATGAGTCAAAATTTCCTTTTTGGTTTGTTGTTAACCATGGCACTTTAATTGCTTCCGTGCTCGGGTATATCAACTTGATGTCGATCTTGAAAATATCCCACCAACCATGATGCTTTGATTGTTTGTCTTTTTCCTTTTATTAATGCTGCAGGATTTGCAATGGCTCCCAGCATCAAGAATTGTGTTCATGTAATGGCGTAAAAGGGCATAGTTTTCCAATCCCATGTTCTGAGGTTCGATGGCCTCTCTTGGTAACCTGATAGCTGAACATTCCCTTCTTCCTGCTTCAAGTTATACATACGCAGGATCCATTCTACATTATGAGAAATAGTATTATCCTATGACTTTCTTATGCTTCTTAAATTTGGCCTAATATTGGTTCATCTATTAGCTTGTGCTTGGATTTGGCTCATTGTACTGGCCTTTCTCTAGCAATGAATGTGATTAATGGCTCCTATATTGGTTTTACAAATCCTTAATGACTTGGAATGTTGAAGTTTGTGCTGCATGGTGAAATGATGTGATATATGCGTCATCGATAAGGACCTCGTTATGTGGAGGGATTTGGAATGAAAGCAAGTGCTTGCTGTCCATTAGTGGTGAGCTAGAAAGGTTGAGTAATGGCAATTGATGCACCAGTTATATGATCTCAATTATGCTTACCTGCATCGAAAAAGAGGCAGAAAAGAAGTTATTGCGATTGATGGACGGTTTGTTGGCATATGGCACAGGAGGGAAGCAGTATGAATGCAAGTTATTTGACATGCTTAATTGAGGGCCACAGAAACTTATGAATATGCTATTGTGCCAGAATTATAGACAAAACAAACGAATTGTAAGTGATTGGGGAGTATTGATAAGCAGTTGTTCATAAGACAAGATCTGTATATAACTCTGCACCTTCATGAACTACGTTGACTATCTAGATCTTGGTACATGCTAAGGTAGACACTGTCATTGTAGGCCAACAGCTACAATTATGTGTAGGTTGGTGCACATCCCAAGAGACATCTGCTTTCCATCTCAATAAGCCCTCCTTCATAAACTACCTCAAATGCTACTTCATCTTGGATGTAATATATGACACTAGTTGAGTATGTATTTAGTTGTCCTGTTGTTATGGCGTCTTCCTGTTCCACTGTCATCATTGTTTTCAAATGTTCATGAATGTCTTGAAGCTGTATTTTGTTTGATATCTGGATGCTTGAAGTTACAATTGTGCTCTTTGTGCCTTTCAGGAAGTTTGTGAGCTACATCCCTGGATGGCAAATGGTTCTCGTGTCAATGATGCTGTTGTCCAGTGCTCCCAACTAGGTGAAACTAAAGAAGCATTATCACCAGAAGCTATGGAAGAAGTCTATGGAACAGAAAGGTACTGTTATTACTTTCCCCCGACTTGAGATTCAGCATATTATTATCAGGGTTTTTCTTATATGTATATCTGAGGTACTATCTTGTATTTCCCCAGAGAAACTGCGAATTGCTTAATAGCATCATCCAGTGTAATATATGTTACTCTCCCTTTGGAAGAGGTAACTGTCTTTTTTGTGTTATTTATTGATTCCATATTTTGTTTATTATGTGCTATTTACAAAATCACGTCTCTGTTTTCTGTAATACTCTGCATTTGGATGGGAGAAGTTGCAGCGGGTTATAAATGCTCTTTTTGCAATCTGACATTGCTGTCCTGATACTTCGCATTAGGATAGGGGGAATCTTGAAGCTGCTGGTGGCATTCGCGTTGCTGAAGAACTGGCCAGCCCACCTAATGTGAAGGAATCTTGTCTGGCTGTTGAAGGTGAAAGTGGTCCAAATGCCTGTGTCGTCTGCAAGTTGCCTGGTCTGCTTTTGTGAGTAATCTTGTTCATAACGATATTTTTGGTTTTGATATCAAGATAGTCCTGCTAGTTTTTGGATACTGTTACTCAATACATCATTAGCATTTTGCAGTTTGCGGGAGCCATTATCAAGACATGTTGTTTGGTCAATAATTTCTTTTGCAAATTGGCAAATAGCCTTGTCAGAATAGGAAAGGATCTAGTAGTGCCAAACATTTTTTACTTAAAAGCTTTAGTTGTTCTCCTGCGATGTTTTTATTTGGGATTAATTTCATATTAGTCCCTCGAAACATATGAAATTTTATATTAGTGCATGCAATCCTGACAATATGATGCCGCGCCGGCTCCAGGAATCACCACCTGGAGTTGACGACGACGCCTAGGAATCTCCACCTAGGGTTTTTCTTTGGAATCGCCACCAAAGAAGAAAACTCAAGCAAAAGCTTTTTATCTCAAATCATCATCCCTGTAAAGTTGCAGGGGAGGCTCATATATATAGATGAGATAGAACAAACTCAGCCCAAGCGGCTACTACAATCCAAACTCGGTACAAGGACTCAACCAACTGAAATAAAATAAGCAACTAAGACAACCAACTGAAATGAAATAAGCAAACAAGACTCTTCCCAACAAATAACAAGACTCGACCCACAAATAACAAGACTCGACCCACAAGTAGAACTCAACCCTCATCCATCCATAAGCTCACCGGTGGACCTCTTCATTGGAGACGAAAGTAAACGCGGTTGAATCGGCATTTGTCTGCACCACAATATCATATTAGTCCCTGAAAACATAGGAAGGTTTCAAATTCAGGTATGAGGTTAGATTGCAAGAAATAGACCTGCAATATTCCTAAAAGTTGCTGTTAGGAACAGACTGCGAGTGGTGAAATTACTTAAGCACCATTGACACCAAACTGTTCTATCTTAGTTCCCATATGCGTTGTAGTCATTTCACAGTACATGATTGCGTTTTAACCATGGTCAAGTCACTTATCTAGATGGAGGTGACAGAAAGCTGAATTTGAGATCCCTTGTTTTTATTCGGGGACTAAGATCATTTTGTCAGGATTGTACAAACCAATATGAAATTCCGTTTGTTTGGAGGGACTAATATTAGATTAGCTCTTTTGATTATTGTATTGTGCATTAGGTCTTTGTGTTACGGATTAAGGGAAATGACAAATAGTCTGTGTTATATTAGGTGCTGTGAAGGTAAAGGATGCAAAAGAAGCTACCATCTATCTTGTTTGGATCCCCCTCTGCTTGAAGTTCCTCCTTGTGGCTGGCTTTGCCTTTCTTGTTTGAAGAAGAAGATGGAGTTTGGGGTATACTCCATTTCAGAAGGAGTGGAATCCGTTTGGAATGTAAAGGACGGTAAGATGCATTTTGCAGTCATTATAGTTATCTTCCGTCGGCAGCATTGTCTTCATGGTGAATTTGAGATAACAGGATCCTCATTGCTTGTATTTTCATGGGTGATGTGGATTCAGGGATGCAGAATGAGAAGCATTATTTTGTGAAATATAAAGGCCTTGCCCATGTTCATAACCTTTGGATTCCAGAAAGTCAGTTACAACAGGAAGCTTCTATGCTTGTTGCCAAGGTTAACAGGAGGAATCAAAAAGAAAAGGTTGACCTCATTTATTACTGGCTTCTCTTCTTACATCACTATTCCTCTTTGAATCTATGAGCTGCTTGTCTTTTGCTAATTACCTTGTGCTCCAGGTCTTAAAGTGGAAAGAAGAATGGGCTGAGCCTCAACGGCTATTGCTGAAAAGATTGCTGATTCCTGAAAAACTGGTAGATAAGCATTTAAGTGGAGATAGTAATGATTCTTCAAGTTGCTGTTACGAGTGGCTTGTGAAATGGAAGGGTCTTGGCTATGAGCATGCAACGTGGGAATTTGAGAACTTACCATGTCTGTGCTCATCAGAGGCTATGATGCTTATGGAAGATTATGAAAGACGCCATGAAGGGGCAAGGAAAACGTCTGATAATTCAACAGATGACAAGGTAGTCATAAGTGCACAACAAATGTTTTGGCTTTTTGGAAAGGATTTCTTTCTCATTTTCTATTAGTTGACTTTTACCATTATATGGCTTTTCTTTCGTGATTCCAATACTTTGTGCTTTTAAGCTTTTTTCTTTAACCCCCCTGATGTATTGATATTCTGGCTGAATGCAGATAGTTGGTTTCTATTTGTTCATGGAATTTTACTTATAACATGTATGTTCGAACGAGCATGTTCTTGCTGAATACTGTCAAGGATCATCCTTGGAAAGATTGGGATTTCATCTGATAATAAAATGTAGGAGATGTCTTGTCAAGTGCTGTGTATAGTAACCAATTAAGTGACGTTCAGCTTTTAGATAGGTAACTAGAGTTCCCAAACTATAGCAATCTTCACAGGAAGTTGGTAATTCATGTCAATAACCCATAGCTCCACTACTTTGTATGTTGGGAAAAATCTCGTATGTACTCAGAAAGTGCTGGGTGGAGATTTGGAGAAAGAAGTGATGGAGTTCTTCTTGTTGCGATAGTTTTTAGATGTTCTTAAAGGAAGGTGTTTTACCAAATTTTTTGGATCTAGCGTGGAACAAAATACAAGGATATCTCCTTTTGCGAAAGAACTTTTGGAGCATATTTCTCAATTGCTTAAAGAAATGCTTAAGTCACCTAATTTATGAAGTTTACATGTGTTTCCAGATGAAAAAGGGGGGGGGGGGGTTAGGAAAGGCCTCTTGTTAGTACATTTTTATTTCCTTGGTCCAGGATGGACATAATTAAGGCCACCTATTTGGAAATAATCTATTGAAGTAGTTCATGAGGTTATCGGAAATGTTCCAATGAAGAAGTTCAATTTGGTGCTAGGAGAAGGTTCGATGACTTTGCTGTATGCATGTTTTTGGTTATGTTAAGCAACACAATGATCTTTTTAGAATTATCAAGGGAAAGCAATCTAATCACAAAGTCTCCACAAAAAAAAATAAAAAATAAAAATCAGAGCTCACTTAAGAGCTTCTAATGAATAGCACAAAATGTTTTTTGTAATTTCAGTAGTTTATGCCACATCGGATCTAGTTCCAATGGTTCCAATATGGAACAGCCTAATTTTTGTGTTGTTGGGGAAATAAGTAAAATAGAATGAGAAGGAAGGAGAGGAGGATAGTTGAAGTTAGGATTGGGGTCGGTGTTGCAGAGCAGTAGTCGCACCTTACGCCTGGGCAGGAGCTAGAAGTGGATTTGGGCTATGGGTTAGGGTCAGGTTTAAGTATCAAACATGATCCGACCCTTTGTTAGTTTTTGGCCTTTTCAGATAGAAATGGGCAGATTGTTTCACTTTCTGACCAAGATAACCAAAACCCAGTTGAAACTCTGAAACCGGCGATAGTTTAGTTTGGACGGGGTTAAGCATAACCAAAGCAGCTGAAATTGTTTGCTTGCAGCGATTTTCAAAGCCTCACTCTTGTTGCCTCTATTTGAGGTACTTTGGTTATGGATTTAAGTTCCTGGAATCTCATTACATAATGTGGTTGTCTTATTCCACTGTTGTTTGAGAAAGCCCTGCCAGCCAAAATGCTCTCAGGGCAAGCATCATTCTCTTTTGTATGTTCTTTGGATCGATTCACTGCTACCAGAGAGGTTAGAGCAAAGGATTGTCAATCCATCACAGCCTGGTGTGTAAGTTTTGGTAGTTGGCAGGTCTGTATCTAGCCTTTTGGCTCAACTAAGCACAAAAAAAGGGTTAGAAAAGAGAAGTGACGAGAATTCCGTGTTAAGAAGTTTTTTGAGCAATTTCTTTTGCATCGTCTCAGCCCTCAATTGAATGTCTTAGGCACTTCATTATCACATAATTTTTTTTTGATCTTGATAGTGTCCAATTAATTGACAAAGATGCGATTTTCCAAGCACAACTTGAAGGTTAAAGGTGTCTTTATCAAGTCTGTATATGAGGATTGAGGAAAATGATCATGTTCGGTTTTTGCTCACAATGTCTCCAACACCTAGCTCTGGAATCTTTGAAATGGAGCTGCTCAATGTTTGCAAGATTAGAGCCTGCACTTTTCTGGACCAGCAACTCTTACCAAGGAGATGAAACAAGCCTTTGGTCACTTGTGTTTCTGCATCTCTTTTTCTTGGGTCCCTCGGATGAACACTTACTTTAATTCACAATCTTTCAGCAACTTGGATAGGTTTTAAACTGTTTGATGAAAAAGAGGAAATATTTCTATCTTGGGAAATGTAAGTTATCTTTATTAAGAATGGATGATACATGAGGCTGGCTATACGTGAGAGTGTAATAATTCTTTATGCACATTAAAAGGATTTTATGACAGATTATTGAAAATTGGTAATGAAATATGGACTAGCATCTACTGATTGTTTTTGAGCTGTTAAGGCTGTTTTCTATTGATCTATTTAGGACTTCATCAATCTTCTATTTCTTGATTTTGCAATTGTCTTTGCCGTTTTTATGTTTTGGTTTATCCCTGATTGTCATCTTCACCTCTTCTATTCATGCTTATTGCTTCCTGCTACTCATCTCCCCATATGATTTTTCTGCCATACTATTTCATTTTTATGATATATACACTTATCGTGTCTTTATAAGGTTTCAAACTCTGCATCTATGTAGTTCTTGAGCTGTTTATTTGTATTGCTTCAGGTTCTACATGCAAAGCAATCTCCTTTGCAGAAATTGTCTAGGTTGCCTGATAGCTGCCCATCAGGACTAGACAATGATCATCTAACTTCAGTCAACCGGATTTGGGAGTTTTGGCATAAATCTCAAAATGCTGTTTTTATTGATGATCAGGTATGGTTGGGTATTCTCCTTGCCAGTTTGAGATCCTTTTTCTATTGATCTAACAAAAGTTGTCTGTAGTGCTATGATGTACAAACATATTGCACGTGTACATTTATGCCTTTATTATTAGAGTTTCAAGTTTTGTATTCTCCTGCCATGTTTTTTATTAGACAACTTGCTTCTTTAAAGCATGGGATCGTTGGTTAACTGTTTCGGCAATAGACGTTGGTTGGATTGTTTTTTCCCCGTAAAGTCATGTCACCTGCTTTCTGGAAGTCCACCTAGATGGGATTGTATACAGTCTGACATTAATATATTGTCCTTTTTGAAGCAGTTTTGTATTGAGTCTCCCTGCATTGTCCGTTGTGGTCCCTTTGTTTTGTTTTTCCTTTCATATTGTCCTTGTTATCTGCCATTACAAATGCTGAAATGCTCATACCTCTGTAGCCTCCTTAGAGTATACTTTACGAGTTGGTTTTCTTGTATGTAGGGGTAGAGTGTTTACCAACAACTCGTATTAAAGCAAGCATGCCATTATGCCGTCTTACTCTTATCTTACTTGCTGTTGTAATTAACTACTTCATTTGCCCATTGTATAGAGTTCAGATTATCGTGTTCTGTTTGCTGATTTTTCACGTAGCTTAGTGTTTTAAACTTGTTAAATGGAAATGAATATTGGCCATGTAGCATCTTGTCTTCATTGCAGTACAGTTCTGAGCTTTAAGTTTTAACCACAGCAGATGCATCCTATGTTTGCAGGAGCGAATTATTAAATCAGTATTGTTCATGCTATCTATCCAACCCTTCGCATGTCGACCTTTCCTCATTATTTCACCCACGACTTGTCTTTCTTGTTGGGAATCTGAGCTCGCCCGTTTGGCGCCAGGCATGGATGTTGTTGTTTATAATGGCGGTAAAGATGTTCGAAAGATGATTCAGACACTAGAATTTTATGACAAAAGTGGTTGCGTTATGTTTCAAGTGCTTCTGTCACATTCTGATGCTGTCGTTGAGGTACTCTTTTTCTGTCTTCTGATGGTTTTATTAGTAAATGTCTGCTCATGTTTCGGTTAGCATTTGAGAACTGGATTAATACTGCCCTGCTTCTTACTTTTTCTGCGATATGTACCACTGTCAGTGTTCAGGTGTGATGTGCACTCATGTAATTAACGATTTCAATTGACCTGTCAGCAAGTAATTCGAAAGACTCCCAACTAACATTTTAACACATTTCCAACTTGATGATATTTTTGATGATATTTTTCTCAAGTTCCCATCTCAAGTATTTCCTTATCATCTGTCCTTTTGGAGGGTTGTTTGTCGCTATAGAGCCTCTTTGTCTCTGATACTTGTTGGATTTTGTTGCTCTAATAGCTTTGCTTCGGCTTTATATGAGTATATTTCCTTGTTGCTGTGCAGGACATAGAGGCCTTAAGCTGCATCGGCTGGGAAGCAATTATAGTTGATGAATGCCAAAGCTCAAGGGTATCTAGAAATTTTGAACAACTTAGGCATGTTCCCTCGGATTTCAGGCTGCTTCTTATGAGTGGCCCTCTGAAGGTATTTAGTTATGGTCTTTGTACCAAGGTTCTCCACTATAATGATTCTCATTGTCTTTGGGTTTCCCAGGATAACCTTGCGGAACATCTGAATATGCTTTCTTTTCTTGATTCTGGGGAAAACGAGAATTCTGGTCATAATCTGAAGCTTGAGTCCAGTGCTAGTGCTGGTGCATTGGCTATAGCTAAAGAAAGGTTGGCCCGCCATCTGGCGTATGAGCGCAAATCGGACTCATCAAAGTTCTCGGAATACTGGGTTCCTGTTCAGCTATCAAACGTGCAACTGGAACAATATTGTGCTGCTCTAATTTCAAATGCAATTGCTCTTCGTTCATGTCTTAAAGTTGATCAAGTGGGAGCTCTTCGTGACATTCTTATTTCTACCCGGAAGGTTAGCACTTCAATGTTTGATGACTTTGTAGGCTTGTAGCTGTATTTATCTGCAAAAAAGGACAGCATGTTGTCCATATAAACATCTTTTATTCACATTTTAGGGATGTATTTGTATTTAAGTTGGTGAGTTTGATTCCAATTTCTAAGAGGTCAATTATTCTTTTGCAGTGTTGTGACCATCCTTACCTGGTAGACGAGCTTTTGCCAAGTTCACTCACTAAGGATCGTCCTATAACTGAATACTTGGATGTTGGTGTAAAGGCAAGTGGCAAGCTGCAACTTCTTGACAAGATTCTGCATGAGATTCTGCATAGAGGATTAAGGGTGTTGATTTTATTTCAGGTAGATCTTCTCTCATTTAACATCTCAGATCATTTTGGGTTTTGTTTGTGTTATCATCTTGGTTAAGTTCTATGCACTGTGCAAAATGTGTGGACTTTGGAAATGAGTTATGGTACACTTTCTGTTATTTAAAATTTGCACACTAGCTTACTGCTTTTTAAGTATTTTATAGGGTTTTACATTTAGCTTTAGCATCACAGGGCGAGATATGTTCAATGATTTGAAGCTATTTATGTGAATATGCTCTAGCAAGAAAACTTGATAGATGATGCATTGCTAGATGGTTACTATATACCCGGAACTCATTTTTAATGTTCCATGAAAGATATCTTGTTCATCTAAAAGAAGCTAAGCAGTTTAGGTAGATTTATTGTTAGTTGTTAGGCTTTTTTTTTAGATTCCTTCTCATTTCATCCTTTCATTGCCAGTCTTCTAAGAGTGTCGGACGGAAAGTCGTACATTATGTGACAGGGTTATCCTTAGGCTGCCTCTGAATTGATGTGCACAGTGCTAGTATTACTCAGGGAGTAATTATCTGTGGGAGGTAGATGAGGCTAGTTTTAGGCGTAGATTGCTGCCAACTTGCCCGGCAATCCAGGGTTTTAGTTCAAGCGGGGAAGGGGTTCAATTCATGAAGGAATTGGTATCAACCATGCACCATGCCCAAATGTGCTACGGCTGTTGGGACAATTTAGGAAGACTGGTGGGTTTCGATGTAGGATGGAGTCTGAGGTTAAATTGTAAATGTTGTCAAGAGTTTGATGGCAAAATCAGACTGACAGGTTTAATGCCATGTGGTTTGGTTGGTTTGGTGCCAATTGCTGGGGACAACCAAATTGTGCTTGGATGAGGGTCTGAGTGCTTCATTGCATGGGGAAGGTGGCAGGAGTTGAACTGGTGAGGTTCAACACTGAGTCTATGATCCAAGTTGGAAATCTATATGATTTTGACATGCTGAATGTGCTTCCTCTACTATAGGAATTATGCCTTCTGAAGGGATTATTGTGTTGCGATTTGATTGAAACCATCCAACTGGTTGAGAAGTTGGATTCATTTCGGATGGGCCTGATAACAAGAGTATGTCTTGTGCATAACTTATATTTAGTTTGGCAAAAAATTGATTGAGGACTTGTTCCAATTTATGGGTAAAGCCTGGTATAAAATTGTTTTCCTTCCAGTCCCTCTTGGCTTTTGGTCCTGAAGCCTTCAAGATTCCTCCACTTGATTTTATTATTATTATTTTACTTGGAGACAAAAATTAATAATTTGCGTAGTTTCGTGACAGGGTATGCTATATATTTTGTTTATACGCCACATATTTTAGTTGTTCTATAATAATTGATAAAAAAGTGGACATCTATTTAATAAAAAGCCAGGTATAATATTTAATATTTGAGCGTAAAATGCAATCAGTTAGATCCTATTTGCTCACATGACTAGTTCATCTTAGTGGACCCTTTCTTACGTACACAACTGGCTTATCAAATTCCTATGTTACTTAAATAGTTAAGTCCTTGCACAGAAATGATAATGATCAGCATCGGAATGGTAACAAGAATGTTGCTTAAATGTATAAATTAGATCGAGTTATATTCAGTTCTGTCCACATTGCCATTATCTGGGTTTTCTCAAATATAGCTGCAACTCGATAGCTCAATGAAAACCTAGACTTCAGGCTCGAGATTCATAAGTTTTTTATTCTCAAAACTTTCAGAAGCACTAATGTTGATAATGCCTAGGGTTAATTCAAACTCTGGTAAGAAAAGGCATATCTTGGTTTTTGAAATGGTAGGATCAGATAATCTAAAATCATGTTTAGGGAGGGGCTTATGTGTGTTGCATGGAGGTGCTCCAAAACTGCAAAGTATGTCAGGAGATTGAAATCATTGAGAAGACAAAATCCATAGCCAAACAAACCAAATCATAGGGAGCAAAAAGAAGATGGGGAGAGAGCAAGCAGACACACCAAGGGGACACAAGGTCTACGTGGTCAGGCAATTGCCTGCATCCACAGGCAGGAGATCTATCACTAATCAATGGGAAGAAGAAGATACAAAGTCCACTCAAGTTCTCCATGCCAAATCTCGAATCTCCCCTCTGTTTTTTTACTCCTCGAATGTTCTTCTCTTTTTAAAAAACAAGAAATCCTCGCCCTACAATAACATTTCGTTTTTTGTTCCAATCAAGGTAAAATTTATAATTGAGACAGATGCCTCCACTAACGGGTTTGAACAAGATCAAGTTGTGGGAGGTTACATAAATCGAGACACCACTCAGCACTTGGATGGTGATATACTTCAGATTAATGTTGTTGGTTTAGTCCAGTTGCATACTATTTATGGTGAAAAAAGTCTAACTAAATCTATCCATAAGCTTAATATCTTACACTTTTACTTGTGCTTTCTTAGTTGCTTGGTATCTTCTTGTTCTTGGTGTATGTGATTATGATGTTCCTATTTGTGCTACTCTATTGTGACAGTCAATTGGTGGGGCTGGAAGAAATTCAATTGGTGATATTTTGGATGATTTTCTCCGTCAGAGGTTTGGTCAAGATTCCTATGAACGTGTTGATGGTGGATTGGTTATGTCAAAGAAGTTAGCTGCAGTGAACAAATTTAATGACAAGACAAAGGGGAGATTTGCGTTTTTAATCGAGAATAGGGCATGTCGTCCGAGCATTAAACTTACTTCTGTTGATGCTGTTATTATTTATGATAGTGATTGGAATCCTATGAATGATTTAAGAGCACTTCAGAAGATTAATATTGGCTCTCAGTGTGAACCAGTAAAAGTGTTTCGTCTTTATACATCTTGTACTGTGGAAGAGAAGGTTCTAATATGTGCAACACAAGATACGAATCTTGGGAGCAATATGCAGAACATCAGTCCTAGTGTCAGCAATTCATTGCTCAGTTGGGGTGCTTCCAATCTGTTTAGCAGGCTTGATGAGTTACACAGACAGGAGAATTTAAATATTGAATCTGAAACTTCCACTGACAACTTATTTTTGGATGATGTTGTCTTGGAAGTTTTGAATCAATTGCCAACCAATGATGACACCAGTGATTCTGGCTATGGCTCAATATTAATAAAAGCATTGCAAAGTGGAGCTTCTTATTCGAGAAATAATATAATTGGTGTAAAAGAATATAATTGCTTGTTGGATGGAGATCCTCCTCGTTTCTGGTCAAATTTACTGGATGGAAGATATCCTCAGTGGAGGTATATATCTGGACCACTGCAGAGAAGTCGCAGAAAGGCTCAATATTTTGACAAGTTGTCTACGGCGCCATTGGTAGAAGGTGATGAATTAAAAAAAAAGCGGAGGAAAGTTCTAATTGACATTGTCGATCCAGTTTCTTTACAAGACAAAAGGAAGGAAACTGCTGGTTTCGTGTGTCCTATGGTGCGTGAAAAGTCTCTACATTCACGTGGCTTTGATGAACTGGCTCGTATTTCACCAGGCCGAATGTCAAATGCTCAGAATATTCGAAGGGCGGCAGGTATGAGATAAATTCTGGAAAGTATTGTATGTTAATCCTTTCTTTCCTACTTCTGCGTTTTTCTATTTGTTGGTTTTTCTGAAGTTAGTGCTGGTTTATTTGCAGAGGCACCTAGAAGTCAAGCTGATTCTGAATCACAATTCTCACCATGGTCAAGCGTTTTTCCTGATGGCAATCTTAATAAGCTACATGATACATCCTCAAACATCTCAGAACATAGAAAAAGCATAGCTGAATCTGAAACAAGGGAAAAGTTAGATAACGCCCAGAGGAATCTTCATCTTGTGCTGAAGCCAGAGTTATTAGAGCTGTCCAAGATTTTGAATCTTCCAGTACGTTCTTTTCTCCTTGATACTTCTAATTCCTTAACTTTGATTTTGTTATTTTTTAAGAAGAATAACTTTGACTTCGTTAGCAGCGGTTAAAATATTACTGTATAGATTTCTGCTCACAAAAGTTGAAAATAGAGAGAGAAATAATAAACCAGCATGCCCTATCCTAGTTATTTGACATTATGATGAGTCAATACTTTAATATGGGCTAAGAAAAAGCCAGCAATGGACAAGGAGAGCTGGAAAATTATACCCTGGACCATGGATTTCCGTGCCGGCCCGGCACTGTGCGTGTCGTGCCAGGGGGTTAGCGGCATCAACCCCCCCCCCCCCCCCCCCACCACACACACACACCATGCCAAGTACAAGGCGGAGGAGGAAGAAAAAGGAGAATGGCACGAACTGTGCCAGCACGGCGCCATGCCCTGGACCATACAACATTTTTCCAAATGCTTCCAAATGCATTTTTTGACCAACTGAAGTAAGTGAATCTGATGCATAAATAAGACCATATGTTCTTTATGTTTGTTTCCCAAACTCGTAAATCAATGTGGAATTTATTTCAAACTGTATGAGATGAATCTACATGGAAATCTTCGAAGTTGAGTACGGTAAATGGATACAGCATCATGTTGTGCAAAGCTTACTTGAAGAACTAAATTCCACATGACGTTGTTGGTTCACGGTCTTATTATATAGCAGCAGCTTGATCTGTCAAGATGAATAAACCAACTGGTGCAGTGAGAAGCCTACGCATGTCAGCTATGTAGATAGGCAAAAGTTGAACCAATCTCACACGGGCTGAATGTCTCAACGGACCATGTAATCAGCTGGGCTAGTACCTTGTCTTTTGGATGATGAACTAATGTGATTATCTTTTTCTGAGAGATGTATTAGATAAATTTTTGCTTGAGTACCCACTTTACTCGTATATTATAAGTTTCTTTGAATTTTCTTGAAGAAAATGACAAAATATCATTTTTATGCAAGGAAGGTCCTATTCCATGAACTTCTATGTGTATTCAAACAGGTTGTAATCGGTTGGTTGAAATTTAGAGAAATTTTTATTTATAGTTTATTTAAAGATTTTTCATCCAATATATTTTATTTATAGTTTATTTAAAGATTTTTCATCCAAGATTTTTCATCCAATATCAGTTGGTTGATATGGTAGATATATTCACTGAAGATGACCTGCACTCTGTCAAAATTGTAGTATCTTATTCACTTCATTGTCAAAGCTTTTTTATTACATATGTCATTGTCTTTCTTGATCTTATCATAGGAGGATATCAAGCTTATGGCTGAAATGCTGCTTGAGTATATCATGAATAATCATGTTGTCAGTCAGGAGTCAGAGACCATTTTGCAGGCGTTCAAGATATCTCTGGTAAGAATAACCTTGTATTCAATAGTTCAAGGAGAAAATGTGATGCAATTTCTTTTGGTCCCTTGTGCTTTTGCGTATTGTATCACTTATTGACTGTAAGCTCTTAAGCTGATTATTTCCTTGTTCTTGTGGTTTTTTTGTGCTGTTTTTAAATGTCAGAAATTGTAGAGTTCAGTATGTCTTCACGAGAATATTGTTAATTACACTTTTATTAAAATGAGTTTTTTCCTGAAGAGGGCCAACTGGCCAAGCATCGGTCATGTAATCATTGCTTATTGTTATTCTATTTTTTTAGTCATATACTAGCTAATTTGATTCTTTCAAGTATGAAGCATGATTTTAGGCTTTTGTTGTAACTGATTCCACTTGACTGAGATGATGATTAGTCTTATCCAATTCTTGGCTCATTGCACCGTTCAGTCGTTCATGCTGCTGTCTGTGTATTTTTGGAGAAACATGGAAGCTCTTGGTATTCTAGGTTTCTGATTATCTAAGTTATTCTAATGAGGCAGTGACACTTTTATTTTGGGAACAACTGGCTACACCATGCAATTGATTTTCTGTTGAGATAGTGGGGGTTTGAAGCTATGACCATTAAACCACATGACATCCCTACTAGGATTTGTTTGCTTCAAAACACTGTCAATCTAGGTGGCGACCGTTGCTTCACTTAGGGGCTGTTTGGCGCGCCCTGGATCCCGCAGATCCGCGGGATCCGGGGACGCACGGATTCCAATCTGCGGGATCCATGCGTTTGGATCCCGCGGCGGATCCCGAGCGGATCCCAAAAATCAGGATCCGCCCAAGGCGGATCCCGATTTCGGCGTCCGCCAGGGGCGGAATCCGCGCGATTCGCGCGGACGCCAGGGGCGGAATCCGCGGGCGCGGCCCGCGGATTCCGTCCCTTGGATACCGCGGATCCCGCGGATCCGTGGTATCCAAACAGGCCCTTACACAATCAATGCCATTATTAGGCAATTAGCACACTGTATTAAGGGAGTATTTGGTGATGTCATTTAAGTTTTTTGTCCTGATGTAAGGCTAAAATAAGTGTGCTGCTTGCTTGATTGACATGGTTGTGTAGTTATCGATCTAAGCAAACAGAAAAGGCACTTACCAAAAACCAAACACAACAAAACTCTCTTTGCATCCTCTTCTAGATTAGAGGTTGTTGGGTATGTTTTCATCCTATTGTCATGTCTCGAAGTGTGTTATTTATTGCAAGTGGCGAACCACTCAAAAAAATTATTGCCAGCAATGAATGAGAGCAAATCTCGGATTTGGCTGTACATTTGGAGGTTGTGACTATACTTTCACATTTAGGTGTAACTCCTTGATTATAGCTATTGTGTAGTAAAACCATTTCCCTTTGCGGACATGCACGCGCACACCTATGCACATATATACAGAAACACCTACATGCAGATATGTGTGTAGGTGCATGTATAAATGCTTGCATCTGTATCATTATCTGCATATGCATGTGTCTGTATGCATAAAGAATTATCAAATTAGATATTAGAAGATTTTAATCTCGAAATAGCCTAAATGCTTAATTTGTTTGTGCCTAAGCTGCTCATTCTGCTTTCTATACTTCCTGGATGGTTTCTTTCATTTGGTATTTCATCACTGGGTGTTCTAACTTTTCTTCCAAACGTTCAGTGCTGGCGAGCAGCTTCATTTTCCAAGTTCAAGATAGACCACACAGAATCACTAGCACTTGCTAAGAAGTACTTGAACTTTGAGTGCAACGAGGAGCAGGTGTATTCTGTCTATTCAAAACTTCGCATGCTGAAAAGGAAATTTGCCAAGAAAGTGAACTTATCAAAGAATGACACCGGTTCAAGTTCTTGGGAGAATTACTTATCTGTTCAGAGGAAGGATGTTGCTGGATCTCTCATCCATGAGGGGGCATCAGGATCAGCAGCATCTGTTCAGCAAGAAGTGAAAGAATGCAGGATCATGGATAATCCGCACGTACACAGTTGTGCACAGCCAGACTCGGTTGATCATGGTTTGCCCTCTCTTCCTGAAACTCCTGTAAAACATCAACAGCACATTGGATCGTTGAAAGATGAGCTCTTGAAAAAACAGATTGATTTGATTGAAAAGATTTGCTCAATGAGGGAAGAAAAACTTGTAGTAAAACAACAACAAGAATATATGGAGATTGACGAGTATAGGGAGCAGCAGAAGATGAAATTGGAGAAGCTACATGACTTAGAATCGGATCTTATTTGTGAGTTACAGATTGACTGTGTTCTGGCAAATGAACAGATAAGGCTAATGAATGAAACTTTTTTGAAGAATATGGTCAAACTTGATCAATATATAGATTGCCAGCGTAAAGTACTCGCAGTCATGCAGGCAGGTGCAAGAGATAAGGAGCGTCAGATAAAGGATAATTGGCTGAATGACGCTAAAACAGGTAGACTAAAGAAATATTTTGATAGCCTGCCTTTGTCAGTATCTGGATTCGTCTTGCAAGAATTTAAGTTCAAGCAGGATGGGTCTACTGGTTTGTCAGGAGACAAAATTGTCTCTGGGACATCACCAGATCCTCAATGTCTGACTTTGGGTACAATGGCTTCATTGGGAATTGTTGAATCAAGTGAAAAAATTAGTGAAGTTTCATCAGCTAATTGTGGTCGGATCGAAGAAATTACTGTTGAACCTCAAGCTTCAGTTTCTCACATCAAAAGTATTGATCCTAATGAAGTCTCTGCACAGAAAGAATCTTCTAGTGGAACTCTTGTAGTTGTTTCACGAGTAGGAGCAGGCGATATGTCAGTGGAATGTGAAACTTTAGCTCCTGAGCCACGTTTCTTGAATTCAGTGGGTAACGTGCTTAATTGTGTATGTACTGACCCTCGGTCAACCACCACAGTCAGTATTGAGCAACATGGAGTTGCACAGGGTGCTGATGCTGCATGCCTCAATTCTCGTAGGCAAGATGGCAAGGTGGTACGTTCTTTGGGCAATTTGTCATCATCCTCTTGCTCTGAAAACTCTGCATCGTCTGATCAGGTATGATCGCTGTGCTTATGTTGCATGCTTAAATTAGTATCTTTCTTTCCTTGATAAATGGTTTTTCGACATGCAGGACATCACATAGTTAGTGCATCTCTAGGCTATCGGCCATAGGTGGGACTGACTGTTTTTACTTGAGTATAATGAAGGGCTGGGGTTACTGCTAAACATTATGCATAGTGTTGCCAATGATGTCATGTTTGGCTCACAAACATATTGCCTCTTACGTAGATGAATTTACAGCTGTTTAAGCTAGAAATAGGGTGACAACCATTAGTATATCGTGGATATGTAATGATGAAGCTTCCTTGTGAGTAACATGCTCAATTAAGATGTAGCTAGAAGCAAGATATAATGGGTTTAGGCTTTTAGGCTGTGAAGATACCTACACTGGTCCTGAGGCACTTTCATGTCAGTGAATGTGTAATTGTCACTTTCAACTGGAAGAAATTAAAAGAGATGCAACAACCTGAAGAAAAACTGGAGAATTTTGGCATTGTGCATGCTATTGAGTTTAGTTTGGAAAAATCCCTTCCAGGAAAACGAATTATTATTATTGTACTTGTATAGCCGGTTTCTACATATGCCTGTTTCTGTTAAAAGTTTGAAAGATTGACACTGGCCTTTTGTGACAGATACACAGTATGCTCATTTTGATCTTTTCAATGCAACTTTCTTGTTTCATATATGTTATATTATACTTTTAGTCGAAAGTGATCTAACTCATATAATCAGGCTCTGGCGTTTTGTTCATGCACTCCATGTTATGATACTTTCATTTGAAAGTGATCTAGGTCATATAATCAGGCTTTGACGTTTGGTTCATGTTATACCGTTGAAATTTATAGCATGTTTTATTGAGTAATTGAACCGATGGATGGTTAACGAAAAGGTGGGGAATCTTTTTTTACCTGGGTTGTTGAGGCATGTTCTAAAACCGAATCGATATATTCCAATGTTGTTTCTTATGATGCAAAATGAAAAACGGGATGAGTAATCAAGAATCTTTTTTTTCCTTCTGTTGGAACATGGCAATGCTCACACACTCACTGTTATGTGATATAGTACTGTTGTGGCCACCAAATTCAGGGTTACATATTGTAGAAAGTTATCAAGAGGAAAATGTAACCACTACTCTGGATGACCAGGTTCCATCTCCCACTGAATGTGGAAGGCCTGCCACTTCTTCTGGGGTACGAAATGACCAAGGCATTAGCTCACAGCACACTATGGTTCCTGCCTTGCGCAGTTCTGATGTGACGTTCTCAGATCCCAATCAGCTCGAGTCTCCTTCATGTACTGGCATGGCTGCTGTCCTACAAGTAACCACATCTGCCCCAATAGTATGTGTAGATGAGGCTTGCGATCGGATTCAATGTTATACTCAACCAAATTTTGTATCACCTATAGAGCCCTGTGATCAGAGTCAATCTTTGATTCCAGAAACTGTTGTTTCAGTACAGCCAATAGTGCCTGGTGATCAAACTCGAAGTTGTATTCCACAAACTGATGTGTCGGCACAATCACCAATAGAGCCTTGTGACCAAGCTGAATGTTCTATGCAACAAACTGTTTTGTTGGCACAATCAGCAGTAGAACCCTGTGATCAAGCTCAATGTTCACAGTCACCTCTAGAGCCCGGTGACCAGGTTCAATCTTTCATTCCACAAACTGTTGTTTCAGAAACGCAAACAGAGCCCTGTGATCAAACTCAATGTTCGCAATCACCTATAGAGCCCTGTGACGAGATTCAATCTTTGATTCCACAATCTGTTGTTTCAGTGCAGCAAACAGAGCCCTGTGATCGAACTCAATGTTCTAGCGAACAAATTCTCGTGTCGGCACAATCACCAATAGAGCCCTGTGATCAAGCTCAATGTTCTGGCGAACAAACTGTTTTGTCGGCACAACCAGTAATAGACCCCTGTGATCAAACTCACAGTCTTATGCAAGAGACTGTTGTTTCGACAGAGCCAACAGTAGTGAGCAGAGAGGCTCAGTATACTCAATATACTGAGTTGGCTTCTCGGTCCCTTGAACCCCTTATGCCATCTGATGACAATGTACCAGGAAGAACCCAATTCGAAGATCCCAGAAGCAGTGGTGTTCAAGCAGAGTCAGAGAGCAGCTTGCCCCAAATATCGCCGATCTCACCATTGATGCTGCCTCAAGCACTTCACCCTGACCCACTTGTTAATGAACTGACAAGGTTACGCAAGCAGGAGGACTCCATTATGAAGATTCATGAAGATAAGGTTTATTCCTTATACAACGTTGAGTTTGTTTACTTTGTTTCCAGTTGTTTGCTCTCCTTGACATTGATTTTGGTTCAACAGAAAATCCGACTTAAGTTGGAATGTCAGGAGGAGTTGGATAAGGTAAGAAAGAAGTATGATGTATTAGCTCATGATGCCGAGACAGATTTTGTGCGGGAAAAGAAAGCACTTGAAGCGATCTATACCAAAGTTCTTATGAATCAAGTTTTAGCTGAGGAATTTAGGGTGCGGTTCGTTGATAACAAGGGAGGGACCTCAGCAGCTTTTCAAGGTATGCAATTTGATGACTTTGAGTGCGCAGCTGTCTTTTTGTTGTTTCACTTTTCAAGGTCTTGCAAGCCTATTGGAAGATGCACTGGATTGAAACCTTGTCTTAGATCTCAAATTCCTGGGTCAATTCTAGATTCTATTTAGAAGACCAAAGAACCTTTTGTGGTTCCACTGAATTTCTTTCTACTTACGTCATGCAAATTCAATCTTATGCGTTGACACTTTCATTTAGTTTCATAAATGCATTCACAAGTCTAAGCATGGTTTTCCCTGCTGGTTGCTCATGTCGAGCCGGCCTTTGATCAGGCATGATATGTGCCATTGGCACAGACAAGGCATGGCTGTTTTGCCGCCAGCACAGAGGGTTAAGTGCAAGAGTATGAAATGGAACAGAGGAGGAGAAGAGGAGAGGAGTGAAGGAGAAGAAGAGAGGACAGGAAATATGGTCGGGGTTAACTTGTCATTGGGCAAGAGAACCAGAGAAGGGCACCATGGGTCACATCTAGGTTGGAAATAGAAATGTCGATGTTTATATAGTTTGATGAATCTTAACGGGTTTTAGACGAGTCCCGAAAACTGGAAGACCATATTCACCCAAACATATAATGTTTGTGTCATGATAATTACAAAGTTTCTTGCCAGCAATTTTTACCCAATGATACATGTTGGGTAGCACTCACCGTGCTGCTTGGCCTAGTAAACCATGCATCCAAGTTTCCTGCATGCGCTTAATCTAACTAATGCAATTATTTTTTAGCTGATGAAATAATACTTGATGAAGATTTGGGAAGTTCATATCACTAACTGTAATTGCTTTTCTCTGATTGTATGTGCTTTAAGCTTAAGGAGTATCATTCTGTTGTTTTTACCTACTTAGACAATACATTGTCAACTGGGTTGCTTGTTGGGGATTTAGTCTGCTAAGCCTGCACTCTTCAGCACCTGATTGGTGCTTATCACCTGTTTAGTTGCTCGAAGTTTTTGAAATTTATTTGCCAGCCATTTGCTCTACATCATGTCATATCCAAAATAGTTTCCTTCTGTTTGAGGTTTGCTCCGAGTTGTGCTGTGTTGGTCTTTCGTTAATGCGTCAGGCAATATCTGACCCACTTTAGAAAAAGTGGCCCAACCGGTCAGATAAACACCTGCCTAAGGATGGAACAGCCTGCGAAAGCCAATAATGACGTTGAATCTGTTTTTAGTCGCCAAATATTACTTATTCTTGGATTTGGTTAGATCACTTCAAATCAAAGTGGGTTGGACTTGTTCATACATGATTGACATTACAATTTGGGTTACAAACTCTACCTAGGTATTGGCAAGAGCCCTATGGGTTGGTTCAAATTAGTTTAAGGTGAGGTTGAAAGCCAAGTGGCTCTTTCCTGCCTTTGTTTGGGCCTTAGACCAATTAATCTTGGCGGCAAAGTGGCTGGAAAAATAAAAAGAATATCTGCATCATGGCTGTCTTCTAACATATGTATATGCGAATTATAGATCAAAATTTTGCATGCATTTCGATGGAGTTGAGTTTTGGTTCTGGACAAGCTTTAAATGAATGATTTTGGACTAATATTCAGTAAGAAACATTTTAGTCTCGTTTGAAAACTGAGAAACATTTTGGACGGAGCTATCACTTGGCAAATGTTAGTGCTGTCATCTTAAAAGAGCTTGGGTTCACATTTTCTTTGCTGTCCTACTCTGTCAAAATTTGCGCTGTTTCTAACATTGCATCACAAATCTTGAGAACAGTTGATGTTCCATTCAATCGAAAGGCACTTAGACTTCGATTCATGCTCTATACATGGTCTGAATTGGATTTTAGACTAATCTAAACCTGACTCCCCAGACAGGATGTGGGTAGTGAATCAAGTGCGGATTTGTCGATGGTGTTCAGGCAGATAAAACTACAAAATGTGTCAATTTTCACAAAATGAAGGTTGGTTAGGGTTTAACGAGGATAGGAACTGGTGCTGATCTTAGGGAAGCAGGGAAAGGCTTTTGTTGAAACTAAAGGGAGTTGTGAAGCATTTTATAAAGCATGTCATAAGAATCGATCCAACCTCTAACACCAGCATGGCGATTGTGAGCTTTTTGTCTTACATTTTTTGTCGTGGGCTTGAATCTTGGTCAATGAATGTTAAACTGTATGCTACGCAACTTTATTGTTAGGGTTCTTATGCTGGCACAGCCTCGAGCAATGGAATTGCATGTTGTATTTTTTTTTGTCTGTCTGACGAGCAAATGCTGATCATGGACTCTCTTCTCCAGGTCTACGTCCAAGTTCGGCACAGTATTCACATCAGGCATCCCAGTCACATCATGCCTTGAGCTTCCCTCCTCTATCTATTGTATCCGCCATGCAATATTCACATTCGGCATCCCAGTCGCATCATGCCCCGAGCATGCCTCCTGTATCACTTGCATCTGCCTTCAATCAACCTTCAACCGCAACTTCCCTTCATCCAGCCAGGCTGCAGGCCCCAGCCCCAGCCTCGTCGTTAACTTCAGTCCCCTCTAGCCAGTTCCCTAACAATGCAATGAGGCCTCACATCACAAGTTGGGGGAACCTGCAAGCTGGAGTTGAAACACGTGTCCCAGCTCCACATCTTCAGCGCTTTAGATCTCAGTTGCCCGTGTCAACAATCCAGACCGGAGTCTTGGCAAGTCAGCAGCAGCCTCTTGCTAATCTGACTGCTGCGTCAACAGCAGCTCCTCAGGTTTCACCTGTCATTCCTGTCGCGCGCACATCCAGAGCTCCTATCAGTGGTGCATATCAGATTGAGACTTTGGGCATCATGCCAATCTGCCCTGCTACCACCATTTCTAATGTTGACTTGCCACGAAATTCTGGGAGCTCCCACAATGTAGCTGGCCTGCAGAATCTGTCACGGTCCACGGAGATGGTAAGAGAATTCGATCTATGGCTTGCTTCTAGCAGGCCACAGGTTGGGAATAGGCCCATATCTGCAACCACGGATATTGCCAGGACTGCTGCTACAAATGCTGCTGATGTGCTCTGCATATCTGATGATGACAGCTGAATCAATCTTTTGAGGATGCAATGTATAGCTAGGTGACTTCCTCCACGATTTTGTAAATCTTTTGTCGCATGACGCGCTGTAGTCCCAGAGTTGGAGCTCCCAAGGTCTGCTTCTCCATAGACCATAGTCCTTCAACTGGAAACTACTGGTGCAACTTTGAATCCCTAGGTTGAAACTAACCATCATGCCCCTTGAGTTATAATCTGTTGCAAGTGAACTAGTCCCTTTTTTATTGTATTAGAGCAATTAATGGGGCTGATTGAATGTATATTGGTGTATTGGGAAGTAGTTATAACATATGAATGAAAAAGATCACTCATTAGTTCTAGAACCCTCTCTTGCGGATATGTGCTGAGACTTTTCCATCTAAAGGCTTCTTGCAGATGTATATGCGCTAGGTGGTTTGCTCGTCTGACGGCAAATATTGGCAGCAAAATATTATGATTCAACAAGACGCTGTTCTTGTATGCATATCTTTTATATATAGTAGAATGGTTATAAATTAATCATCATGTTCTGCTGCATCAATCAATAACAACATTTGTGTCATAAGACATGAACTCCACAACTATGCCTGCTACTCTTTTAGATTATACATAACCAAAATATAAAAACTTCCTATCAACTAAGCTTTTGGATCGATTCATTGGCTAAAGTGAACATACATCTCAAAGTATTAGGAGAGTTGCATATATCTCACCGGGAGGTTGACACCTAACTTCATTTCAACGTGCCACCCTCTTTTTTCCTCTCCGTCGCTGTGTTTCTCTCCCAAGACCTCCAGCCTCCATCTATTTCCTTGCCTGATGTGTCGTTGCCTGAGCTCTCTCCGGCCTCCTTCCTCTACTTCGAGTCGCCGGCCTACACTCAATGGAACGTAGCTGCGAGCTCCCTCTTGATCTCCTCCCAGTCAGTCAGTCTCTCTCTCTCTCTCTCTCTCTCTCTCTCTCAAACGGGATAGAAAACGCTTGGCCCCTACCGTAACCTCCTACGCAATGCTTTGAGATATGAGCGAATACGATGCTTGATTTCCACCGTTGGATAAACCCGAGATAAGAGAAGAGACAAACGTCCTCTCTTATAACATACGCTAGTGTTGGCCCATTTGTTTATCTATGATTTTTAATTATATATGGGGTGATTCGAATGCCTTATTAGCACTTTATTATTTGGGAAACGCCACGACCCATCGTCCATAATAATGGTGTTCTGACAGACAATCCATAAGAAACACTCCACCAGCTCTTTGCTCTCCTGCTCTCCAACAGTGTTACAGGTGCATAACCAGCACAATCTAACATTAAAAAGACCCCACCTCACCTCTCCTCCAACAAAAGCTTCTAATGTTGACTATAATTTTCCAGAGATCCATGGCTGAAACACAATAACATTGTAAGTTTGTAACTTGATCACGTCAAAATTAAAATCGATGCGAAATGTCTCTAAACAAATTCTAAAACATGTAAATATTGACATGATAGTTCCATAATTCCATTACCATAGCTAGCAAACATTGTTAATATTGACTTCAAGAAAGCAAATTGCTCACCAGGGCTGAGTCCCAAGTAGAATTGAAACGTGCAAGTCGCCCGGTCTCTCTTCAAATAGCACTCGATCGACATGTCACGCGGCCTCGGCTAATTGATCCAAAAACCAATCAAAAGATCAATAACCAAAACAATTTTGATTGATATCCCCACCGTTATTGTTAGGATATAAGAGATAAAAGGATTAACTTATAACCATCGTCAGTCTTCATATAAGTATGAAGACTTATATGTTTGCATCAATTGAACTGATGAATCATACATCAAGCTAGAGAGGTATCAGAGTGAGTACTGTAAGAATTATTGAAGAAGGAGCAACAAATACTATCAAACACATTACACAGCACATTCCATATTATGGAATGGAAAATAAGAGAAACAAAAGATGGAAAAAACCACCCCCACATAAAATAGAAAGAAACGGAAGAGAATGCTATAAATATATGATTATATGGGGCGCAGATGAGTTATTTTGGGTATGTTTTCTTTCTAGCAAATGGAGAGCGGCGCACCATCCCATTCACTCAAGCACTCCAGCAAAGGATCAATCAGCTTCCCTTGCGAGATGGCGACGAACACCTTGTCGAACACCTCCCCCGGCGACTGGACCTTCTCGCCGGTAAGGAGGCTCGTGCTCAGCTCCTCCCTCACGAACTTATACAGAGGATACGACCTGCACTCCTTGATCCTGTTCTCAATCCCCGAGCTCCCGTTCTCGTACGCCACCCTCGCCGCCTCCACCTCCTTCGGTAGCAGGGCCTTCAGCTCCTCCTCGAAAGCGGCGATCTTTTGGAAGATGGAGGTGGTGGCCTCCTTCTCCTTCTCGCCATTCTCGAGCGCGTGCTCGACGAGGACCTGCCTCAGCTTCTGCATCAATGGGTACGTCGCGCTGCACGGGTCGTCGATGTAGGAGAAGACGTACTCCCGGTCGATCACCTTGATCAGGTCCTTCTCGCAGAATCTGGACGGGTGGAGCTCTCCGTTGACGCCCATGGTCAGGACTCTCTTGGCCACTTGGCTCACCGTGTTCTTCACCGCGTGCCTCATGTTCTCCTCCAAATGCCGGAGGTCGATAGCTTGGCAGAGCCCGACCAAGAAGGTCGTGGACATCAGCTTCAGGATCTCGACAGCCTCCGCCGTCTTCCTGGAAGAGATCAATCCCAGGGAGTTCACGTCCTGGTTGTGTTGCTCCGCGCTCTGTACGTGGTTGGTCACGGGATTTGCGAGGAACTGGAGCTCCGAGCAGTAAGAGGCCATGGCTATCTCCGCGCCCTTGAATCCATAGTCCAAACTCGGGTTCCTCCCTCCGGAGAGATTCGAAGGCAGCCCATTGTTGTAGAAATCGTTGACGAGCTCGGAGAACTGGGCGAACATGAGCTTGCCGATGGCGGCGATGGCCAGCCGGGTGTTATCCATGGACGTGCCAATAGGCGTCCCCTGGAAGTTGCCACCGTGGAGAGCCTTGTTCCGGGACACATCGATCAGGGGGTTGTCGTTGACGGAGTTGATCTCCCTCTCGATCATCTTGGTGGCGAAGCGGATGACTTCGATCTGAGGCCCCAGCCACTGCGGCGATGTCCGGAGGGCGTAGCGGTCTTGCTTGGGCTTCTGCAGGGGGTCGAGCTCGTGGATCTTCTTCGCCATCTTCATGTAAGAGCTGCCGTCGAGTATGTGCTCCATGATCGCCGCCGCTTCGATCTGGCCGGGGTGGTGCTTCAGCTTGTGCGTCAAGTGGTCGGTGTACTCCGGCTTCCCCTGCATCACCTCGCAGAACACCGCCGACATGACTTCGGCTAATACGGCGAGAATGTTAGCTTCGAAGAGGACAATTGAAGCCAATCCAGAGCCGACCGCCGTGCCGTTGACCATCGCCAGGCCTTCTTTAGGCTGCAACTTAAAGAAGCCGCTGGTGATTCCGGCGAGCTTGAAAGCCTCGGCGGCATCAATGGTTCTGCCGTCGGGGGTGATGGCTTTCGAGTTTGGCCTGCCTGTTATGATGCCGGCGATGTAGGATAGTGGCACGAGGTCGCCGGAGGCCGTGATTGTGCCTCGGAGAGGCAAGCACGGGGTGATGTTGCTGTTGAGCAGGCTGGTGATGGCTTCCATGATCTCGAACCGGATGCCAGAGTACCCTTGGAGGAGTGTGTTGATCCTGACCAACATGGCCGCCCTCGTCGCCGGGGCCGGCAATGTATTGCCAGAATCCAGCCCGGAACCGAATATTCCGGCATTGAGGAATCTGCAAGAAGGAAATTCCCATGAGTCAAATGAATCATGTGGTGGTATTATGATGCAACAACGTTCACATTTTTTTTTTTTTTGTTAGTTGAGCACGCAAACAAATGGCTCGAAATGCTCATCTTATAGCGAGGAAAATCTACAACTAGATGCATGTGTGGATACATCTCTCACACACCATCCATGTTGATGGTTATTTGGACATGGCGATGAAGAAACCAGTACTGGACAAGAAAGTTATGGCAAATGTTTTTTTTTATGAATAAAGATTCGTGTGCATGTGCATTGGACATCCCAACTCGCACCTAATCATAAATAGTGTTCTACCGATGAATTATAACAACCAATCGGTAGTGTTTTACCAATTAGATTATTGATACATTCAATCGGTAGATATATACCAATTGATTGATTTAATTAGTGTTCTACCGATGAACTAAAGGCTTGTTTGGCTCGCATTGCATCCCGCACGGAATCCGGGATCCAGAATCTGCGGTATCCACGGGAGCGGATACCGCGAACGGCGTCCGCTCCGATTTCGGTATCCGCCCTTGGCAGATTCCACTTCGTTTTGAAATCCGCCAGTGCGCTAAACGCCGAAATCCAAGAATCCGGGGGATTAGCTCTCATTCCATGCCGCCAAACAGGCCCTAGGTGAATCACATGCCCTTATCTGTGTACCCAAATCAACGTCCTTTTTTATTGTCTATGGTTAATTTCAAACCCCCCAACCACTCACAATATAAAGTAACACATTGCATTTGTAATTGGGTCATTGGTTACCAACTTCTTTAAAGAAAGGCTTTAATTATTCCAACAAAACTACACCAATCACATGAAACAGCAATTGATTTAGATCCAGGTTCTCTTATTTAGTCCCTGTCTTAAATGCCTGGGAGTCGGTTGTGAGTCCCTCTCTAACGCATCAAATCATTATTCCAGTTCTTGTACTGAAGCTTTAATTACTAACCAAAACAAACCGTATTTGGAATAAACTGCGTGAAGATCTAGCTAGATTCATGCTATTCTCTCAAATTTTAATTACTCGCACTGTGAAGGAAACTAATAAGGTCTTTTAAGGCTGATTGGCTGATCGAATTAATTGGAGACGGATCCAATTGGTCCTTTTTTTTCTATCTTTTTGAAAGAGTTCGTTCCTTTTTCTTTTCTTCTATCTCTAGAACCAATAACAAAATTGGCTTTCTAAACAGATAGATCCATTGACGTACGTAATTATTATAATAAAAAAAGCCAGCCAAAAAGTAGCTAGTGTATTTTGTTTGGACATATTTATAAGCAAGTAGAGCCAAAGAGTTGATACTCACCTAATGAGCTCATTCTGGAGGGCACCGCCCTGGTTGGTCCTCCGGTGAGAGGTGGCGCCGAAGCCGGTGGTGACGCCGTAGCTATCAGTCCCTTTGCTCATGCTCTCCATCACCCAGTCGCTGCTCGCCTTCACCCTCGGCCTCGCCGCCTCCGACAACTCCACCCTCACCCCCGACTCCCTCGCCGCGACTGCCGCCACCTGAGATATCGTCAACGTCGCCCCCTCCAGGGTCACCATCGACCTTCGGAACTCCTCCACCATCCCCTTAACCTCGTCGAGGTGGCTCCCGGTCATCGCCTCGGCCGCCACTCCCCAGTTCAAGGGATCCTTGAGGCAGAGCTCCTCCACCAACCCATCGGCATTGCCGTTCTTGTAGGTCTCCATGACTGGCTCCATTAACTCCACCGGAAAAAGAATGCTCCAAAAAAAAACTAGCTAGAAATCCTTCGAGCTCGAAGAATGAATCGAAAAACTAAAGACTACCAAGATGAGGGGATGAAGAAAAGATTAGAAATTTATCACGAAAAATTAGCTAGATGCTAGATTAGAGAGGAGACTTCGAGCTATTGCGATCGAAGTACGACTCCCTGAGGAAGAGGAGGGGAAGAGGTGGTGCTTTAAATAGAGAGGGGGTTGTTGGGAGAGCAGGGGTTGGTTGAAAGCGGAGGAGGACCGTCGGATGGCGGAGGGCATCACACGGCGTTTCGTGTGGACACGTGCTGGAACTAAGGAGCGTGACGCCTTGGTTTCCTACTCAGCCCGCGTGGCGGGGGTTGGTGGGAATGAACGGGGGATCTCTTCATACGGGTCGGATCACAATCCGATAAGGTTGTGGATCACAACTAAAATCAATTTTTGAGGATTAATAGAATTATTATCAAAGAACACCAAGATCTAGTTTAGGATATTCTAGCTTTTAACTGTGAAGACACAAATCATATGTCACTTGATAAAAATAAATGATAATAATAATAATAATGAGCTAAGATAATTGGATTTCCAAGACCCACAAGATATTATATATATATACTAGTATATTGCATGTGCCTCTGTTATGAATCTTTTAAATCGGACATTATTTTTCTAATAAATGGTTTTAATAACTACTTTTAAAATATTATTTTTTAAAATTTTCAAACGGGTGGTTTTAATATGTGGCTAATTGAACTCTCTAATAACTATTCACACTAAATTTTCAAATGAACGATTTTAATAACTATGATCTCTCTAAATATGTGACTAATTGTACCTTATAATTTCATTTTCAAATCAAATTAAATAATATCTTGATTATCCATGTATGACAAACCGGATAACCCACCCGATATATATATATATATATATAGATGTTTGTGTATTCTTAGCAGCCCTTGTCCTAATTAATGCTGGACGGTTGGGTCTCGTGCCAATTTGAGTCATCGACCACTTATCTGATCCTTATTTTTGTTGTTCCATAAGACAACCAAAAATATCAAACCAGTTATTGATGAGCACAATTATGAGAAGAGACCATCCAAACAAGATTGAAGAATTCCTATTATTGTTCGTAACCTATAAAGATATTTAGCCTAATTTATCATTTCTATAAAGAGTTGTAATTTTTGTATTAGTAGTTGAACCACTAATCCTTTTCATAATATTCCAACGGAGCACCCTTTCTATATTAGAATTAGCATTAAAACTAAAAAATGCTAAAGACGTGACAAATATAAAATGGGATTTATTCAGGAGATGACAGCTCTGGTCAACTCGGAATTAGTTACATATAATTTCGATTAATGAAGATTTGAATGTGCTTGCATGGCACCTTCCATGAAGGAACCCTGCTGACTGCTGTGATATTCCACAAAAGAGTGTTTGCTAGTCATCTGACTTCATTGGTCAAATCTTTACAACAATATCAATTCATAACTTTCATACCATCATCTGAGAAAGTTCAAGCAAAGTTTCAAGAAAGAAACAAGTCTTGCAATACAAACATAACTTATATGTGGTATCTGTATTATCTGTCCAAAAAAAAAAAGAAAAAAAAAAGAACCCTGTTATATAATGCAACATGGGAATTTAAAACTGCATATATAATTTAATCATGAAAAGAAAAGAAAAATAAAAAAAAAAAAGAAGGAGAAAAATGTCTTTCTGAAGAGTAGTTGAGCTAATTAGAGGTCAGTATCCATGGTGACCTGGAAACCACGAAATAAGTTGTGTATATCACAGCTCAACCATGTGGCAACTAACTTGATCAATTGATGAACAAACTCAAGCCACCAACCCAAAAAAACTCAGTCCAGTCAAAATCTCATGAGTTATATAAAAAATATATTCAAATCGAATCCCAAGTAAGATCCACAACTTAATTTTCTCTTATTAATCTATAAAAAAAATAAGACCCATCAAACTTGACTAATATAGAGTCATATAATAATTCTCTCTCTCTCAAAAACTATGAGAAGAAAGGGTGGGTGACCAAACGAAGACTAGCAATGGATGGTTGGTTGCTTGGTTGGTGTACTCTATGGTGTACTCTATGAAATAAGCTTCACCAACCCCACCTTGGAAAACCATATCAAAGTCTAGCACAGATGATAAGACTGAGAGAAACAAGAGACGAATATTCTCTACTTTGATTTAGGTATGACCAAAGGGAGCGTCATCTACCTTTCACCTAAAACTTCATCCATGAGTGTAGTGTAGAATGGGTCAGTTCTGCTGACCAGTGACCACCACCACCTCTCTCATTGCATGCAAAAGAACACAGTTGTAGCCTTGTAGGTCTAACTCGAGTCAAAATAGTAGAAAATTGAAACTAGGACTCGATGATTGGTTGCAATATAAAAGCAGGGCAAAGATTGACATGTTGTTTTGTAGTTGTAATCGGCAATCAAATAAGTTGAATAAGTTTTATATACATGCCTATTGGTAGTAGGCTACCGATAGGCATGTACAACCTATCAGTAGTGGGCTACCGATAGGCATGTACAATCTATCGGTAGTGGGCTAAGGCATGTACAACCTATCAGTAGTGGCCTACCGATAGGCATGTACAACCTATCGATAGTGGGCTACCGATAGGCATGTACAACCTATCAGTAGTTGGCTACCGATAGGCATGTACAACCTATCGGTAGTGGGCTACCGATAGGTTGTACATGCCTATCGACATGTATATGAATCGGTAGCGGGCACTATCGGTAGTGGGCTACTGATAGATTGTACATGCCTATCGGTAACCCACTGCCGATAGACATGTATATGAATCGGTAGCACATCTACCGGTTCAATACATGTGAAGTGCACATGCCACGTGGCATGTGCACAAATCGGAGCTCATAAAAGTTAGCATCTCAGCACATCAATGTCTTTTTTTTTTTTTTTTTGACAAATTAAGACCTGAGGTGAGGACACCTAGGTTGGAGAAACAAAATACGACAAAACAGGGTTTAGTACCCTAACACCAGGACGCCAGTCCTTAAAACTGGGCAGCCTTCTTAGCGCCCGCCTTCGTTAGCCGGTCCGCCTATCCATTGTCCTCTTTGGAGATGAACTTAAGATGCACTTCCTCAAACGAGGCAACAGCTAAGCAGAGTTGCTGAAGCCTTTCTATGAGATTACAGGGCCACCTTCTCCTCCCATGCAGGCACTCAACCAAGTCCTTCACATCTGTCTCAAACAACATTCTCCTAATTCCTATGCCTTTTGCTTCCTCAATGGCGAGTCCTATAGCAATGAGCTCCGCATCCTTGGCGTTGATGGCAAAGCCTCCTTTTATCTCCCAGGCGTGATCTCCTTCCTCATTCCTGTAGATGGCGCCAAAGCCGGCGAGTCCAGTGCTCGGGCAGAACGACCCGTCCGATTGGATTACAAAGATCCCCTGTCGCTGTGACTGGGAGTTGATGCCTTTCCTCCTGCTTATGGGATAAAACCTCTAATAAGTATCTTATGGGATAAAATATTTAAGATTCAACTCTTAGATACGAAAAACTATGATAGACATGTCTTTAACACGGCCCACCCCACCATATATAAGCTGATTGCCATCGATTGCAATGCATTAGGGGCCTGCAATATTAGTGTTGCCGATTGGTAGTCTGACTGACTGGTGTGTCTCACTCACGCCCCCACCCAGCAGCAGCAGTTCATTGAACACCTTTGCCTGCTTTGAAGCAATTTGCGTTGCGTCTCGTGCTGGTGCCCCACACCCCCGTCAGTCCATTATGGCATGTAGGATTCGGGTCGGGGGGGCTAACGTGGCCTTTGCTATGGGTTGGAGGCGGGGCCTTCGCCGGTGGTAGAGAGGTTGTTGGCGAACGGCGTCATCTCCGGCCATGGGGTCCTCGTCTGGGCAAGTGGCAACCACTACGTACGAAGTGGGAGAAACGGCGTCCCAACCGTGAGGACGGAGCTTGTGTTGGTGTAGATCTCCTTGTAGAAGAATGAACCCGGCAAAAGAACTCGAGCGTCGATGTCGATGGAAAGAAGATGCAAGAAGATGCTTCAAGGCGCGTTACGTCGTCGCTTTCCTTAAGACGATATTTGCCCCCACCACTAAGAATCTAGTGATGTGCACCAGGGTTGTAGCAAATTCGCCTCCAGGATACAATGAAGCCCGATCTTAGATCGATGTTTGACAAGATTATGCACTAATAAAGTCAAACCCGAACTTCCTTAATTGAGATTTCTATTCCAGCAATTTAGAAACTTGAAAACCTCCAAATAGAAGATGAGAAGAAAATAAACTGAATTTTTGGTGAATTCCAAAAGCATTTTCGGATTTGACATGAAGGCTATTTATAGAGTGAGGTAGTTATCACATGAGGAGGTGCCTTTGAAAAGGCACTTCTTCATGTTGTTTATATGCATGAACACTAATGAAAACATGTCTTTTCATGTTTAAACATGAAGAGATGCTTGTGAATAGGTGTATATTCATGAATGGATGCTTCATGAAAAAGTGTCTATTCATAAAAAACCAAAACCATATTTTGAAAAACTTCAACAGCTTGATGTCGTTGGGATCTCCGACAATTACTCGAAGGTGGGATAGGGATCAGGGGCCAGTGAGAAGGGGGAGAGACCGACAGAGAGATCGTGGGCCGTGGGTGGGTGGTGATGACGTGGCTGGCAGATTCAACCCTAGCTAGCTGTTCTCCATAAGAGACCTGCTTCTCCCACCCCCCCTGACACCGCCCCCTCCTTTGACACCCTCTTCCTTTCCTTTTATGCCCCGCCCTCTTCTTTTCCCTCTCATTCTCCGGGGTTTCTGTTTTCTTTTTTCTTAGTTTTGTTTTTGTTTAATCAGTTTTCTTTATTCATTTTTATCAATTTTATTCCTTTTTTTTATCAATTTTATTTTTCTTTCTAGATAAACAGTTTTTTTTATTATATGTTTGTAATCTTTTGTTTATTTTTTAGTTGTAGATTTTAAGAGTAATTATTTGTAAAAATTTAAATAAGCATAAAAATATGGATCAAAATAAAAGGTATATATATATATATATATGAAAATAACAAAAATACTAACAGTTAAAAAATGTATTGTGTTTTCTGAAAAGTCTCAGTGAAGAGTACATATAACAATACATAAAAATATATAAAAAAAATACAAATTCTAATCAATATTGCCTCTGAATTCGACTCTCGGTGCGCTTGGTGTTTTACCTATTACTCGGTACCACAAATGATCACGTGTCGTATGACGAGCGGCCCATCCTTTATTTTTGTACGATGAATGTTACCATCAGCACGTTGGAATGGGTGCTACAGGGTAATGAGGATATAAGAAAACTTACACGAAGTGATTGCCATCATGAACAATAGCTATTTCTCGACGTTCTTGATTTGGAACTGGAAGAGCACTTAATGGCAAGTGACTAAAACAACTCCTAACATTCAAACCAAATGAAATTTGAAATTTGAGATTTTTTATAATTTTAAAATTTAAATTTTATGATTTAAAATTTGAAAATTTTACAATTTTAAATTTTTATGATTTAAAATTTGAAAAATTTACAATTTACAATTTTGAAGTTTTTAAGATTTGAAATTTTTACGATTTGATGTTTTAATAAATTGAAATATGAAGAGGTGTTTTGAAAAGAGTATTTTAGACTTTTTTTCTCCAAAATGGATCAAATACCCGAAACTTCTTATGGCCGGTCTAATTGCCGGATTGGATCTAAACAAAGGACTCCCGGTCCCTTTCCCCGAGAAATAATAAACAAAACTAATTAAAAAATAAATAAAGCTAATAACAAAAAACAAAACTAAATAGAAATTAAACAAAACTGAAAAGAAAAAAAAGAAACCCGTAAACAAGGGGAGGGAATTTAAACAAAACTGAAAAAAGAAAAGGAAAAAAAAAGAAACAATGAACACAAACACTAGGGGTATGATAGTAAATGCTCAGGGGGACAGCCGGAGGGGCGGTGTCATGAGGGGTGGGAGAAGCAATTTGCTCTCCATAAAGACCTGGATTTGGTGTGGCATAGAAAAGGCTACGTCGGGCCTCCCAGATCCTCATGGTCAGTCTGGTGGTGAGCAACAGTGTAAACGTGTCTATCAATCACAGCATTGATAATTTGATACACCCCTCCGGGCCTCCCCTGGCCTCCATGTGAAAATATGCTCTCTTTTTTGTCCACCACGCAAAACCCGTGTAGCGTAGCTTGTCAAATCACATCATCATGAGGATTGTTTATAGCGTGTATCATGAAGTTTTGTGTCCTAAATTGTTGCATGAGCAGCAAGACCTTGATAATTGGCAGGAGTGAGGAAGCAACCCAAAATATACTAAACGCTCAATCCAGACTACACTCTTCAGTCTATAAAAGAGCCAACAACCGTATCATTCTGGGAATCATGCATCGACAAGTATATAGTCTGTCTAAATCGAAACAGGATTCCGTAATGCAACATTGATGTGAGATGCTGACACACATGTAGTTACTGTACAGAGTGTGATCGATCTATGTTGCTCCTGCTCTCAAGGGCGGAACATATGGCACCGCATCGGGGAAAAATACAAGACAATTGCAGAGCGTGCAGCAATAAAGTATATGACTCCCATTCAGACTAAACCGCTAATGTCTATAGACCACCATTCACCCAAGTACATGTAGATTCTCAGATATTTTGTTGCTACTAAATGGATCATCAAAGAGAATTTTCAATAGATCCACTGCCAACGCGATCACAGACAACACCTTCACCTCTCAGTTCTAATGACTTTTCAAAATGAATTTCGAAATAGATCTGCTCCAAATACCAAGACTTTTCAAGATGAAGAAAATCGATTGACTAGGAAACAGAAGAATGATAAGAACTTCACACTTTAGATCTCTTACTAGCTAAGTGATAGCCATTTTTGTTTGCATAAACCATCAATCAACTTAAATTGCCAACCAGAACCAAATCAGGAGGACAAATGTCAACTGTATTAATTTAGCAACCACATACGACACATAAATAGCTTTTCCAAGCTTTCGCTGAAAGAAGCTTCACAGTTAGAGAAATAGTTACAAAATGACCATACCATGAAAAGCTCTTCACAGTTAGCATATAAATTGAAGCACGCCAATGGACCTGAATGAAGAAGAAATCAACAGTGAAAAGAAAAGCCTTTGCCATCATAATTTCATAGTCAGCTGACCTAGTGAACCTATTCCAAGGTATGCCTTTCATGCTCTTATTACATGGAGAAAAGCTTTTGCTTCAGGTAGCTGAAAGAAGAAACTATCAATTAATGACAGTAAACTATCAAGATTGGATAGCAAAACAAATGGAAAAAAAAAAACAAGTGAAAATGAAGAGCTTTAATCGGAAGTCCAGCACAAACTATGACAAAATCCCAGGACAAGAGTCGCCTTATCGATTAATAAACCAGTCAAAGCGCCATTAGATCAGTAAATGACAGATAAAATGATACCATAAACAGACAGGACAGGACAACACAATCAATGACACGAGAAATAGCATCGAATGTACATGAACAGTGGTGATATGCATTTGCTTATGATAAAGTACAAGGGTAATGGCACCAACACATAATTTCCAACAGACCGGAAATCTACACAAATAAACCAGAGAAAGAAAATAACCACATGTGATATTTTCAACTTATAATGTGATTCTCTTCCTAGCAGCCAGCCAATTTTCACCTCGAACTTGAATTGTCAAGAATTAGCTCTCAAAGATATCAAGCACCTAATCTAGCCTAGTTTCAGACAATTAGAGCACATTAGAGCACAGTAGCTCCTTTCCCCCCTTCTAGTCTCCCACTCGTTCAAATTTCATCACCTAATTTGACCAAAATCAAGCATGTGTTCTTCCAAGGATCTCTAAGATCTAGAGATAATTACTTGGAAAGTTGTGTCAAGTGTGTGTGACTGCAACAAAACAAGTACACATTTTACCCATAAGGCCCCATTTATACCATAGTAGCATCAAGTTTCAGGTATTATAAAAGAAGCATGCCACTATAATAGATTCATTGAAAACGCCCAAGAACCAAATTTTCACATTGCTAAGATGCTAGTATCTTGATCCTCTCCACTCGGATATGTCCGCTATTCCCAAATTGAACGCTAATTAATGAGTATAGCATTCAGTCAGAATAGGAGGAAGAGGCTCACCTGTTATAGAACTGGTTCGCCGATCTGGAACCATTGTAGAACACAAACCACAACAACACCAGTATCAACGCGTCTACTTGGGCGTCAAAGAAATCCAAATCAACATAATCGAAAGGAAACGTATGGGCAATGACGAATTGATAGATAGATAGATAGATAGATAGATAGGGACACAAACTAAACTGAGCCAATAGAAATGAGTAGCAAAAATCTAGACACGACTATTGGAATCGAATCAAAAAACCCTAATAGGATGGAAATGGATATTGAAGATGAATCTCTCCCACCAATCGAGCATGTAGAGTCCCATGGTGACGTTGTAGAGATGGATCTTCCTCTGGATCCAATTCATCGATACGATTCGATTCGATGCGATGCTGCTGTTCTGGAGATGGGGACGATTTTTAGATTTACTTTTTTATTAGCTCGCAGAAAGAACTCGAGATTTCTACGACGGATAAAAATTGAGAATTTTTTTCTTTCCTGTTTTGGTCCCTTAGATTCGTTTTTTCCCACTTTAGGCCTTTCACCCAGCTTTTATTTATTTATTTATTTATGAACTTGAATGTCCCTTTATCCACGCTTATTTTCAAGTATTTAAGTTTCGAATTTCAATTAAAATTAAGGTTATAGATATGACGCAAGAATCTATCACAATGCAATATTCGAAAGCTATGACTATATGTGTGAGGTGATATAAAAATAACTAAGCGCATTTAAGTCCATTAAAAGAGAGAAGAGGTTCTAGAATGCTAAGAAATAAAAAAAGAGTATTAAAATGCAGAAGATGAATATTAGGGGCGTCCAAAACAGCGAAAAGAGGAAAACAGAAAGAAAAAAAAAACTGCTAATTGATTGGAAGTTGGAACCAACGCGACCTGAGCTATTTTAACGGGTCAAAACCGGGTAAGCCCACCGACCTGTCAACCGAACCTAAAATAGGCTATGGCGGTCCGCAACACGGGCCCATTCCATTGGTAGGCCGGTGGCCACCCACGCTGCTATTCTTTGTTTTTTTTTGTTTTTTTAATACAAGTTGAGCCAAATGACTAAAATAAAACACAGTCAAGAACTACTGTAGCTGGCTGCTAATGCTAGTACATATGTTAGTTAAAATAATGACTAACTAATAAATGATCGACAGTTGGACATGTAAGCAAAACAATAATAACCGATGTATATACGACTTCATCGTCCAATACAAATGGACGATCAAATGTTGATATGCAAGAAAGCATCATCGTCCAAATGCCATTGAGGTATGTGTAAAGTCAAGCCATCGGTCAAAGACAATGAAGAAGCTGGTGAAGGACGATCATCGACCAAAAGCTATGACGAAACAAGTAAGCAAAAGCTATCAAACAGAAGCAATTACAACATGTGCAAGTAAAGATCATTAACTACGTGTAGCCATGACGTGTACAAGCAACAATCATTGATCATCCGTGATTATGACGTGTGTAATGAAGGATCATCAGCCGCATGTGGTCATTAACTAAGAACTGAACGTGGGGACGCAGTTATGGTGCAGTTGCAACACGATCTCCTATATTTGCGGCATGATCACTCAAAGGGGGAACGGTTATTAGCAGTATAATATAAATATGTTTTTTTCACTACTATAATCCCTCTGACACTTTTGTAACCAGCTTTCAAGCATGGATTCTTACATTCTTTTCGTATCTGTAAGTTCTTTTAATTAATGGAGATTGTTTGGTTTATTTATTGCTTTTTTTCTTTCTTAGATCAGTTTAGTTAATGTAGTTTACTAATCTTAGTCTCTTTCCAATAAATTAACTTAGGATCATTGAAGGATTAATCTAGTTTTACTTTAGATTTAATTAGTTTAGACTAACTCTTAGATCAAGTTAAACTAGTTTAGTTTAAATAATCCTAATTCCTTTCCAGTAGAATAAATTATGATTTATGTAAGATTAATATAGCTTTACTTTAGATTTATTTAGTTTAAAGTGCTTTTTATCGTTTTTATGGTTCAATTAGTTGATTTAGATAATCTTAGTCTTTTAAATAGATTAAATTAGGCTTAATCTATGAGTAATCTAGGTTTATCTTTGCTTTCTTCGCCATTATACACTTAAATATATTTTAATTGAGTTTGATCATATTTTCCATTTAATTTGACACCTCTCTTCGAATTGAGTGTTCGAATGAGTTGAACCTAAACACGTCCCTGATTTTGACATTTGGACTAGTTTGACCATTGCCGGTCAACGGCAGGATTTCCTCCTCAATATTTTTTGGCACACCCAGTGGAATCATGTGTAAAATTTTATGGAAAGTGGTCAAATCGGACCTGACGGTATGGTCGTTACCCGTAGTAGACTAGATACTCATAGTAGTGGTGGAAACGTCGATCATGGCGATACCCCACATGTGAAAAATGTTCATGTGCCAATCGACCAGTCACCTATCGTCCAGCCACCGATCGTTCAACCTCAAGCAGAATATCAGGAAAGAACGATATATCATAGCTCTGAACAAGGTGAACCATCGATCAGAAATGGACAAGATTATGAGACTATAATTGCTAGGACTGCACATATGATGATCCATAAAGCATTGCATGCTAATAATCAACAAATGACCAATCATATCGCTTTAGCTTTAAAACCTTTTGTGAAGACCATGCAAAACTTCATAAATGTTACTATGTCAAGTACAAATAATGATCATAATAGGCCGATTGGTGTTAATGTCCCTAATATCGGCCAAAATACCAATGCCAATAATAACACTCATGTTAATGACAATGGTCAAGGATTCCCGCCTAACACGATAATAGGGCCGGAGAATTGCATTGTATATGTTTTGTTAAACAATCTATCGACCAGTCAAATCAGGAATGGTCAAAATGACCAATAACGTAAATTACCAAGATCCATTCTGCTGCTAACGCTAGTACATCATTACAAATCCAAAAAATCAAGTACTGGAACACCTAGACCAAAACAGGGCAATAGGGTTAGCCCTCCCAGCACCAAAATACAATTCACATGTCACAATGTGGCGGTAATATCTATAGCATTGGTTGTTTTACGTGATAACAACATTTGAGGTGTTATTGCGATGCAACTCTACTAGCCAGTAGTCCTTAGTAAAAGATTGTCTAGTTGATTTACGCCTCCGGGTTTATCTTTTCAAAAAAAGAAAATAACTCAACTAGCCGGTGTGGTGCGCCAACCACACCCTTATAAATATAGATATCATTCTTACGTAATTTCCCTGTTGTCATCATACAGAATTATTGATCAGTAACATGCATGACAGTCAAAGATTCAAAGTCTTTTGTAGTCTTATTGGATCACAAGAGTACTGCCATGAATATAATAGGTAAACACTATGCATACATATACCCTGACAACTTCACCAATTCCTTCCCCCCACCCAATCAAGGGTCAGGCTCCCTAAAAAGTCACCCTTTTAAAAGAAAATGTTATGTCTTTTATAATGGGAAAGGAAAGTTTTTCTCCTGGCCAACAAGAGAACATGGGTAGAACATGGGTACGGACCCAAACGACCAGTAGTGTCGCTTCTTTCTCTATCCCTGCATTTGATTTGGGACCGGTCACTTCCCATTCGTCATTCTCTTTTTTTTTTTTGCTAAATTATGTATTAGTACCCTGTAGTTTTGGTCAACTTTTTATATGGTCCATGAACTTCAATTTCGTGACATTGAGTCCCTCGATTTTGTTTTTGGTTCTCATGTGGGCCTTCACCCTAATTTCCGTTGATTAACTAACGACAAAAGGGGTCACATGCGCCGCACGTGACCCCCTTCCGTCATGATCGGCTGTGATGGCCTCGACGAGGACTTCCTCTTGGGGGTCGCGGAGGAGGGCGACCACGTTGGCTCCGGCCTCCTCCAGCACCTTAGCGAACTCCCTTTGCCGATCGTACAACGGATCCCCTTTGAACCCTACCACCAAGCACCTCGGTATCACGATCTTCTCACCGCCGGCGGCAGCCATGGATTTCACCAGGTTGGAGTACTTGTGGTAGGCCATGTTGGCGCCGGAGCTGCTGCCCATGACGCAACAGCGGGAGAAGTCCCCGTGGCTCGCGAGCTACGGGTCTCCAGCCGGGTTCTTGGCCTGGTCCAAGACCCATAGGAGAGCCGCCGTCCCGTCGTCGTAGGCCGCGGGAAGGCGGCTCTCCGGCGCGAGGCGGTAGTCGAGGGCGACAACGATGGCCAGGAGCGAGCTCGTCATTTGCTCGCAGGACGGGTGGTAGATAACCGAGTCGGCGCCGAAAAGCACGAATCCGCCGTCGTGGAAGAAGACGACGATGGGAAGCTTGTGGGAAGGGGGAGGGTTGGGGCGGTAGATGCGGAGCCAGGTGGCGTGGGCGGGGTTGAGGGGTACGTCCTTGCAGTGGACGAGGGCGGCGTTGGGGTTGTCGTCGCCGGTGGGGGGAGAGGTGGGGATGGATGGGCGGGTTATGGTTCCGTCTGGGTTCTCGACGATTGATGACGGGGAAAACTTAACGATGTTAGTTAACTGACGGAAGGGGGTCACGTGCGGCGCACGTGGCCCCTTTTGCCGTTAGTTAGTCGACGGAAATTGGGGTGGAGGCCCACATGAGAACCAAAAACAAAATCGAGGGACTCAATGTCACGAAATTGAAGTTCATGGACCATATAAAAAGTTGACCAAAACTACAGGGTACTAATACATAATTTAACCTTTCTTTTTTTATGAGTTGAGTCAAATGACTCGTATCTATAATTTACATCACTGCCAACTACAATGAATTACAACCAATAAACTTGACCTATAAGATCCCAGCCAACCTGACCGGACCCTCATCCTTAACTCAATCAAAGGTGGTGTCATGGAGTCGACACCATCGAGCCACAACATCGGCCTTATCAACACAACTCCGCGGGGCATATAGAAACAAAATACAAACTCAAACCAAAGAACCATCGACCGAACATCCCGAGCTAGTCTTGTCACCTCCAGGGCCGGCCCTGAGTTTTCCTGGGCTCAAGGCGGAAGATAAAAACAAGGCCATGCGACCTTCTAAAATACATTAAAAAAAATTTCACTTCGAAAACAAACTTTAAGATAAACATATATTATTGAAAAAAAGTATAGCATTGTAATTCATCAAATAGAAAAACCACTTTATCACGTCAAATATAATCTAGCAATCTCAATACAGTTTAACAAAATATTATACTAAATTCAAATGAAAATAGAAAACTTATAAAAACCAAATTTGTTGCTACTGAAAAATCACCATTTTTGCATTATTGGCAGCAAAAGTTTCAACCAAACTTGTGTAGTCAAGTTTGTCAATCAATTCATTTTCAATCGATAAAATAGCTAAATTGTTCAACCTTTCCTGTGACATGGTTGATCGAAGATAATATTTGATCAACTTCAGTTTTGTGAAACTTTTACTATATATCATATAAGACAGCTTCATAAACCAGTTTTTTTTTAACACTCCAATTCTCCCCGTTTATATAAGAACCGAAAAGTGAAACAGAAGCGTATAACCTGCAAGGGGTGCTAAATAAACCCTTGCTCTCAACATCGCATCATTGTAGAAACAAAACTCAATTTATGCTGATGATAAAGACAAAAAGAAATTGAACAAAAAAAAGATGTCATAACATATGGAGTACTTCATCGCACGCCAGAGTAAGAAATTTCAAAATAAATTCGAGTTGAAACTAGAAACAACACGGTGCAAAGAAATTAAGATGCTAATAAATCAATTTTAAAACACAATCAAAGAACAAGATGAGTAAATGGAATGAGTATGGCGTAGGAGATGAACAATTCTGGGGGCCCAGAAATTTTTTTCCTAAGTTAATATATATATATATTAAGAAAAAAAAATTTTGGGCCCCCCAGAATTGGGGGCCCAAGGCGAAGGCCTTGCCTCAGGGCCGGCCCTGGTCACCTCCTTTGGCCATAACCTTGTGACATTCAGGATATCCATGACAACATAAGAGTCTAGCTCGATGACGATACGGTTCTCTCCCCACGTCGTTGTTGTCTTCAAAGCTAAGTGGATCACCTTCATCTCTACCTTTAGAACTAAGCCTGCTACAACTGCTTCTCCTCTAACCCATTGTAGCGCCTCGCCTCCATCCCTAGCAACCACCCCAATCGCAGCACATCCCGACGAGGGATCCCTTGAAGTATCACATTGTATATACAAGCCTCCATCTTCCCGTAGCCTCTTCATAATCTCTGCTGTAGAGCTGCTCTGCGGCAAGTTAAGCGTCTCCTCTGTATTGAAAAACCTCCAAGAAATGCCCATACCTACACAAGGAGACCCATTTTTGTTTGAACATGATCACAATATATATATAGCTCCTTTGTCTGCTTCTTGTTGCAGCAATTACTACCCCAAAAGAAAGAGAGATCAGCTAGCTTTGGGAGAGAGAGAGAGAGCTCCGCGGCGTCCTTCTCAGATCTAGTCGCCGGCGAGCCCTTTGCGTCGAGGCCCTCCTCCGCCTCCTCCGAGAAAGAGAGATCATCTAGCTTCTCCTCAAAGAAATGCTCCATGTCCGAGGCAGAGGCATCTAAGGGGGGCGGCAGAGGACCTCTCACCGGACGCTCCTGGGCGCAGGTCGCTGGGGGTGGGGGAAGGCGACATGCTGCCATTGTTGCTGAGGGTGTCAGAGCAAATGTTCTGCAATCTTCAGATAGGTTGGTGTTTGATGAGACGGAGTTGGAGGAGAGTGCAAAGAAATGGGAATTCTCGCTCTTCGAAAAATTCTCCGGCGGGCGGATGGAGCTGGGTTTTGTAAGGGAGAGATTGTCAAGCCTATGGCGCACTTCTGCACCTTTCACGGAGGCAGACATGGCACATGGGGTATACATCATCAAGTTCAGTTCGCTGGAGGATATGACGATAGTGCTCTCGGGAGGGCCCTGGATGGTTGCCGGGAGGATGCTATCGCTAATTAAATGGAGGAGGGGTTTCCGGCCATCACCGGAGGCCTTTGACCGGCTGTTGGTTTGGATGTGGTTCTCGGACCTACCATCAGAAATGTATGAGAAGAAATACTTGGTGGAGTTGGCCACTTCGGTTGGAACCCCCATTGCTATAGACTACTGCACTAGTACGGTGGAAAGGTGCAAATTTGCACGGGTGTGCGTCGAGATAGATATCACAAAACCGGTGAAAACAGGGATGACAATAGGAGCAGGGGAGGTAGGCGTAACTCCTGGAACATTCTTCCAGAAGTTCTCCTACGAGGATGTTCTGATTTGTGGGAAATGTGGGAGGATGGGACACAATCAGTCTGAGTGTAAGGCCATAGATCGAATCGAGAACAAGGGTGTGGCTAGGCACGACGAGGGAGGTGTGGGGTCACAGATGTTGGCCGCAAATCCGTCCATGAATGGGCAGGAGAGTCCGGCTGCAGAAGAAAGGGCGATGGAGGGCTGGAAAGAAGAGGTGGAAAGGCAGAGGGAGGTCGGCTTTGGAGGGGACTGGATCTCTGTGTCCAATCTCCGTCGTAGGAAGAGGAAACTTGGCCGGGATCTCGTCGGAGAGAAGGCCCAGAGGAAGGAGGGGGGGGAAGACGATGGGGCAGGTGGGACCATTGGGAAATGTGCAAAGAAAGGGAAAAGGGAAAGTTACTCAGACGTACGTACCTGTGATAAAGGCAAGAGAGGACTCTCCAACCTCTCTGTCGGCGGCAGGGTGCTCTCAAAACACTGCACTTGCAGGGGGGTGGATGATGGAGATGGGAGAAGATCGCGAATCTTCTCCAAAGCTGGCGTCTGGGGAGGATGTGTTGGGAGAAGATATTATGGGAGATATTGAGGCTGTGACCAGGGCTTGTATAGAGGCTGAGGTGGCGGTTGCTAATCAACTGGATAGTGGGCCGAGACCTTCACCAAACTTTGATGGGCTGATACATACACTTAAACCCAAAAGGGCCAATCGTAGTTGAGACTAAATCTACTGGGAGGGCCCAACATGGTCAATCAAATGAGCCATTCCCAGACACGTTGGTTTGGGCACATGGTGAGTGCACCCAACGGTTGCTAAGAGCCATGAACGTAT
>OY986964.1:189956-628725 GCA_963920575.1 Narthecium ossifragum | reverse complement strand
GGGCCGGGTATGTTTCGCCTCCGTAATTGTTGGCTAAGCGACCCGGGGTTCGGTGCTCTCGTGAGTAGGGCATGGGCAAGGGGACATCACGGGAATTTACAGTATATCCTTCAGATGAGAATGAAGGAAGTTAAAAATGGAGTCAAAGGGTGGGGTGGACAGGAGAATCAGAACCTTGTGAATCAGCTATCTCTCATGGGCAGTGGGCTAGAGGACTTGTATCTACGGGAGGAGGAGGAGGACCTCTCCATTCCGGACCAATAGCTTATGTGATGTATGGAGAATAGGTACACTGCGGTTCTCCATCAGCAGGAGGTATCTAGAGCACAGTCAGGAAGATGCAAATGGCTGGTACAGGGGGATGAAAATTCAGAATTCTTTCATCAGATGGTCAATGCCAGCGGTCATAGATCACCGGTGAAGGAGTTGGTTATGGCAGATGGTTCTGTTATTGAATGTACAAAGGTTATGGGAAAGGTGTTCTCTGATTTTTACTCACAGTTGTGGGAGGATCCGGGTGGGGAACAGGGGACTTTGCCTCAGCTTCCCAGACTCTGCCCGGACATGGCTGCGAACATGGCGCGGGCTGTCACGAAAGAGGAGATTAAGGCTGCTGTGTGGGGAATGGGCCTCGGCCGCTGCCCGGGACCAGATGGATTCACGACAGAATTCTTCAAGACTTTTTGGAATCTGGTGGGTGACAGTGTATGCGAGGTTGTGGGAGGGGCCTTCACCACGTGCCGGATACCATCGGTATGGGCGGAGACATTCATATCACTCATACCAAAATGCAAATTTCCGAGGGTGGTGAAAGACTTCAGGCCAATCAGTCTATGCAACACCCTGTATAAGATTGTGGCGTCGGTATTGGTGAATAGGCTGCAGGAGGTACTACCAGAGCTGGTGGGCGCCGAACAGTCTGCCTTTGTTTCAGGCCGGGCTATTCAAGATAACGTTGCTACTGCGCAGGAAGTCTTGCACTCTGTAGAGAAGGTTACATATGGACAAGAATTGATGGCTCTTAAACTCGACATCCGCTCGGCCTATGATTATGTTCGCTGGGCCTTCCTTGAGGATACGTTGAGGGCAATGGGTTTCCATGGGCAGTGGATACAGTGGATCATGATGTGTGTGACCTCACCAGTATTTGCCTTCATTCTCAACGGCGAAGTGGTCGGGAGGGTTGTGCCACAAAGGGGTCTCCGCCAAGGCAACCCACTCTCACCCTTTCTTTTTGTCTTAGTGCAGGTACCACTCTCAGTTATCCTTTCGGATGGGGTGCATGGCCTCTGTGGGCTGCGGTTTCGTCAATCGCATGTTCGAGTAACGCATCTCCTTCATGCGGACGACTGTTTCATCACCACGGAGGCTTCCGTCGCAGAGGCTCAAAAGATCATTGATGTGTTCACCATACATGGGGAACGATCTGGTATGGAGCTGAATAATGCAAAGTCTAGCGTGAAGATATCTCCAGCGGCCTCGGCCGAGCTAAGGAGTATTTGTCTACGTCTCCGGATGACAGAATCGAAGCAACCGTGGAGGTACTTGGGTGTGCCGGTGGATGGGAAAAGGTTGCGATCACGGGATTTTGTCTACCTCTTGGATGCGGTCCAGGAAAGGCTACAGAGGTGGTCATCAAAACGTCTGGCCTTCCCGGGCAGAGTCACCCTACTACGGCATGTCATTCAGGCGTTGCCTGTGTACACGCTCTCTTCGACCCAGGTTCCAAAAGGTGTGCTTCGCTCCATTGACAAAATGGGTAGGGCATTTCTTTGGGAAGGAAAACGCTCCGGTGTATCGGTGGTTAGCTGGGGTCGGCTCTGTGCACAAAAGGAGGATGGCGGCCTATCACTTAAAGATATTGTGCTTTGGCAAGACGCACTGCGAATGGTTCGTGCCTCTAAACTACTTCTGGAGGAGGATTCATTATGGAAGAGGGTGGTTGCGGCGAAATACCGATGGAGAGGGGTGCTACCAGCTAGCCGGCCAAGACAGGGGTCCTCCATGTCATGGCAGGCCGTGTGTAAAGCATCGGGGTTACTGCGTCTTGATCTGAGATGGTTTGTGGCGAGGGAGAGCAAAGTGAACGTCCTCTCCGACTGGTGGATACTAGACCTCCCTCTTGATAGGAAACCGACCTTTGTGAATGTGCAAAGGATATCGGAATCCACTCATGTGGGGGAGCTGATATATGGACATGGGCAGTGGCGCAGACGATTGTTGCAAAGGATGTTCTCCCAAGACATTGTCGACGCGGTGGTACTCACTCAGATCTCTGTGGGTGAGCGAGGCGATGCACCGGTGTGGTCACGTACGCCCGGAGGGAAGGTGAGCTCTAAATCTTCTTATCTAACTCTATATGATCGGGAGAAGCATGGCCGAGGGGAGTGGAACTCCGACCAGAGATGGGACCACATTTGGCACGGGCCTTTTGGACCAAGGATTAAATCCTTTTTGTGGAGGGTCCAACATGGGAAAATCGCGACGAGGGCTGCCTTATCCAGATTTCAGCTTGTGCAGGATGAGTTGTGTCCTAGATGTGGGTCGGCTGAAGAAACTGTTGAACATTGCCTCTTCTCTTGTGCATTTTCGAAGGAGGTTTGGATCAAGGTGTTCATGAATGATGCTAACGTCCTGCAACATCAAGGTTGGGTGGATTGGCAACGTCTACTGAGCTCTAATGACAGGTCCGAGGCCTCTTGCATGAGGAAAGCGAAACTGGGCTACGGTATGTGGAGGCTATGGAAGCAGAGAAATAACTTGGTATTTAGGGGGGAGGCTTCGAACCCGGATGCAGTTGCTCGAGGGGTTGTTTGGGGGGCGAAAGAGTGGATCTTGGCCAAAGGAATGCGTCGTAGGAACAACCCACAACTAAGGGAGGGGTTCCTCTTGGTACAGTCCGATGGATCCTTTGTGGGAGCGGGAGCTGCAGCAGGAGTTGGAGTCATATGCTTTGAGGAGAGCTCCCAGGTCTCCTGGTGCTTGACGGAAAGTATAACTGTCTCTTCGGCGGTGGAGGCGGAGCTCGTGGCTTTTGTGCGAGCATTAGAGGTGATTCTGTCATTGGGCCCTTGTCGGGTAGTTTTTGAGTTGGACTGCAAGGATGTGGTCGGCTATGTTAATAGTTGGTATTCCTTGCCCGAGCCTCTGAGGAACATGCTTCAGCGGGCGTGTTGGTTGGCGGCTCAGATCACGGAGATAGTTGTGTTGTATGTACCTAGGGACTGTAATACCTATGCGGACTACCTAGCAAAGGGCGGTAGGTTGGGTTCTATGAGTGGGTTTTGGTGTAAGGGATCTGGTGTGTCACCGCTAGATTTCCTAGGTTGATGTAAGTGGCTTATGTTCTTAGCTTCGACTTATCTCTTCGAAAAAAAAAAATTACTACCCTCCTTCCTAAGAAGTCCTGATCCACTATTATCATAATATTGCTTGCCAGCTTTCATGCATGGCTTTGGGCAGCATATTTTTATGAAAGGAAGTAGGGAGGCTTTTGAAAAGGAGCAAGCCTCTCTTTGTAGCCACTTGGTGATCATGGATCTGTCCTTCTCTTTCTCCTCTTTACCTCCTTAAATTGAGCATGCATGGCTAAAGGGGATATCACATAGCTGATAAGGTAGTATTGATTATTGAACCACGGGTCCACGGTTAAGAGACAATAAAATATGGGTTACATTTGGTTTAATGATCCATATCTCTTTATATATAACAGTATCGTTATAAATAAACAATCAACCTTATAAGGAGCAATAACGGTTAACCTGCATTAATTCATATCCCCTAAATTTCTTTATATATATTCTCTAAGTTTGCTTTATATAAACCTGCATTAATTCATATCAACCTAAGTTCTATTAATATTATCTTATGTAATATGCAAAACTTATATTTATTTTATATACCCTAAGTTAGACTTATAATATTTTATATTTTATTGGCTATATTTTATGGTGACAGTGAACAAAAAGCTATGACCAACTTTCGAATCCTGGATCACCTACAGGTCAACACAGCCGTCTAACCAGACAAACTACATGAAGTTTGTTACAATTTTATATTAACAATAACTAAAAACTGTGCCATGGGCACATGTGAGTACTAGTCATATATATTGTTCTACTTGAAATCTATGTGAAGGGGAGTTATCCTATGTAGAGCCTACGTGACAGGGGGAGGCTCGTGGGGGGATGAGAGAGTCAGTGGGGGAGAGAGGGGGGGGGGCTAGTGAGGATTAGGAGAGTGGGGAGAGGATCGTTATCCTACTATGTGACAGTGGCCCACTAGTAACCTTATATGAGACGTGATTTGATTTAAGTTGAAAAAACTAAAATTAAACTTCCATTTTAGTTACGAATACACAGCAAATCTCTTTTTTTCTTATTTTAATTAGATGAGTCTATTACCTATAAGAACAAATGCCTTATTATAACTTACATTGGGTCTCAACACTTGAGATCCCTAAGCTCTTACTTGTACAGCATGTAAGTGCAAAGCCCCGTCAATCTTATAATATATGCATAGCCTTCACTGAATGTGCGTGCTTCTCTAGAGAGTGAAATGAAATTTCTGATCACTTCGCTGATGGTAGCAATTCGTAATTATATAAGATACGGATGTATAACTCATACACGCACGACCCCTGTGTTTGTTTCACCGTATATAATACAAGGATGTCTGACTTATATATTGTATAATCTAAACAACAAATAGCTCATGAATAACTTTTAATAGCATACAATGTTTTGTGTAGCCTGGGATACGATTGTATAAAGATAAGGACAATGACGATGCTTTGAAAAATAAATAATACAATAAGTTTTATATAAAATTATATCCATGTATTTAAATATAATATAAAATTATACGACATTCAATGTATGTGAAAACTATTATCCTATATTACTGAGCACCAACGGCGTATGCATTGAAATGTCAATGTATAATTTCAAACCTAATCCCTTTTTCATATGCTCGATGGAAGGCCATTATCTTAATGAGCATGACTTAAACGCCCAGCATCATCAACAAGGAAGGGGGATACTATACTGGAAGTCACGGTCGATGCTATCGTGATGCCACGTGACGTGCGGGCCGGCAACCAACATGGCCATCAGCACCTCAGTAGTAAAAACCAATCGAGTAACGTAAGTGCACTCGTTCGCACTTTAACCACTTCCACTCATTCTTTAGTCAAATTCCAGCTATGCATGGTTCTGCTTGTGCACAGAGATCGTGTCACAAATAAAGTTTTTTTTTTATTTTATTGAACAAATATACGCATACACGCTTGAGGTGACGCCCAAATAGTAGAATGGCGTTGCGAGTCACGTCAATTGCTATCAGATTTGCATTAAAATATCTCATTTATCAATGAGCTACTTGAAAAAAAAGAAGAAGGAAATTTGACTCAATAAACAATTTTTTCTTTTTTTTTTTGTTTCTAACCAATAAATAGCAACATTTTTTGTTCACTTTACCCAAATTATAATCCCCAAAATCGTCACCTAAAGCGTCTAAAAGGACTCCATTTCCAGACCATGAAATTGACCACACACGCCCAGACCTAGACGCCGCCAAGCAGCCCACCGGCCGAATCGGTAAACCAGTAACACCGGGGTCGCGTCATGACGGAGGCCACTGTTGACTTTTCCTCCCATGAGGAGATGACGGCAGCAGTGGATTGGTTTGGATTGATCGACGGATCGATCTAACCTCTCATATTTGCAATGGATTTATTGACCGATCGATCCATCTCTTGGAGTCCGATCGATCCAACTTTGAAAATAACCAGACAGAAGGCACCTATTATTGAACGGCAAGGTCGGATCGATCGGTCGATCGATTCTTCTTCGGGATTTTGAGTTTTTTTGGGACGGATCGATTGCTCCTTCAGAGTCGGATCGATCGGAGTCGGGAACTCAAGCATTCCTCGTTCTCACGCATACTTGGATCGATCCAACCCTTGAGTGGGATCGATCCTTCTCTATTGGACGGGCAGATCCGACAACTCTTATCTAATCCGAATTTGTGTTTAATGGAGGCTATAAATAGAGTGCTTCTAGGGTTTCTTTGTGTGGTTGAGATGTTATTGAGAGGATTGTGAGAGGTGTGAGAGTAGGCAACCCTAGAGAGAGATCTCTTTGTCTCTGCTAGGGTTTGGGCTTTGTAATCTCTCTCTCATAGTGAAGATTTCCTCTGCTGCCCGTGGTTTTTTTTTTCTTCCAGTTGTTGCTGATAGGTTTTTCCACGTAAATCCTTGTCTCCACTTTTTCCTTTTCTTTGTGGTTTGATTGTTTCTCTTCCGCTGCGACATCCCCGTACTATCTGGCGTATCTCCGGTATCGCCGAGACCCCTTAGATTCCCCAACAAGTGGTATCAGAGCCTAGGTTCCGAGATTAGGGGGATTCGAATCCCTGATCAAGATTCTAAATCCCTAATCAAAGATCTGAAGCATCTGGGTTGGATTCTGGCAGAAGCGAGATGGACGCCAATGTTATACGGATGAATCTACTCAACGAAAACAACTGGAGCCTATGGAAGACAAAGATGGAGGATCTGTTATTCTGCAGGGATCTCTACGAACCTCTGCATGGAATAGAAAAGAAGCCTAAAGAGATGGAGGAAGGAGAATGGAACAGGCTGGACAGGAAGGCCTTGGCAACTATCCGACAGTGTTTGGAAGATGGCGTCTACCACCACGTGTCGACGATGACGACGGCCAAAGATCTGTGGGACAAGCTTCACGAGCTTTACGAGAGGAAGTCTGTTGGAAACAAAACTTTCTTGATCCGACAGCTTGTGAATCTGAAGTACCAGGATGGAGGGTCGATAGCCGAGCACCTGAATGAGTTCCAGAGCATCGTAAACCAACTTGCTACCATGAAGATGGTCCTAGATGACGATCTGAAGGCATCTCTCCTGCTTAGTTCTTTGCCAGATTCTTGGGAGAACCTGGTAGTATCGCTCAGCAACTCAGCGCCTGACGGAGCAGTATCTCTGAACCAAGTTACAGGATGTTTGCTGAACGAAGAGACCAGACGGAAGGCTACTGAAACAAGGCAAACAGATTCAGAGTCTATGGTGGCAGTGAACCAAGGCAGAAGAAAGAGTGTCACTTGCTATTACTGTGGCAAAGCAGGCCATGTAAAGAAGCAGTGCAGGAAGTACAAGAAGGACGTCAGAGATGGCAAGGTTGATGATGGTGAAGATGGGAGCGCCGCGATCGCCACGCGATTCGTGGATGTCCTGTGACGGGGGAGTTTCCGTGCTAGGAGCACGAGAAGGTGTATCCGGTCGATCGAAGCGGCCGAGGATATCTGAGTTACAAGCCCGGGACGTACTGTGACTTGAAGGCGAGAAAGCAACCGAGAAGATCAAGACTTGACGGCGACATCCAAGACTTGGTGGACAGTTCTCGATGATGATTCTGAATCCGATGTGAGATCCGGAGTTCAATGGCAGATCTGAGGTTGATGGTGTTATCCAACTTCGACGGCAACTTCAATGGTAAATCTGAGATTAAAGTGGCTAGCTGGCGGCACTGGAGGTGGCATGACGGCGGCGCAGTCCAAATTCGATGGGTATCCGAGTTTGATGGGGTTTCCGAGCTTGATGGAGCATCCAGGTTCGATGGCTTACCCTCATGTGTCGGACGGGGGAGTTTGTTGACTTTTCCTCCCAAGAGGAGATGACGGCAGCAGTGGATTGGTTTGGATTGATCGACGGATCGATCTAACCTCTCATATTTGCAATGGATTTATTGACCGATCGATCCATCTCTCGGAGTCCGATCGATCCAACTTTGAAAATAACCAGACAGAAGGCACCTATTATTGAACGGCAAGGTCGGATCGATCGGTCGATCGATCCTTCTTCGGGATTTTGAGTTTTTTTGGGACGGATCGATTGCTCCTTCAGAGTCGGAGTCTGGAACTCAAGCATTCCTCGTTCTCACGCATACTTGGATCGATCCAACCCTTGAGTGGGATCGATCCTTCTCTATTGGACGGGCAGATCCGACGGCTCTTATCTAATCCGGATTTGTGTTTAATGGAGGCTATAAATAGAGTGCTTTTAGGGTTTCTTTGTGTGGTTGAGATGTTATTGAGAGGATTGTGAGAGGTGTGAGAGTAGGCAACCCTAGAGAGAGATCTCTTTGTCTCTGTTAGGGTTTGAGCTTTGTAATCTCTCTCTCATAGTGAAGATTTCCTCTGCTGCCCGTGGTTTTTTTTTCTTCCAGTTGTTGCTGGTAGGTTTTTCCACGTAAATCATTATCTCCACTTTTTCCTTTTCTTTGTGATTTGATTGTTTCTCTTCCGCTGCGACATCCCCGTACTATCTGGCATATCTCCGGCATCGCCGGGACCCCTCAGATTCCCCAACAGCCACTATCTAGCAACGGCGTGCGTGGTGAGGTTAGGCCGAGCTCCACGCATGTTATTAAAGAGAGGAAAACGATCTGTCCCTCCAAAGTCCAAAGTCATCAGTTCGCCGGCCAATCCAGTCTCCTCTTATCACTCTCACATGTAGACCATGCAGTAGTGGAGGGCGTGACGCAAAATTCCATACCCTCTAGCAGGCATCATCATCAGTGTGCTTTTTGCCACCGACTGAGAATGGGTTTCGACTCTCAAACACCATCCATTTTACTCCTCCAAAAATCTTATCCAATTACACAGCCAAATGCCACCCACAATAACAAAATGGACGCATTCAAATCATTCCAAGGTAAAGGTTGGGCTGAGCCAACTTGGTCGAGTCAATTACAAAAGGTAGACTCTCCGGTCATTATTATTCTCTTTTTTATCGGCTTCTCTCTTTAATCATTCGTTCCACTTATTACCCCCTTTTTATTCTATCCTAGAGTTGAATATTGGGATCTTTTCTCTTTATATTATACTTCAGCGCTCTTCATCTAGACTTTTCCGCTAATGCCCCCGGTTTGTCCTATATGTATGACATAACCAGATAACGAATCGAAGCCGTGAATTTTCCACCATTGTCGCCATCAAGCCGTCCAAAGTGCCAACGGGCCAGGCCTGGCAGTTTGGTTAATAATATTTCGTTATAAGGTTAATGTCGGGATGGTCGGGTGGTAATAAGCGCGCCTGTGGCGCCACGCATTTCTAAAAAGGCTGCTCCCAGGTCAAAGACGGAGTTCGCTAGTCTCTCTCTTCTCTATCTCATGTCATGGCGGCTCTACGGACCCTTCTCGTTCTTGTGGCCCAAATCTAGGGTTTCTTTCCGATCTTCAAGCCCTAGCTAGCTCCGATCTCAGATCTTTAAAGCTAGTTCGACAAGACCCCAATTTGGCGCTATCCAGGAGAAGGGGTGTTATGGCGAAAGGTGGATAGCAAGAACGGGGAATCTGGAAACCCCTTAAGGGGAGAGCTTTGGGATCGTCAATGGGGAGCACTTGGAGGAAGACGAAGCTCGCCCTGGGGCTCAACCTTTGCGTCTACGTGCCCAGGACCCTCGACGACGCCTCGCCAGCCGATGAGCCTGTCTTGAGGTCATCCGATGCCTCTGCCTCTGCCTTGGGTTCACGGGCATCGGGGGGCTCGGATTTTGGGGTTTTGATGCCTACAACCCCGACCCCCGCATCCTCTGGCCTCCGCCTCTCCAAATCTGGCAGCAGATCCTCCAAGGTTGAACCTTTCTATTCTCGTCGATTTTTTATGGACGCCTTGAAAATTTCTGAATTCCGATGCATTTCTTGTGTTATTTCGGGGTCTTCTGTTGATCGCTTAGACTTAGGAATGATTCCGATGCATTTCCATGTATCTATTGTAATTATTTCTTAGTTAGACTTGGGAATGCTACGTTTGATACTGTATGCGCAAAGATGTAGGTGGTGGGTGATCGGGGTTGGTGTTAGCAGCTGCGAGTCATCTTCCACCTCGCTTTTGCAGCTGTTCTTTCAAATCATGGATTTGGATGATGGTGTTTTGTTTTTTTTCTCCTTTGGGGTCTCTCTTCCTTTTTCCCTTTCCTTTTGGGGATAAAGTGCAGAAGTCCTTTAATGCCCAGTCTCCGTTTTGCTCAGGAGAAAAGGAAAGCTGGTTACAATTCCTTAACCCTTGCGTACCCGCTTGGAACGTATTCTCTTACTAGTGTTTTGCATCCATAATGAGGGATTTCGAGTTTTATCACGCCATTAGGCCGGAAAGAAAAGTTGACAGGAATTGTTGATATAGTAAATCCTGTTTGGTATCTATCTAATCTTTTGAAGAGATCCTCAAACAAAAATAATCTGGTATCTGATGAGATCATGGTTTGGATTGAATGATGCTATTCGGACACATTGCCTGCTCTCAATTTGGTTCGAAACTAAGTTGGAAGTGTCAATATTGAATCTGTACCTTAACTTTCAAATGGTGCGCTGGTTTTTTCTCCTACTCGTGAGTTCTGATAATTTGCAACCACCTAAATCTTGTCGACAGACTAGATTTCTCTTCAAGAGTAAAGGTGGCATTATCCTGACAACATTCTCTATCCTCAAAAACTACATTTCTCAATATTTTTATCGGATTTTTGCAAGGAAACAAAACCTTCACTTCTAGGATAAGCCACATGATATTTACGTGCAGGAGTCTTCATTGCTTAAGTAAGATCAAATACGAATTGTTCTCATACTCAGTAAGGTAGTGGAACTTCATGGTCATATAGGATATAGGGACAAGTTATGGTGTACATGTAGCTGAGAGAGGCGATAAATTTTGTCTCAATCGGGTTATTACTATTTGCTGACCAGTTGCAGGTTCAATTAGTAGTTACGTGTTGGTGATCATTTTGCCATCACATGCAAGGTGGGTGCTTGTGATGACACATGGGAGAGTGTGCGACTGGACAAAATGGTTAGACTATAAAAATAGAAGCCAAACTTCATATGGACCTAACAGTCCTTATCAACAATCAACACGATAGATCTGTGCTCATATTTCAGCTTTAAATATGCTTATAATACAGTACAAAAATGGTGTTCATCTAAGAATGTCTCTCTTTTTTCAGTGCCTGTGATATTTAAGGAAACTCGGCCCTCTAGTGTTTTGGACCGCTCCCCTTCTCGAATATTTTGCTAGTTATGCCTACTGGTTTCCATCCAGTAGACATAACTAGCAAAGTGCATAACTACTTTTGTTTGTCATTTGGTGTATTTCTGTTTGCCGTGCCCTGAGACTTGTTCTATTTGTTCTAGCTGCAATTCAAAACTGTAGTTAATTTCCTCTTATGCATTGTTCTAAGTCTTTTCTCGTCAAATCTTTAGGTTGAATAAGTTTCCTTTTGTAATACTTGAGCAGTATAATTAGGATATTTCCTATCCATTGCCCCCTTATGCACACATTGAGTAATCTATCGAAGGACTGTTGCTCGTGTGGTGCGAAGGTTTTTGGAAACATACTATTCCTTACTTTGCTCTTTGTAATTAATTTTTTCAGCGAACATGTGCTATATGCCTTGGCATGATGAAACCCGGGAATGGTCAGGCCCTTTTCACAGCAGAGTGCTCACATACGTTCCATTTCCACTGCATCACCTCGAATGTTAAGCATGGTAATCAGGTCTGCCCAGTTTGTAGGGCTAAATGGACGGAAATTCCTTTCCAAGCCCCCCCAGCCGCCGATCTTCCTCAAGGGAGAGCTAGAGTCAATCCAGTCAATTGGCCCCAAGAAGATGGATATATGACTATCTTACGCCGGCTTCCTCGTGCTGACACTTCCCCTAGGCAGCACCACCTGACACCCATCTTTCACAACTTAGATCCAGATGTTTTCAATGATGATGAACCATTGAACTCCCAGTCAAAAGTTGCACAAAATTTACAACACGGATGCATGAAGACTGTAGAGATGAAGACATATCCAGAATTCTCGGTCATTCCCCAATCAGCGTCAGAAGATAACTTCATCCTGATTCATCTAAAGGCTCCGCTTGCCACTATGAGCGAAAATTTGGGCAGCGATCTGCAATCCAACTCGTCAGTCTCACAAACCTGTCGTGCTCCCATTGATCTGGTCACAGTGCTTGATGTCAGTGGCAGCATGGCTGGAACCAAGCTTGCATTGCTGAAGAGGGCGATGGGTTTTGTGATTCAAAACCTTGGGCCTTCTGATCGCCTCTCTGTGATTGCGTTTTCTTCCACAGCACGCCGGCTCTTTCCCCTTCGGAGGATGTCAGAATCTGACCGGCAGCAGTCCCTTCAAGCGGTCAATTCCCTTGTATCCGGAGGTGGGACCAACATTGCTGCGGGCCTTCGTAAGGGTGCAAAGGTGATAGAAGAGCGAAAAGAGAAGAACCCAGTTTGCAGCATCATACTTCTCTCTGATGGGCAAGACACATATACAGTCGCTGCCACCGCTAGGAATGCCTCTCACCACACTCAGCCAAATTATCAGTCCCTCTTGCCCTCCTCCATTCATGGCGGCACAGGCCGTCAGATACCAGTCCATGCATTTGGTTTTGGTTCCGACCATGACTCTGTATCAATGCATTCTATCTCAGAAACCTCTGGAGGAACGTTTTCTTTTATTGAGGCTGAAGGCGTGATCCAGGATGCCTTTGCACAGTGCATTGGAGGGCTTCTTAGCGTAGTGGTGCAAGAGATGTCTGTTGGGGTGCAGTGCATCCATCCTGGTGTGCGCATTGTAGCTATTAAATCAGGCAGCTATGCCAATCATGTAGGTGATGACAGGTGTACTGGATCAATCAATGTGGGAGATTTGTATGCAGATGAAGAGAGGGATTTCTTGGTGTCTGTGAATGTCCCACCAACCCGCGAAGACATCGTGTTGCTAAGAGTGCATTGTATGTACAAAGACCCAGTTTCCAAGGAGACAGTTAATGTGGAAGGTGAAGAGGCTAGAATTAGCAGGCCCGAGTTTGTAGTGTCACGGTCTGTGTCGATTGAGGTGGACCGTCAAAGGAACCGTCTTCATGCTGCTGAGGCTATGGCTGATGCAAGAGCTGCTGCTGAGAGAGGCGCACTCTCTGAGGCTGTGTCCATACTTGAAGGTTGCCGGAAAGAGCTCTCAGAATCCTTGGCAGCAAAATCTGGTGACCACCTGTGCGTGGCTCTAGACGCAGAACTGAAGGAGATGCAGGAGAGGATGGCAAACCGGCAGAGGTATGAGGCATCTGGACGGGCATATGTGCTGTCGGGCCTGAGCTCGCATTCTTGGCAGAGAGCCACAACACGTGGGGATTCAACTGACAGTACCAGCCTTGTCCATGCCTATCAAACACCATCCATGGTGGACATGCTTCAAAGATCTCAGACAATGAGTACGTCATCTCGGAGGCCTACTCCACCCTTAGGGCCTTCGAAGTCATTCCCTGCATGTCCACGGCCAAGGTAAACTGACCCATGCCCTTCATTAAATAAACATAAATTTTATGTACTTCTGTATTTTGTTGATTTTCGACTGGCTGGGGTTGTGGTATAGTGGATAAAACGAAAGGGGAAAAGGGGGTTCATTGGATATTTAAATGGTGGGGGAGGTATAGTTCTGTTTTGTAAATGAAATAAAAATTTGGACGGGTGGGGGTATAAATGAGAAAATTGGTTGGGTTTTTTGGAGAATATGCTTCAAGTAAGGAAAGAAGTGCTGGTTATTTAGCTTGGGAATTTTGCCCCCCCTTCCTGTTGTTTTTCTTCTTCTATTTTTCGCTCTGGTTTTGGTTCTGTATATAAGAGAAGGGTCTTCTCTCCGAGCAAGGGTGTCTGGAGGGTGTATTTTTCTCTTGGTAATATATTAAGGCCTTTTGGTCTCTCTCTGTTTCTCTATGTTCAACCTTTATTTTTCTTTGTTTCTTGTTGAGTTCTCACGCTGATTGGATCCACAAGCAACGAGAATACCAGGATTGTTGTAGAGAATTATTGCCTGGTGCTTGCTCTGAAATTAACCTCTGATCAACATTTCGGCAACGTGATACATGACATTCACACCATGCATGATAAAAACAGGAGCTCCTAAAAGTGGCAGCGGCTCGTTTAAGTTTGGTTTACAACTAGTTACTGCTCTGCTGCCTCCGAAGCAAGTACTAAGAAAGGAGAGTGGCCCAATGCTGCTTCTGATGCAAAATTTCAAGCGGAAGTTTGAATACTAGGTGAGTAGGGATTGCAGGGCCAGTTTGATCTGTTGTGCCTCCTGCAGCCGTGCAGGAAAGTGGTCCAAACCCGCAGCCACTGGTTTATTTGGTTGCATATGGATATGGTGATGATCCCTTTTGAAGTCATATCTACCAGACCACCAGAACGTATATCGTGCACGGTCCCCTTATTCCCATTTCATGGTTTATTGATAGCTTGTCCAAAGAGCAGCATTTCATCCATCTCGAAGCTTCTTTATCTTTGTTCAAGAAGGAATACCATCCCCATATATCTATCCCAAAGAAGGAAGTTTGCGTATATTACTTACTTCGAAGCACCACCTCGTCAGCAGTGTCAAAAAAGAGGATGAGATAACCAAGGAAAAGGAAAAGTGTCCAAGAAGAAGAAGAACGATATGGAAGGCATGAATGGTGATTGATCCAAGCAACCTCTGTAATTTTAAATTAAAAAAAATATATATATTCTTGACGAACCAACCAAACTCACATTAATGGGGATATCAATTCGTAATCGTACAGCGACGGCGACGGCAAAGGCAAAGGTCCAAAGGGATTCATTCATCGATACCAACAAGCACACTGAGAGGCGAGAGACGAATATTTTGCTGAGAGTAGGAGTAGCGAGTACTCTTCTTATTATACGTCGCCCGACAAAGTGCACAAGACTACACTCCCCAACGTCACCTGGACGTCTCATTCTTTGAGGATTTTTATTCTCACCCTCGATAATTGCAACCAGGCACTCCCTTGCGCCTCGATCCAGAGAAACTGGCACATGGACTATGAGTTTATGGAATCAATGGGGTGCGTTTATAATCGGAATTGTTTTTGCCCACTGACATCCCTCTTGATAACTTTTGACGTTTTAATATCTTTCATTGAGTCAATGAAAACACAGGAATACCCTTCACTTTTTTCATGTCATCATATATATCATCATACGAGTTATTTCTATGTCTGATTATGTGAGTTTCTACGTGTGTTTGCTAGTATAATAAATATATTTTTACACACGTTTGCATTCTACGAGCGGAGTGTTGCCGGTCTCAGTGCCGACGGTGCTCGTCTGAGTTCTTTCTCCCGCCGTTCTCCCATCAATGGACTGCTCTCTCATCATAATCGCCCATTGCATGGCTTTTTTCCGCCATCATCTCTTCCTCCCTATCTCCTCTTTCTCCGTGTCTCCTCAAGCCAACACCGACGAGAAACCTCAAGTATAACTTCTAAAGACCATGATGTCAGAGGTCTAAGCTGAGTGTCGGAGACGATGCAGTCTGGGTGGTGATCAATCAAGAAGGAGGCGTCGGATGGGGGTCTGGAGGAGGTTCATACCTTTGTATAAATTTTGAAGGCTGGACGGGTCTGCGGCGGCGGTGGAGGCAAAGTCTTCACATCCCTCAGGGAGGCCGCATGCAGGTGAGGAGAATGAGATGAGGAGCACAGGGAGGCTTGCAGGGACGCGAACGCGTTTTCCATTGGTGGTGATGACAGTGGCTACGACAGACTGATAGGTGGTGAAAGTGACCGTGGAATATTATTTTCGTGCGACATTAGCAAACTTTTTTATGCGTTGTTACAGTGTTGTTCATCGTGAGCAGTTAAGGTGTTTTTATGCGTACTTTTTGTTGTTTTTATGCGCTTTTAAGGTGTTTTCCATGCGCTGTTAAGGTGTTTCCATTGTGAGCAGTTAAGGTATTTTTATATGTACATTTTGTTGTTTTTATGCGTTGTTAAGGTGTTTTTTATGGGTACTTTTTGTTGTTTTTATGCGTTGTTAAGGTATTTTTCATGTGTTGTTAAGGTGTTTTCCATCGTGAGCAGTTAAGGTGTTTTATGCGTATTTTTTGTTGTTTTTATGCGCTGTTAAGGCGTTTTCCATCGTGAGTAGTTAAAGTGTTTTTATGCGTATTTTTTGTTATTTTTATGCACTGTTAAGGTGTTTTCCATGCGTTGTTAAGGTGTTTTTCATCGTGAACAGTTAAGGTGTTTTTATGCGTACGTTTTGTTATTTTTATGCGCTGTTATGGTGTTGATCCAGACCTGGCGAGTATGAGAGCCACCGATGAAAGGGTGTGTGAGCATGGTGTTGATCCAGACCTGGCGGAGGCGCTTCCTAGCGACGCCCTGGGTGCAGATCTGGGGGAGAGACAAGCAGCCACAGTCGGACGCACATGGACGGAGGTGGTGACCTCTCCTCTTCTCCGGGAGGAAGAGATCTCTAAGCCAGACCTCCATACCCTTGGGTTGCACTTTAACGACACTCTGCTGCTCCTCGTCCAATTCTCCTCACCTGCCTGTGGCCTCCTCGAGGGTTGTGAAGACTTTACCTCCGCCGCGGACCCGTCTGGCTTTCAGAAGTTAGACGAAGGTATGAACTTTCTCCATACCCCCATCTGACGCCTCATTCTTGATTGATCACCGCCCAGACTGCATCATCTCCAACACCCAGCTTCCTTGGACCTCCGACATCACGGTCTTTAGAAGTTATACTGGAGGCTCATCGGTGTTGGCTTGAGGAGATAGAGAGAAAGAGGAGATAGGGAGGAAGTGATGGTGGCGGAAAAAACCTATGCGATGCTCGATTATGATGAGAGAGCAGTCCATTGACGGGAGAATGGCGGGAGAAAGAACTCATGCGAGCACCGTCGACACTGAAACCGGTAACACTCTGTCATAGAATGCAAACGTGTAGAAATATATTTATTATATCAATAAATATACGTAAAAACACACATAATCACGTATAGAAATAACTCATATGATGATATATATAATTATTAAAAAAGTGAGAATATTCAAACCTTTTCATTGACTGAGCGGCATGAGGTCGCAAAAAAACAACGAAATGGTATTAAAACACCACAACCTATCTCTATCTCGAGGGGTGTCAGTCTGAGGGCCATCATTTGGCAAAAAAAATTGTTTATAATCGTCTGACCTCCTGCCTGCCCTCCATGGTCCAGCGTAGCTTTAAAGCCGAGTGATCTCTCTCTCTCTCTCTCTCTCTCTACCCATGATATAACCGTTGAGGTCGCCACCACGCCAGCTTAAATATTTGAGTACTTCCTCTGTCAAGAACCCTTCTTGTAAATCACAGATGAGAACAAATCCAATGAGTCGGTGGTGTTGAATCCATCATGGATATGTGATTCTTCTGCAGCGAATGGGTAGCACGTCGCTCTCGGATTCCAAAGGTGGTCGCTTTCTCGGGGGTGGGTACTTTGGTGTATATATTTTTCTTCCCGTTTGATTCTTGTATTTAATGGTGTCCTCATTAATCTGTTATCGACCTTGTTGTCGGTCCCCATCTCTTAATTTGCCTCAATCTATGATATCCACGAGATTTCCGAGTGACCCATTTCCATTAGTTGTTGTGGATCCATCTTGGTTTTGGTGGTACACTGGTACTTGAGCAAATAACAATGCCAATAGAAAAGCCTTAAAGTGTTTGTAGGAACGCCATTGTGTTCTTTTGGAGAAGAATCTGATCTGACGGGCACTTTTCCTTCTACGGAAGTGAGTGTCCTGGTGAGGTTGTGTTGGTTGTGCTCCTCTTGCTTTCTTTCCTTTGGATCTTCTTGATTGTACTGCTAGCATCACTTTAGGAAGTTCAAAATAACAAGGTTCGGCTGCCTAGCAAAGAAAGGTACCATTCTTAGTACTCATTTGGCTAGCTTGTGCACATTTCTAAGGTTCGAAATCGATCAAGAAGTAGGAAAAACAGAAATGTGCTGTTTCTCCTGTGGTTATACATGGAGGAAAGCAATTTAGTTTGAGGCTTTGAGCTGCATATGGTATGGTCCTTCCACCAATGTAAGCAAGAATTTGAGGATAGCTTTCTATGTAATCGTCACTGATGTGCTTAACCCCCTTGTAGCTTCTTCCTGTATTTTCTTTTTCATTGTTCTTTTATCCTTTTCAACTAGCAAATATAGTTGTATGGAGTCTGACAACTGAAACATATAGGCTACTAATGGTTTAGACACTATTAAGTCCTTAATGCTGCCCATAATTGAAGAATAGAGGTTTTCGAGAGCATCATCAATTGTTCAAGATGGCGACAATGTGCCATATAAATTTTTCTGTTTGTCTTCCAAAAGTACAGATTCTACCTTTCTTGACTTTCCTTGCCTTTTAACTTTCAGAAGTAATAGTTTTCATTTGCTTCTACAATTAAACTTTCAAGACTTGAAAGCCCAGCTAAATTTTCTTTGCATAATATTCTTGCAGAGTCGTCGATTGATTGCAAACAGCTGATCTAAGCATATGATCTCATGTGGATGTCCAAACGAATGGTACTTTTCACTTGTGTGTTAGTCTGTCCATGTTTTTGTATTTATTAAGGTGCAAGAGTGGCATTTGAGTTTATCTCTTTGTGGGATTTTTAAGATCTAGTTTGACTCACAGTACTTCTTCCCCCATTGCAGATAATCAAGTGGGAGTTAACAGCTCCTGTATCTCACTAGTGGAGGTCGAAACTGAAGCTAATGGAGCTATACTTGCAAATTGGCTTGTTTTGCATTACTTGGTTGTTCTGTTTACAGTGCATTTCTGGTGGTTAGTATCCATTGCTTTGTTAACGTACTGTGGGAGGCATTTGTGCACAAAAATGTGAAGTCTTTGTGAACTTAAATTGGGAATTTTCATGCCTGATTCATCAAAATGATTCTTTACAGAGACATCTGCAGGTGGCCCTGGATCTAAATGGACGTGTGTATGTGCCTCTGGTCCTTCAGGAGTTATGGATATTAGTCCTGCATCTAATTGTTCTGCATCATGTGAATGCATACCTGGTACAACTATGATTTCATAGCACTTGCTATAAATATCTTGTAGTGCTTCCGTTATAGATAGCAGCTTTTTATCTATCTAATGTCATTCTAGTCTCCATCCTTTTCACAATTCCATTAATAGGAAGAACTTATTCACCACTCAGAGGCTGATACCATCGATAAGATAGTTGATATCATCTTTTCTTATGAGCTGTAAGGCCTCCTGGACTTTGTCTTTATAGATATATATATTTTTTTCTAAGAGATATTATCAAGAAAGATTTGGCAAAGACAGAGAGTGTGTTGTAAGTTGGTATTCATATCATGGAGCAAGCATCTGAGGTTTCCTCCTCATCTATTTAGTAGGAGGGCAAATGATCATGATGTTCTAATGGGCAAAGTACATTTAGAGATACAATAGTCGTCATAGATTATATAAAGCTTGCAAAACGCACATAATTATTCAGCTTATATTAGCCCTACATTGGAAGAATGACATTTTGTTAGCTTATGAACTATGCTATGTAATCCAAAATGAAATGCTTTTCCATTCCATCACAGTGCTGGTTTTGACAATTGTTGTTTCCTTTATTGTGCCAATAAAGATTGTCAATTACATTCTTAGGCCCTTATGGCAGATTGGACAGTACGACCAGATGGGGGAGGATGGAATTGTTCATGTTCCTCACAAGGGCTTCCTCAATCCCCAGGAAGCATCCATGATGCCAATTGTTTCACTTCCTGCAACTGCACAAGTGGTACTTTCCAATTTCTATAAGCATTTGTAGAATTTGTGACTAAATTGTCACTGCTAGTTGTGGCATGTTTAGCAGCAGGTCCAAGCTTACCGAAAAAGTCTGACTTTCAAAAGAAAGTCACATTTGTTTTAGAAATCAGAAATATCAGGCTGATACATTTTTTTGCACCCACTTTCGGAACACTAATTTCTTTTTATTGCCTTAATTTACAAAGCATGGAAGTATTTAATGCCTTTTGGTTTATGACTCCAGGTTCTGGTGAAACATCAGTGGCTACTAAAAAATGGTTCTCCAGCAAAGGAGCCGTAATTGTACTCCTAGTTTGTGTTGTCCTCACAACTATTGCTTTTCTCTCCACTCTTGCATGCTATTTCTACCACAAGGACAAAAATTCTGTGCAACGAGCATTATATTCATCCGAGAAAGACTCAAGTTGGAACAGTTCGGCCAACTTAATTTGCCACCAATCTGGTTCATTCCCAGAGTTTCAAATCAAGATGTCCCATTTTAGTCCTATCACTGGTATGACTCAGCAGTTTCCTGAAGTGGTTTACTTGTTATGACTAGGGTCCATCGATCAAGCTTCGATATAATCTGCTAGGTGAATCAAATGGTATCGTGATGACTGAGGCAATTCTTGAGTTCCCACAGGAATACTCACGAGCTTTGCAACATTATACCACTAGATTCATTTCTGTGTTACTTGTACTATCCTATCCAGACCACTTAAATCATAGACGATGGCCTAGTTTTTCATGTTAAATCAACTTTTTATCTGATAGCCGCAACATATGCTAATTGTACCTCCTCTGCTACAGGATTCATACGCAAGTTATCTTCCATTTTAAAAAGTGAAAGGGGAGGCTATCCTTGGATGATCATTCAATTTTCCTATGTTGACTTGGAGCAAGCAACAAATAAATTCTCAAATGTGAACTTGATCGGTCTTGGAGGCAGCAGTGATGTCTATCGTGGTCAGCTAAAAGATGGAAGAGTCGTTGCTATAAAGAAACTGAAAAGACTAGGAGGTCCAGAGGCAGATTCTGAGTTTTTGACTGAGGTACATTTCATGTGCAATGTTTGAAGGCATTTATCTGTTTATTCGTTAAATGTACGAAACAAACTCAGCGTTGCCCTTCTTCTTCTTATTTAACATTGTCACATTACTTCCGAATGTTTTTAAACATCGCTTATCAGTAGTTAACTAATAAGTGATATTGTTAATTCTGCTACCACTATGTACAAGAATGATGTTGGCAACTTAATGATTTTCATAACTTATAATATAAATTCTCTTTACACAGATCGAGCTGTTGTCCAGACTCAACCACTGTCATGTGGTGCCTTTACTTGGATATTGCTTGGAGTCCCAAGGAAGGCAATCTGAGAGGCTTTTAGTGTTTGAGTACATGTGCAATGGTAATTTGCGGGATTGCTTGGATGTAACACAAGGGAAAGAAACCATGGACTGGGAAAAACGTGTTAGTATTGCATTGGGGGTTGCAAGGGGCTTGGAATATTTGCATGAAGCGGCTGCTCCCAGAATTTTGCATCGAGACATTAAGTCAACCAATATTCTCTTGGATGAAAACTACAGAGCTAAGGTAAGTTTTCTGGCATTTTGGCGTACCAGTTGGACACCAGAATCGTTCAATATGCCTTTTTTTTTTACAACTACCTTTTTTTGCTCCCAAAAGCTGCCTAGTGTTCTTGTTAGTTGATAGGGCATGTCTCATTTTGCATGCTGGTGTGCAGATAACTGATCTTGGCATGGCCAAACGCCTGTTGGCTGATGACCTCACTAGCTGTAACAGTTCTCCTGCAAGAATGCTGGGGACATTTGGATACTTTGCACCTGAGTATGCTATGGTGGGAAAGGCTTCACTCAAGTCAGATGTGTTCAGTTTTGGTGTGGTTGTTCTGGAGTTAATCACTGGTCGCCAACCCATCCACAAGTCATCTAACAAGAATGATGAAAGCCTTGTGATATGGGTAAGCTTAGTAAACATGTCATCTCTGATTAAGCACCGCATTTTTGTAGCTTAGATGTTCTCATTGGATAGGCATTCATCCAAGATATTTTCCTTGAGTTTGTGAGTAGAAGTTTCTACAACAAGAAACATATTGATTACAAACAATATAAATCTGATTAGGACGTAATTTTCCCTCAGCGTACGCTTCTCCTCAGAATGCATCAAAACTGCAATGAAATGTTTTTGGTTGTTTGAAGCGTGGTTTCCATGATAAGCACATGATGACTTATATTGAGTGTTAATGAAATTGCAGGCAATGGCTCGATTGCGTGATAGCAAGCTTGTTATCTCGGAATTACCTGACCCTCTTCTTAAAGGAAACTTCCCAGAAGAAGAGATGCAGATAATGGTTCATTTGGCAAGAGAATGCCTGCAGTGGGATCCAGAATCTCGGCCTACCATGAGTGAAGTTGTTCAAATACTCTCCACTATTGCACCTGACAAGTCTAAGAGAAGAAACTTTTCTGCTAGTATCTTGGCAGTAAGTAAATGATGGGAAGGAGGATGATTGTAACCATGATTTGCTTATGATTTTTTGCACAATTACAACATGCTTTCAAGTTTTTTTCTATTTGCAAGAGCAATTCAACCAGTTCCTATGTGAGCTCTCTCCATTTTCTGCCACAAAAAGGACGTTTATATGTGCTTCCTGGATCGCGAAGTCTTCATCTGCTCATTGGATAACAATCTACTAATTCAAATCTTGCTTGCTAGTAAATTAGCCATCGGAATCATGTAACATTCGCTCAAATACTCTCTGAAGTGAAGATATCCAAGCTACATAGAAAACATCTGTAGTTCCTACTTCCTGGTGAGTATGTAACTTTGTCTCGTCTGACGTTTGCATGCTTGTTTTCTTGTGCTACAGGGCAATTCTTCTTATAGCATCAGGAGTACAAATGAAAAGGACAGATCAGAAGTCGAAGCTGGAAGACGGGCGTTGCCACAAGTGCCTTTAGAGAGATGGCTTGCTCGGAGCTCATTGCCGTTAGCAGTTGACAGAAATCTATGCCAGGATCCCAGGAACGACGCAGAGACAATTATATCCACAGAGTACATGGAGAAGTTGAGTCTATTGATGTCAAGGGGCCGAAGCTGGAGGTCCTCTGATGAGGAGACGGTCGATCTAACAGAACCTCGTTTCGAATCATTCACGCAGACAAACATTCATTCACTTTGATGTTCATTTCAAGCATTGTAATGGAGGCAAAAGTTCTGTGCTCTTGCATTGTCGAGCTGTTACTTTTGCCATGTCGATACATTTCAGATCACTGTACAGTGGTGAAAAAAATAGCAATAGATCAAATATTGTGCTATACTAGATCAAGGTTATGGTTATTGATCCTGTTCCTCAAAACTATGAGTTTATTAAAGCAAAATAAAACCACATATAACAATTGTGAAACAAAGTGTCTGGTTACTAAGCAAATAGATTAACAATTGTGAAGCCACATTTGTCAAGGACTAAGCTCATTACTTTCCAGATAATGACAATAGGATGGAAAATTTCATCTAAGGAAGCTGTAAGCCAGCTAAAACAATTCCTCTCCCGAAATAAGATAACAACACAGCCTTGAAAGAAAAGTGAAGAGACCTAAAACACCTCCCACTGTGCGAATAACAGCAAGGCTGTCAGCAAGCTCCATCTTATTGATGAAATGCAAAGCTAATGATGGACTCGAAGCACAAATCTTAGTCAACCAAATTAACAAACTGAAACAGGTACATCGCTGCTTCGTTTTTGTGGTGACTCAACTCTTTTGATCCATCAGGGTACAACAAGAACAACAGATGAAACCGGTTAAATGCACAATTCTTCAGCTTGCAACTAAACACCAACCGCAACTTTCGATGCTCTCATCCCCTTGACAGGGGCAACCTTTCCTGATAATATCCTCGAAAGAATATCCGCTTGCTTTGTGTGACCTTCTGCATTGAGGCTCTTCACAAGAGCCTCACAACCCTTCTTATCCACCACCCCTCCCTTTGCTTTTATCTTACACAATACAGAATATGCTGGCAAATGCTTCCCAGCTGAGCAGAGCACGTCTAGCACCCGGTCATAGCACGCGAAGCTGATGTCACAGTCCCTCTCCAATCCAAAATCCACCAATTTGAGGGCCGCAATCGCCTTGTCATTATCACATAAGGCAACCAGCAAGCTATCGAGATTATGAGTGCAGTCATTCATCATCATCAGATCAATGCGCCCCAAAGCTTCCTCAACATGACCCCTCATGAGAAGTGCTTCCAATATCTTCTGAACCATGTCCATGTTCTCCTTCACCCCCTTCTCTATCATGCTCTTCATAACCCGACTAGCAGTCTGCACTCTTCCATCATCAAACAGCGCCACCATAACCGAACGGAACAATGACGAGCTTGGCACGTGTCCTTGCTCCATCATGCTGTCCAACGCCATCCTAGCATCGGCTGGCTCTCCCTTCTTCAAGAAGCTCTCAACAAGCAATGTGTATGCATCCGCCTTGGTTTCAACACCATGGCGGCTCATGATACCGAGGAGCTCGAATGCTGATTCCGGCGACCCCTCTTTTGCATACCCGCGTATCAAATGATTGAATGCAATCTTATCGTCAACCCCTTTCTTCATCAATTGCCTAAAGAAGTCCTCTGCCTTCTTCGTGTGACCATCACTGCACAAATGCTCGATCATAGGAATATATGCAGATGCGTCCAAAGGTGATGCCTGTGGAGCCAACAAAGCGCCCTTCTCAAGAAGTTCATCCAGCATCCCAATGGCCTTATCGTACTTCCCTCCATTGCACAGGCTCCCAATCAGAATACCATAATGAGCTGGACCGACGATGACCCGGAACCTATCCATTTTCCGGTGTACCTCCAAAGCCCCAGCCAAGTTGCCAGCTTGGCACATGGAGGAGATGAGCCTGAAAAATATGGACTTATTGTCGTCCTTTGGCGTGATCCTCCTCTCAGCCATCTCGTCAAACACCTTCTTGGCATCGGCTGTCCTCTCCGTGTTGTCGCACAGCATCGGCATCAATGCCGCAAAAGTCCTCTCACTCCTCCAGAGCCCTTTGGAGCGCATTTCTTCAAATAGGCGCAACCCGTCGTCCACCCTGTCGACGGAGAGGTACCCTTTGATCATGAGATTGTAGGAAATCTCATTCGGGCCCAATCCAGCGCTAGCCATCTCGGCAAACGCCTTCTCGGCGTCTTCAATCTTCTTGGCTCGCACCCAACCATTCAAGAGAGTATTGTAGGTGATAATATCAGGGATAATGCCGCGCTCCTTCATGTCGGCAAAGAAGCGGGTCGCAGTATCCATCTTGGCACACAAGCAAAAGCCCCATAGAAGAGCATTGTAGGTGGACAGTTGTGGGGCGACCCCGTCGCGGAGCATGGAGTTGAAGATGCGCTTGGCCATGAGGACGCGGCCGCGGCGGAGGATGGCCTTGAAGACGGCGTCGTACAAGAGATGGGTACGTGGGGGGGATGCCGGGAGGAGGTCGGGGGCCCGGCGGAATAGCTTGACGGCCTCCTGAGGGATGGCTGCGAGGCCATAGGCGGCTATGAGGTCGGCGAGCATGGGCTCGTTGGGAGCCAAGTCGCGCTTGGGCATGTCCTCCAGAATGAGGCACCGCGCATGGTTGAGCATGCGATGTCGAGTGAGTGCATCAACGATTGAGGAATAGGTACTAGAATCGTGGCGGAAGCCAGTCTTCTCCACCCATCGGAAGAAGCGGAGGGCGTGTTCGGGGTGTCGGGCGGAGCGGATGACGCCGAGAACGAGGGGCTGGTCGAAAACGGGGACAAGGTTACGGATCGAGTTCTGGAGGCGGGTCGTCCATGGCCGCGCCGCCATCATGTGGCCGATGATCTCCTCGAGCTTCTCGGGCTCCCGCCGCCGGGCTCGAGAAGATCTCTTTTTTGCATCCTCTGAGTTCGGCAATGGTTCCGGTGTGGTCTCGTCGACGGCAGCGGCGGTCGGGGCGCCAGCCGGATCCGGCGGTGATTCGGGAGAAGAGGAGGAGACATGACGGAGGAAGAGACTTGGGTGGTGGGCACGAAACAGGTGATGGGAGAGGGTTCGGGTTTTGAGATGGGTTAGGGTTTTGGCAGAGGTTTTGGCTGCGGAGGAGGAGGAGGAGATGGACGCCATTGCTTCTCCCTCTGAGTGGAGAGGGCCGGTAGGCTGGGCTGAGGCGTTTTTAGAGCATGCCTCGGGATGAGGACTTTTTGGGTCTGAGCACGAAAATGGTTCCTATCCACTGACGAGGTCTGGACCCAATCCGATTACCACAGTTGGCTGCGCCAGGATCACTCTGTTATGCGCGCTTATCTAATGAGCCAGATCACATTGACCACGTCTTAACCGCGCCAAGGATGGTACTGGGTCTGGATGTTGAGCGATGGAATCGCCGCCGCCGCCGCATCTCGCCACCGCTCTCTCCTCCGCTCATGCGCGCTGGGCCGCTCCTCTCCCTCCCATGGCCACCAGCTCCACGCACTCCTCCTCAAAACTGGACTCCTCCTCTCAAGCATTCCCTCGAATATTCCGGGAGCGCTCTTCCACATGTACGCCGCCATCGGTCCCCCAGACTCCGCCCTCTGCGCCTTCAACCAGATTCCCGAGCTGTCGTCCTCTGCAGCGGACTGGACCGCCCTGGCCTCGTGCCACGCTCGAGCTGGCCTCCCCACGCGCGCCATCCTCATCTTCCGCGCCATGCGCCGCTCCGCCGCTGCAGGCAACCCGACTGACGCCGTCGCCGTCCTTCCCCTCCTCTCCGCTGCCGCTCGCCTCGCTGACCCGTACGCGGCTGCCGCAGCCCATATCCTACTCCTGAAGCTCGGTCTCCCCTTCTCGACCCACGTCCGCAATGCTGCCGTCCACGCTTACGTTAAGTCTGGCCTTATGGACGAAGCCCGGCGTTTGTTCGAGGAAATGCCGAACCCCACCGTCGTCTCCTGGACGACCATTCTCACTGGTTCTCTCCGGTGGGAGAGTTTAAGCGCTGGACGGGAAATCTTCGATCGAATGCCTGAGAGAAACGAGGTAGCATGGACGGTGGTGATCGCCGCTTATATCGAAGCTGCGCTTCCTAGAGACGCTCTCTCCCTTCTTGCTCGGTTGCTGTTTGGTAATATATCCCTGACTTCTCTGAACCATGTCAGCCTCTGTTCAATACTATCAGCATGTTCGCAGGCCGGAGATCTCACCGTGGGGCGATGGGCTCATACCCATGTGGTGAAAAACTGCATCTTTAGTGGACAACAAGAGTCTCTAATGGTGGATACCGCCCTGATAGACATGTATGCAAAGTGTGGAAGGGTTGGAGCCGCTCGCAAGTCGTTTGCAAAAATGTCATATAGGAATGTGGTCACCTGGAATGCAATGCTTGGTGGGCTCTCCATGCATGGGCTAGGCACCGAGGTATTGCAGCTATTCTCTCAGATGGTAACTGAAGATGAACATAAGCCAGATGATATCACTCTTGTCAGTGTTCTTAGTGCGTGCAGCCGCTCGGGCTTCGTAGATGAAGGTCGCAAGCTCTTCAGTGAGCTGAGTTCGGTCTATGGTTTGGTCCCGAAGGTCGAGCATTATGCTTGTATGGTGGATCTCTTGGGTCGGGCAGGGAGATTGGAAGAAGCTGAGACACTTATCCGAGAGATGCCCATCCATCCCAATGAGGTTGTTTTAGGATCACTTCTCGCTTCCTGCTGTTTCCATGGAAAGCTCGAGCTAGGAAGGCGATTGATGCAGGATCTGGTGCAAATAGATCCACACAATACGGACTATCACGTACTGCTATCGAACATGTTTACAACCTCCGGTATGCAGTCCGAGGCCAATGATCTTAGGCAGGTCCTAAAGAGGAGAGGGATCCACAAAACTCCCGGACTTAGTTTTATTGAGTTAGATGGCAAGGTGCACAGGTTCTATGCCGGAGATAAGTCTCACCCACAAACACCAGAGGTGTACGCCATGGTGGATGAAATGAGCAGGCGTTTGAGATTGGCTGGGTACAAGCCTGATGCTGGTTCTCAGATTTCTCTCGTCTCTGATGATTTCATGGGACATGGGGATGAACAGGAGGAGCGAGAGCAGGTATTGTGGTTGCATAGTGAGAGGCTTGCCATAGCTTTAGGTCTTATCAGCACGAGACCTGGTGCTACTCTCCGAATCTTTAAGAACCTTCGTATCTGCAACGATTGCCATGTCGCTATAAAGCTTATGTCAGACATTTTTGAGAGAGAGATCATCGTCAGAGACCGGAATCGCTTTCATTGCTTCAAGCAAGGTGTATGCTCTTGTTCAGACTACTGGTGATTGAGGCTGCAGGCTTTATGTACATCCTTATCACACCTCAAAGCATCGTCGTACTCATAACGCTAAAGATTCTAACAAACCAAACATGGAAGCCGGTCGGCGCGTTTGTTCGTGTCTGCTCATGTTGTTGCATTTCTTGATACAGCAACTCAAACATGTATCTCAATTTCTTTGTATAAGAAGAAGACCATAATGGTGATGATACAATTGGGTGCAACCTAATCCTAATTCAATCACGGTCAGATTCACACGAGCTAGAGGCTCGAATTGAGGACCCAAAGTGGCACTCTCAACAGATTCGGTCCACTGGTACGTCACACGGTCATAAAGGCGCCAAGCCAAGGCGGCGAGAAGCAGCGAGACCAACGGGTTTGCCTCTATTTCCCGCGCGAGAACACCCGCGTATCTTAGATGTGGCTGCGGCGCCACCACCCCGCAGCGTCTCTCGATCATGACTCGGTGGCGCCGCCGGAGAAGCCCTCCATGGCTAAACAAATCCTAAACCCTTCCATTCTCAGCCTTGGGGTTCTTGAATCTTCTCCTCCTCTCTTATGCCTTGGATCCCATCAGCCTTCTCTAGAACCTCCCACAAAGCCCTTGCCCTTTTCCTGAACCCCGTGTATAATCTTCTCATCTTCCGGCGTCTCTACGATGCGTCTGGAGATCGACTGGTCCTCAAGTTCTCCGAGCTCGTGAAGCGTTTTTCGAGAAGGAACCCCGCTCCTACTCCAGAGCCAGGTGCTCGACCTCGCTTTCCTCATCCGTTCGAGTACAATAACTTGATGAAGGGATTCGCAGAAGTCGGTGAGACCGATGAAGTTCTCCGCCTTCTCCGCGAGATGAAAGAACTCGACTGCCATCCCGATGTGGCGTGCTACACGACGGCAGTCGACAGCTTGGTGATTGGCAATCGCCCGGAAGAGGCCGTCCAGGTCTTTAGCGAGATGGTATCCTCCGGGCTGACCCCTGATGCGGCTTCTTTCACCGTTCTGGTAAAGATGTATTCTTGCTATTTGAGGCAATTTGATTCGGCTTACGAGGTAATAAGGTTGATGGTGAAAGGTGGGTGTGAACCCGATGTTGTCACCTACTCCACGTTGATCACCGGTCTCTGTTGGGCCGGGAGGGTCGAGGAGGCTTTTGGCGTACTGGATCAAATGCTTGAAGAGAAGTGCCTTCCAAATGTCTACACGTACACGCCCATTCTACAAGCTTACTGTGCCAATGGAAAGATCAAAGAGGCTTTGAGGCTGTTGGGCACAATGGAGAGTGTTGGTTGCCCACCGAACACAGTTAGTTATAATGTACTAATCGAAGCGCTCTGCCGGATTGGGTCTTTCAATGAGGTAGAGAGTGTTTTGACAGAGAGTGCGGCGAAGGCTTGGGAGCCAGATGCGATTAGCTACAGCATTTATCTCGATGGTCTTTGTAAGTGGGGAAGGGCTGATAAATCGTTTGAGCAATTGGAAGTTATGCTGGGGAAGGGGCTGTATCCCACTGCAGTGACCTTGAATATTCTTCTTGATTGTCTGTGCCATAGCTTCAAGGTTTGGGAGGCTAAATGCCTATTGGAGAGGAGCACTGAATTGGAATGGGATGTTGATTGTGTCAACTACAACACTGTGATGAGCAGGCTTTGTGAGATTGGTATGTGGAGAGCAGTTCTAAAGCTTTTCACGGATATGTTGAAGAAGGGGATTCCTCCGAATGCTTTGACGTTTGGTATTGTTATTCATAGCCTTTGTCTTGCTGGAAAGCTTGATATGGCAACATACGTGTTTGAGAACGAAGGTGTTGTAGCTAATGTTGTAACATACACGACACTAATTCATGGTTTTTATCTGGCGGGAAAGATGGATGAAGTTTACCATCTGTTTTCGAAAATGAATGCAGAAAAGGTTTTGCCAAATAGAATCACATACGGTATCATGATAGATTGCCTTTGTAGAGAAAGAAAATATCTGGAGGCTATTGGTTGCTTTTTGAGATCCCTTGAAGATGAATTCTCATCTGATCTCCTTGCTCGTCTTATTTATGGTTTGATTATGGGTGGAAAGCTCAAGGAGATGGTAAATTTGCTGGAAGTAATGTTGGGACAAGGTTTGGTTCCAGATGTCTGTATATTCCACTTGTTGATCAAGGCATTTTGTAGACAGGGCTGCTGTAACAGTTTAGAAATATACAAGGTTTGCTTAATTCTAGACAGAATGCTTGGAGTGAGGTAATTTATGTAAATGAGGGTGACTCCTCAGAAGATAAAAGTTCTTTTTTTAATTGAAAATGAAATACGAAGAGGTAATTCTCTCTCTCAGTTGTGCTTTTGCATGTGTTAGCATTAATTTAGGATGCAAACTGCTTTGATTATTCTGACCAGATCTCTCTATTTTTGCCAGAAGTATGCAACTTGTATCCTTGAATATGTCCAGAAAATACCCTGATTGGATCTTTTTCTTAGTAAATATGCTGATTTCAAGATGTCATATCTTCTATTGGTGATAGATTTTTAGTATTTTTTTTAAAGTAATGGCATCCTTTTCTGCTGTTGGTTTTTAATTTTTTTTACCCTTGAACTCCCATTTGAGAGTTATATACATATAAGTTGGGTCCTATTCCATCCAAGCAACCTAGACCTTGTGTTATATGGGTTTTGGAAGCAAATATGCAAAAAATTTTATGGGTTTGATGGTCATACCTGTGCTGTTTACATTGTTTCATGATAAGGAGATGTCTTTTTTATTATTAGACAAGCCCGAAGGCTGGGGGTAGAAGACAGAGGTCTACATGGTGGCACTTGGCAGCCCCGAAGGGCCAGCCCAAGCTGAACAACATTCCCATCCGCTTTCACGTAAACATCTCTTTATCATTGTTTCATGATAAAGAGATGTTATATGGGGTATAAAGCCACAGAATCAAGACTGTAGGGATGTAACATACTTGTCTACAAGCGAAGAGTTTTAATAATGTGCTGTCGGCAAAATTTGATTTCCGGGCCATTGTTCTCATTCATTGTTGTTGAATGGAAAATACATTTTGCTTGTTATGTATAGCTGTCCTACCTCTGCCTTATTTGATACCAATTTCCAACAGCAATTTCTTGCTCAAATACTGTGGATGAACTGTGTTACAGAGACACTGCACGCTGTTTCTGCACCTAGATTGTTGACATCCATATGCTTTTTATCCAAGTCTGGAGTGAAAAGAGAAGTACATCATAGGATCATGTGAACATTGAATCCCGTTACTATATGCTACATATTCCTTATTCCTTTCGTACTTGACTAAAAACTGTGGTTTATGTAATAATGATATCTTCGCATCTAAGCTTAGTGTCTTGCCTGTATATTTCATACTTCTCTGCAGTAGAATTGATGTTCATGAATTTGGGTTGGAAGATAGATAACTACTGTGGTCGAGAGGATATATACTACATTTCGGTTGCTTGGTCATTTGACTGGTGAGTATTTAAAACCCCGAGTAGCCTCTCATAACTTTTGTACCTGTGTAATCTCACTTTGAATTTTGTTATATATATATAGGTCCTTGTTTTATGTATGCAATGTAACAGTTATGTTCTGGTTTGCCAATATTAGGTCCTCAGTGTTGGAAAACTTTTAAACAAGAACATAGTGCCAGTCTAAATTACAAGTATTTGCTGTTTTTTTCATATCAATTTCTTCCTATACAATGGAGTAGATTCTAGGAACATAAAAAATGACGTTTCCTCTGGTTGTGCTATTCTTAACACGCCAAATTAAATTAGTAGGAAGTGATCTGATGATTCTTGGACCTAAAATTGTAGGAATGTTTGTAAGTTTTCCTTGAGTGAAAAGTTGGACTAGATTGAATGACCTCGTTCTGTTGTTGTTAAATATTGGCATTAGACGTTTACTTAGTGGCTTTCGCTCTCTTATTACAGTTTACAGTATTGGATGACTTTTTCTTTGCTTATGTTATTTTATTGTCTCTATTTCCAACTGCAAAGTAAATAATAAGGTTGCATAAATGCGATGCCAATTACATACAAAGGTCATGAATTCTTCCATCTTAACACTTTGATAGCATTTTTTTCATGCCAACTCCGTTCTTAAATTGCAAACAAGGAAAACAAGAGAGCTTACTCGATGTGTATGTATCTGCAGGTGATGAAAAGAGACGGTACTTGTTGACTTCAATGGGGAATGGTGAAGCTTCTTCATTCTGATTTCTGGTTTCATTGTGAGGAAATTTGCATTGGAGGAAACAAAAGATGAACCAACCTTCTTTGAAAGGAGGCAATGTTGACAAATCTGAGAATAAAGGGAAGGCCATTCTGTTAACCAGGAAAACAAAGGAGGATTTATTGTGGCAATGTTTCAGATTGAAATTATGTTTTTGTTCCTACTATATTATTAGTAAGCTTCCTCTCATCCTGGTGCTCCTCATTATCGTCGATTTAAGATCTGACGGTTGAGATTCAGGTCTATGGCATTGGCAGGCAGGCCCCCGGTTCCTATTTTAGTAGCGGATCGGCGGATCCAAACCGACCGATCCGACCCCATCCCATCCGGCGCGGGTCGGGCCCATTTGCATCCCGACATTACGTATCTCTCTCTCATCTCCGCTCGCTGGCGCTGGGTGTGAGAACATCTCTGGCGACGGCGTGGGGGAGAGCTCCCCTTCTCCTCTCTCTCTCTCTCGTGCCACTCTCCAGTGAACCAAAACCCTAATCATCTCCAACTGTGGCGCCGATTTCTCTGGTATGAGCGCATGGATCCCTTCTCCCATGGCCTCCGCCGCCCGTAACTCCCTCAGGACCACCCTCGATCTCCTTCTCGACGACAGGAGGAGGCGTAGAAGCCTATGCTACGCCGCTGCCGCTGCCATCGCCGACGACGAGATCACTTATTCCAAAGCACCCCGTAATGATACATTCCTCGCCCGCCTCTCGGAGCTTGTCGAGCACTTCCCCAAACGAGATGCGGCTTCCCTTCTAGCATCGGGCGCGAGACCTCGGAAATCCCACCCCTACCACTATAACCAACTCATGAAGGCCTTCTCCCGCGCCGGCGACGCCGATGAGGTCATCCGCCTCCTCCGAGAGATGAAGGAGTCCTCAGATTGCCCGCCCAACATTCACTGCTATACCACTGTCGTCAACTCTTTGGTCGCCGCCAACCGCCCAAGAGAAGCTGAGGCCATGTTTGAGGAGATGATCCTCTCCGGCGTCACCCCTGATGCTTGCTCCTACACCGTCCTCGTAAAGTTGTATTCTTGCTATCTTAAACAATTTGATTCGGCTTATGAGGTCATCCGATGGATGGTTCATGCCGGCTCCGATCCGGATGTAGTCACGTACTCAACTCTCATCTCAGGGCTGTGCCAGGCCGGGAGAGTTGAGGAGGCTTGGGGCGTCTTGGATCAGATGTTAGAGGGGAAATGCACACCGAACTCTTACTGTTACACTCCCATTCTTCGAGTCTACTGCTCCGATGGACGCATTAGTGCAGCCAAGAGATTGGTGGATTCGATGCAGAATATTGGATGTCCTCCAGATGTCGTGGCTTACAATATCTTGATCTACGGCTTGTGTAGGCTAGGAAAATTTGATGAAGTAAACAATGTTTTGAAACAGAGTGATCGAAATGGTTGGAAGCCAGATGTTGTTACTTTTAACACTTACATAAATGGTCTTTGCAGGGTGGGTAGATCCCATGAAGCGCTCGAGCATTTGGAAGCTATGATCGGAAGGGGAGTGAGTCCCACTCGAGTGACTTTCAGTATTCTTCTGGATTGCCTTTGTCGTGAATTGAAGTTTTGGGATGTGAGGTACCTATTACAGAGGTGCTACGAGTTGGGGTTGGATGTCGGAGTCGATGGATACAACACGGTTATGAGCAGGCTTTATAAGTCTGGAAGATGGCTGTCTGTTCCTAAACTCTTGGCTGACATGGTGAAAAATGGCATCAGAGCAAATAACCAGACAATAAATATCGTGATTCAAAGCCTTTGCAAGGCTGGGAAGCTTTGGAAGGCAAAATGTATGTTTCAAAGCAAAGGTTTTGTTGCTGATATTGTCTCATATAACATTCTATTTTATGCCTTCTATGTGGCGGGAAAGATCGAAGAAGTTCACGAGCTGTTTTTGAAGATGGATGTCATGAAAGTTTCCCCAGACACTATTACCTGCAATATCATGGTCGACCGTCTGTGTGCCGAGGAAAAGTTTTCAGATGCCATTTATTTTATTGAATCGCTTGAGGATGGATTCTCGCCAGACCTTGTTGCACATCTAACTTATGGGCTGGCGATGGGTGGAAAACTTGGGGCAATGCTAAGGCTGTTTGAGGAAATGATGGGTGAGGGTTTGGTTCTCGATGGTCGTATATTCAACTCATTGATCAAGGCTTTTTGCAGCAAGTACTATTGCCAAAGCAAAGAATTTTACAAAGTCTGTTTTCTTCTCGACAAAATGCTTGGAATTGCGTAGTTCATGTCGAGTTGTTGCATCCAGTGAATTCTATTGTGCTTCTGTCAAAGACTGAAAACACAGGGTATTCTACTTCTCTTACCTTCCTATTGAATTTCTTTGACATACATAATTTTTCTGTGTTTGATCCTTGTAACTTTGTTATTATAGGAGCTGTAAAAGAGTCAGATAACTCTGTCATGCATAATCTACACTCCTCTCCCATGATTTCTGTTCCTTGGACTCTAAGATAGTTTCTATTTCATAGTCGAATAGTGGTTATAGATGTTGTAATGCCTCTTAAAATACAGACATCTTCTACAGCAACTACTGTTGTATGATTGCCTATTTCATATGTGTCCATTTCTGCTCTTCCATGTTCTTGTATCATATTATGTGTTTACTACTGATTTTAGACAACCTTATCAAGGAACTTTTCATTTTAGAAAAGCAGCATAGATCTTGCTTTATCCATGTTTTAGTCAACTTATAGTTTGTTTTTTATACTTGATTCTAGGGCGTGGAGTGATGAGATGAAACAAACGTGGTGTGTTGGTGGCTTATTGATTTGATTATTCTGGGGATTGTTGCAATAGCATCTGACGAGGTAAGAACTGCTGTGAGCCTATTTTCTTTTATGTAAATGTTGATTATAATTTAACAGGTTGTTGCAAACCTATTTTCTATGCAGTGGGGAGGGTGTTCTGTTCATTGCTTTCAAAAAGAACAATGCTTCATTGTATAACAGCAATGTTGGATCTGTGGAATCAAAACTTGTCAATGCTCTGTCCAGAAGTATGAAGTACCGAGTACGTAAGTTCAATTGCAAATTTCTCCAGTGCTACACCCTTGATGGATTGAACCTTTGATACATTCTCGGTATTAGTATATTGATTCAAGGACACTCTTCCGACCTCTTCACATGCTGCCTGGAGAGTCTAGATATGATATTGCCCATATCTATCACGAGAACCTTTTCTTCCTTTTAAGATAGAAGCTTGAACTTAAGGGTTTGTGAGCAGTGATATGGATGTCAGCTGATAAAAGGCTTTTAGGTGTTGTTTGGTTGTGGATTATAATTATAAACAGGGACATGGGAAAAGATTATTTGTAGTATATTACCTAATTGATCAGCTTGCTGACGTTTAAATGTTAAGTACAACAAACTGACAATGAAACTTTCTATCTGACCCATCTTGTGTAAGAACTTCTCCATGATAACTATCTAGACAAAATGGCAGCCTTCGTGTTGTATCACCTACAAAAGAGATGTTGATTTGACTGTGTCCAAAAATTCGAACCTGGGTACTCGCATTCACCCAAAATTGTTTGTTCTGTGTCACCCTTCTTAAGCAGAATTTCTTCTCGATTGGAGCTCATGCATCAGCTGTTCTTTAGTGCATTTTCTTTTCATCTACCCTTTTCATTTATGTTCGAAGCGTTCTTCTGATTCCTGCTCTCATTCATTTGATCGGTGAATGACTAGTAATTATAGTTTTAACCTAGCAATTACATTACATTGTCTTCTTTGGTTGAGGAAAGTTTATATTTCCTGACAAACACGAAGCAGGTGTTCAGCATTAGCGAAGTCAACTGTAAAGATCTGGTGGCTGATTCAAGCCTACAGTGAAGAGCAAAACGGTAAAGTGGAGAGCACTTGACGCGGCGGTGGTGACCTAAATGGCCGCGAGGATCTGACATTTCTACCCTTGATATAATTGTATTGCCTTCTGGGAAAGAGAGACTGATGAGAAAAGGGTCATCTGCAGATTCCAAAATCTCCAATTCTTTCAAGGTTCATGGGGATGGTTTTTGGTCAGAGTCGATCATATCGAGATATTACTTGGGTTAATACCCAAAAAAGGATGGCAAGTACAACTGCCAACATTCATGCTGCTGCTTCAGACATTTGAGTCTAGCAATCCCGCAATAAATTGTGAATAGGCTGCTAGCCAAAAGCTTGAATCCAAGCATGCGAAGATTAACTTATATGTTAGGAATATTCTGTTTGATGTGCTACATTTATTGTACAAGGCTATCCTTTTATACGTATCAGGGAGCCCATGTGGGTTCATCTTATCGGAAATTAGGAATCATGTGGACCTCTTTATTCAATGGCAATAGTTTTGTAAGAGGTTATTTTTTAATTTCTACATTGTCTTCTTGCTGATTATATCATTTGTACAGTCAAAGAAGAAAGATTTACATATTAGATTCAATTTATTTTTGATTTGCGAGCCATTTTGTCATTGGCATATTTTACTCCATTTGAATATAAAATACTTAGAAAATGCGAATGCGGCCACATAAGTAAGGATTGTTACTGCCGAAATGTAACAACCTAGATATGGAACACAACCCAGGTGAAAAAGTTTAAATTTATAAGAATTATAGGGAGTTTTCCACTTGGAAAAACACCCTTCAAAAATAGGCGTATGCTGTTTTATGTGACGGACACACGGTATTCTTTAGTAAAAGGCGAAAGAATAGTTCGCTTTGTGTCCATCACACAGCTGCGTGCTCTTTAACGAATGAGGAACAACTACTTTTATAGAGCGCTGAGGGGCAGAAGGCTTCGCTCTCGGCCGATGTGGGACTAAAGCTCTTGACGCTATTCACCGCGTTCTTCATAAATGGTCGTATCATCCAATCACAACCGTCCATTGGACTTCCCTTATCTCTCCTGCGGTCTCTTTTGTCATCCAAGGCCAGATACGAGAGAGGCCGTCCATCCATCAGATCCATTGTTACCCTTCTTCACCATTTTGGAAGACATCTGGATTGGTATCAGTATGAGACAAACATTTTCATGGCCAGATCAAAATTCATCTACTCAGGAACACACAATGATCTGGTCAAGGCCATTCCCTGCATTTGACAAAGCCTCTCTTTTTTTTCATTAGTTGAGCCTTTTACCTAGATTTGGGGACAAATGCTCTACATTTCCAATAAATTTAGGGGCTTAGAATTTAGAACCCAAACCAACCCATGACCACCATCGGCTACCACCTCTTGAGCAACTCAATGGCTGTTCCTGCATTTGGCGAAGCTACATCATGAAAATAAGTTATGACATACCGTAAAGCATTCCCGGTGGGAGGATGATCAAATCCAGTAATGCTGAATTGCTGATTGATATAGTCACCCTTAGACAATCAAAATTGAAATGAATAGTTTGTGACAAGAGTTTTTAACTATAATATGAGATCCCCCAGATAACTGTACACTTTGAATTGGTTAAAGATGCTGAAAAATTCAACAAACTGTAACTTATGAGCAGGTGACATGTATGTCAGAAGGCTGAGTTTCTGTACTGATTGGAATTATGAACAAAACTGCCTTTTGGGCAGGAGTGTGAACTACGAACAGAAGCCCCGACCTCTTGGGTAACATCTGTTGCAATTGTATCAACTCTCAAAGGTCCAAAGTTGCACCTATTTTCAGCCGCCACGACCAGAGGGGTCATTCGAACTGGCAGATATGAAACAACTGTTACCCCTAATGTCTGAGTCACTGGCATCGCTCTGTCAGAGAATACAAAACACGAGTAAGAGAAAAACCTTCATTAGAATAGCAGTTGTTTGGCAGTGAGAAGATAATGCTTGTTACTTTAAACCAAATGACTCGAGCACCTGAACCTACCCTACCTGCTCATTTGGGCTAATAGAAGGATTTGGGGTTGCAGAGGCTGATGTCTGGAGATTATTTCTTAGAGTTCCCTGTGAAAAATGAGGAGAAGATTGACAAATTTAGGACATACATGCTGAAGAAGAAAATGTAATAACAGATCTCTTTTAAAATGGGGCGATTATATCAGAATAAAAACTTCATACAGTAAAGAAGAATGGCAAACCAACTTAAATAACACCCTTCATGTTGCAGATCCACAAAATGGAATATTCACCGTGGTCTAGTCTAATCAAACTAGATAAACATTCTCCAACAGTCTATGCTTCTTAAACTAGAGAATGATAACAATACCCAAAAGCTCAGGAGTACCTTAAATTTATTGTGTTCTGCTAGAATGAGTTCAGGACTGGAGAGATTTACCTTATTTGCCCACATCAGTCCGCAGGCATTGCATAAAGACCTTGGTCCAGATGGTCCACGCCGCATCATCGGAGTAGAGCTTTTGCTAACTCCACAATTATGGCAACTGCAGATTATAAAAGCAAATAAAAAACTCAATACAGCTGAAGGTAAAGAAAATGCAACTAAATCTGAAAAGAAAAAGGAATCCTTAAATGTCCTCTTCTGCTGCTTTCCACTCATACAGACTACTTTGCTTATGCAAGAAAAAAAAGGATAATACATAATGATAAGGAGCGTACTAAGCTTGTCCATTTGCTTCTTCTTCACTGTTTCTCTGCGAAGGCTCGCAACTTGATGAAGCCCAAGGCATTTCTTCAGAATTAGTTTTGGATGATGCAAATTGACCTTTGTGTCGCTTCATCCTGCAATATTCATGAAACCAACCTAAGCATGAATATTCTTTACAAAAACCCGATAGTTTTGAGTGACAACTCTTGCATGAATATAAGTGTCCGATAACGTTATGTGTCAAAGTTTAATGCATCATTCAAACTGAAATCCAAATGGCATTTACGTCGGGAGTCCATTGTTATGCTAAAAGAAATTAGGTTTAATTAAGTTAAAGAGGTCATAATTTCTCTCTGAATGAAGATAAAGTGAATAGTGACATCAGATGTTCAACTCCAATGAAATAGAGCCATAGATGGTTTTGCATAAAAATTGTCTTCTAAATCATGTTGCAGAATGACAAGGTGAAGAGATGAGGATACTTGAGAACAAACTCAATAAATATAAGGACCGCAATTTAATCTCAAAATAGATTGAATCGCTCGCAAAGCATAAACTACCTAAAGAAAGCATCTTGATGCTCTACAATAAAAGAATAACTAATTGCATACATCCACAACTTTCATAGCATAAATGGAAGGTACCCAATTCACACACCTGGCAGCAACTTCTTTTCGAACACCATACGTTACTTTCTTATCAAAGCACAAACTTTTTCTCTTCTCACGATACCTCATAAGAGCTTCGAGCCTATGAGAACTGTTTAAAGGTCTTGAAGCATCATCTATACCCTGGTAAAGAAAAGAAACATGAGGATTCATTAACATCAAATAAACAATCAAAAGAACTTATGAATACCATGGAATTCGGATGAAGGGGCATGCCCGAACTAAACGCATCAGAAGGCACTTCTTGCCCATCTAACAATGAAATTACTGCCCGGACCTGTAATGAACACCCCAGTAACATAAAGTCATTCTATAGAGCTTCCCCGCAAAAGAAGCAAAGTATCAAACGAGAAGTAAACCATGGCTCAAATGATTCATTCCTCCAATTCTTCAATATTTTTTTACCTTACCTTTCGCCTGTTGGTGAGAAATCAAGATTTAAAACCAATATGTTTGTGCCCCAAAACATTGTAAATAACAAGCATTGGCAGCACAGACTCAAGTACACAACCAAAGTGGAGTCGTTGATTTCCCTGAGCACAGATAAACATAAAAAAAGTACACCTCAAGCTAAGAAAATAAAAACACAATTAACATGAAGAAGGCAGGAAGGGCCATGCAGTCCGTTGTAATCAGTTTCACAAACTCGAGTATAGAGAGTTGTGGTCACGTGTAACAGCTACAATCCAAGCTTCTCATACGAACAAAGTAGGAAGCAGACCTAGAAAATCAATCTTGGTCATTCTTTCCAATGACTTCAGGGGTCTCTGAAGGCTATTTTAATATATATGGGCTGTAGAATCCAATCCTAAACAAGATCAAGCTAAAGATACAAACAGATAAGAATTTTTTCGATGAGGGGGAACACCGCACGGCTCCTAGGTGATAAAAGAAAGAAGAACGCATCTTCTTTCTTTTTTGATTACCTTCCTCGTGTATGTATAAGACTCAATCCATTCGATTGCTAAAAAGGATTAGTAATCCTTAACTTTTGGAGGAATCCTTCATCAGTGGTTGTGAATGACTGACTTTTCAATCTTTTCGACCTTGGTTCCGTAGGAGCAAGTCAGAAAGATTGAGAAATAGAAGACCTATCTCGTCCTGATATACATACAATACATTGGGGGAGGAGGGGATGGGATTTCAAGAGTATCACTCATACAAATAATGAAATCACGTACCGATCAATCAGCCTAAGCAGCCAAAGCAAGAAGAAGTTAATGGCTTATTGTTGATCTTTCTGTTCTGTCAGAAACTAAGGATCTTTATGTTTTAATATATCCTGACAATGTAAATGGTATGGCTCGAGCAAATTCTTGTGTCTTTATGTATTAAAGACCAAAGGTTAACGAGTTCAGGGTGGAATATCATTTAGAGCGAATTAAATCTTCCAGGTAAGTTGATAAACTTAAACCCCCTTGCACTAACAGCTTTTGTATCATGACATCTTCCAATTCTTTGTCAAACTCATCTTCCTAGATGGCTTCATAAACCCCAGAAGAGTACTTATTTGAGACAGCATCATGCAAAAAAATTCAAGTTCTTGACAAATGCCAGTGTAAATAAATCCTCATGTCTTCGCAGTATAACCATTCATGAGAATTATTACTGAAAAGTAAAGATCTCCAAAACTAACTGGATAATCGTCAAACTTCAGCTTTTCAGGTTTCAAGCAATCAGGGGATCCAACGCCCACTATTTAAGGGCTGATCGATCGCAAGGAAGCAACAAATCGGGCAAACGAAACAGCACACCAATCGATCCAATGCATAACAACTTCCTGATTCTGGAGATTATACTAGAGAAAAAAAAGATACAAGTTTACAAAATTCCATCGACCAAACACAGTAAATCCAAGCAAGAACTCAATCAAAGAGAAAAGTTAAAGAAAAGGCCCAATCTTGATAATAAATCGCAGCAAACCCCGACACAGTTGAACAATGCCAAGTGATATCAAACAAATGATTCAATCCCAACAAAGACAAAGATTGTTAGATTGCTCACCCTTTCCGGCGGAACGGAGTCGAAGACGTACGTCTGTCCCAGGAAAGATAGGCTAAGCTGGTCCGACCCCTGGTGCCGGAACTGCATCGGGTCTACCTCCGCTTCCGCCGAGAGCTCGCCAGCGCAACCCATCTCGTCGTCCCCGGCAACGGCGCCGTCGTACTCCCCGGCTAGGTCCGCCGCCGCATGGCCCACGAGGCCATCCTCATCGCCCCCGTACATCGAACCCCCTTAACCCTAATCCAAGTCCAAATTCAAGTCCGATGAGGGGCTTCTTGGGTGCTCCTTTTATAGAGAGAGAAGCAAGCTGGGGTTTAAGTGGCAGAGATATATGGAGGAGTTGGGTGGGAGAAGGACTCCGACTAGAGGAGGAGAGGAAACGTATTGGGGCACAAGGACCATGTCATAAGGCGTAAGCGAGGGAGCGACGCATCATGGTTCATGGGCAGGCGAGTATTTGTAGTTATAGACTTTATAGAACGCAACGCATCCACGCCGACGCCGACGCCGACTCCAACTCCGACTCCGACTCCTACTGGAAGGAAGAGCACTCCCTAGCTTCCCACGTTCCCCCACCTCAGTTGACTCAAATCATTATTGAGACTTGCTGACGTGGACGTGGACTTGCAAGTGCCTCGCACGTCATCGGATCCGTTCGCCGTTCGGACAACGCTGGCTGCTAAAAAGATTACAAAATTAACTAAAGTATAGAAAAAAAATTACATAATTAGCTAAAATATATATATAAAAAATTACATAATGTTGATGAGATGGAGGCAAGTGAATCCGAACGATTTCGTCAGTTTCTTAATCGACATAAAAAGATCAAGGACAAATAAGCACATTTTGCATAGCAATGAAGAGATGTAATGTTTTTATTTATATTCAATGTTTTTCACGTCTTAATGCATATTAAATTGAAATTCTCAATATTTAGTGTGGAAGATTCATCTTCATTTTAGTATTCTGCACAAATACCTTTATATAATATAATTAGAATTAAAATTAATTTAATGAAAAACTCACGTACTGATGTATAATTTAAAAACCCAATGATGAAAAGCAAAACTAGTCAAAAGATAATTTATTTACAAATAGATAAATAATAATTAAAAAGTATTCAATATTAGTCTTATTTTGTAGGGATCGACGAGAGTTTTTCATTGAAGTATTATTTATTCTAAATAAATCAGTTATTTTAAAGTTACACTAATTATTATTGTTCAAGTACTTTAATTATAGAATTATTAAAATAATAAAAACCAAATGCAGCTCGTACTCACCGGCTGCATATATGCAGCCTTGGGTGAGGAGCTTCATAAATGCAGCCCAATATGCAGGACGGTTGGAGTTGCACCGGGCTGCAAAATTGACTTTTGCAGCCCGGTTGGAGTTGCTCTAAGACAGGTAGCTCTCGTCTGTCGTCACTTCCGCCGTTCAGATAATAGCCTCGAGATCGGTGCATATCGCGCTTGAGTTGGATAGTAATAGGTCAGGTCGGGTTGGGTTGGGTTTGTTTGGGTGGTCGGATTGAATACTCGATTCAGCTGGCCGAGGTCGGACGTGGGGTCCACTCGAAGCAACCGCGCCAGCTCATCATCAGAAAGCCGTCGCCTGTTCGCTAATAAATAGCTGGTAACAAGCTCACCTCCTATTCTCCGACTTGGTCCGGTCCGGCGCGTCTTGGTGTTCCGGTGAGGAGAAGGAAGGGCTCCACCCGCCGTCCTCATCCGGTATCCTCTCTCACTCTCCCGCCGCTGTTGCTTACGGATAAGATCTCCCTAAAATCTCGCAGGATTTATAGGCTCTCTTTTAAGGACGATAATTTGAAAACCTCAACGATGCGTCGATAACAAAAAAGAAGAAGGGATACCGATGTTTGAGGGAAGTCTTGATGGCCATCATTTTAACTGTGTTGTAAACGTTTTATAGTTTCACGACAAGTTTCTTGATTTTCTTTGGAGTCATATACGTATACCAAATTCATGTCACTTCTTTCTCTTGTTGTGGTACTTAATTTGGTGTTCAAGATACTCAAATGCACATTTTGTGTGGCATGGCGCAAACCTTATTTGCGCTTTGCTTTCATTTAGTACAATACTTTGCTTTCAATTGATTCCGTTTGATTGCCATTGTCATCTTGATGCTACAAACCTGTGCAGAATCATTCTTTTTAAGCGCTGCCTGTATTCTTTTAAACTTGGCCATGGTGGCAGATTTAAACGTATTACCTCTTTCAAATGCGTTTTGTATAGGATAGAGAACAATCGTGGATGTTCAATCTGATGCGGAAGGGATACAGTGACATCAGAACAATTTTTTTGGCATACAATTTGCTTCAGAAAAGATTTATAGGCCATCTAGATGCTTCTTCCGCGCAAACAAGAAATGTCACGGATGAAAAATTAGAATCCCACACTGATAATGGAGATTTGGTATCATGGACCAAAAAAATAGCTGCATATTCAAATGAAGGAAAGATTGATCTTTCAAGAGCTTTCTTTGATGAGATGCCCGTCCGGGATAGCGTAGCTTATAATGTAATGATTAGGGAATATGTTCGGCATGGGAGGATCAACGATGCTCGCATCCTTTTTGATGAGATGTCTGAAAGGAACACTATTACATGGAATTCCATGATAATGGCTTATGCAAGGGAAAGAAATTGGCATACAGCATTAAAACTTTTCGTGGTCATGCCTGAAGATTATAAGGACATAGTCAGCTGGACAACTATCATTTCTGGGTTCTCCCGAGGTTCACGCATTGCTGACTCGTGGCTGTTGTTCAAGCAATTCTGTTGCCCTGACTCTGCTTGTTGGTCATCGGTCATTTCTGGTTTCCAACAGAATGGATTGCCCACTGAAGCCTTGATATGTTTCAGAGAAATGTTATCTGTAGGAAAAAGGCCTACCTCTTACTCATTCACTAGTGTCTTGACTGCTGCTGCAGATCTAGCTGCACTCTCTGTTGGTATGCAGCTCTACTGCCAACTCATGAAGAGAGGATTTAATGGTAACACCCATGTCGGGAACTCGACCATCTCAATGTTTTTGAAATCAGGGAGTTTGCATTGTGCAAAGAGCATGTTCAACAGCATGCCACAAAAGGACATTTTCTCCTGGAATGCTATGATTACAGGATATGGGCAGCATGGATATGGATTGGAATCCATTCAGTTTTTACATCAGATGCACAATGCTGGGTTTCAACCTGACAGAGTAAGTTTCCTGGGTGTTCTTCAGGGATGTAGCCATAGCGGATATGTGAAAGAAGGGATACACTACTTTCACAGAATGCAGAAAGATTTTCGAGTTCCTTGGGAATGTGAACATTATCATAGCATGGTTGATGTCCTTGCCCGTGCCGGGTTCCTCAGAGAAGCTACAATGATGATTCTTAAGATGCCATTCATGCCCTCTGCTATCTTTTGGAGGACATTATTGAATGGATGTAGAATATTTGGGGATTTCGTATTAGGAGCTTATGCAGCTGATCATGTCTTAGAGCTTGATTCTCATAATGGTGCAGCATGTCTGATGATTATGGATATGTACAAAGCTGTTGGAAGAATAACAGAGGCTGCAAAAATGAGGAGATGGATGTTTAAAGAAGACGCAAGAAGGGAGCTGGCACATAGTTGGATCGAAATAAAAGGAAGGGCTCATTTGTTTACAACAAGAGATGAAACCCATGAAGAATCAGGCACTATTTACAAGGTAAATGAACTGCTAGCAGATGCCATAGCCGAGTATGTTGAGTAACGAGTGAATTGTGAAGTTCAAGGTAAAGAATTGCTGTCTTGCCTTAAGCAGACATGGGATGCCATCAAAATCAGTCGCGAGAAGTGCTAAATCATCTAGTCTACCAATATTATTGTCATATTGTACTTGGAAGATTAGATGCGGCAGTTGAGTGTTGAGGAATGATGAGAGGTACTCTTTCAGCTAATTATGTGAAAGAAGCTCCTGCTTGTGAGACTAGATTAAGTTATGGTAAAGCTATGTTCAGGAACTTATCTAGGGCATAAGTATTTGCGGTCACCAGTTGGCATAGATGCTATCCTTTAAAGTGAGGTCTCCAAGTGATAAACCGCTACTTTTTCAGAATTAGGTGGACTTTGGATGAGGTAACTTCTTTTCTTCTAATCATCACACCGGAAATGCTTTTTTCTATTTTTTGATCCTTGATAATCAATGTTATTACATTTCTCTGCAGATAAGCGATCTTCTTGAATGATTTTCAGAAACCTTCACCTCCAAGCAGGTAATCATTTTCTGCATCTTCTGTTTTTTTTTTCCTTTCCTTACCTTCCCTCATATAATAGACTGAATATGATTGAATGGCTGGCTTGTGGGTGAATTTTCTTCTTTACTATAAGAACTTGCCTTTTTTTCGTAGCCCATTGTGTGAGAAGCAGTAGATCATAGTTTGCTGGCAGCGTTGATCAGGTTGATGGAAAACTTTTGATTCAAAGAGAAGAGAAATGCACCCTTTTGAAAATGGTTTATTGGAGGTACTCGTTGGTCATAAGAGGCATTTCTTACGAAGTCTGATTTTACATCTAGAACTGTTGTGGCTTATGGCATCGGATGTAATTGTGATTCTGCTGCATACCTTATTTGGTGATAGTTAATTTCCAATAGTAGCTGTAGAACCTTCAATCTATGTTTTTTCTGATATTTACCTACTCTTTATGAGAGTGGCTTATTTGTCATTCATATTGTCATTATATCCTTGTCATTTCTTTGAATAAAAAAAGCAAGCTTCTGTATTCAAACAGTAAAGATCTTTTTTATACTCAAATAACTCTCTTTTTTATTGCCTCTGTCTATCCTGTAGTTTGCATGCTGTTCATCTAAAATTACTATCTTGATGCAGAAAATGCTGGGAATGTTTGAAATCTCCCAGAGTTCTTGTCATGTTTATGAATACATGATGATCGGTTTTGTTGCAGTGTGAGGAGCAAAACTCATGTCTTCTGTTTCTTCCCTGTCAATTGGATTATCATATGTTTCAGGCGTCTAGAATAAGTTTTGGTCATATCACAGGGGCTGTTCTCTTTGCTCACAGAGAAGATTAGGTGACTTAAAAACTCTTCATGTATGCTCAATCTTTATACAGGCGCTCACTATTGGTGTTTTCTTTAACTGATTTACCAAACAGACTCTCAACTCTCCCTGGATGATGAACTTGGGATGCTCACAGGATCTGCAATGACGCTTTCTTAAACCAGCCATCTGGCCTCAAGGTACACAAGATTTCTGTATCACCTGTGGAGCTTTCCAAGATTCTGCTGCTTCTATTAAAGGCAAATCTTTATGACATGCTACTTTTCTGGGTAAAGATCTTTAGAATAGCCTTTATACCAATGACCTAATACCAGGATATGTGTTGGCTATAGTAATTTATCAATTCAATGCTTTGTGCAGACACCAGCTAGCAGCACTACCATCCACCCTTCGCAAGTCTCAGGGGAGACGGAGAAGCAATGACACATCTTTTTCAGGTTTTCGATGTAATGTCTTCCATAACTTTGTGATCTTCCATAGCTTTGTGATCTTTTATCCAGTACTGTATCCTTTTCTCATGTGCAAAATTACTTGTATAATGATGAGTTTGTCAGAAGTACGGTGCATCTACTGTCTTTGCTGATAGGAATGGAGGAAATTGGTGCTTGCTTAATTCAAGGACAGTTTTTGAAGCACTTCTAGGACTGGAATGTATGCTAGTCCCTGTTCTGTTTGGGCTTTAATCTGAGTTCTTGGTGTTGGTGGTGGCTCAATGAATTTTCAGCTCTCATGTTTATGGAAAATTAGAATTTGGTTCTTTAATAGGTTTTCATGCATGAAAGATTTTCTTAAACTATATGGCAGTATTTGCTCACAACGCAGTGTATATTTCTTCTTGGGCCGAAATGGTAAAGCCCTCAAGGTTTGATGACACCAAAGCTCACGTCTCAGGTTTCCAGACTTGTTCTTTTTTCTTTGTTGTGTTTGATATTATGCGCTTTGATCTATTTCATTGTTTGCATAATTTGTGAAGATAAAGTTATTTGAATTTTATGAAACTGAGTACCATAGGTGGAGAAGTCTGACCCAAGAATTGTTCAGGATTTCACACGGAAAAAATATCATGTTTATATTCCATCTATATGCTTGGTGCTGCAAATTGGTCTTTTAAGTGATCCACTTGTTGACAGGCACCAGGCTGTCTTCTAAACTCAATAGAGATGTCATGTCACACTTAATCCGGTCGTTTCAACTACTGAGGATATTAATCAATACAAATTGTTAGCTTGGAAGCAAAGTTAGAACCCTGATGAGCTTACTCAGATGAGATTCATGAGTGATTATGAGATTTTCGACACCATGGTGAGTTTTGGGATTTCAATACTGCAGCATTTATCTCTTTATTAATGAATTAGTCAGGTTCACTTATGAGGGTCATATTCTCATGTGCAGACTTATACATTGGCTTTTGTATGTCTTTGGATCTCTACTTTCACCAGACAAAAGCTCTCACCAGTCTACTTAGTACACAAAGAGAGAGAGTTTCAAGTAGATGGGGCACCTGAAGCAGTCTTGGTCACAAGTTTACTTGCATGAGGAGAATATGTATTGGACAAGAGGAAAAGTGATAAAGAAGACTTTCCCCTTTTTCCTGTCTTCACTCGAAGATAAGGTTTGAGATGGGAAGGGGGCATGGACATGTGATCAGGCCTGGATTTAATCTACCTTGCAAAAGGGAGACAACATCAGTAGGACGCCTGCAGTGATAGGCCAAGCACCCATCATCCTTGGAGGAAGCCAACAAGTTCTTGGTATGGACACACTCACAAGATAAGAGCCCCACTTTGACTATGACCATAACTCATTCAGCATGTCTCCAAAAGCACAAGCTGGGCAAGAGAACAAGTAAGGAAAAGTTCAAGTGCCTTGAGATTATCTAGATCACAGGAACCTTCAGATGTTGACTTGGGATCTTTTTGGTTTAAAGTATTTGTTAAAGTTTTCAGCAATGTATTGTGTCACCCGCAGGTAAAAATGAGTGGACTTTGCATCAGATAGAATCTTATTGGCCGATTCCTTCTCCACCACCACTAGATATTAAATAGAAAAATATCTTGCTTGACTTTTTTTTCTTTTAATTTGCTGGCTGGTGCTTCTTTATATAGAAATTGATAGTGGATTATCTGGTGTAAAATCATAATGAACTACACACTATACCTTTTGTGCAATTTAGATGTCACTGTATATATATCTTATTACTAATGTCAACTTGAGTATAACTTGTGGATAATTATTCTCTGGTGTAATGTTCTCTGATAATTGGAGGTGATCATTTGTTCAGCACGTGAAAAGGATGATTAGTAGCTCTATGGTTATAGCCCCTTGTGTGAAAAGAGATCAAATTGCTATAGTATATAGGTATGTGTAGGTGCTTGGCTGCTTGGGGCTCTAAATCAGCGTCAAAGGTTTAACTACCGGACGACGACGGAAAAGAAAACAAATATGGAAGATGATGATAGTTGATTGATGATTGCGGATTAAATAGGCACTTCAAGCTGCTCTCATGCCTAGATTTTGGGATGAACAGGTCAGGAATTGCTCCAAGATTAGCATGAAAAGATAAAGATGACAGATTGACAAACTATGAAACAATTGATGGAAAGTAGATGAGAAAGGTGATGGCTGGCAAAGTAGTTTTCCATCCCATCCTCATGTAAACCTTGAGGATAGGGTGTGGTGAAAAACAATGGATTGGTGTGGCAGTGTGGAATTCAATGAAGTAAACTACAAAGAAAGATGGTGACTCCTGTGTGGGTTGTGACTCAGCCAAGCACATGGGTCATGCTTAGCTCCTCTTAGACAAACATCATCAAGCCTCTTGCCACTTTTTAAGGAGCAAGCATGACCTATGAGTGAGTTATGAGTCTCTCCACAGAGGAACATGTGGCACCTTCACTAGGAGACCCATGGTTGGTTATCCCACAGTCCCACTATGCTATGTTATGCTAGAGAGGAGAGGAGAGGAGAGGAGAGAAGATGAGAGGAGATCAATCGACATCAGTACATCACCACCTCTCTCTCTCTCTCTCTCTTTCTTTCTCAATGCTGGAATGAGACCAATCTTGCACTTAAAGGCAATGATGATGATGAGCAGCTAAGGCATATGATATAATGAGTTTTTAGAGAGGTTGCACTTCATCAAGATGCCGCCATGGATCTCCTTTCCCATTGGCTGCCCAGACCCCCTACAAAAACAAAGACAACATTGGCATTTTGTTCATGCCACCATGTGAGGTATACCAACAATGGCAAACAGCTCAAATCATCACAGATGCATGAGCTGGGTCAGAAAACATGAAACAAACTAATTGCTAACATAGAATGAGCAGTTTACATCTCAGAATCCCCAGAGATCTTTGATTTGAATTGTCTTCAAATTGTGCTCAATAATGTGTGAGAGCCGACACGATATATAAGAGTTGTATGCTATTGCGATAACAAGGAAACAATGCCATCAAAACATCATCACTTCCCCTAGACTATGTTTCATGCACTTCCATTCTTTCTTTCTTTCTTTGTAAAAGCCAATAAACAAGACACAATTTTTCAAATCTAGCTAATCACTGTGTCTCGATAGTTATATTGATCATGAAAGCCGAATAATGTGGTGAAGTCATCAATTAATTTAATTTACCCCCACAAAAAGCTTAATAAACCAATGGAAAGAAGAGCTGAAGATTGCATTCTATAAGACGTACACGTTAGAGTGGTCAATCCCCTGGAAGCAGCAGCAGAGCAGTACTACTCTCTACTAGTAGCCAGTGTTCGGACAACTATGCCACATTAAATCCTACAGAAGCTTGTATCCAGCACGAAAATGCAAGCAAAATTAAGCGGTGCTGCTGCATATCATTGATGCTCTCATTATTTGCAAAAGTACACAACAAGTTAGAAGCCTATACGTACGTTTGTTCATACTGTTACGTATTATGTAAAGGTGTTTCCTTTGTCCTAACCTTATAGAACATGTGTCCAGTTTTAGTGCAGACATGTTCATACGTACAACAGCCATCACTTATTAGGTAGGAGGCTATTTGGATGTTGATCAATTCGACGAAGCCAAAGTGGGTTTGGATCCGAGCAATTAGAGGAGCCAGCCGTCTTTGAATGGCTGGCCATTGATGGGCCATGTCGTCCGGTCCATTGCACGGTTCATTGCGGTCTGAGAGAGATTTATGAGGTCCAATAATTGTGCTAGCTACATTAGGGCTCAGTCAATTATTGCGTGTAATAAACCCGCATGCGCCTCGTGTGTGGATAGAAAACAATTGAACGACCAACCCCTTGTGTTGCGTCTGATCCATCATCCATCCATCATTGTATTTGTTTTAAGATATATATATATATACTAGGTGGTGGGTCTGTGCCAGACTAACTGTCCGCCCCCACTATCTCTATTATAACTTATGTCACATCAGCCACTATTTTTTTTGTTTATTTAATTATAATTTTATACCACGTGTATGTCACGTGTATGTCATGTGTGTATAAGTTTATGACTCAGATGATGAGTCATAAAAGTAACTACCTTGGATCTTATAAGATAGATAAGTACATATATTTAAAACTAATCTCCTGACTTATGATTATAAGGATGTATATTTAAAACTAACCTAGGGAAGATGATAAAAATATACAAAGTTAACTTAGAAAAATATACATGTAAATAAACTAATAGGAGGTAAACGGTTGTAACCGTTTTTGCTTCTTATAAAGTTGATATATATATATACCTATATACATATACTAGTAGCCCTCCGTGTCACTTAATTGGCGAACACCCCCTCCCCTAACCCCCAACTCCACCCCAACACAGCTAACTCCCATGATATTCACCCTACTAGTCTACCACGTGTTTTCGTTATATATCATCATCCTTATATGATAGGATGGTTATAAGTTAACTATCATGTTGTCCTATATGATGGGAGAATGTCCTAGGTGGCACCTATGTAGTATGATATTCCTAAACTGAGGGGGTTAGTGGGAGGTAGTTATTGAGTGGTTATTGGAGATGGGGTTGGTGGTTGCCCTGTCATGTGGCAAAGGACACCGCTAGTTATCATATATAACTTGTTATTCTTAACCTTGTTATAGAATGCAAATTACTGCTCACCACCCCCTCCTCTGACACCCGCACTCCCCTCTTAGGTTTTACCCTTAATACTATTTATCATTTTTCTCTCTCAATCTCTCTCTATAACCAGTTTTCTTCTTTTTCCTTTTGTTTCAGTTTTATTTAAGGACAAAAAACACTTTGATACCATGTAATTTTATGATTTTGCAGTTTAATACCACGTAGTTTAAAAATAGCAAAACAATACTCCAAAGTTACCAAACTGTGCAGTTTAGTACCAACCGGCTAACTCCGTTAGTCCATTTGACGGTAAACCAATTTTTTATTATTTTTGACTGGGTTTAATCAATTTTGACCATGTTTTAGCTGATGTGGCAATTTTTTAGCTGATGTGGCAATGCTTGTGAGAGAGAAAGGGTACCAGAGGCTGCCCGGAAGCTCACCTCCGACGGAGCACCCCATCGAGGGCCACGTCGAATGCATCCTTAACGCCGTCCCCAAGACCAGCTTCCACTCCGGCGTATACCAGCCTCGGCATCATCTCCACCACCCTCTCCCTCATCCTCCTCGCCCTCTCCTCTTCGATCCCCTCCAACACCTCCTTCACACTCACCCCGCCACTCCTCACATCTCTCCGGTCGATGTACACCGACTACTCCTTATCCTCGTCTTGGTTGCTGGGCAAGTACCATCCGTACTGGGCGTAGGCGCTCCGCCGCCAAAACAGCACCATGATCCCGCCGGCCACCATGCAATCGAACATGGACCTCCTCGTGAAGCTATCCCCTCTTGGTTGCAAGCAGAACTTGGACCCCAAGAAGAGCCCCAGCGTCTCAGTGCTCCCATTCCCACACCGCCCGCCGCTACAGTCCACTGCCCTGCACGCGTCGGCGGAGCGCTTGCATTCCTCGAGGAGCAGAATCGAAAGTCGTCCTTGAACCCCGGCCGCGCCGCTCCGGCGAAGCTGAAAAGGATCGGACGGGATCGACTCAGGACGAAGCGCTGCCATTGGCGGAGTTCGGCGGCGGAATGGGGGTGGAAGCCGGTGGGGTAGGGGACGCCCACGTCGCGGTCATCCCATGGGTTTCGCTCGATGAGCAGCCACATCACGTTCTCCATGCCCTTCATGTGGAGGAAGCTGGAACCCCAGTCCCCGTCGCTTGATCGACGGAAGTCCCAGGTGATGCGGCCGAGGACCATGTAGTGGTCTAGCCCGCCGGAGTGGGTATATGGGGCCTGGGCGGTGAGCCACTGGAGCAGGACGGCGCAAATGTGGTCACGGTCGAAGGAGGTGGCATTGGGGGAGAAGAGAATGGGGCCGACGGCGGGAGGAACTAAGCTCGCGAGTCTGGCGGAGGAACTAAGCCCGCGAGTCTGGCTCCAGGAACGGTGCGTCCAAGTTCGTCGTTGGAGAGCGTGGCGTGGCTTTGTAGGACGTCGTGGTTGAAGACAGCCGGGAGGGAGTAGGCGTAGACGAGGCGGTGTCCACGGCCGGCGAATATGAAGGAGCGAAGGTGAGGAGGCGGCCGCGGGAGTCAATGGAACAGGCGGAGAGGAGGAGCAGGACTTGGAGGGCGAGGACGGCGGCGAAGACCCACGCCGAAAAATGGTGGCCGAAAGGGGATGATAAGGATGACTTGGGGTTCTTGAACGGGTGGACCTCCATCGCCGGAGGAGGTGACCGGGGGAGCATCGTATCGAGATCAAAAGGCTAAAATATAGTCAAAATCGATTAAATCCGGTAAAAAATAATAAAAAATTAATTTTCCGTCAAATGGACTAACGGAGTTAGCCGGTTGGTACTAAACTACACAGTTTGGTAACTTTGGAGTATTGTTTTGCTATTTTTAAACTACGTGGTACTAAACTACAAAATCATGAAACTACAGGGTAGCAAAGTGCTTTTTGGCCTTTATTTAATTGCTCTCCACATTCTTTGTAAGTTTCATTTTTTTCTTTGTAATTTTTTTTATTATTTTTTGAGAAAAGGGTCCTTTGTTTGGACCCAATATAGTAATTAGATCGGTCACAAAAAGTTTCAGATATTTAGTCCATTTAGGAGATAAAAAGTCCAAAATACCCTTCCAAAGCACCTCATCATATTTTAATTTATGAAGACATCAAATCATAAAAATTCCAAATTCCAAATCTTGAAATATTCAAATTTCAAATCATATAAATTTTAAAAAATATAAATTATAAATATTTCAAAATTCAAATTTTTAGCTAAATCAATATCGACGTATGAGTCTTTTCACAAAACACAATGCATTTTTTAACTGTTAATATTTTTTTTATTTTCATATATATACACACATTTTATTTTGATCCATATTTTTATACTTTTTAAATTTTTACAAATAATCACTCCTAAAACTTACCACTAAAAAGTAAACAAAAGATTACAAACATATAATATAAAAAACTGTTTATCCAAAAAGAAAAACAAAACAGATAAAAAAAGAAATAAAATTCATAAAGAAAAAGAATAAATAAAACTGATTATTAAAAAATACTAATGAAAAAAAGGAAACAAAACTAAAAAAATAACGCAAAATTGAGAGAGAAAAAAGGAAACCGAAAAAGGAAAGGAGAAATGAGGGGAGGGGACTCAGGGGAGAAAAAGAGAGGGGGGAGAAAGTCAACTATTGCGGCTTGAGGGGTGGGGGGGTATAAATAGAATTTTACAGATGGAGTCGGAGGAGGGGGCGTGTCAAGGGGGTGGAGAAGCAGTTCTCTTATTTATATAGAATGTACTTCACCTTATAAGGTCAATGTCAATACATAGGTAACATATTTTGATTTTTTTTTAAAATTTTGTTCTCTGTTCTTTATTTATATTCCTTTTATAATCTTAGAAAATATGTTTGGTTTGGAACATCGATAAAGTTTTAAAGTTACTAAAATATTCTCTTCTGACCCCCTAAGAATTCTACCGAGGAAAGAATAAAAAACGTAATATGGGAGTCTTTGAAGGACGAATATGCAATAAATCTTTACTCTGTTTGTACCCTTCTCGTAATTTATTCTGTCTCTCAACACTGGGATTATTAATCTTTATTCCAAAAGAGTTACGAATAAAACCCATCCCAGCTTGTCACCAGGTACAGACATGCACTACTATAAATTAAACAACAACATAAGGGGTATGAAGAGAGAGAGAGAGAGAGAGAGATCTAGAGAGAAGAGATGATATGGATAGGGATCGAATACTCTCCAAGGCGACATTTATTCAAGATGTATGTAGATACCATTCCTTGGTGTTGCATACATTGGGTGGTACAATCTAGCAAGGCATGGGCATGGTCTGATCAAGGAGCATTGGGAATAGGAATTGGGGCTATAAACGTTGAGGTCGGGGGTTGGGAGGGCCATACATGCCAACAGTATCTCTCCCCCCTTAGATCGATTGATCTCCGATAGACAAGGATATGCTCTGCTCTAGTAGACTAGTACTATATATATATAACATAACGTCATAACGTATATTATAACATCAAACAACAAACAGCCCAAAGAGACCATATTTGATATGAAAGTGATACTTCATGAATAAATATCACATAAGTAGACACCACCAGTGAATGCAGCATGGTCACCATTGGATGGATTACAACCATCCATCCATCTATCCATCTCTCTTCCTCCCAACCCAACGATGCATTTGACTACATAAATAAATATAAACTCATCCTTTACTATCAGCCTTAAGCTTGTGGGTTAATTAATATTAAGCTGTGACTATATGATGTACTTAAATATATAGATATATTGAGACTGCTATTCCCAATGCATGCCACCTATTGAAGTTAAGTGGGTATGTATTTGAGTTTGCTAATCATGCCATCTATACATATTGGACCACAAGAGAAGAGGGGATGAAGAAGGAGAAAAGGGTTTTGGGGATCTCAAGGCTTTTAAGTTTATTATTTGGAAACAATTGAGTTCTGTACTAGCTAGCTAGCTAGACGACTATGTCTATGTGTGTAGATATATAGGATTGATAGTAGTATAGAGGAATGGGTTGGGATTATTAATTAGAGCACTGGCTAGCTGCACGAATTAATGAGAAGTTGAGAAGTTAGAGGAGGTTTTTGGGAGGAGAGGAAGGGAAGGGAAGGATGCAAATGTAATTAGTGGGAGGGATGGGTGAGAGCATGCCTGGTCTGGTGGCTGGTGGGATCATATATATACGCGGGGGGGGGGGGATGGGGTGAGCGTGTGGAGTTTTTTAACTAGAAAACAACAACAACAACAGAGTGTTTCCTCTGCCTCTGGCAAGGGTGTCGCCCAGGTTGCATGAGGATATGAGGAATTGAGGATTAAGGAGCCCCCCCTCCCTCACTATTATTAACATGCATATACATAAGAAACAATGCAGCCCAGCTACACAGGAGTCAGGAGAGGGGCTTGTATTTACTATGGAGATCAAGGAGAGGAATGTGTGCTAACTACGTACCAGGGCGGCGTTATTAGTTAGTTGGCTGCATCGAGGGCTGCTGCACTAATAAGGTCATATGCTTGAGATTCTAGGTTGTATTAAGCACCTGATTACTCTCATTTATTATGTAAATATATTTTGATGCAGCCTCATCCTCGTATCATGTGATATGGGCCATATGACCATTGTGCTTGCAGCAATATAGTACGACAAACACGTACGCCCAAACCTATGGCTGAAGGAACGCTAGCTGCCTGTTCACATGGTGGAATAAGATTATGAGAGGAGGGGCCAAGGCCTGAAGCCCTGAAAGCTGATCTGAGTTGGTTAATTCTACATTCCTCATTTATTAGAGCTAAGTGAGTTGGAAGACTAGCTACTTATGAGAGGGTGGATAAATGAGAGAGAGAGAGAGAGAGAGAGAGAGCTGGCTAGCTAGGTAGAGAGGTAGACAGCAGCACCCAAGAGACCATACCCCTCCAATTAATTGCACAGCTATCAATTAGTGCTGCGTGTGTGGGTGTGCGCGCGTGTGTGGGTGTGAGCACGTGTGTTTCATCCCTTTTATATATATATAGACAGGAGGGCGCACTAAAAAGTGGTCAAGCCACTGCACTGCTTCTACTTCTTCTTTCTTGTATTCATGCATAGTGCTACTGTCTCACTTGCAATATAAGAAAAGAGACCACTGTCTCACTTGCTATATAAGAAGAGAGACCAAGAGAAATAGAGAGGGAGTTCTTAGAAAGAAAGAGAGAGTGTTACAATTAATGGAGAGGGAGAAGGAAATGAGGCAGTCCAAGTTCGGAAGGATATGTGTCTTCTGTGGCAGTAGCCAGGGCAAGAAGAGGAGCTACCAAGATGCTGCAGTGGAGCTTGGCCAAGAGCTGGTATGTCTTTCTGATATATGGCTTTCTGTAAGTCTCGATCGAACATAACTTTTCCGCTGATGGTTCGAATTGCATCCTCTAGAAACCATGGTTGTTATGTTTTGATGGATTTAATTACAATGGTGCTTGCTTGTTTTTAATTAGTTCTTCACTTAGCTTCGTTTTTATACTTTACTGTTACGAGGCATGTTATTTTTTCACCGATCTCTGTATATGGGTTCTTCCAGTGAGTAGTTTTACTCAAGTTGGTATTGTCTTATACATGCCTTTTTGATGCCTTTAGAAGCTGCTTCATCCCTCTGCTCTTCTTCTCTCTCTCTCTCTCTCTCTCTCTCTCTCTTGTGCGAGTGTGCTTGTGTGTCTCTGTCTCTCTGCACCTACCAACCACTGAGACGTATTTTCTGGAGAAACGTAGCTGGATTCTGAAACATACCCATCTCAGTGTACGCACCACAGTTCTATATTTTGGCTTTTTTTTAAAAAAAATCAACTCTACTATTACGAGCTGATGTAACCCTTTAATATTCTTTGTTTTGCCTTGCATTTGTTTTGATTGTTCCTGTTGCAACATGTTCCTCAATGAACTGGCCGGTCATTAAGTTATGGCCCATCACATTCTTACAAAAAAAAACCATTTATTGGAGAACAGTGCCGACAGGAGTACATTTACTTGATACCTATCTATTCTCTTCTCTTTCCCCCCTGTCTCTCTCGTAATTCGTAAATGCAATGTGAGTCATCAAGAGATACTTATATTTCTTGAAGATGGCCGGGTTTTTGTCAAAAGAAAATTTGACTTCATTAAAATTAATTCATTCAAATGCATGGAGAAAGAGAGACATGACCTTTTTCTAGAGAACATTGATTTTGTTTTTTTGTGCTATTAAATATTTGGGTTTTCTCAGGTGTCAAGGAACATTGATTTGGTGTATGGAGGGGGGAGCGTTGGGTTGATGGGTTTGGTATCCCAAGCTGTTTATGATGGTGGGAGGCATGTCATTGGGTGAGTTCATCTTCAAAGCTGCATCATTTTCTGTGCCAATAGCTCTCAGAATTAACTCTTTATTAGCTTGAATTTGGGGTAATTTTTCCTTAATAAGACCTCTTATTTTGTCATGTTATTGTCTGTATGCAGAGTAATTCCCAAGACTCTCATGCCCCGAGAGGTATGTCTAGCTCTTTTACCTGTGACTAAAAGCCCCAAGTCTTTCCTAATAGAAAACCCTTTTGGAACACGGAAACTTCATACTGTTGTCTCTTAGGCCTTTTGTTTACTTCTCCCAATCTCCATGAGTTTGCCCATAAAATATTGATTTTCTTGCTGTTTCCAAGGAAGAAAAGAATAAAGAACAAGTCTTTCTTTGAAGGCTTTGGTGTGCTTTTCTGCAGATGTATCTTAATTATACTGGTTTTTTCCACGTCTTGTGTGGTTTAAGAAGTCTTCCTTTAGCTTCCCTAGAGATCAGTGATAGAAGGGTAAGTTTTAATCTAACTCCTGTCTGAGGAATTTTTTCTACTAAATTAAAGGCTCTTCTTGGTCCTTGTCTCCCCTGAACACTCATCATTACCTCTCTGCACAATAGCCCATAAAAAAAAAGCTTCTAAATAAAAGCTTGCAGCCTTTTGAAGGAAAACACAAACACACACTACTAATAAGCCTCGTATTCTTTTTTTATGCAGAATTCACTGCCCTTTTTTGGGTCTTGTTGTTACCTTTTGCAGATAACTGGGGAGACTGTGGGAGAAGTGAAGGCAGTGGCAGATATGCACCAAAGGAAGGCAGAGATGGCCAGGCAGTCTGATGCCTTTATTGCCTTACCTGGTTAGTATAAGCCCTCATTTCCTTGTTGACTATCATAACAATAACAAGGCAATTCAAGAAAGACAAGAAAGGCCCCTGAATGGCTACCTCAAAATAGTCTAGACTTCAGATCCCCGACTAGCTATTGCAAAGACACAGAAATAGGTACTTTGCGTAAAAGCCAGAAACTATGTCTTAGTTTCTCCATTCTGCACCTTCAAGAAATGGAAGATTCTGCTTTTCTTATGCACCTGAGTTTGCTTCTATGTACTTCTGTAGGCTCTTCTTCAAATTGCTCAATTCTTTTTCAAAAGTTCTTGCTAATTAATGTTCTGATAAAGAAGGAATTAAAGTTTTTGCCATTTTGAGGTAATTAATGTTCTGATAAAGAAGGAAGAAGAAACAGGAAAGCTTGTTGTCAAAACTTACATCTGTTAATTAGAAACAGGAATCTAGGCCTCAATCTATCTTTTAGAATAAAGAAGAAGAAGAAGAAGAAAAAAAAGCCTCATGGAGGTCATCTTGTCCAAATGGTCAAAGAGTCAAGATCACACCAAGGAGAAGAGTACGTACATAGACTGCAGAAATGACTTCTTACCACTTTCATCATTTGACTGCAGCCCTTCAAACCACAATCCTTGGATTATCAGCATTGGCACTGAAAATTAGGTTCTCTGATGAACCCTAGGTCTCATAGAGTTATATATCATCATTTCTTTCCCTTGTGTATCGTACTATAACGAACAGACTGATGTACAGCTGCTTTGCCATAGTTAGTCAATAATCTGCCACGCCGTAGTCACAGATGAAGTTTGAATTCTTTTTAGCCTGCAAAGACTTCATGTACTCATAGTAAATGTTATGTATTGAACAAAAGTTCTCATCAGAAAGTAAATGTGGTTGAGTAATGTAGTTTGGCAACTCACCAGGGTTTTCCCTGCAGGAGGATATGGAACTCTTGAGGAGCTGCTGGAAGTTATCACCTGGGCTCAATTAGGCATACATGACAAACCAGTATGACCACTTTTTCCCTTTTTGAGAATAGTATGCTCAGGAGTGATGAGTAGCTTTTTATCTCATGTTCACAATGTAAAATATTGCTAAGTACGTTGCCTACATTTGCGTAAGGGATTGTTGAATGCTTTATTGTCAGCTGGAAAACTTTGCTAGCATACAACCTGAATAGCACAGTATTAACATATTATGGCTATGATGAAGAAGCATGTTGTGCCATATATATGATCCTCTGTTTCTTTTTATGCACATGGAGTAGTACGTAGTGCCTTCAATCACATCTCAAACATCTTGTGACCAAATTGCTCTACAGGTTGGATTACTGAATGTAGATGGATACTACAACTCATTGCTGTCCTTCATTGACAAAGCTGTGGAAGAAGGTTTCATCAACCCAACCGCCCGCCATATCATTGTCTCCGCCCCTACCGCTAAAGAATTGGTGAAGAAGTTAGAGGTAAGCATTTCTTGGCTTTTGAAAGCTGTGTAAGTATTATATGCAGCTCCGTGAATATATTTCTATCTCGAATACTCAAATCTTAAAAGGCCAGTCTTTTTAACATTTTTGCTTCTTGTTTTAGATCGATGATGTCAATTTTATTTCTACTGCTTGTCCATGTATGGAATGCCTTTGTACTACACTCTCTGTATTAATTAAAATGTGATTGGGAACTTTCTTTTTCATCATAGAGTTCATGAATGTGAATATCTTTGTTGATGGCCAAGGATCCATTATACTCTGTTCCTTCCTTCAGAAATGATTTTCTATTGGCTTTTAGCATAGCATGGCTAATTGCATCCTGTTCTAAATTTTCAGGAGTACGTGCCTCGCCATGAGAGAGTGGCTTCCAAGCTGAACTGGGAAGTGGAGCAGCTGGGGTACCCCTCAAAATGTGAAATCTCCAGGTAGACGTGCAGGTGGTGTGGAAAGCTGTGTCACAGCAGGATGACAAAGGAAATGGAGCAACATTTTGGCAATTGTAAGCTAGGACGTTGCAAACTTTGAAAGGCCTCTCAACTTAACTTTCTGTTGTAAGGAAATGCTTTGCGGAATTCATTCTTTGTATATCACCACAATAGGATCTCCATATATATGAACCTTTCCTTCACCTCAAAGCTGTTCCTTTTTATCATGCATGCAAATTGTGTGTTATCCTTGTTTATAGAAATTATAGTGGATATTGTATTGAACCTCAAGTCCTAGCTTCTTCGGCTTGCAGCCTTGTGGAGTATGCTAGATGTATATGGGCCTTGTTTGCTATTGGCACTCTTTTTACTTGTTAATGATTGGACCAAGTATCAGAGTCGGGCCAAGCTAGCACAAACTAATAGGCTGGATCCCACGGCAGTACTAGTAGTACATGTGGGGCTAAGTCGGTGGATCTGTGCGTTTGCCAAAAGCCAATATGCGTGCATGGTGGACTGGGATTGAAGACGATGCACAATAATAATAATGGCTCGTGAGCTGAAAGATGAACCCTGTAAGGCTGTAAAGATGGAGCAGTTGAACTGATCGACGCTACTGAGTGAGGGCGGGGGCGAGGGCGAGGGCGAGGGCGATGGCGATGGCGATGGCGATGGTTGTTTGGTCGGCAGTGAGAGACTATCCTCGCCAACTAGGAGGTTAATTTGTTCCCGTCCTCCTCGCCATCGCGGTCGCGGTTGGGCCACCGTCGCGATCACCAGTTGTGGGTGTACCTCTCATATATATGACGCGACAACAAAAAAAAAAAAGGCACTTTTGCTGGCGTATTGGTACTTGGGCGCGTATTGAGGGCCATCAGCCATGCATCGTCGGTTAATCCCAGCCCAACAACTACAAATCCAACACATACATGCTCGGTTATCTTTACTAGCTCCTTCTTGGGCCCGTTCATATTGGGATCCAAAATTATTCGAAATTTTCGTTCCCAGATACCCCCTTTTCAATTGTGTAACTATCCTTACAAATTCAATAAATGCATAGTTCCAGTAGGGAGGCAAGAGACCCAATTTTTCTCTCGACGGTGCAGTTTCTTAATTATTGGTATCACACAATTATTTGTGAATCCAGTTGCACATGAAAAGCATAGCTATCGTGTGCCTGCGCCAAAGCATCACGGAGGAACATTCACACCAGATCATGCTTCGATGTATATCGATGTGCTGTAGTAGAAAATATACAATTTTCCATTTGGGACCAACCAATTAACCATGGAAGAGGATAAAAAAGACGACCATCAAAGGCGGCTGTTAAAACTAGTCAATTAAGCACGCCCGTTTCCAGAACCGCGGACCATTGACACCGTCCCAATGAGGCAATGACCAATACTCTCCTCTCCTCCTCTTAATTAAATCACTCTTTTATACAAGATAAGAGAAGTCAGAAGAGGCTTATTAGAACTAGTGAGTGCGATCCAAATGGAACAAGTCGTCGTGGTGGGTGGCATTAGGCATCTTACTAGTATAGTTTGCAGATGCCAGGCAACTCATGTATCATCAATCAACCATTCTTTGCGTGCTGACAGCTAATCTATCAATGCATGCACCCACCCTAATCTCTTGTTTTTTCGGATACGCATGTGGCGTTGCATTATTATTTCTCCAGTTAAGTTTCATGTGTTGGGTATGAACCGACACTGTAATTTAAGATTATTAGCATGCATATATATGTTTAAGATGGCTAATTGTCCGCCTAAGGTGGTGCTGGTGCTTGTGCTTGAATCATTAACCATTATTAATACGACTATTAGCTGTATATAAAAAATAGAGGGTTTTTGTATATTTCAAACCAGACCTTCTTGAAATTACACAACTGCCCCCCCCCACACCTCATAATCATAACTTTACAAATCATCTTGTTAGCCATACCGTTTCACCTAACCATGATTATAGATAGAACTGGCTTGAATAAATGAATTTCCGCGATACTTCACGAGTGACGAATGCAGTACCGAATCACATCCATTAACTTGCTAATCCAAGTTAGCTGCTACATTAATAAGGAAAAGAGCAAACAATTAATTCCCAATCGTATCCGATGACTATATGAAATCTCCATGAGCAATGTTTTTAAATGTAAATAAAATCTTTTTTACGCCGTTTGATATGGAATTAGAAAAAATGAGATTAAAAAAATATAAGATTAAAAAAAAATAGAGTTAAAAAATAATAATAGATAAAAAATAAAGTGACAATAATAGACGAAGCTTAGTTGCAAATATACATACAACTTCCCGAAGAGCAGTGGTCCAGTGGAGTAATTCTTAAATGAAATCTAAGGAGATTCCATAATTATTTTTGCCATGGTCCTTCGAACCTTTTTCAAATTGCAGCAGCCGCAGGATTGGAGTCGGCTATAAATAAATTATTCGGAGCCCACAAGCTGTGGCCCACAGAGCCCGCATTCCCGCATGGAGTCAGAAATATCCTAACCGGGGGGTTAAAGTGGTAATCTCACATATCTCGTTCTAACATCCAACCGTGGATTATTATTTACGGACGAATCACAGCGCGACGTGTCGCTTTCGCCTCTCCTCTCCCGTCTCTTCCTCTCGTCTCGTAGACCTCCCAGAACGGAAGCCCAAAACCAGGGCGAGAAAATTTTTAAGAGTAAGAAAACCCCAGGCCTCGCTCTTCTTCATTTCGCCTTTATCGATCGCGGTTCCGGAACCGCGAGATCTATTGTGTTCGGTTAACGATCTCTGCCGATCCGTCCTCCGCTCGTCGCCGTTTTCGGATCGGATCCGGGTCTTCCCTGCCTCCGGCACGCCAGGTACGTCCAGCCCCCGGTTATTACTGTTTAGATCACTCCGGATCGGATGTTTTCATCTGGTTTTTAGAGCTTCCTACCTGGGATTTTGCTGGTTTGGAATCTTGTGCTGTTTTGTCTGTTCACGTTTGTTGTTTAAAGGAGTGGGCTTTGGTTTGCTTCTGGACGGGTCATGGCTTTTTCAGAACCCGATCCGCTCTTTGCGAGTTTTCTTGTTTGGGTGATTTGGGGATGAGAGGTTGGCTTATTTTGTTTGGGGGCCAGCTGAAATTTTTCTTTTTCTTTTTTTCTTTTGGTCTGTGTTTGTGGATGAACTCCATTCGTCATACAAGGATCGAGCTTGAATTTATCGATTTTCTCTTCTCCTTGTTTCGTGGAACTGATCAGATGACATTTGTTTCGAGGGGTTCCGATCCTATTATTCAATCAACACATATCGCCATCGCTTTATCTCCCATTTTTTGTTCAGATGGGATCTGCTTGTTCTTTTCTGCGGTGGGCTGTGATTTCTTGTTAGTCTTAGGTATCCTAGCACAAAAATGACCGCTCCTTGTTTGTTATACTTCTTTTGGATTTAGAAAACCTAATTCAACATTCTTGTGTTATATTGTTCGTTTGTAAATAATATCCCTGTATTTCACATAAATTTACACTATGCTGGAGTAAGGCCCTTGGGTTTATCCCTTTGAAGATATATTCATTGATGCTTGGGCATAGCGATCTTCTTCTATCCCATTTTTGTGTCTCATTGATTGTTTTCATCCTACCTTTTGATTCGTAAGTGCATTTTCTGAAATACAGGATTTATCAGCTAGTCCTTTGCTTGGGAAGATTCCGGAGGAAGTTGCAGCTGATCAGTAAATTTAGGTTGTCTGTGGCCAGGCATGAAGAAAGCTTTTGATCAAACTGTCCGGGATCTGTAAGAAATATTCCTTTTTCTATAATATAATATCATGACTTATTTACTTGTTGCAAGGCTCTCTTTGCTATTTAATACTATGTGGGCATCCCAGAGAATGTTCACGGCATAACTCAATAAGTATATTTTGGATGCCGGCATAATTCATTCTGATAAACTGCAAGATATCTGATTACACATGATTGATAGTTTTTCTGATGATTTGCAGCAAGAGAGAGGTCAACAAGAAAGTTCTGAAGGTGCCTGGAATAGAGCAAAAGGTAGATTATGTTGTTTGGCAAGAGCACGTTTTTTTAACCAGGATGTCCTATTTTTATTTGCATTCTGTGCTGTACTCAGTAATAAGCACATGCAACTTGCTACAAGATTTGAGCTTAAAATTCATTATCAGATCTACATTTGTCAAAAACTGATTTACTCCTGAATCATTATCGATGTTAAATAGTCTGGTTTTCTCCCTTCCAGATTCTTGATGCAACAAGTAATGAGCCTTGGGGCCCTCATGGATCTCATTTGGCAGATCTTGCACAAGCTACCCGAAACTAGTAAGATTGCACTCTTACTTGGTTTTTTAATTTCCTCTCGTCGTTTTCGCAATTACTGATTGACATGCGTCAACATTTTGTTCAGTCACGAATACCAGATGATCATGCATGTGATCTGGAAGAGAATAAACGACACAGGAAAAAATTGGCGCCACGTCTACAAGGTGCTGTACACAGCCCTTCTCTCTTGGACCTTGTTCTTATTATCTGTTGTTTCACTTTTGTCATGCTTGGAGAAAGCCCTTAGCTACACGATCGATGTTTTCTTCCCTGCTGAAGTTATTTGATACATGCATTCATCGCATTGTTATGCCAGTGCAATCATATGGTAATCTTCATTTTGTTGATCTTCAGGCACTGACAGTTTTGGACTACCTCGTGGCACACGGATCCGAACGTGTCATTGACGAAATCAAGGAGCACGCATACCAGATATCGGTAACTTATCTCTGTATATCTACTTGTATAGCTCACTATGAATTCATTTCTACTTCATCTCCAATATACCGATGTGCCATTCTAATGGCTGGAAATTTCTGTCCAAATATTAGACCCTTTCGGGCTTCCAGTATATTGATTCGAGTGGACGAGATCAAGGAAGCAATGTCAGAAGAAAATCACAGAGTCTAGTTTCTCTGGTGAATGATAAAGAAAGAATTCAGGAGGTTAGACAGAAGGCACTTACCAACAGGGATAAGTAAGTTTGCTCCCCCCCCCCCAACAGATAGTTCATTGTGTATGTATTAGTTTCTTTTTATTTACGGATGTTCTCAATTGTTGTGCAGGTTCCGTAATTCACCTGGACAATATAGGCCAAGTTCATATCCGGGTTCAGGAGGCTATGGTGACCGCTACGATGATGACCACTATGAAGGTCGTTATGGTAGCAGAGATGATGACAGGAACGGTTCTGGGAAAGAGAGAGACTGGGACTATAGGGATGATGACAGATATGGACGAGGTGGAGACTCATATGCTCGAGATGGAGACAAATATGGTCGGGATTCCGATGAACGCTATGGAAGAGATGGTTACAGAGATGATGATTATAGAGGAGGTAGGGGCAGCGATGAGCATCGATTTGGGCCAAGGAATAGGAGCTTTGAAAGAGAGCGATCCTTTGATGATGATGATCGCCATTCATCTAGGTAGGCCCCTGCTTCTTATTCACTTCATGTCCTTTATGTTCAAGTTTATAAAAGGCAACAGCCTATCTGTTTATTTTGGTTGCTGCATATGTTGCTATGAATTATCTGGTTGGTGTATCTTGAAGGCGAGTTTGATTCTTTTGGTGCAGAAACGGTGGTGGCAGAGCTGATGACCCTTCTCAGGATGAAAGGTAAACTTCTAGGCTTTTGTACCATTTGCATCTGTCTTTATCTCTGATTTTGAAAGCCCACTAAATCTTGCAAAATGGTGGGATATCAGACGGATAGACCGCAAGCTTTCTGAGCAGAATGTTGGTGCACCACCAAGTTACGAAGACGTGACAAGTGACGGACAAAATCATGCAGAAAATGCCAGGTCTTGAGTCTTAACTTGTCCATGAGCTGAATTTTTTTTTTCTTTTTTTTTGGGGGGGGGGGGGGGGATGATATTAATTTCTTTACCTGACATCATCTTCCCTCTTAGGGATGGGGAAACTATCACACCATCTGCCCCAAAAACATCATCACCTACCGCCCCTGCAACTACCTCTCCCCAAAGTGCAAATCAGGCTCCAGGTCAGGTTGCTGGTGCATTTGCACCATTCCCGAGTGAGGGTGCTGCTGCATTTGATGAATTTGATCCTCGTGGTTTCGTGCCAGGTATAAAGAATCTTGGTTCCCCAAATAAATCACGTGTTTCCTATTTGCTTGAAATGTGACTTTGTAGGAGAATATGCTTGAAACTGCAATTGTTTATGCCTTGGCCAACAGCTGTCTGCATAAGGCATTTCTCTATCACAATATCACGGGTCTAATTACAGATATAGATTCTTTCCTTGTAACTTTTCGTATTTCTCATTCGCTTCGAGTTTTTATGCATTACTTTGATTATGGATGAAAAATATAGTAGTTTTATTTCATCAATTAAGCAAGATATTAATGTAAGGGTTTAACTAGTATTGAAAGTGATGAAACCCTATCGGAATCTTGGTTCCTTGCTTGTTTGTGCATATATTACCAATATACATATGTGTTTCCTATTTGCTTTAAATGTGACTTTTTGACGAGAATATGCTTGCAACTGCAATCATTTATGCCTTGGACAACAGCTGTCTACATAGGCATGCCTCTGTCATAATACCACGGGTCTAATACCGTTAATATTAAGATGTTTTCCGTATAATTTTTCAAGAGGAAAAGTGGTCATATACGTCAAGGAAACAATAATTAACTTATATCCCGATTCCCTTTCGGCAATAATGTTTTCCTTGGATAAGATCACTGTCAAAACTTGCTGATGAAGTTTTTTGTCAATATCAATACTTTTTAAACCCCACCCTAACATCAGTATCTTGCTTAAAAAATGAAATGAAATCAATAAAATTTTCATCCAAAATCAAAGGAATGCGCAAAAACTTGAAGCATATGAGAATTTTTATTTTCAATTCTTTGAATGCTAATATCAACATTTTGTGGAACACATACCAGCTTCTGCGCAAAATACCAGTACTATTCTCTTAAATAGCTTAGGCAGTGATTTTCTGTGCATAGGGGACCAAAATTGGACACTGATAATCATATGTCATAGATGTTGAAAGATCTGAATCTGGTAAGTGAAGTAGAAAAGCAGATAAATCTCCAAGTATGGTTGTTTTATTTCCTGATTTTATCTGCTGCCATTTGACACTACCCAGTCTTAATTGTAAATATGCCATCAACAACAACTAGTAGGAATTGACAGAGTTACTTTTCTTGATCAGCTCCGCCACCTGATGCCAATAGCTTGGAGATGGACTTGTTTGGATCCTTATCAGCATCAGATCCCATAAATTCATTGGCTTTGATCCCAGTGACTTCTTCTACCACCGCAGAAGCTGATGTGCCATCAAATTCTGGTTTCACAGCAAATAACTTTGTGGCGCCATCTTTTTCATCTAATGCCATCTTGAACCAGGTATGAGGGATGACATCCTCTGCATCGTCTTGAAGTGATAGTGTGATAGAGTCGTTTCTTGTTCTAGTCTGATAGTTAATGCCTTTCTCATGTGCTGCATGTTTTCGTGAAGAAATCTTCTAGAAAGCTTAAAGTTCCCAATTTTCCCTGCAGAAGAAATTCATGACTGTGTAGCTTTTCTATTTGCTGAAAGAATGATTCCTGCAGTTGCTCTACTTGCAGAGTGAAATGTGGACCTGCTTGTGGTTAATCTATTGCATTTTGATCATGCTACCTGCTAAGAACCAAATAATTATCTTTTGCAGCTTAAGTTCTCATGCTATGGAAAGCATCAAAACAGCTTCTTTTATCTTGTTTTCCATGCCTAGTTTTCTTACCAGATATTACTGCTTACTTACCTGCAGCCAAGTGAAAATCCTTTCGGGGATGATACGCCTTTCAGAGCTGTTCCCCAAGATAATTTCTCCTCTCAGCAACATTTCTCCTCGCAGCAACAGCCTTTTGCTCAATCCACTTCTTTCCAACCTTCATTATCCAACGGAGGCACTGAACCTGTCCCATCAATGTTCACCAATATGGAAACGGTTGCAAGCTTTAACAGTCATGACGCGCTACCCGGTATTACTTATACTCCTAGTGTGGCAGATGGTCAGCACTTCTCAGCAACTCCTGGTTCTTTTGCCTCAGAATACCCTGTGGCACAGGCAAGCAGTAGTGTTCTGGACTCAATTCTCCCGCAGTCAGTACCTGCAGCTGCCACTCCGACAAACATTCAGACAGTTCAGTTGAACATGTACCCTCAGTCAGGACTGTCAGCACCTATACCTTCACAACCAGCTTCTATGTATGCTCAGCCAGGACTACCAGCTCCTCTACCTTCGCAACCAGCGTTGCTTGCTCCACAGTTAGCTCAACCTATAGCATCAACTAACGTGATTGCACAATATGGGCTGTCAGCTCCTCTTTCATCACAAGTTGCACTACATACTGCTGCTGCTGCTGCTCCTTTAAAAGCTCAGGAATCGAAGGATAAGTTTGAAACTAAGTCCACAGTTTGGGCTGACACATTGAGCCGGGGACTAGTCAATCTAAATATATCCGGACGTAAGTGCATGCTGATCTTCATTACTTGTCGAGGATGTTAAATTTCCTAGAGAAACGTGAATGTGGAGGATATTGAACCTTACATTCTTAATTGTTGATTTTAATGCTTAATTGGAACTTATATCGAATTTTGCCTTCTGCAGCAAAAACTAATCCTTTGGCGGATATTGGGGTCGACTTTGATGCAATCAATCGGATGGAGAAAAGAAAAGAGAAGGTGCAGAGTTCTGCGACCCCAGTGACGTCAACGATCACAATGGGCAAAGCAATGGGATCTGGTTCTGGAATGGGTCGTGCTGGATCAAGTTCTATGGCACCCCCTCCTAACCCAATGATGGGCTCTGGTATGGGGATGGGCATGGGCATGGGTGGTGGCGCTGGCATGGGAAGAGGAATGGGGATGGGCATGGCTGGTTATGGTGGTCAACAACCTATGGGCATGGGCATGGGGATGAACATGAACATGGGTATGGGTATGGGCATGGGGATGAACATGGGTATGGCTCAAGGAGCACCTACGCTTCCTCCGACTGGTATGCCTCCAGGTCCTGGCATGCCGGGGGTGGGATACAACCCCATGATGGGTATGGGTGGCTATGGCTCGCAGCAGCCTTATGGAGGTGGCCACAGGTAAGACAGCCCTTGCTATAGTGATTAAGAAATGGAATTGAATGTGCGATATATAGGGATTTTGACACCAGAAGTACAGGAAAAAAGATTACACACACGCATCGCTTCTGGAATATGTGGTTTTGGTAGTTTTGATGTCGGACAGCTGCATGAGGGAGATGTATCTATATATGAGGTCAGATGATGACCATCCTCGGGTTATCTTTTGTGAATTATATTCCAGATTTGTTACGGCACGCTTGCTGTGAAAAGAAAATAAAGTCAATTGTATTGTCTTCTGCTTGACAAGTCGGTCGTTCCTGAGATTTTATATAGCCTCTCAAGTATTCATCTACAACACTTGATAGCTATAGTGCTACTTGTCCTTTCCTGAAGGATTATGCTTCCTGAATCATGTTTTTCTAGTGTTCGACTGGCTAGCATCTCATTGATAACTACTATTTTCTGGTTCGTGCTCTCTCCCCGATACTTGCTGAATCCTGTTTATTTGGTGTTCTAGCTTCTCGTTGATGAGTATCAGAGTATATACGGGTTCTTGCTCTCTCTCCTTCTCTTTGTCCAACTTTGTCCAATTGGTTGTTGGGCTGGGAGATTATAAGCCACTTATTTTATATAATGCACTGTTCTTCTTCTAAACTTGTTGAGAGCTATTCTAACTATCTTAACTAATCAATTGTCCTAAAAACTTAAAACTGATTGAGAAAACTTAAATCTATTTCAGTCGTGAACGTGATTCTTATAAGCAAGCCTGTTCAAAGGGTTGGCTATCTAAAATTTTAATAGTGTTAGATTGCATATCTCTACCCCTACAAAAGGTCGTATGTACAACCCTTGAAACAGACTTGAAGCATATACAAAAGTAAATTACATTCACAAGTTCATATATACAAACAACCATTGGAGGGTTGATTGAGAAAATTCGAAGTGATTTAGACCATTAAATTAATTTCTAAGAAAATTCGACCACTCCAAGGATATATTTGTAACTAGGGCGTTCTTGTCAAAGTTGGATTCGGGTCAGTTTGTCTGGGTCTCGGGGCTCCATTACAGCTTCATGGCTATCCGCCGTTCTAATAAAGTCCCAGGCCCCATAGGGCCGCCGAATTGAAGGCCCGCAGCCGTGGAATCTGTTGTAGATTCCAGCAGGCAGCAGCAGAGGAATCGGATCATACGCGCGTGCTACTGCTGGTATCTTCTCTTCCCACGTCATCTTTTTTTGGCCCTTCTCCACCAGTCACTTCCTGCCTTGCGTCAGCTCTAAAATCCTCAGCTAGTTGCTAAAGAAAACCTATATATATGTCATTTTACCACTAACAAATAGACTTGACACTCATACTACATCCAAATCTCATCGTTATCTATCATAAAAATATCCATCTTATAAGATAGGCCTTTATGACATGACCGATGAGCCATAATTTGAGTCATGAAACTATGCACCCGTGATATAAGGTTGTAATCAAATAAATAGAAAAGAGAGAGGATAGTGTGGAGTGGGTGGTTAGCCGTGCCAGATGACATGGGTTTCACCTAGTCTATTATATAATATCAGATTTTATGAGTCATAATCTGATTCATATATTTTCTCACACATGACAGTTGAATTATATAATTTACATATTAGATATAATATAGTTAAATTAATTGATCTTAAACTTATAGTTGTAAATTGTATTACAAATTGTAATGCCGACGTGTCAATTACAAATACCTCATGAGATTTGACACCACATTTCACAAATACCTCAAATTCTATAGAAGCTTAAGGAAGCCTTGCACACAAGCAATAAAGAACATTTCATTCAAATTAATCCATTTCCTTTAAATATGCCACAAATTCTGATCAGTACAGCTAGCCATAAAAACTGGAAGATCCAATCCAAGCCATCCATTACTGTATATATATACTCACCAACTGCTTGAATACAATGTTTAAGGTGCAAACTCCATACATACATACATGCATAAATCAGTGAAAGCAGGTAACAATGGGCCCATTCAACTTCGAATTTGTCATTTCCGGGCTTAAGTTGTTGGGAAAGTATATTTTATGGTTTTTAAATAAAATATGGCATTTGATCCCCGACTTATCTTAGTGACATTACATAGATCATGTTCCAAGAGATCGACTAACAAATATTACATATAGGCCCCTGGTTCTTAGCCTCCACACATATTTCGATGTATATGGTGGATCTACGAACTTTAAGATATCGTTTGGTATTTATATTTATTTCTGAACATTTTTTTTTTCTATTATAAGTAATTATTTTTTTTTATTAATTCTCATTTCATTTATCATTGTTACTTTATTTTTTCTTATTTTAAGTAATATTATTATTTTATTTTCACTTTTTCTGAGGTTAAAATCTCTTATTTCGAAATAAACTAATACCGTACCGAACGAGCCTAAGCGCCGTTAAGTTACGGAAAGCCTGACAAGGATCACCCGCTTTCTTTGCCTCTTTGGTGGCCTATAAAAGCGAACCACCGCGAGGCTCCCCCTCACGCGAGCCCCGCCGTCGCCGTCATTAGAGGCTATAGAGAGCTCCGGAGATCATGGAGACGGCGCTGACGTCGGATCGCTGCGCGCCCAACTCCCCCTCCTCCACCTCTACCCTCAGCACCGACGGCGGCCCCGACTCCTCCGTCGAGACGCCGCTGTATCCGGCGATCTCCGCCGTTAAATCTGACGGTGCGGCGAGCCCAACGCTGCCGCTGGACGAGAACGACTCGGGGGAGATGGTCCTCTACGGACTGCTCAAAGAGGCGAGCCTCGAGTTGTGGGATCCCGCGGCTTCCTCGGCGGACCGAGCCAAGTCGGAGCCCGAGCCAGCGAGAAAGAAAAGGCGCTATAGAGGGGTGAGGGAGAGGCCGTGGGGCAAGTACGCGGCGGAGATAAGGGACCCGGCTCGGCGCGGCGCCAGGGTGTGGCTGGGCACTTTCGAGACTGCCGAGGATGCCGCCGCCGCCTACGACCGAGCTGCCTACAGAATGCGCGGTTCGCGCGCCATACTCAACTTCCCGATCGGCTCCGGTTTAGAAGGCTCTTGTCGCAGCGGCGGTAGCTCCGAGCCAGCTCCGTCCGTCTGAGATGATCGGATCGGCTAAAAGCCGGCCGGTGGTCGGGAACCAGACTCCCGAGAGTGGTTTGGAATTGACTTCCAAGTGAGTGTTGGTACTTGGTTGGTAAAAAAAAAAAAAATTCTATGGAAAGACTTTTTAATAAAATCTCAAATGGCGATGAACTACTGATTTGATAAAATCCAGCTAAATATTATTAATGATGTCGCAATTCATCCGACAAATTACTAATATCGAATCGAAGCACAAAATGGTCAATAATTCGCATTTATCCCATTTTCCTTTGCAAGTAGCACCTTTCTTTTTCTTTTATTATAATTTTAAAAAGTTCAGGTAGATAATTATTGCTCCACGACTCCTCCCCAACCACCCATTCAGTGGAGAAAACAAAGTTGAACACTAAAAGCTGTCACAACAACAAATGGATGCACATCGGAATCTTACATTATTAGAAAGACTGCAATTGGTCAAAAATATTCGGCATGGGTTGTCACAAGCAGCAACTAATCGTCCACGACATTGTTTTGGGCCAACCAAATACTCTTCACAAATCAATTGGATCATTCAATGCAGCATGTTGGCTTCTAGTTGGATTCCAAGTCTTGTCTGGGCCCAGGCCCATCCCAGTATCTCAGTGATGGGCCGTCCCCGTAAACGACTATAGACGAGAGTGTGGGAGTCGAGCAGTCGTCTGCTCCGAAGTCGCAACGGTGGTAGAAATAAAGAGATAACCAGTGGGGGGGAATAAGAAGAAAGGAGGAGGGGGGAAAATAAGAAGAAAAAATGGGAGAAAGGCTACGGCTTCTCGCGTTGGAACGATCCGTTATCTTGCTTCCCCTCGTCCTCTTCTCTGCATTCACTGTGGAATCCTCTCCGGTCTCGCAGGGGATTCGAGTTCTTAGCGCGGAGAGAAGGGTGAGTTCTTGAACTCACTTGATCGCTCTTCTATTCTTTTACCTTTGAACTGGTTGATTAGGGTTCATCTTTTTCGGAGATCTGGTTTGTGCATATAGGATGCTGCGATCTTGAACCATTTCATGCCGCTACGATTTCCTGTGTTGGGTTAGAGTGTTTTGAATCATTCATAGTCCCATGAATAATGGCGCTTTCTTCCCCGACGCTTGCCTTCTCGTTCTCATGTAGATGCTTGACGCTTTGGTTCTGAATCTTAGTTCCCGGACGGTTGCTTTTTTCTTGTTGCTGATCGACATGTGTTTCCGGATTCAAGAAATCTATTCTTTTGGGGGCATTTCGATATTCAAATGAAGTGGTAACCACACGGACGGATGCTCATAGTTTTCTAGGCATTTGTGGGTACATGAACCATATGGAGAAGGATATGTATAAATACTCCATTAGGTATAGAGAAAATAAATCATGTAGTTCCTGTTTTGTTCAATGCGTGATATCTATTATTTTTGAAAGAAGGAACTGAATGCACACTGTTCCTTGGTTATTCTGAGTTCATTATTGATGTAATATTGGTTTGTTTGATGATGATGCAGATCGATCTGACTTCTTCCATTGTAAGGGTTTTCCTGACTCTGAAGGTAAGTTTTCTAACTAATCTGATTTGATGTGATTGCATTATGATGTGTGAATGAGACTTCAAGTTGCTGACAAACCTTCTAGATATTTGATGGAAACTCGTAGATTGTGTGATTTGTTTACTTTTCTATGAGCTTTTAATGTGGATCCTTCAAGGTCAGTGATAGATAGGCACAGGCAAGGATTACAGTGCTTGTGCCATGTGTCGTGCCCATGTTTGGCACGAACCGGGTGCCGACGAAATGAAACCTAAACAGAAAGAAAATGTAATCGGCATGGACCATGTGCCGAGCTTATCTAACCCATGGACTGAAAGCAATAGGCTTATTTTGAAGTTTGAGCGACTACAATCTGTTTTTTCTCCCCCTCTTGTCACCACTGACTGACTGTCATATCGCTTGGTTTGAAACCTTTCAGGTGGAGAATACTGGTGTGGCTGAAGCATCGGAAGTTGTGCTCGCTTTCTCACCAACTGAAGCTGAACATATTGCACTCGTCAAGGCATCTACACCTGAAGGAAAGCGTAAAAAGAAAACATATACACCTCTTGATATAAAACCCGCTGATTCAGGTGATAAGCCAAGTGGTGCACGCTTGTTTTCTATCTCTTTGAGCACTGCATTAAAGACCGGTGAAACAACAATCTTGGAGGTTCTGTATATTTTAACACATTCTTTAGAGCCGTTTCCAGCAGAGATTAGCCAATCAGAGTCTCAATATGTTTACTATCGGGATAGTGCACTTCTATTGTCACCTTATCATGTTGCAGAGCAGATGACATCTATTAAAACACCAAGTAACAAGGTGGAATCTTATACTAAATTAGATCCTACTAATCGTGCTGGTTCAGAACTAAGATACGGTCCCTATTATGACCGTCCTCCTTATTCCTTTGCCCCTGTTATTGTACACTTTGAGCATAATCATCCATTTGCGGTTGTTGAGAAACTTGTCCGCGAGGTGGAAATATCACACTGGGGAAACCTTCAGATAAGGGAACATTATGAACTGCTTCATGGTGGAGCACGACACAAAGGAGTCTTTTCAAGGTAAGTAATGTGTTTTCTTGTGTTTTAGGGAACATCTGCTGACTATAGGGTGCATAGGAACTTGCTTTAAGATCAAAATATATTATCTGCTTCTCATTTCTAGATATTTTGGTCGATGTATGTGATCATTAGCCAATAAGACCCACCAGATAGGCAGTGCGATGTACTCTTGTGCTGGTAATCTGTGGTAGTGGAACATATGAAATGGGACTAAATTTTGCGATTATGATAAAATTGGAGATGTGGAACTTCATACTGTTGACAGTAGATGGCAACTATCTGTGCTATTAGGAAATACAAGAATTTGTGCTGCTTAGAAGAGATGGGAGGGCTCTAAACAGTGGGATGGTTTCTTAGTTCGAATTGGACATCTGAAGTGAATAAAGAATCAGTTTGAAAGGAAGATACTGAAGAACCAGCAACCTCTGTATCCATTAGGATTTGGTTGTATTAAATATAAAAAATCATGTTGTGGTTGCCCCGTTCATGTCTTTGTTTCCTCACAGTTAACGCCACACGGAGTGACTCGTACTTGTCTATCTGCATTTTTTTGTATCCATTAGGATTTTATTTGTATTACAGGTAATAGCAATTTTTCCCCCTTCTACCGCTATCTCATATTACTGATGCCTTCTTCTCAGGGTTGAGTATCAGTCTAGACCGTCCATTAGTGGTGTGTCTTCGTTCAAGCATCTTCTGGCGAGATTGCCTCCTCGAGTTCACTCAGTCTATTATCGTGATGAGATTGGTAACATCTCATCATCTCACTTGCGCACTGATTCACAGAAGGTACTCTCAACTGTTATCAGTTATTAATGGATCATCTCTGTTCATATTCTTTTCTCTCACATTTTGCATGCATTACCAAAAGTTCATGTGTTACTTTCATCTATCCTATGGGTTTGATTTCTTCTGAAAATTGCACCTGTGCAAAACAGGATGTCATTTATATTACTCATAAGATGGAAACCAGTAATCTAGTTTGACCTAGGTATTGCTTGCAGTGCAACAAATTAGATTTGGTATTTGAATGGCTCATCTATTTGAGAAGCCATATCAATGCTTGGACTGAATATGACATCCCTGAGTGATTTTGAGAAGGAATGGGGTTTGGAAGGAACACACAAGGAAGTCGTAAGAGCTAGTGGATCCCAAAAAGATATAGGTGTGTAATTGAGGGTGCTGAGGGGCTGGTAGAGGAATTAAGGAGAAATCATTGCAAAGGAAAAAGGAAGCAGCAGTGATCAAACTTTTCTTTCCAGCAGTAAGAGCCACCAAATGTTTCCAGCTAAATATTTACGTATGCAATTTAATGTAATTCTTGCATGCACGCAGGTGTTGTCATGTTGATATGGCAGTTCATGTTGATGAGTTGGAGTGCAACCTTTCCATAATGATTCAGTTGAAAGTGGATGAACAACTATCCCAAAAATGGTGTCATCTCTTGGCATAAAGTTTTTGTTCATGCATGGAAACTCACATGCCTAGATCTTAGCCATCATATGTTTAGTATATTGGACCCCACCATGTATGGATGTTCTTGAAATTATTCATCAAAACATGAATTGCTGTAGCCATGAGGGGTTCATTAGGAACCAGCTAAACTCACCTGCTGTTTAAAATCTGGATATTGAGTCGGCTAACAAGACCAACATATTGTACGTAGATGCCAAATGCACAGGCTTCAGTTGGTAGCAAATTATGATCCAGATTGCAAAGATACATTGTCTGTTTGTCATTGAAAAATTCTTTTTTTTCCTGTAAGTAGATAAATTCTCACTTGATTTGGGAACCATTTGGCACATCGGTATATTGCACAGTCTTCAGATTAATGCATATGGTAATTTGCTTAGGATTGTTGATATTACAGTGCTGAGACTGCGCTACTTGTCATCTCTCTTTTTACAGTCAGAACTTGAATTAGAACCTCGATATCCATTATTTGGAGGTTGGAAGGCCACTTTTGTCATCGGGTATGGATTGCCTCTACAAGATTTCCTGTTTGAGTCAACCGATGGCAAACGCTACTTAAATTTCAGCTTTGGATGCCCTCTCCTGGAGACAGTTGTTGACAAGCTAATCATTAAAGTAAGTATGGAATGAGGCTTAATCATGTGCGCAACACATCTTTTATCTGCTATTCTTTTCTAAGGTTAGAATATTGCTCCTTCAACCTGGAATGCCGACGGCGTGAAAAATAAAAAGTTCTGCTATATTGTCCTTACACAAGCACCCATCCAATCTTTTCTCCGCTTGAAGAAGCTCATTAAACCATCAGGGAGCCACTTTTAAGAAGAAGAGAACATGGAAAGAGCTTATCCATCAATATGTGGATTCTATGTGCATTTAATATTTCAAGTCAAAAACGATCTTCTTTTGTACCTTATGATAAATGTCTGCCATCTTACTGCTTAAATTGTACAAAATAAATTGCTAAGTAAGGATTTAATTAAATGTCCAAGCGAGTAGGGGTATTCTTTGAAAGGCGCTGTAAGTTCCAGCCCGAAGCAGTATAATGGTATGCTGCTCACAAGTTATTAGGAGAGGACCTTTTTTTTGTGTTGTATGTAGATTATATTCTTCATTTATTTGCTCACTGACAGACACATGCAAGGACATATATTGCTGAGTAGGTTAAATCACAAGCTGTAAGCTTAAAACTAGGTATATGTATTTGTTGCAAGAATATTTTCCTTCAAATATCTTTTTATAGTCTGTGCCTTTTCTTTCCACGCACACATATATGCTTATCATCTTTTAAGAACTTTTATTTTTTCTTTCAAGATTTACTTTTATCCTGTTAATTGATGCGCAATTGTGTTTCTTGTCTTGGTAATAGTTGTACACTAATTCCTGTATATGAAAAGAAATGTCATCTTAAATTTAGATTGCCATCCTGTAGCTTTCTAAGGTTACTAGTGGCCTATTACTTCTTTAGGTTATTCTTCCAGAGGGATCAAAAGAGCCATCAGCTGCTGTAACATTTCCTGTGGAGGAACATCTGGAGGTAAATATCTAGATTATATTTGAAGCAGTGCATATTGGTTACTTCTGCTTATGTCTTTAGACAGTGCTTAAAATCATTGCTTTCAAAGTGTCAAACCCAGCAGTCCCATGAAGCCCCATTACTTAGGCATCTGTAGGATGCCAATATATATGAAGCGAATTGGGATTTGTTCTCGACGGAAGTAGATAGCTTTGGGCATAAGTTCACAGTGATGTTGCGTAGAACATGCTTGCATGTGTAAATGTAAAAGACAAGTACAAAAGAGTTGGCGTAGCTGCTGGCACCTGTGGGTTAAGTTCTAGAAGAGTTCATTGTGTTCATTCCATTGGTGGCTTAGAAGGCGATTCTAAGAAGCCAATGAGCAATGATATCACTTAGCTTGGGCTTTATGCTTGGTTGCTAATAGATGCATGCGTGAAACTGAAAACTTGAGGAATGAAAATGTGCAATTCCTGCACAAACTCTGCCATGATGTGTGACACAGATTAGAGAACATGTGTGCCCAGTGCTTATGTCCTCTGATTATTTCAGTTGCCAATCTAGAAAACCTATGCTGCAACTTGCAACCGGCACATTCTTACATACATTCATTTACGTTCACAACTATGTTGTCAAAAAATCGATATAGCATTTGATAAGGGCCAAAAATTGGCTAGAGATATGGATTGGGTTACTGTGGACCTTTCACTCTCCAGTATTCAATCTCCAGTACTCGTCATTCTGATCACCTTTTATCTTTTCTTCTTCGGCTTTTGATATCTTGCTTTTACAACTGACTTGCTCAACAAGAGTCCCATGCTTATTTTCTTATCTGAGTGGCTTATCTGTTTAAATTTTGTTCGTGTGCTGCAGACAACATATTCATACCTTGATGTTGTTGGGAGAACCACAGTGGTTCTTGAGAAAGAAAATGTCATACCAGAGCACATTGTTCCTTTTCAGGTAATTTTCCATTACAGTAGAGTGGGAATATCATAATTCTTTTTTTTTTCTCTTATTGCAAATTCCAAAAAGAAATGTGATACCTGTTTTTGTTGAGGAAGAGTTTTACGTGTTGGATGCTGATAGTGATTCATCAATTGGACTTGACTATTTTGTAGCTTCCCTTCCAGATTTTAATTGATGTGTGTGTATACTGCAGGTCTATTACACTTTCAATCCGATATTCATGCTTGCAGAGCCCTTGATGCTGGTAACAGCATTTTTCTTGTTCTTTGCAACTTGCATTGCTTCCTTAAACATTGATCTTTCAATTAGTGGAAAATCATGAAAAAGTGGCATTTTAAGGCAGCCAGAGGTTTGCCTTTGTCACCTTTGTTGACTTAGTTTGCCAGACTCCCAACCGCACTATAGCCAATATTTTCGGAGTTCAGACTATGGTGAATGACATTTCTCGGTTAGCTTACAATTAAGAAGCTTAGCAAATGATCAGTTGTCTTTGGCATTAGGACCATATTCAGGCGAACAGTTTTGTAAAATCTCTTAGTTTCTAAAATCTGAAATGCAGAGACAGAGAAGGTAGATCTTTTCTTTTCATATTCCTCTGCAAGGAGTCATTGCATGTGATAAATGACCTAGTTATCAGTTACGCAATTTTGACCTGCAAAACACCTGCATCTATTTGGTTTCATGGTCTATGTTCTTTTCGTGAAGAAGTTGCTGTTTCATGACACGAATCTTCCACTCGGACCATATACCAAAAGAGCAGTGATATTTAGCCAACATACATAGATATACATACATACATTAATTATGAATATAAATACACATATGTATATATTTACTTATGTATGTACACATGCATACTTACATGTACATCTATCATTCGTGTGTATGTGTCTCTGTTCACGTACACATACAAATACACATATATAAATATACATATGCACATTAACATGTATATATGTACACATCTATATATATATACACATACAAATATATAAATATACATACGCACATTAGCATATATATATATATATACATTGAGTTGATCCAGAGGACACATGACGTGATCTGCACGTGTCATAATGCGTCGGGTGGCAGCCAACCCTAGCTAAAAATCATTTTTCATACCAAAATATGCCTGCTTAGAATGAAGGTGGTGATTCTTTCCTTTTTCGCTCATTTAAAAAGATGCTGGCTACGTTGTTGTGACTGAACTGTACTATTCTCTACCAACGTTCTTTCTTCCTATACTTCTAGAAGTTCATCGCCATAACAAAATATATTGATTTCTACCACCATTCTATTTTCCTTGGTTTCTGAAACTTACCTTTCCTCTTGCTTGGAAGAGTGAGACCAGCTGCAAGGTGATTAACGTAGGTGGAAGTTTCGAATCTTAAAGAGAGATCGACTGCATTTTTATTTTTATTTTTATTGATGACTAGAGCTTTAGAAGCGTGGTTAGGATGGTTTAGCTTTATTTAGTAATATTGGCTGTCATGAATCCTTATTTTATTCGAGTAGATTGCCCTTTCGGCTGGTAGAAGGAAAGGATTACAGAGACAAGGGAAAATCAACCATGCAACAGTGCTGGACAAATAGTACAAATGGAAGCATGTGCTGAATGAGCCAGCATATCTAAAGAACATGGGAACCACTTCAACTGTGGTTGGTTCCCATGTTATTAGACCTCAACCTAGCTAGTTTAGGTTTAGATGGCTAAAAAGCTGCTTCTCATTGACCTACTTTTGGATTTTTATCTATCTAGGGGCTGTTTGGCGTCGTGGGATCCGTGATACCCGCGGGATGGTATCTGTGCGGGCGCGGATCCCGTGCGCGGTGTACGTAGAAATTGCCGTGTGAAATCCGTGCGAGATACAAACGCGCCTCTCGTCCCCCTATGGCGCCAAACGTACCCTAGTGGAGGAGACCAAGGCTCGTATTCGGTCCCAGTTAAAATCTACTACAGTTTGTTAATTGTTCGAAACCCAACCCATGGGCCTAAACTTCAAGCCATAGTGGAGAATTATTCTTAAAAGGAAGGCAAAGTTAAGAGGAATCTCTTCCTTTGTTTAGCAGTAGAGAATATCAGATGGATAGGATCATCTCCCTTGTCTGTACCAGGTTGAAAAGGATTAGTCTCCAAATGATGGCTACACCAATTAAAACGTGACGATAAAGCCAAGCGGGCATACTCTGGCTCGTTCAGATGAGTTCTTGGTTCAGTGGTCCTTAAGCTAATTTCTTTTCTCAATAAAAAAGTAGGCGAGGTTAGTGAACAACTAGAAGATTGCAAGTGTGGCACGTCCATTGCCAGTGCAAAAAAAAAGAAAAGAAAGAAGGTTATTGTATCCCGTAGGAGAAATGTTTCAATGCCGACACCACGTGGGTTGGCAACTTGCCAACCCGACGTGGCGTCCCACGTGGCGTATGATGAGACGGGCGCGCGGGTCTAGGTGGGCGTGGCATAAGCCGCCGGTCGACCGTCACATCTCACCTTCCTCTCACCTCCTCGATCGAGGCTCCCCCCTATCTCTTTCTCCTGTTGGGGACAGATCCCTCCTCGCCAGCGCTAACGAATCCGGCGATGGATCCTTCCTCCCACCTCCCCAATTGAGGCTCTTTCTCTCTCCCCTCTCTCTCTTTGTCTCTTTCTCCTGCTGGTGATGGATCCCTCCTCGCCAACGCTGGAGTGGCTCCCACTCTCCCCCTTCCTCTGCTTTTTCCGCCACAAGATCACAGTCATCCCGGTCTTTTAACCAAGCCGGAGAGGAGGCATGGGTGGGAGGGGAGACCAAAGGCGGGAGCGGGGGGTCAAAGGCGAGCCAGTGGAGGCGGAGGGTGGCGCGGTGGAAGGCGAAGACGAAGAGGCACAGGAGGGAGACGACACACTTGGAGCGGATGAAGGTTGGAGAGGAGAGGGGGCGGTTCTACGCGGGGGAAATGGATTGGAGGGAGGAGATGTAGGGGAAGGGGAGGTGGAGGAGACACTGCTATGCCACGTCCTCCTCGCCGTGCTGGTGCTCGCGCAGCGCATGCTCGGGACGCCCAAGCATGAACACACCCATCGCCTTCTCAACCAACCCCACCCCCAACCTCGTCAAGGCTCCAACCCCAGCGATCCTGGCGACTCCGATGGGGATCCGCTGGATCAACAACTTCCTCACGCCACCGAGGATGACATCCTTGAACAACTCCAATGCGAAGGATGGAACTCGACGGGGCCGAGCGAGTCCGCGGCAGGGTCAACCCGGCGCAGCGTGGCGTCGACCTGGGTCTGGTTTGGGGGTTCCGGCACCCAGCGGTGCACGAGGGAGACGACGGGGGGAGAGCGGAGCATGGAGGTGGGTGACGGCGTAGGTGAGTTGGTAGGGCCGCATGTCGGAGAAGATGTGGTTAGTCTCAGCGAGGTAGTGGTCATGCGTACACTGTTGAGTTTGTCTCAAAAACTCCTTCTCGGCAGAATCTGAAGACCACGGTCGACCGTGGGCTCTTGACGGTCGACCGCGGATTGTCACGGACGATCGGAGCATCGTCCGCAGCATCAACCGTCTTGCTCAAAATTGTCACGGTCGACCGCCACATCGACCGTGACATCGACCGTCCGTCTCTGTCAAGAAAATCACTTTCCACGGTCGATGCGATGATCGACCGCGGGCGTTTGATGGGCTCGTGCCAGTGGATCGTTCAAGCATGACGGTCTACCGTAGGACCTTGACGGTCGACCGTGGATGCATGACGATCGATCGTAGGAACTTGACGGTCGACCGTGGAAGCACGACGGTCGACCGTGGAAGCACGACGGTCGACCGTGGCAAGTTGACGGTCGACCGTGGACGCCCGATGCTGAAGACCTTTTATTTTTAGGCAACTATACTTAACGGGTTTTATTATGTTTGTTTTAGAATAAACCCGTTATTGGATCGTAGTGGTCTATATATATAAGCCCTAGATCATAAGATTAGGGTTAAGGTCTTATTGTTCTTCATATTTTGAGAGAAGTTTTGTAAGGGCTATGTTTTCTCTTTCCTGAAGAAAGCAGAGACGAAGAACTTGGCTGTACTTTTGTTGATTGTTCATAGTGGATTCCTCCTCTCCGCCCGTGGTTTTTTACCTTCTATTTTGAAGGGTTTTTCCACGTTAAATCCGTGTGTCATTGATTTCTTCTCTTCTTCGTTTTCTTCTCATATTCGTTTGTCACTTGTTTTTCCATCCAAATCACCTATCAATTGACGATCTACTTGGGCTTAATCCTAACAAACTGGTATCAGAGCTTTAGGTTGATTGATTAGGTGTTGAGTGATGACAACGAAGTTTGATATTGAGAAGTTTGATGGGAAGATCAGTATTAGTTTATGGCAACTTCGTATGCGGGGGATTTTAGTCCAGAACAATTTGTTGAAGGCTCTTGGAGGGATTTCAAAGAAACCAGTGACCACCTCTGATGATGATTGGATTGAACTGAATTTGAAGGCTCTAACTGCTATCCAGTTGTGTTTATCCAATGAAGTTCTTCGAGAGGTTGCAAAGGAGGATACAGCAGCATCTCTTTGGTTGAAGTTGGAATCTCTCTACATGACCAAGAGCTTAACCAATAAGCTCCGGCTTAAGCAGCAGCTATATATGCTTCGTATGGCGGAAGGTACATCTATCAAATCACATCTTGATAATTTCAATACCATTATCATGGATTTAGAAAATTTGGAAGTTAAGATTGATGATGAAGATAAGGCTTTATTGCTGTTATGTTCTCTTCCTCCATCCTTTAAGCACTTTCGTGAAACTGTCACTTATGAAAAAGAGAGTATTTCTTTAGAGGAGGTTAAGGCCGATGTCCTATCTAGAGATATGCTCAATAATGAACTTACCTTTCAATCTTCGGGCTCTCATGCTGAGGGTCTTGTTGCTAGAGGTAGGCCAAGTGACAGAAATTCAAAAAATAGAAGATTTAAGTCTAGATCAAAGTCAAGGGGCAAGAAAAATTTTGATTCTAGTAATATTTTCTGTTAAAACTGCAAGAAAAATGGCCATAAGAAAGATGACTGTTATAAATTGAATAACAAGTTACAACGTGAAGCACCAAACAATCAGAACCCTGATAAGACTGCTGAGGCAAGTGTTGTGCATGAAGACATTGGTGATGTTCTTGTTGCTAACCAGGATCAGATCCGTGGTAGGGATGAGTGGATTCTGGACAGCGGTTGTTCCTATCATATGTGTCCTTACAAGGATTACTTCTCCACTTATGAATCAGTGGATAGTGGTCTAGTTCTCATGGGAAACAATGAAGCCTGCAAGGCTGTTGGCAAGGGAACAATCAAGATAAAGATGCATGATGGTATGGTGAGGACATTATCGGAGGTTAGGCATGTTCCTGAATTGAAAAAGAATTTAATTTCTTTAGGTACACTTGATGCAAACGGATGCAGGTATACAGCTGAAGGTGGAGTTCTAAAAGTTTGTTGCGGTGCTATAGTTGTTATGAAAGGAAAGAGATGTGGTAGCCTATATGTGCTGGAGGGTACTACTGTCACAGGCTCTGTAGCTGTTACTTCCTCCTCTTTATCAGATTCTGAAATAACTAAGCTATGGCATATGCGGTTAGAACACATGAGTGAGAAGGGTATGTCTCTCTTGAGCAAGAGAGGTTTACTATGTGGCCAGAGTACTGGGAAGGTGGATTTTTGTGAACACTGTGTTCTTGGCAAACAAAAGAGAGTTAGTTTCAGTGGTGGAATTCACAGAACCAAAGCTACTTTGGATTATATTCACTCTGACCTTTGGGGCCCTTCTCAAGTTCCATCAAAAGGTGGAGCTAGGTATATGCTTACCTTTATTGATGATTTTTCAAGGAAAGTCTGGGTTTATTTTCTCAAGCAGAAAAGTGATGTTTTTGAGAAGTTCAAGCAATGGAAGTTGTTGATAGAAAAAGCAGACAGAGAGAAAAGTTAAGAGGTTGAGGACAGATAATGGCCTAGAGTTCTGCAGTGGAGAGTTTAACAACTTTTGCAGAGATGAAGGTATTCAAAGGCATCTTACTGCCCCTGGTACTCCACAGCAGAATGGAGTTGCAGAACGGATGAATAGGACACTTCTTGAGAGAGCACGATCTATGCTCTTTAATGCTGGTTTGGAGAAATTTTTCTGGGCTGAAGCTGTGCTTACAGCTTGTCATCTAGTGAACCGATCTCCAGCTGCTCCCATCGAGTTTAAGACTCCAGAGGAGGTATGGTCAGGAAATTCTCCTACTTATTCTCATTTGAAGATTTTTGGTTGTCCAGCATATTGTCATGTGAATGAAGGAAAGTTGGCTCCTAGGGCTAAGAAGTGCATCTTCTTAGGATACATTGATGGAGTAAAATGTTACAGATTATGGTGTCCTGAATCTTCTAAGTTCATGGTTAGCCGGGATGTAACTTTTGATGAATCGGCTATGCTTCATCCGAAAAATAATTGTGCTACTCCTCTTGTTTCAAAAGGCTCAGAAAATTCACCAGTTGGGGTGCAGGTGGAGCTTACTCCTATTATTTCTCAGGAAGTTTCTTCTTCAGTGCAAGCACCTCCAACTCAGACTGGTTCAGATGATGAAGAAGAAGAGGCTACTCATTCTGATATCTATTCCATTGCAAGAGATAGACCAAGAAGAGATATTAGACCACCTCAGAGATATGCAGAAAATAATTTGGTTGCTTATGCTTTGTCTGCTGGACTAGAAACCGATTGTTTTCATGAACCTACATCCTATTCAGATGCTATTTCAACTAGTGATTCAGGTTCTTGGCTGGTTGCTATGAATGAAGAGATGGAGTCTCTTCATAAAAATCAAACATGGATTCTTGTAAAACCTCCTAGCAAGAAGAAAATTGTTGGATGCAAGTGGGTTTTCAAGAGGAAGGAAGGCATCCCTGGTGTTGAGGATGCTAAGTACAAAGCAAGATTAGTTGCAAAGGGCTACAGTCAAATTGAAGGTATTGACTACAATGACATTTTTTCTCCTGTTGTGAAACATAGCTCTATTCGCATCTTGCTTGGTCTTGTTGCTATAAATGATTATGAGTTAGAGCAGCTTGATGTTAAGACTGCCTTCTTAAATGGAGAACTTGAAGAAACCATCTATATGCATCAACCGGAAGGTTTTGCAGTTGAAGGAAAAGAAGATCATGTTTGTTTGCTTAAGAAGTCCTTGTATGGATTGAAGCAGTCTCCTAGACAATGGTACAAACGTTTTGACTCTTTTATGTTGCACCATGAATACTCTAGAAGCAAGTATGACAGTTGTGTATATTTTAGAAAACTTCTTGATGAATCATTCATATATTTGTTACTCTATGTGGATGATATGCTCATTGCTGCAAGGGATATGTTTGAGGTTGATCAGTTAAATGATGCTCTAAATCGTGAATTTGAGATGAAGGACTTAGGAGCTGCCAAGAAAATTCTTGGTATGGAGATTAAAAGAGAACGTAAAGCTAGAAAACTGTTTTTGACTCAAAAGGGGTTTGTTGAGAAAGTCCTTGATCGTTTTGGCATGCTTGATGCCAAACCTGTTAGTACCCATTTTGCTCCTCATTTTAGGCTTTCAGCAGATATGTCTCCTAAAACTGATGATGAGATTAAGTACATGTCTCGTGTTCCTTATTTCAATGCAGTTGGTAGCATCATGTATGCTATGGTATGTACTCGTCCTGACATTGCCCATGCTGTTAGTGTTGTGAGCAGATACATGGCAAATCCTGGAAAGGCTCACTGGCAGGCAGTGAAATGGATTTTAAGATACTTGAAGGGTACTTCTTCTACATGTTTGGTTTTTGGGAAAACAGGAAACAGTGTTATGGGCTATGTAGATTCTGACTATGCTGGTGACCTAGATCGAAGAAGGTCCCTTACTGGCTATGTTTTTACTCTTGGTGGATGTGCCATCAGTTGGCGCTCAATTTTACAATCCACAGTTGCTTTGTCTACAACTGAAGCTGAATACATGGCCATTACTGAAGCTTCAAAGGAATCAATCTGGCTTAAGGGCATATTAAGTGAAATTAGTTCGTTTTCATGTGATGGGACAATTCTATGTGATAGTCAAAGTGCAATTCATTTGACTAAAGATCAAATGTACCATGAGAGAACGAAGCATATAGATGTTCGGTATCATTTTGTTCGAGATCTTGTTGAAAGAGGTGATCTCTGTGTCAAGAAAATTGGTACTGAAGATAATGCTGCTGACATGCTGACAAAGTCAGTTCCTGTTGTCAAGTTCAAGCATTGCTTGGACTTGATTGGAGTTCGAAGAAATTGAGTTGCCCTTCGGGGCATTTTGGATGAGAGGGGGTATGTGCCACTAGTATGTTGAAATCAAAGTTTTTGAGCCAGGTGGAGATTTGTTGAGTTTGTCTCAAAAACTCCTTCTCAGCAGAATCTGAAGACCACGGTCGACCGTGGGCTCTTGACAGTCGACCGCGGATTGTCACGGACGATCGGAGCATCGTCCGCAGCATCAACCGTCTTGCTCAAGATTGTCACGGTCGACCGCCACATCGACCGTGACATCGACCGTCCGTCTCTGTCAAGAAAATCACTTTCCACGGTCGATGCGATGATCGACCGCGGGCGTTTGATGGGCTCGTGCCAGTGGATCGTTCAAGCATGAACCTTGACGGTCGATCGTGGAAGCACGACGGTCGATCGTGGAAGCACGACGGTCGACCGTGGAAGCACGACGGTCGACCGTGGCAAGTTGACGGTCGACCGTGGACGCCCGATGCTGAAGACCTTTTATTTTTAGGCAACTATACTTAACAGGTTTTATTATGTTTGTTTTAGAATAAACCCGTTAAGATCCTATTGGATCGTAGTGGTCTATATATATAAGCCCTAGATCATAAGATTAGGGTTAAGGTCTTATTGTTCTTCATATTTTGAGAGAAGTTTTGTAAGGGCTATGTTTTCTCTTTCCTGAAGAAAGCAGAGACGAAGAACTTGGCTGTACTTTTGTTGATTGTTCATAGTGGATTCCTCCTCTCCGCCCGTGGTTTTTTACCTTCTATTTTGAAGGGTTTTTTCACGTTAAATCCGTGTGTCATTGATTTCTTCTCTTCTTCGTTTTCTTTTCATATTCGTTTGTCACTTATTTTTCCATCCAAATCACCTATCAATTGACGATCTACTTGGGCTTAATCCTAACATACACGAGTGCCCATCGTAAGCCCATCGTAACGCTATGACGATGACGCTATGGTGGGTTGATAGGGCGCAACGCGAGTGGCTAATTGTTGTGCGCCACGCCGAGTCGGCAAAATGCCGACCCAGCTGGCGTCGACGTGTTATCACGGCCCATCTCGTAGAGCCGTCGTTGTAAATGTAAAGTGACGTGACATTCCATCCAGTCAAAAAAAAAAGAGAAATATATAGAAGTTGACGTATCTTGTACTGATAACTTCGTTGCGGATCAAAGTCAAAGCAAGTCGCCGTCATGGTTAGAATTGACCAAGTTTGTGTCCCAGCTGTAACGGTGCGTGCCGTGCTTAAGACCGCATGCGGAGCTGTATTAGGCTAGAATCTTGTTAGGTGGTAGGCACCCCGATAGCAACCCCCCCTCCCCTTGGAGGGATCACATAAATTTTGTACCAACCAAGCTCTGCAAACTAAAGTGAAGTAGTTGGATTGTTTGGTGGGCAAAGCCCAACATGCTATTAATAAATGAATGGATTGGAGATCTCACTCACTCACTCACACACACACCTACAAATGTATATGTAAATAGTTGTGTATCTATATGGACGAAAGATAAGAAGGAGAAGAAGAAGAAGACTTAATTAACGTAGGGAGGTTTCCTGATGTCACAATAATGCATAGAAGAGGTTATAATCACATCATCTCGAGGTAAACTTGCAAGTTACTCTCCCCATCCCTATTTCTCCGTATGTATCAAGTCATACTACTTTTACCTCCTTTCATTTCCGTTTTCTACATTACGTATATGGCATGTCATGTCAAAGAGTGCTTTCCTTGTCCCTCGCTATCAAATATCTTCAATAATCTGATTGTTTGCAATTTTGAAATTATTCTTTTGGTCAGACACGGCTACTTGCTTTGCTTTAGTTGAGCAACTTGTTCTAGGTGAGAGCTCCAGAAGTTTGTGTGTTTAGTTTGTATATGTGAACACTTAGCGATTAAGGCTTATAATTTGGTAACCAAATTATCCAATCTGACCCTAAAAGCAGTTAGTCAAGCACATAGTTGGAAATAACAAAGGCCTTTCAAGGAAATGGGGTTGTCTCAAGTCACTCACACTGATAAGGCTACACTGAGGGCGCGTTTGAATGCATGGTGGATGGACGGTAATTAGTGGGTATCCGTCTTCCTCATTCCACGTGTACCTTGTTTCGATGAGAGGCGGATTCTATTATATTTGAGGGCTGCTTCTCGCACCCCCTCTGACAGACTGACACGGACCCCTCCCGACACATCTCTCCCTTTCCTCTTTTGCCCCGGCTCTTGTCTTCTTTGCCAACATTCAGTGATAAAAATCCTTTTTTCCCCTAATTTTGTTTTTTTAATTAGGTTTGTTGTTTTTAACCAGTTTTCTTTATTTTTTAATTAATTTTTTTTTAAATTTCTACGATTTAAAATTTAAAAAATTGAAATTAAATAAAACTGAAAAAGAGAAAGAAAAAACAAACAAACAGAAGGGTATAATAGTAATGTTCATGGGGACAAAGGCGGTGTCAGGAGGGGCGGTGTCAGAGGAGAGGAGAGGAGAGGGGAGTAGCAATTTGCAATTATTTTTCAGAATCAAAAGAGTGCGGATTCCATTTTTAACCTCCGCTCGCGGATGTATCCATTCCACGGATTCCAAATCCCCAGATTCGGATCGCTGTCAAACACGTCCTAACTGAAAAATAGAGCTTCATTCAGGTAACAACAGTGTTCTCTTAATTAAAACAGCCACCGGAAACACGGTGATAGTAGGAACCTTTTTAAGAACAGTAGACTCCTCAACAACTACAGGACAACAACCACTCTCGAGGATGAGGACATTCTAGTAATCACAATAACATGAGACTGACATCACTCTCAAAAATTCTCCATAATTCAACTCGGTGGGGGAATTATTCCAATCACATGCAGCCAAATTCTTCTGACAGCTCTGCCCCGTCTCATCATCTAATTCACCACTAGCGTTTAATTTACGAAACAAGAACCCCTATAAAAATACCAAAGAAAAGAAGAACCCAAAAAAGAAGACGATGAGAGCGTTGCATCATCGCGTCGTCCCCTTCCTCTATAATAATAATTCAAATTGCAAACCTCCAACTAAGGTAGATAAAAGGATAAATATAGTAACAGCCAACCAATTAGCTCCCATCGTCTTTCTTTATTTCTTGTGCCAACAAGAGGAACAAAGGGGGGCAAGCAGGAAGGCATAAAAAAGAAAGGTGGAAGCTTTGCATGGGCGGGAGGCTCTATTGGAGGTGATCTCAAATGGGTATCTCGCAGGAAGACGGGAGGATGGAGGGGTGGTTGTATCTCATCCGATCGAATCCCCTCGGGTTGCAGTATTCCAGGAAAAGATACTTCGTTCTCGAAGACAACTCCCTCAATTGCTTTAAGTCTCCACCCAACTCCAAGAAAGAGGTAACTTGGTCTTCTTTGTAGTCTTCTTTAACGCAGCTCTTTGACCCTTTTTTTCCCTTCTCTTTGCTCACAGTAATTTGCTGCTTGACTTATTTGTTTTCTTCTTTTGAGGAAAATAAGGTGGAAATTGTGGGTTTAGCACTTCTCGAATAACATAATAAGCAAAAGAAATCTACAGAAATATGGACATAATACATAGATTCTTTTTTCTTTTAACTTTTACATCTCTGTTTGTTCTTAATCTTCTTTGTGATGGTAATACGGATCTCTTTAATCAATAATCTTTATGCTATTCTAATTTCTTTTGACAGGAATCCCTTGTTGGTTTTTAGAGCTTATCTGAACAACGTTGTTCACGACATGCGCTAGAGCAGTTTCTTGATTTGGTTTAAGCTCGCTGTCTCCTACAAGTTTATGTCCTCTGTTTCTTGATATTCAAATGTTCCATTGTTTTATGTTTTTTCTGGGGCATGTTCTGTCTATTGTTAAAGATTTTGGCGTTTCCTGAGTCTTGAATGCTGGCTTAGATGTTCCATTGGATGGAGATAACCTGACCCACCTCCTCCAAGCAGCTTTTGTTCTAAAGCTTTTGATACGAGTTTGTTCTAATCCATTAGAGTGCAAAGCAACTTATGATGTGGGAAGGATTCTAAAGATGATTACTTTGGATGAAGGTTGAATCTACGGCAGGACATTTTCTTGGCTATTGGAGTAGAAATTTAATAAATAGGGGTTGGTGCTTTTGTGTCTGTTGTTTTAGGCAATTGCAAGTGTCCAGCTTGAAGTGTGGCATGTCTCCTAATATTTCGACTGTGACTATATGAAACAGTTGAAACAGTGAGTGAGTGTGGTTTAGTGGATCTTCGAAATTGCAAGTTATGCATGTTTGTTGTTTTCTCAGGATCCTATAAGAAGGGCACTAATTGATTCCTGCATACGTGTCACAGACAATGGGAGAGAGAACATCCACAGAAATGTAAGCATGGGCCTTTGGGAACATCCTCTTTGCAATAATTCTGTTCCTACTTGTCTATAGGGATGTAAGCTTTCGAGTTCAATAGAAACATTGTCATCTCTCGCCATAATTCTGCAACTCAATTGAGAATTTTGTGGTGATTTGCAGGTTTTCTTTATTTTTACGCTGTACAATGCATCCAATCACAATGAGCAACTTAAGGTTACACCTCTACATGTGTAATATACCTCTTAGTAAATCTACTTGTAAATTGTAATGGTGGTTTCTTACGTTCACCTTTCGCATCAACAGCTAATGGATTCCAAGCATTGAATTCTTTGCAGCTGGGTGCTACGAGCTCGGAGGAAGCTGCCAGCTGGATACGATCATTGATGGAGGCAACATTGAAGGTTCTGCTCCTTCATCTTATTTTAACTATGCTTCTCAGCATGTTTGGTTTACACTGTTCCCCGACCAACAGGAGTGCCCAAACAAAGGAGAAAATATTGTGACGCACTCAAAGAAAAGATGGCCGTCATTGAGGTTACAAGACCACCCTTTCTCATTAACCACTTCTATGCACTTCTATTTATTTACATTCTGTTCAAACATCAAAAAGGTTATCAGCATCTTTGATGTATGTGGAGCCAGTGATATCCCATGTGTTATTGTACTCTCGCACTACTCTTTTAGTGTTCATTTCTTCTGTGTGTTGATCTTGGGTGAATATCTGTAAATAAACGAGGCTTTATCCCTTTCGTTTGCCTTTAGGATTGAATTTGCATTTTAGAGCCAACCAGATTCTGACGCTAATTAACTTTGCTGCTTTTAGTGTTGTTTTTTCCCGTTGCAAGTGCTAACTTCATTCTTGTTGTCACTTTCCCTTTAAGTGATTATTGCTTTCTTGTCACAGGTTGAGTCGTAGTAAACAAAGAAGTCGACTGGACTCCATAGGTAAGCATAATTTCAATTATCGTCAACTTCAGAAGCTATTTTTTTTTTTAAAAAAATTTGGCTAAAGTGTCTACACTTCTAATGTTGCTAGACTGGACTGCTTTTTTGTCCATGCATTCGGATCCATTGGCCTCTGATGTTATCGCTCCTTCTCCATGGACAATATTTGGCTGTAAAAATGGTAACTTTTTTGAATTTCTCAATTTTCCCCCCTGAATCTTCCTTTTACTTCGTGGAATTTCCGTGCAGGTTTGCGACTATTTAAGGAAGCAAAGGAAGGCGATTCTCAAGGAAAGGTATCTATGAAACATTTTGCTACTGCTGTGCTCAGTTTTCTGAATGCCTAATTTATATTCTTGTTTCCTTAGCATTGGGATGATCATCCAGCTATAATGGCAGTAGGTGTTGTTGATGCAAGCTCAGAAGCCATTTTCCAGACAATTATGTCTCTTGGAGCATCAAGATCAGAGTAAGATTAGTGTTGATTGTTGTGTTCGGAGCTCTTAGTTCATTTTCTCATCTTTTAGCTCTGTAGGATATAGTCAGGATTAACTCTCATACTTGAGATAAAACAAATTTTATAAGCTTGAGAGGTAGCAAACCGAAAGGACTAATATGTTGGTAACTTAAGCTGATTACTTTCTTTGGTATCAGAGCTCTAGCATTATTGGTGTCGAGATGTTCAAAAAGAGAGCATGAGAGATTTGTGAATTGCAATTATATGTATTAAAGATTAAGGAAATATGGGGCAGGCTAACCATGATGCAAGTTTCTACAAGTTATTTTTCTTTTTTAGATGCATTATTTCCTTGAATCAAAGTGTAAGCATAAGCCTTTTTCTTGCAGATGGGACTTCTGTTTTTCTGAGGGCAGTGTAGTTGAACACCTGGATGGCCATTCAGATATCATTCACAAGAAACTAAATCGTGATTGGTTGCCTTGGTTAGACCCTGCACTCCACTTTTATGAATCTACAAATTAGCACATCCGGAAAGCCCATCTTTGTATATTTAATTATTAGAAATTTGCTAAGCATCACATTTAGCTTACAGGGGAATGAAACGAAGGGACTTACTATTACGGCGCTATTGGAGGAGGGAAGATGATGGTACATATGGTAATGCATAAGAAACTAAACTTGTTGTGGTTCCATCTAAAAGTTTTATCATTGACTGGGTCCATTTTGTTTAATTTGTTGCAGTCATTCTATATCACTCTGTGTTCCACAAAAGATGTCGACCTGAAAGGGGCTATATTCGTGCCTGCCTTAAAAGTAATGTATGCCTAGAATGTGGCAATAAGAGCTGCTTTTGAATGTGGTAGTTAGTATAAATCGAAAGAGAAATTTACCATGGGAATATGTTGTTTGTGGTTAGGTGGAGGGTATGTCATATCTCCTGTCAAAGAAGGAAAACAATCAGTTGTCAAGCACATGCTTGCAATTGATTGGAAGTTTTGGAAGTCTTATCTGTTTACCTCTTCTGCAAAACACATAACAATTCAAATGTTAGGGAGAGTTGCAGGTAACTTTTAGGAAGATCAATTGTTATTTTTTAAGACATATTTCTTTGAGGCAGTCTAACGGATATACAATATCATCTTCCCAGCTCTCAGAGAATTCTTCCGAGCTAAACTTGGAAACTATCCAGGGTCAGATTTATCATCAGATGAGCTGACTAGGGAGATTCAGTTGCCACAAAATGGGAAGGACAACATCGAAGTGGAAGTTGGTGATGGTAGCAGGAATACAAATTCTGAAGAGTCACAGAAGTCTCCTGCCAGACATGCAAATGCATGTGGTTCGTTTCTTCAGCTGAATGATGCAACTGATGAGTTCTTCGATTTTTTAGATGAATCTGAGTATGATCTATCTGAAACCTTGTGGCCATCTGATCCGGGAATGCAGTCTCAGGTGTGTCTGCCAGCATTTTAGAACATTTGAATCTACTGATAACTCATTTTACACTGAACAATTGAAGTAGATTACATTTAGGAGGCTTGCCTCATGGCCCGTCATCTACTGGTTGAGTCAATTACATAGAGCCTTGTTTGAGACTTCAGCTACTTGATGGACCTCTCAGAAATATACTCTGAAGCTTGTTGGTGAATTTTCCTTATAATCTCCTGCTTGCTGACTATAACTGCTTCCAAGTTTGTCATTATATCATGTCTATCACAACTTTTCTGATTGGATGATGACATGCATGGATGTGTGTGCACACTCTCTCACACACACAGTTGCGCACACGGAGTGTGCGTGTGTGTGGGGGGACCAGTCCATTATGATTGAAATTATTATCGAGCTTCTTTAAACCTGATGTAAATAAACTAGGTGAAGGCAGAATGCTCAAACATATGGGTTATTGCCTAGTGGAGCCATTTTTATTAGGCTCATCAATTCTTAGAAAAAGATTGGTAGCATAAAAAACTGGAGAACTTGGAAGATGCCATTTTTCTTTCATCGTTATTGTTTGTACTTGGAGGAAGTTTTAAGTATCTCACCAAATTACAATTTAGCTTCTGCATTCTTGTTCAGTAGCATGATAACAAGCTAAATTGAGAAGTTAGATAAGGATACACCACTGGGACAATAGCAACAATATAATGTATGTGAACCCAAAAGTTATTCTATTTGCTTCGAATGTCAGATGTAGTCAGTTTGCTTGAATGGATTCTACAAGTTTTCATGACTGGAATGGTAAACATTAAATGCAAAAGGTTGCAAACCTCTGTTTCTCCATCAGATGCTTCAAGATATTGGAGGTGATTGGTCTTCAATCTGGTGAAGAGAGTAATATTTTGAGTTTAATTCTATTTTTTACTGAATTAGGCAGTGTTGCTTGAATTTATCATTCTACAAAAGCAAAAGATAGTCTGGTTCTATTCATTTTATTATCACCAACCAAGATCCTTTTTAGCTTTCTATCCCCCCTTAACAAGGAAGATGTTCCTCTTCAATCTGTTCTATCCGACCTTTTGTTTGATTTTCGCTTAACGTCACATGTTCTTGCTAGTTGATCTGTACTCTGTTGGGCCTATTGTCTGAACATAGTTGTCTTATCTGTTTCTTGCTCTGATCTGTCTTTTGATGCAGGATCATCGGCACCCCAAGTTGTCAACAGCTGCAGTATTTGTAAGAAGATTGCATGATCTTGCTGGTAATTAAATTCCTTCATCAATAATTAACTATATAGAATACAAATGATTCGTAACTGCCGCTATCTTGCAAGCTGGTATTTCTTTAACCAGGTGTTGTCTCTGAATATTGCAGTTCAGAAGAGAGGCTACACGGATTTACAAGAGGCCTCGATGTCAGATACTGTGCCCTGCAGCTATGGAGCCACTCTTCTAAAAGACCCAAGCTGTACTGTGCCTTGCAGTTGGACAGCAGCGGATCCTCCAACATTTTTGATTCGCAGTGAAACTTACTTACAAGACCGTCATAAGGTACATTTTCTAGTGAGATAGAGCTTATGCCTATTAGTCTCCAATCCAATGGGATATTTCTTAGCATTTATTACTATGAGGAGTCAAAGCGTGAAAGGAAACAAATCTAACTTCAAGATCGTAAAGTTCTCTGCTGGGAAGCATAAATACAGTGATTGTCATACCGATATGTGATGTATCAAGCTAGGGGCACAGAACATGCCTATACATGAATTAGCTCATAGAGCCATCTGTACCACACATGCCACTGTCATGGCAATCCTTGCATTAATGGTTTAAAAATTGATCACTACATAGCACCATGTAGATTAATGGAATAGAGGGCTTGGTGGCTTGCAGAACGCGTGCGCGCGTGCACCCCTCTCACAAGCATTTAGTTTCTTGTTGCAATCAGGTAACAAGCTCTATTGCTTGCTTTATAAATGCTCCTGAGAGAATTTAGTGCATTTGCTGCAAAACTAGTTTTTCTCCCCCATTTCACCTGGTATTTGTTAGTGCCCCTAGATGTTTGATCATGGTAGTGCTTACTTGGTATACAGTTCTTAGCAAGTTTTTTCTGCTAGTTTTTATTGGCTACTGACTGAGATATATTGGTATAAGGCTACTGATGGTTTTAATAATCATCGCGGTCATTATATTTTGTTAGAATTTGTGAATGGTTTTCTGAATAGTTTACCATCAAAACAATCTATAACATCCAAGATGAGGCTAGTGCCAATACCCCTGCAGAATGTTTATTACTTTGCGGTCATCAGCTATCTTAGTGTGAATGAAAGGAAATCAGATCCAAAAGACTTGGTGGTACCTTGATGCATGTTATCCATCTCCATAGTTAGGGACTGTTAACCGAAAATAAACAAACAGTTTCAGATTTCATTTCTTGAATTCCTTCATCCTACAGATTAAAGCCGCCGGTACCTTGATGCAAATGGTAGCTGCTGATTGGCTCCACTCAGATAAGCGTGAAGATGATCTTGGTGGTCGACCTGGTGGAATCGTTCAGGTGTACATAGAAAGCAGTTACAACCTCCCTTTAAACTTATTGTTCTCCATTCCTGTCTTAATAGTTATTGTTTAATTTGCAGAAATATGCTGCACAAGGTGGTGGTGAGTTCTTCTTCATTGTGCACATCCAGGTAAAATGCTTTGCGCCTTCATCTTCTTCAGTGCATTTGTATCACAATGACAGTCTATTGCAAGTCTTTAACATGCCTGTACCTTACCCTTGCTTCTGACGGTAGGTGCCAGGGTCGACTACGTATAGTCTTGCTCTGTATTATATGATGGATACTCCAGTGGAAAATGTTCCCCTACTACACAACTTTGTTAGAGGAGATGATGCATACAGGAATTCAAGGTTTAAGCTCATCCCATATATCTCTAAGGTATGTATATCTGCTAGGGTTCTTAATAGCAGAAGTTAATTGCTTCATTGTTTATGTTCCTTATTCGGCAATTCTGTAGGGCTCATGGATAGTTAAGCAAAGTGTTGGAAAGAAAGCATGCTTGGTGGGTCAAGCACTGGAAATACACTATTTTCGAGGAAAAAATTACTTGGAGGTACCTAGCCAAAATAGAACTCTCATATTTCCATTCAATGTGGGACATGGTTAATATTGCCAAATTGGAGGTACTGCATCCCATGAAGATTGATTAGGGTAATGTTGCATTATGGGGCATGATTGAGCATGCCATATCGATGCGATTTGTTACTGCTTAGCTTGCTAGAAGATATGGTATATAGCACTTGTTGCAATGAGGTAATTATAGCGTTTACTTTATCCCAGATTCCCAGTGTGAAATTTGATAATCAGGGTGACCACATATGTCAAGTATTGAACTTTTGCCAGACATATTATTCCCTTGACTTATACTATGTCTCAGGTGATATATTATGATTATCCATAAACAAAATTCTAGTCAAATCCCAGGTTAGCCATGCAGATATGCAACAGGCTTGATTAATAGTCTCATTTATTCAAACTTCTAATTGGTACAGTTTTTTTTGTCATAGAATGAATGTCGACCACAACAAAATTAGGAGGATATTTTAGCATGTTCCTATTTAATTGATATCTGCTACCACTTTTATGGGTTCCATTCTAAAGATATGCTGAATGTAAAATAGCCCCTCTTCTTATCTTAGTTTTTGTTATCCTCCTTAACCAGACAAAATATTAGACACTGCGACAACTACCAGGGAATGGCCTTATCTAATCGACTTAAGCTTTGGCATGGGGTGATTGTTATTCACTTTGTTCTCCTCTCTCTCAACTTCATTCCTGGTTTCTTAGAGTCCGGCTTTCACACAGTTGCAATTGCTGTGGTCCAACATAAGCTCCATGCTGAAAGACGAAACAAATCGTCTCTGGCAAAGGTAGCCTGTGTAATGAACCTTGTTTTGCTTGGTGCTGGTAATTATTGGTAACTGCAATTAGGCTTAGTTAGAAGCTTTCTTTATTATGAACGATTCAATTTAGCTGGTGGCCTGTTTTCATCGTTAGTGGTAAAAACTAAAAGCAGCACATGCTGAGCTCTGCTCTTGCTGAAATCTTTTCATGACTCTCAGCATAGACTGCCGCCGTTCTTTAGAATCAGCTAGCTAGTTACACTAATACAGTCTAGATACCAAGCTCCACATTTTCCATTATTTCTGAGCTGTTAGTGTGGGTTTAAAACTTAAATGTTTTTGGCACTCTTGTCTACAAATCAACTGCTGAATCTGAAAGTAGAGCAAATGAAATTTCTTCATGTGATCAAATTCAGTAAGTTGAGTTATGACTGTCTACTGTTTTTGAATTCATAGTGATTATGGCCACTGTTATTTCAGCTTGGCATCGATATAGGCTCATCAACAGTTGCTAGAGGTGTTGTGAGCCTTGTCCTTGGTTATTTGAATAACCTCGTCATTGAAATGGCATTTCTTATACAGGTAAGCTTCAAATGACTCATCAACGGCTTGGTGTAGATGATAATGCATGTATTGCTAGTTTTACTCCATCCTTGCATATATATTGGTGAAAGCAGCAAACTAGTTGTTCGCTGAAAGAAAGTAAAAGTACTGTTTGCATTATTATAAGTGGTTCTGCTTTCTTATGATTACCATGATGAGATGGCCTTTGTATCACGCTTGCTTCCAGTTTCCTAGCTAGAAAGTTTATAAGGATTCGTTTAAACGCAGGGCAACACAGAAGAAGAGCTCCCAGAGTTCCTTCTTGGTACCTGTCGTTTGAACCACCTTGATGCCTCCAAATCAGTTGAAATCAGCCCATGGCAATATTAAGGTGAGATCTTAGCCATCAGTTTAAATGCATCCTACTAAATACAGTATCCCGCTGACCAATATGCATGTCTTTTTTTTTCTTTCTTTTTGCAGACTTTACCACCCGACTGATTCTTTTATATGGTTGGAGCTTCAAATGAGAAAAAAATGTAGAGTGTCCTTGAGAAATTCCATACGATGTGCTAAAACATTATTCTTTGATATAAGAAACATTTTTGTACATTTGGTCGCATGACTCTTTTCATTAGAAAGTCTAAACCACTGCTTTGCTCGATTAATGGTCACTAAGAAGATGAGTGTAATACGACGTTCACTGCTCTGATGTGTCAAATTAGGACGCTGATCGGGATTCATGAGCCATAGCATAGCATGAACATTGTGCATGCCCATTCAATCGATGGTTATATACTGATTGGTTGATCGAGTTCATCAGTATGATTCTACTGATGAACTCGATCGATCAAATGGTATATAACTACCGATTGAATCATTGGTACAAAGTAAAGGTGCTTATATGTAGGTACACTACCGACAAAACATCAATTTGATCGGTAATATACTATCGATCAAGTGGCCACGTAGGTGTGGTCATTTACCAAAATCTTTATCCATCAAATTATAGACAGGGCCCTGGTTCAATTAATTTTAGATTTTTAGGCGAGAAATGCTACCATCGGGCATGCCAAAAATCGATTTCCTTGTGTTTGGTCGATTTAGTCAATAGAACACCTTCCCACTGATCGATGGTTCCCATCAGATATGCACCTATTATCAACTTGATTGGATCCATCTGTTTCAATCTATAAGATCTTTCCTTAAATCGCTTTCGAGGTGCTTATCTGGTTACTACTTAACATCACATACGGGAGAGGAGATGAAGGATAAAAACAAGGAAAAGCTATATTAATTTGCTATATACACAATGTAACATCCTATAGATTTAGCGGCCGTACCAAAGGTTCCAGCGGCGTGCAAACGCGTGCCGCTATTGTTTTAGCCGCGAAATTTTCCCTAGGCGCCGATAAAATTGCCGCTAAAACTCCGTCTTCCTCTCTCCGCCGACACAAACGCCGCCGTTAAGGGGAAAAGGCTTTTAGCGGCGAAATTAGCGGCGCTTACAAAAAATGTCGCCGCTAAAACAATAGCGGCGCTTACAAAAAATGTCGCCGCTAAAACAATAGCGGCGCAAATCTAGCCGCCGCTGAAACCGTTTGGTACGGCCGCTAAAAGATTTATTAGATCTGGATCTTCCTTCCGATCCGTATATAGCAAATTTTGCTTCCCTATATTAACCTATCTCGAAAGATGTTTATAAAAGTAAGTTTTCTGGGGGTTGCTATCCGGACTATTAGCTTTCTCTTGGATGGATGGATGATGAATCAATTATATAGTTTTGTAATTGGATCATGAATTTAGTATTAAGAGGAAAGCTTGATAAATCAAAGCTGAGAGTTGAAACGATAGCGTTTATAATTGATTGGATCAGCTCTCTCGGATGGTTGGATGGATGTAGCAGGCAGGGATCAAGAAATGCACACTTAAAACGTTTCTTGTTAAATCGTCGCTGCTACGTAGATAATAACTGGTACATGATCTGCATCTCATTCTTCTAAATATAACTCTTGATTTTTTTTTAAAGCATTGGAAGCAAAAGACCAAGGAGTTTCTCAGGCACACACCAAGTCGATTTGGCTCATGGTCTAAAACTGAGTGCCACACATGACATGCGAAGGCATTACTTAGTTATGTCCTATATATATAAATAAACCCACACCCCTTCAAATAAAACAAAAATATTTTGGCCGTTTTAGGCCAAACTAATGTGTTCGGGTGGTAAAATCGTGGTGTTTGCTTTAGAATTTTTTGAACTAGCTACCAGGAAGGATTATCAGATGTAGATTATTATTGGCTTCACTCATTCACTGTTTTTTTCTGTTATCTCGCTGGAGAGTATTTCTTGGTGGATTCCGGTGATCTTTTTTGAACTAGAGTTCATACAGGAGGAAGGAGAGGTTACATGCTTACAGATTAATTTTATAGCACAACACAGCTATAGGCACACGCAGGAAATCTGGAAAACAAACACTTCAAGAAACAAGGTGGGAGTCGATAGAACGAACACCCTCCTCCCTCAGTTCTCACCGATGGTTCAAAATTTTGAAGTTGTACGTAATGACTTGAATACCTCATGAGCAAACCAGCAGATATAAAGCAATTACTTTCGGCACTAAAGCACGTCTTATGTCATTCTTGTTGATGGATTATAGGCTGGGCATCAGAAATGCCAGACAATTTAATAGCAAACCAAGGAGCATCACATGTTCACGAAAAAGCTGCAAACAGTCTAGTAGACTCAATCAAGGCCATATCTAGCCTTTTGAAATCTTCAATCTTCAATACTTTTTTGCCTCACCACCGGAGAATGACAAAATGGGAAGCTGAGCCGCAAGGCTCTTTTTTTACTGTTAACGTTACATCTGAGCAGTCTCTCTAAAGTATCTTTGGGATACAAGTAAGTTAATCATCATTTGTCCATAAAAAATGACCCTTGCTCCACAGACAATTAGGGTTAAACTTGTGGTAGTACCAGACCATGAGCTTTTGCAACAGGGGTGACTTGTAACTGCCTTTCCACGATACCAATTGTAAATATGCATATAGTTTATATAGAACATGTTCATACCTTAAGTTTAGACGTCCTTCTTTTTGCGGTTACAACCAGGAAAAGAACGATGATCAAGAGGGCTGAAACACCCAACAAAAGTGGCTCCCATGAGGAGAACCCATATAAATACATGATTCTAGGCCTCTCCTGCAAGAATTTCAAAAACATGACTCGTATTCTTAATTTTGATTGCAAAGTGAATCTGACTGTTTCTAGGAGCTCCATTTTATGATTTTTTTTTTTTTTTTTTTTTGGAAAGCCTACACACATACATCAACCCACATGCATAACCTCACGGCACACCTCAGCACACACAACACAGGGAGACAAGCATGCAAACGCAAAATGCATTAAAAATTTTCTTCAAAATGATTTTCAATGACAGTTCGAGAAAATTAGCTAGATGATTGGTTTTGGGTTTCTTGAAAACTAATCAAAACTTTCCAGAAGGCATTTCAACTGCAAAAGACATAACTATGAAAAAACAAAATTCAACCAATTAGAAGAGAAATGACAAGTACATAAACTGCGAAGGAGTCGTACTAACCGTTTCAACCAACGGGTGTTTTTGCTGCACTGCAGAGATGTCTTGAGGGTTCTGCGTTAGAAGTCTCTTCTGCTGCATAAATAAACCTTCAGCATACTTGTACAGCTCCACATCAAGGCTGTTTAACGACATTATTTGGTGGAGAATCGCTTCAGGGACCATAAGGCGTGCCTATGGAACAAAAAAATGCTTACTTGTTTAAAAGGCATAGAAAAAAGAATCCTCTAGATTTGCAATACCAGGAAAATATCTATTACCGAGAGCATACTTAATAAGAAATTATGCAATCAATCTAATTAAACATGTGCTACAGAAAACTAGTCTTATTCAGTATATGTACTATGCCAAAGCCTTGAAGTTCTGCTTGCTACCGATGTTGCTTGCGCCATACCCTTTAAACATGTCATACTAGAACTTCATCACCTCGATATAAATCATTTTAGATGTACTGTGCCAAAGCCTAACCAGCATGACATATATGTATCACCTTAAGTTTTGTTTGACCGCCATGCCAATAAACTACCCAAGCAAATGCATCCAAGGGCCTAAACATTTATTAGAAACAGTACGTTATGATCCAGTGCATTGCGGACAAATGACAAGCTTCATCTTGTACTATCTTACATTAACATCAAAAGACCAATTGAGGTATCAAAAAGTTCGAAGTTGATGACATGCTTGTTGTGCACAATACACTCACACTACTGAGGTACCAAAAAGTTCTAAGTGGATGACATGCTTGTTGTGCACAACTGCACATTACACTCACACTAATGGTACGGATATTAGTTCACGAATTCTCCAAGAGTTTGAACCTAACTCACAACTAGTTAGCTAGCTTTGTTAAAATCCTCACCTTTGATGCTCTTCGTCTTTTCTTCCCAACAATGTCACATTTTTTGTTAATTCTTCATGAACCAGAAAGTACAATGCTCATTGACAAGATAATGATGAGTTAATCAACTTAAGCTATGCGTTAGAGATAATATGCACCAAGATATCTCAATTTCACAAATTATGTGGCACATATTAAAATACATGCCTCACACATGGAACGGACAATAAAGAACGAAGGAAGAATAGGATTATGGAGGGAAAGGACTCTAACATAGCTGCATAAATGATATGCATAAAGAATCAGATTGAGGGTCGTATTTCCCACATGTAGTTTATGGTCTGATAAAGTGGAACAATAGTTAATGCATATCAGACCATATTAGATGTTGCATATCAGACAATTTGGTAGGCTGAATCTGATGAGTAAGGCTCTAAAAAAGTGCATCTTACATGTCCAAGTGAGGTTTAGATGGAACAAACCTAAAATATAAATAAATACACCATTATGCTGCTTAGTTGGATAAATATATTAGAAATTGTGCTTAAGCTGACAAACAAAGATGAAGGACACAAAGAGGCTGTTGTGAGCAAATCTGTACAGTCTGTGAATGAAATAGCCAATTATATATGGACTAACTTCTTCTTGGATAGAACTAAGAGTTTTTAGAGACCGCCACCAGAGCTCAAGAAGACATGACAGCTGCATACACAACTGACAGTCCAGAAAAGTGGTTTGAATTACATCTCATGCCAAGAGCCATGAAAATTATGGCCAACTTATAGAATGCCGAATTCAGATAAGTTACATGATTGGTTTTCCAATTTGGTTGGAACACCTTATAAGTGACCTCACATTATCCCTACAAGAAGTAGTCGTAGAATAATCCAGAATAGGAGAAAAATATATTCAACTGAACAAACCAAGTCTCTGGTAATGTATTTTTAAGAAAACTGCATACAGGTTTTAGACATTCTTTAAACACACCTCTTTGTGTGCTTAGTGTGATGCCTGAAAACTGCGATATGAATTCATAGAGTGGATATAATGCTATTGGAGCGTTGCCAAAGGCACCAATGAACCTCAAGGATCTCAACATGAGTTGAGAAAATTTCATGGATTCTGTAATCTCAAAGGAACAGTGGTATATTTCGGCATTGCTGGTCCCAAGGAGATTCAAAGCTTTTTCACTCGAACTTCTACTTGCTACAATCACAAGTATCCAGTTCTTATGGCCTAATTCTTAAGCAAAATTCATCCTCTAAAGATACCATAACTTCAAAGCACCATAATGGGATGCTTTTGTTTAGTTAAGCTACTTTTATTAATCAGCATAGGGACCTCAATCCCATAAGCCATTAAAGCAATCTGTTCCATGTTCTGGTATGCTGAACATATTTATCAGTCCCTTGATAGCACATTTTGCACTTCCCAACTCTACATAATACAAGCCTCCATAAAGAAATCACCAAGAGAATAACTTTATTTTGGCCAACTTTATATAATACAAGCCTGCATAAAAATTTCACCATGAACATAGATATTTAAGAACATAGGCACTTCTAAGAGGTGAACGAGTTAAAAAACAAGAGTGATGATTTTGGCAATTGAAACAAGACAAACGACTATATAAGGCACCCTAACAAGTCGCATAATAATGGCAACACATCAAAAACTAATTCCAAGACCACGCGTAAACAAAAGATATTGAGAGCAATATAAGGAAAAAATCAACTAAAGCTTTGAACTTCCTAACATCTGCTCCAAATAACTTACCTCCCTTGAAAAATTTGCAGGTGTAATTCTTCTCAATGAAACGGTCCGCCGGGCTGTCTGGGATCTTCTTAGAGTCACAACACAATCTTCATAAGCATCCATCAGCTTCCCAACTGTCATCTGCCATAAAAGAAGATAACACGCCCGCTAAGGTAGCAAGATAAACCTCAATTTTAGAACCAAGAAACAACTAAGAATAATATTCTAACCAACAACCGGAAAATATAAGTCTAAAATGCCCATTAAACAAACCAAAGAATGAAATGATGCCCATAGTTTTACATTTTCACGTGGTGTATCTATATCGCTGAGAGAAGCAACGTCGCCAGTTAGCGGGACACCTGCACTATGCTATCATGAAAAACCAAATGTAAGGGGAAAAACACAATTAAGAATTGTAAAGCAATACCATGGTAAATGGTCGACAGTATAGGTTTACCTGAATTTGGTTAGGGCCATCAGCTTCAGAGTCTATGTAAGATGTATTCAGATCTGTAGAAAAGGTCATAAGTTCATAAGGCATTCACAAAAATAATATTTTTCCCCCAGAAAACCATGTCCAACAAGACTTTCTGCAGAATAATTAGATGTCCACATTACTTTCAAGATTTCATGCCTCATCTAGAAATAGGAAGCACAACTCAAAAAAGATGCTTTGCTTTGGGATTTATTGAAAAAAAATTCATCCCATTATTTTACCCCGTGAAAGTAGGTAATTCAGATCATGCATGCACAAGCCGGCAAATACAAAGGCTGAGCATGATAATTCAAAACTAGTAAATGCACTGTATGCAATTACAATTATAATTATAGTTTTAGAGCATCATCTTGTATCTAGATGGATAAAAGCATGTATGCATACCGAATTTTGGTTTCTATAGTCAACTTTCATAAATGCTAACAAGTTAGAGGTGACAATGTAACTCCATCGTTGTGATGGTACCTATCTTATTCGATCTATCTTGCTGATCGTGATAACTTGAGGCTTCTGACTGGGAAAGTACTTGTGCCCCAACCATGTTTGCAAACATTGTGGCAGACTTCTTGTGATCTTCAGTAAGTCCAACATATAACATTCTATCTAATCTATTCTGCCAGATATAAGTAACTGTTAACAGTTGACAAAAAAGATTGGTTGTGGCACATTAATAGGGATGCCAAAAAAAAATCTGATTCCATGCACCTTTGCGACCTCAAGTATGTACTGGCCGAGTTCTGGATACTTCCTCACACAGTGCCGCACTTCATGTGATTCAGGTGAAAAAGAGTTGTTCGTGATCCCCGCTACCTTTGGATGTAAAAGAAAAGAGAAATAACAACAAACCAATTCTGTCAGTTTCAGCGCATCAGTCATACTCCACATAAACCAGAGTATGCATCAAATTAATAGCAATAGATGGAATCCTGCTTCTAATGGACCCAAAGTGCTTCAGTTGTCATTCTCATCATGTGTGTAGTTCAGGTGGTGTGTATGCCCATGAGAACATAACGTTTAAAGAGGAGACAAAAATGTAATGTGGGTTCCCTCCCTCCACATGATACTGCAATTTATTGCTCGTCTCACTCATCACAGGGCGAGTAAACTAAAAGAAAGTATCACATTGTAATAGTTTTACTTTCTGCTCAGAAATCAGAAGTTGACTCATTTTTTTGAAGTACTGTTTTTAACTTAAGCACTATTTAATAAGTTAGAACACAACTAGGAAGAAGTAATCTAGGATTACTTGGTCAAATAGTTTTAAAAAACTAGTTCCTCAGACCATAATTTCTCCACCATCATTCTATATGGGAGTAGAGGCAACTCTCCGGCCACAAACAGGATGAAATGAGTTGTTGACATAGAAAGAGACAACATCAAATTAAGTTATTAATTATTATGTATACTGAATTGTCTGTTCCATTAACAAGCTTCGGTACCTGAAAAGTGGCTCCATTGTGAACTATCTCATGAGCCACAGGGTCATCAATGAACACCTGCAGAGGCATAACGATGTCTTCCATGTTGTACGGGTTGCTTAAATCTTGAATTCGGCTAACCTCTCCAAGTCTCCGAGCATTCCTCTGTCCAATTATTTGAATAGGTGCACAAAAATTAGAATGTGAAGAAAAAATTCTAATAAACGTCCAAGGATCACAGAAGTTATTGGTACAAGGTAATATGTAGAAAAGATGCGGAATGAACATTCAAAACTGGCTGCATATGAGCAAAACCACCAATCTACGCACAAGAGCCTTTTCATCTACGCACAACGGCACAAGCTACTCTCTGTTAAACATATTCAATAATGGGGACGATTTGATGAAGGACATTGTTATGGTTAAAAAAACACAAATTCCTTCCAATCCAAAAATAGAAAGGAAAAAAAAGGGTTTTTAGCATCTCAGTACCTACATTTTAGTCATATTGCGGAAAACTACATACATTTTCAAATATTGCAACCAATACCTCGCTTATAAATAAATTGGCAAAAAACACTACCTATGGCTAACTGCAGCTAGACTCCGTCAGTTAAGAGAGAACATTCGAACTATATTCTCTCTTTTTAATATATACAACAAGAATAAGACCAAACTACCACTATCTAAATATTTTTTAATATAAAAGTAAAAGATAACATATTTCTATCGACCACCACCGCCACAAAGTTTTAAAACCCTAAGTTAAAGGCTAGCTATTGGACAACAGTCCAGGTTAAACAAAATCCGTTATAGTTTATTGCATAAATAATGTGTATTTGTCTTTTGGATAGGTTGGGTTAAGTCAACCAAAAATTAGCTGTGGTTGAGTTGTCAAACTTAACAGTCAATGATGGTAGGCAGTTTTTTGGCCAATTTATTGATAAGTGAGGTATCAGGTTGCAATATTTGAAAATTTATGTAGTTTTCCAGCATATAGCTAAAATGTAGGCACCTGGATGCAAAAAAAACCAAAACAAATTTGTGATTCGAAATGATGTATTTATTGTCAGCAAAACACATAGCACAACAAACTGGAACTAAAGGAAAAGATATCATTATTGCCAAATCTGTGATTAAAGGGAAGAGATTGGCCAACGACAAATGTGAATACAGAAATATTTATTTTTAGGAATGTTACCAACTGCTTAACATAAGTAAATTGACGCCAAAGGACCAATTTTGCACAAAACTTTTGAAACAGTATTAACAAAACACTATCGGGTCAGACAATGCTTCAAAGTAGCAGTGATAGATTCTAATAAATCCAACAATTCAACTTCAGAATCAAGCAGCTTAATCACAAGAATAGACATGTTTTAAAGTGGAAATGTTGATTGACACTGCACTGGAGATGCTAACTTTCTAAGCATCTATTGATGTTAATCATTACCAGTAGCAGATTCATCTTAATGAGCTTTATCACCAGATGAAAACATAAGGAACAGCACAGAAAAAATTAACTGACAGTGTACCCGGGCAAAAAGGTCCTCCCTCATCCAAGGAACCAGATATTTCCACGGCCATATATCCAATGTACTGACAACATGAGATTTAGGGCGTATACGCCCTGACATTTGTGTTGCTGAAGTCAAGTTTGGATGGACAAGAAATCTTGCTGCGACTTCGATAGCAAATTCGTATGTGCTAAAAACACGATCAATTGGCTTTCTTAGTATGGTTATCACTGAGGTTTTCTCCTCGGGCAACTTCGACATCAAACTGTAATCATCATGAGTAACCACCAACCTGCAATTTGGGTTGCTAGACCCACAAACCAAAATAGACACAATACTTCCACATATGTCAATCAGTCAATAAAACATGATGGTTCAAATGATAGACTACAAAATACAAGAAGATAATAGGGACAATGAAATTACACAAATACTCTCAAATCACTGACAATAACCATTTCAAGGAACCTAGCAAATAAACCTAAGGAACTAATCAACCCTTCTGGAATGAAAGTTACAAGATTTGCTGTCGGTAGTAGCAGAAACAGAGTAAACACATGGCGTCAACTCCAAATTCCAGTGAAAAACATGGGATAAGAGAGAAGCTGGTAAATCCACATCAATACGAGTCAAGACATTCTCGCCGTTTGGTCAAGGTGTAGTTGGGCTTTTTGTTTCTGTATCAGCCATTAGTTCTGTATCTCTGCTAGTTCACCACCATTTTTCTGTGTAATGTTTTCCCTTTTGGGGGGGCATATATTTTTGGATGTCGGTTCAATTGTTACTAAAGGCAAGATGAATTACCTTGGATCAAACCGCAACTTGTCATAGGAACGAGGACAATCCTGAGAACTTGGGTACAGCTTTCTCAGAAAGCTGGTAGTAACCAAGAAAATCCTTCAGTCAATATTATCTGTCAAAATCGTAATGAGCTGAGAGATGATTGACAGTTAAAAAGAAGAGGGAAGTATTACCAATGGAAATATGTGCGGCCCCCAGTTCTTGGAACATGTAAAAAGAATAATAAGTCTTTCAGAGTCAATTTATCGTCCCCGACACCGTTCTGGATAGAAGAGTCCCGCCAATTTCTGACGGTGCTCTCACAGAGCAAAAAGTTATCTTCATCCGAAGTTACAATTGTTGATCCAAATACTGTTTGACAACAGATGTTTCAACCCTTGTTAGTCTACTGACTACAGAAGGATCATTGCCCATCATGGGATATACACTCTCTGAACTGGCAGAATCGAACTCCATGAAAAAAAAATATTCGAAGGAAAGTCAGATACATACCGAAATATATAGACAGCAATATGGAAAATTTGGGAGGCCATGCCATTCCTTTATTTTCTGGTCAACCTAAAACAGCACAAGAAATGGTAATTCAACCTCAGCAGTGGATGCCATTTAAGAGTTACAAATACAAATATCAGAAGAATAACAGAGTGGGTGATGCCATTGAAAAATCAGGAGGATGTGATGTGATGCTAAGAATGAGACACGAGAAGAATTAACATCAAACAAAGTCCTCGCTATCCTAATCAAAGCTCAAAGTAAGGGATGCCAATCATCCAAACATCAGAATATGAAATCAAAAAACTGCAGAACACCGTTACCACAATTGAGTTTCTTTTGCAGTGTTGCAATAAATTGCATACATGAGTCCTCGCACACGACAAGTTTAAGGAAGGGGAAACAGATCTGTCAATTCATAGGAGCAGAAGAACGAACCCTAGGTCTCCAAAACCCTTCAGCCAGATACCAAGCCATTGATAAGTAGACAAGCAGAAAAAAATGGTGTTGCTTAAGCAAGAAGACAAAATGAACAAATGGGAATCACAAGATACAAGGATAATTTGAAGCTAGAAGAGTTGAAAGTTCATTAGTTAAACAAAAGCTGGAAAAGAAGAGCAGCAACCCCAACCAATGACCTGAAATTTGTAAACAGCAGAAAAATGAAACAGACTGGCTATCCAAAAACCACATGACACCAAAAGCAATCTCAATAACAATGACCATCAGTCCTAACATAGATTCTACTTCTTTTCAACAGGAATTGAAGCAGAGAAAAGTTACTCATGCATACTTTCCTGTATTAAAGAGGAGATAGTTCGGAAGGAAAAGGGAGTTCAAAGAAGAAGAAGGGTGACTTCAAAATCTCCAAAATCCGATTCAAATAACATATGACTTGACAGAAGTAACCAAAACCCTATCCAGTCTCCAGGTAACAAAAAGGCAACTGAGGAAAATAACCTAAATCCCGTAAGAAAGAACACCCAATATCTCAGAAAGCATGAATAATTGACAGGAAAAAAAATGACCACCAAAACCCTGTCAAAACCTTGATTACACCAGAAAAATACATAATAATAAAATGAATCGCGCATTTAGGTGTCGAATCAAGAAAAAGAGCCAAGATTCCTAATTTTAAGCAGAGTGAAGAGTAGGAGACAAATAACCAAAAAATTCAAGAAACAAGCAGAACTCGGGGTGAGAAAAATTGACGTCCGCAAGAAAGCACCTTCAACCTACAAGAAGCTCTGGTAGAGTGCCAACCAGAAGGATATCTACCAAAACCCTGAACCCCACCAAAACTTCCATGATATCGAATCCCAAACATCAAAATTACCAATGCAATTCCCAATCCTAAAAATTTCATCAGGGTAAAGCCAAGCATATCATAAAAGGTATCTAAAAATAAAAAAAAAATCATGTAGGAAGAGGACCCCGAGCATATTTGCTCCCGAATCGAATGAAATCCGTTCAAGAAACGAAAAAGGCACGACCCAAAAGTAAGATCCACTACAGAGTACCTCCAAGAATGCCCACGAACAGAAGCGAGAAAGAAAGACACGCCGAGACTTTCTGACTTAAAACCTAAAACATCGCATATAAAAGCGAATAAATGTCTTATTTTCAGGCATCACAACAACGGCATGAGCGATCGGATAATTAACTAATTCCCAAATTGAGAAGAATCGGGTGAGGATCGAAGAAGCGAGGTATTGGAATTGGAGTAGGACCTTTTACCTTGGTTTGGGACGGGGGTGGGCCTCGTGCTCCCAAATCGCCGCGAAGCGTTCAGACAAGAGGCACCCTGTCCGAGATTCCGACATCCGAAGCTTCGCTGGATGCAGGAATCTTTTGAAGAACTCGGCCGTCCCTAATTCTTTACTAAATCTCTTCGACCGCCGCCTCCGTCTCCGCTCGGATCGACGGTCGGTTAACCTCTGGTTGGGCGGGGTTTCTTGAGTCGAGCCCTATTATTTGAGCGAGCCAATGCTTCCGTGCGAGCAACGGTGATATAAACTATGGTCAGTTACTTTTTAGTAAACCCTAGTTTTGCATAACGCGCAGTCCAGTGCCTGTAACTATATTCCTATTTAGGTTTGATAAAGTACTTTACTGGTCTCTCAGGGGCAAGTGACCGTAACCGATCACTTGAGCGGTATTTGCTTTCTTCCCATCTCATGAATCAGTGTGGACAATACCAGCTGGTTTTTAACAGCTGGTTTTTTTGATAGTAAGAATGGAGGGTAGAGTAATTTTTTATACCCTCAACTTTGTATATTACGCAATCTAATACCCTATAAAAAAAATACAATCTTTTACTATCCTAAAATTTTGATAATACACTGGTGTCAGCCGTTTGTGGAGTTGGGTCACGCGAGGCCACCTTCAGTTCATAGTGAGGAATGTAATGGGATTAGGAATGGAATAAACTGAGAAATGGAATAATGATGATTGTGTTTGGTTGAATGAGGAATGAGAATGATTGATGGTTTCATATATTTGGTATGCACTAACGAACATGAAAATAAATGAGGATAAAATAGAAATGACCATACTACCCTTGACATATACAACACTTAATATATGCATATTCAGTCATATATATCTACTAGTGGGCCCCTTTGTCACTTGTTATGGCAACCACCCACTAACTTTTCCATTAACTTCCTTATTAACCATCTCCCCTACTAACCCCCATCCGCGTAGGCTTCACGTAGGACTAACCCTACCACGTAGGATCCACGTAGAACAACGCAAGGGTTATTTTATAACCATCATGTCATATAAGAATGATATAAAATATAATAGTTTATCTACTTTCTATTTTAACCTTTGGGCACATAAAGTATATACATATAAAACATACACACAAAAATATATATTAATTTGAGTGTAATCTAACGATGGTGATTTAATTCACGTAAGAATTAAGATGATTTAATTCAATGATTAAAATTGATTATATAAGAGTAATTATGTCATTAGATATAACATTCATTCTCGGGAATAAATGAGACATTCTATTCCGAATAAAATGGACGAATTAAACAACGGAATGGCTTTTTCCGAAATGTCTTTTCTGAATGAAAAAAAGACATTTTATTATGATCAGAATGGATAAACGAAACGTACAATAAAGGTTTCCTGTCCCACGCTTAATGGACGTAAGAGGTTTGAACCAAATCGAACGGCTTCAAAAGCAATAAAAGGCTATAGTTTTACTTTATATGGTGCTAGATTGCTCATTATGTAAAACCGAGGGTACTAAAAACTACGTTATCATATAAATTGGATGCCACCCAGCAGCAATGGATGAAAGATTTGCTACTTTATTGTAATTTAATGCTGGATGAATGGATTGGGATTCCCGATGTTTTGAAATTGGTCCGCGGCTGTCGAGACTCATACGGCTTCTTCTTGCTTGTGATGTAGCGGGCTGGGTGGGAAACCAGCGTGGAACCCTTCTTTTTTTTTCCTGTTTTACGAGATTGAGCCTATCATGCTCGTTTACTTAAACCCATCTGGCATGGAGATAAAAGTTATTTTAGATTAAATAATAATGATCACTTGATTTAAGAAAAATATATATAGAAGTAGTAAATGAAATGAGAATAATTGTTTATAAGTGTTTAGGAATAAAACATGAAATAAGATGAATATTCTTTTCTTAATCGGAATAAAAGTTATATCGAATTAACTATCCCGTGTCAAATGGCTGATGCATAATTGATATTAGGTTTGTGTTCAATCCCACACACGCGTCCCTATTTTTTATTGGTTATTTGGTTTGTGTTTCAGCCCTTCTTGATCGACACCGCTGGCAGTGTCATGGCCCAAGTTCTGGCTCCCTAAATAAAGAGAAAGTTCAAGGTAGGCCCATACAGATACACGATGGCCCGAGTCATTTAAGTCTGGTCGCGCCGGTTTTCAGGAGACAAGGATCACAGGGCTCATCCAATGGGCTGCTACCATTCCATCTGGTGGGTCTTCAGGTTTCTGGATCGGAGAACGAGAGAGTGACCTGTGTGGGGTTATCAAGCCAATTGGCCAGGTCACGGCCTGATATCCGAGTCCCCATACCTTAACACATCAACAATAACATGCTTTGGTTCCGTACTGGGCCAATTACGCTTTTGGGTCAAGCCAACTAATGACCCGGAGTAAGTCGATTCTGGATCGGACCGAGCCAATAGAGCCCAATTGGGCACCCTTGTGTCATCACGAGAGACATGCTATTGAATCGAATGTTACCCAAATAACGTGAATGTGGCACCGCACCTTCATATCGAGCCAAAACGATTGATCATAAAGCAGCAAGGACAAAGAAAACTTCTAGTCTTCAATCAACTGCAAAAAGAATCCATAGAATCAGAGAGAGAGAGAGAGAGCATCTAAATAGAACCAGCGAACTGTAAATTTTCTAGTCTTCAATCAACTGCAAAAAGAATCCATGAAACAAATTCAATATCAAAGGTAGACCTCTTAGCAATCTCCAACCCCTTTTTCCCCTGTTCTAATTGACTATAGTTCTCATCCTAAAATGTCTCATCTCTTCTCCTTTCTGAACTACCTACCAGTAATGGCAGCCACTAAACCTCAGCTCCCCGTCCCTCCCTCCCCTCTGCAAGGATGGGAAGATTGAGGAGGCATCTGCCCCTCCTATATACAAAAAACAGGGGAAAAAACCAGAACAAAGAAAGAAAAAACCTGAGGAAATTAACTATTACAGCAGCTAACACGAATCCAAGAGATTGGTACCACCCAGTGAATAATCTCTAATCCCTCCTTCGGATGTATTCCAGCAGATCGCAACCCTTGGCAGCAGGGTTTTCAGGCGCAGGGGCATTGGGCTTCTGAGTGGATTTGATACGCATCTCGACCACCTTCTTATGAGAGTTGGAGTGCAGCGCTGGCACAAAGGTGGGGCTGGCGGCAGGGCGGTACTCCGGAAATAGGCGGCCTGACTTGTAGCGGACGCCACAGGCATTGCAGAGGGTCTTGGGTCCCATGGGTCCAGCACGCCATTGTGGTGTCTTCTGTATCTCGCAATGCATGCACTTGCGCACCCCGGGAGATTGGGCTGCTGCGGTTTCTTCTCCAGCAAACACAGCGTGGCAATTCTTCTTCTTTTTCTTCTTCATCGGAATCATCATGGGAGGAGAATCAGACTCGTCAAAGCTCTCAGACTCAGAGCAGGACATGGTGGGCAGAGGAGCAAGGTCGGACGACGGTGGAAGGAAAGGCATGGCAACATGTGGGCGGGGAGGGAAGGCTGCAGGACGGGGCCGTTTGGTGCGTGCTCGTCCAGGGATGGTCACCACCGCTGCCTCCGAGGAGCTGACAGGGGTAGCCCTGGGCTTGGCATTGCCACAACCACCACCAGTGCCGACTGCCGAGCAGGAGGAAGAGGAGGACGAGGATGGTGCGGCATTGAAGGAGGAAGAGTTACCCCCGCCGATGAGGCTATTGGGCTCGAGGACAGAAACAGGACTGGATGTGCGGAAGAAGGAGTCTTCACCGGTCTTGTTGACATCGCCGCCATTGTTGCCGAGACTGTCATTGTTGGGAAGGTCAAGTGGAAAGGAATCAGAGGAGTCATCGAAGAAGTTGGAGAGCCATTCCAGTTGGGTGATATCGAGATCATCGCACTGAACATTAACAAAACAGTATCAGGAAACAGAGCAAAAGCACACTTGACTACTCGCAAACGCAGAATTAAGAAGGGTGTGTATTTTTGCGCAGTTACGTGGCTTATTACAGAGGGAGAACAGGCCACATCAGCTAAGGTCCACTTTAAAAACAAAAAAACCATTTAACTACCGTAATTCCGCCACTTTAAAAGAAAAAAGTTATCAGATAAACTTTTAATAAAAGATTTGACAGACTGGGAAGATCTTTTTTTCAGGGGTCCGTGTTAGCTGACATAACCGAGGAAGGGATGCCACCTCGAGATCGCATAACAGCTAATAGGATATAAAAAATAAGTTTTTAGCCGGCCCCATCATATCAGTATGCTGCCACCCAACCCATTTTGACGGGTAGATCGTGCCACGTGTCTTATATCAACTCAATATGCATGTCTATAATATGTATAGATATCAATATATATTTATATACATGTATATGTATATGAATATGTATAAACATGTATGTATAATAAATGTATATATATACATGTGTACATATATAGGTAAACATGTATATATCTGTATTTATATTCATAATATATGTATGTATATATATCTATGTATATTAATCTCATAATCTCATAAAAGGAATTGAAATCATTAACACGAGACGTAAATTTATTCTATGGTTGAATTTTAGCCGAGGGTGGGACTGCTCATAGGATATTCATTCTACTGACAATAAGGTTTACTTCAACAAAAACCAAGGCTAAGAGAGAGAGAGAGCGCTCACCGGGACAAGTTTGGCCTCTTCCTGGTGAAGTGCAGTAACAGAGGCAACATCGCCAGGGCTGCCATCAGATACGCATCCTGATCCTCCCACTAGAAAGCCGTCGACCGGAAGCGGCGGAGAGAGCATAATAGGAGGGAAAGCGTCGGTAACATCATGGGAATGATGATGGGTGGGAACACAGTGGTCCACCATGGCGCCGCCGCCAAGGCCGCCGACATCGTCGCTGGAGAAGTCGAGCAAGTCCTCGATATGATCGAAGAGATCGCCGCACATCACGCTGGAGGACTCCATCATGCCGCCGCCGACGCCGAAGACACCACTCTTGGTAGCCATACTACAAATGCAGAAAACGCACCGGAATCGCCAGAGATTAGCAGCGAATCAGTAGGACATGGGGATCAATAATATAATACGATTTGCATGCATATAATAAGGATATACTAAGATAGGGGGACGCGTATCGCGTATAGAGGAAAGGTCGCATCCAAAGTTAGAAGGCTTCAAGGAGTCGTGGCTAAGGAATAGCAGCAATTACGGCGCGACGCGTATCCAGCCGCGGATGCATGTGCTGGACACGGTTGACCTGACACGATGCATTTGATGTGCCGTGAGCATGTGGCATTCACCTATTGGTCAGAACACGTCATTAGACTGATTACACCGGGATAGTTACCCCTCCGGCCCTTCCGTCTTCCTCCTCTTCTTTTTTTTTTTCTTTTTTAACGGAACGGTTAAAAGGAAAAAAGAAAAACTTAACAACGGGGGCTAATTTCGTGATTCCATTTTGAACGGATAATGTTGCCGCTTAATTAATTATCCGAGATAAAGATAAAAGCGCTTTTGGGCATCAGAGTAAGGTCACACCGGTGCGCTTAAGAATAAATTTTCGCGTCACTGGGCTGGAATCAATTCCAATTGCAATCCCAGTGACCGCACCGACTGGGCTGGAGTCCTGCCTGATTCATCGCTGGCGCCTGGGGGATCACTTGTCTTTATTTCTCTAAGATAAAACTATTGTGAAAAAGGTGAGAAATTCAAATAACAAAACAAAACAAAACTTGCGTGGTGGATAAAACGGATGGAGATATTATTAAAAACTGCTCCTTTCTCACGCGACTGAAGAGAAAACTCTAGAAATTCACGTAAATGACTGTCGGTGGGAAAAGAAAACCATTTTTGAATCGTGTACCAAAAACTCGAAAAGAGGAGTGAGCCTGAGCCTGAGCCCGAGCCCTGAGGGGTAATCGCACATTCCAATGAGGAGAAGAACAAAAAACAAGAAAGAAGAAGGAGATCAAGATATTAGAACGGGAAAACAAATGCCGGTTGTTCGTCTTCCCGGCATGCAGTTTGCGTAGGCGCGGCTCAACTTTCTGTTGTTTCTACCTATGGCAGCAACTCTCAATTTGCGAATTTCACGCCACGACATTCCGCCCAGTTCAATTTTATGTTCCCCGTATCAATTTTGGAGAAGAAGATCTAGCTAGAGAGGAACAAGCAAGCTAGTAGTGGTGGATCGAAGAGCTAGCGAGACTAAGTAAGATGGAGCTAGGTATTACCTCTTACTGGCTTGATCGATCGGCCTAGATCTCAATTTCTCCTTCAAATGTATCGGGAAAGCAAGACTCCAGCAGAGTTGATCTGAAATCGAGAGCCAATTCCGGCCAGAGAACCACGGGCAAGCTGCAGAATTCGCTTGAAATCACTCCCAAAAACAACCCAATTCCCACGAGGATATGGATCAAAACTTTTATCGGGTACAAACAATGGCTGTAGCGAAGGGGAAAACTACTCTAGAGACCAATCACCAATGGGAAGCAATTCTGCAGTTGTAAAGGCTCGGCGGTACTTGAAACTTGGAAACGATCATAAAGCTGGCGGATACTCTTCAACTAATTCTATCTATATAGCTACCTTAGAATTAAGTCGCTGGTAGTCTGCTACCAGTAGTGCTAGCACTACTGCATACCATGGATGGGAAGCCCAAAGAGGAGCCGACAGAGCGAAGCTGAGAGACTTGAATATAAGAGGGCGTGGGAAGAAGGGCTCAGCTATCAGCTCTTAATTAAGGAGATCTAGCTAGAGGGGGTAGGAAATTTAAATGCGGAGCTAGAGGAAGCAAGTGATACTAACCTTAGAGACAAGGACTCATCCAGTATTGAAAGAGAGAGAGAGAGAGTCATGACAGGGCTATAGGAACAAATGGTAAAGGGTTAAAATAGGAAACCTCTGAAATTAAGGAGGCGATGGATGGATGGATGGATCGATGAGGAAGAGGGAAAAAAATATAGAAGATAACGTGAGGTGAAGTGAGGGAGAGTGGAGTGGTGGGGGGTAATGGCGATTGGCCAATGCCTAATGCTAGGGAGGTGGTGGTGGTGCTATTACGGTAGGTGAGTCTGCCTCTCTCATTGCTAGCTGTCTTCCCGAATCCTCCCTGTCGTGACGTTGAAGTCTCTCTCTCTCCAGCCTCCCTCCCCCAAGAGCAGGTGGGAGTGGAACCATAATAATACAATGGGCCGGGTGGGGCCACCTCCGCCCACACACCACCACCACCACCACCACCGCTTCCTGGCTAGCTAGTCCCTCCTGCCGGTGATCTATTCCTTTTCTTTATCTTTTACTGCGGTGGTTTTAAATTCACGGGGATCCACGCGCTCATGATTTCTGTGACGATGTGAATTTTTTTTTGAGCCAGCTTGCTGCTCCTGCACTCCGATCGACAGATCCGACCCCGACGGCAGGGGATAATCCTACCTATTTTAACCACCCTACGTACTCGATCGATCGAGGCTGGCAAAAGTAAACGGGGTTAATTAATCTAATGCATGCATATGCCTTGAATGAATCAAACGTCGTCAGCGAAGATGATGAGAAGACTCTAGCTGGCTAGAAATAAACCGATGGTTACGCCGTACGTAAGCGAGGCAGGCATATGCGCATATGCATGTGAATCATGATGTCAATGTGAAAATTAGAGTAGGTTGAATAATTGATGGATAAATAATGCATGTTTTATCTGTTTATATTACGTACAGCTAGCGAGAAATGCAGCAACTGTACGTCGCCTTCTTCCTGCAGTCTGGCTACAGATTCAAACTCTTAACTCTATATGTGATGTTAATTTCTTTGGAAGTTAGGCACAAATCGGGTGAGATCGCAGCTGGTTGTGATAAGGTCCAGGGAGGGCGGGCATAAAAAACTGTCCGGACGTGCAATATATGTACGTGCAAGTTGGTAGGACTCAACTATGGCTATATAAGGATTGATTAGGCCGTCTCCACTAGCTATACCCAGCCACAAATTTGATGGGCGCCCTCGCACTGTACCTGACTGATCGATGTACTCTTTCGTATATGCCCATTGAACCACCTGCGATTTAATTTGCACTCGATTGTCTCCTCCTCTCCCTTTCTGGATGTGGAAGTTTACCAGATTAATTTTACAGTGGGGTTGGCTTTGCTATGGAACCCGTTTAACTTCTCCGGTCGTCGGTTGGAAAGAACCTAATTGTCCTCCCACTATGGCTTAAGGCCAGCATGATATTATCTATATCAGCTAGCTAGGACAACTTGCTCTCCACTTTTCAGAAAAAAATTAGAAAACCCCACCTCGGTGACTTATTAGCCTTCCGGGCCGGGGAGAAGCAACAAAAGAATTCAATAATGGGAGAGATTGATGGAGGTGAAGTGGAGAGCGGAAAGAAAATTTAAAGAAGTAAAGTGACCGCGCAACCGATGGTAGTTTAAGCCTTTCTAAATGATGATTGCCCCTTCCCTCCCTCCCTCCCACTTTTAACTAACTTCAGACGTACTCCTTCCCTTCCAATATTCCTTCCATTTTACTCCCTTCCTCTCTCTCTCTCTCTCTCTCTCTCTCTCTCTCTCTCTCTCTCTAGCTATAATATAAAAATGTGGGAAGATGAATGACCTGAGAAAGAGTACTCTCTCACAGTGCGCGCGGACTGGTTGGGTATGACCTTAGGGGTCTGTGCAGCACATACTTCTATGGCTTGCACATTAACAAGTGTGAGAGAGAAGTATAGGCCAGGTAAAGGTTCATAACATATGTGTCTCGCGCGCGCGAGATGGAGGTTTCCTAGAGGATTGGGACGTAGGGTCTGCAGAATTTTATTAGCGTACGTATAACCGCGACGAGAAGCAAACTATATATATAATTGGTTTTGCTTAGAGCATACTTTTTCAGTGATGGCAGTGTTAGATCAGCAAAGCGGCACATATATTATATGTGAAAGCAATCCACGACCCTTTCTTGGAAGACAACAAATAAATGGCATGCAAGTTTACGAAAAACGACGAAAGAGTGTATAAATCGACAATCTAGCTAGCTAGTCATATGCTTCTCCGTCGGATCATGCAGGTTGTTCTGTAAAACTCTGCGCAGATCAAGCTGGCCGAGTTAATCGGTTAGACAAAGATTGGTAAGTCTGTTTATATATATCCGGCCACACCGACATCACGTTGGCTAACTTAATTGCCTTTATTTAGTTTTCTCCTTGGCATAGATTCAACATGTCCCTCAGGATACCCTTTTCATGTGATGGCAACGAGCAAGCGTTATGTGTCGTTGTCTAAAAATTCAATAGCAAGCCTGGTCGAATAATGGTCGGAGGAATACCCACAAGAAATTAAACTCCAAGATATGCTTAGATTATAGGGATTTTTGAATTAAGGTACCATGCATTTTTCTCAAAAATGCATTTTGGTACCACAAGGTTTGGGATTTGCAATTCGACATCACCAAGTTATAAACTAAGTGAAATTTAGTTTCGACCCTAGCTACCTCCGTTACTCTAATTTGACAGGAAACATTTTGCACTCGTAACCCGCCACCCGCCACAGTTAGGCCGCATGGAGAGATTGTGGGCATCGTCCGCGCCTGTATCAAAACTGTCATCCGCCACTCTCCTGTCGACGCCATCATCCATCCTGACTCAAGCGTGTCGGATTGCGGCGGAGTGTTCCAGCTCGAGCCACGGGCCGCCGGACAGGATCGGGGTAGAAGGGAGCCGTGCGACGAAGCTAGTGCGGGCGTTGGGCGGTTGCGCAGGGGGGAGGGAGTGCGACGGAGCTAGTGCGGGCGCGCGCACAACATGGCCTGCGCGCGGGGGGCCGCCTGGTGGTGGTGGCGGAGGTAGCGTGGTGCTCTCCCTTCGAGAACTCGTTCCTTTGGATGAGTGATTGCCAACCGTCGACGACCATCTGATGAACTACATGAAACCCATCTCCTCGTTGGACATCCCCAATGCGTCCCAGTTGAACGACGACGATAGGTTGTAGGCCAGCATCACCTCAAATAAGAATAGAGAAAGAGTAAAATTGAAAGAAACAAAGAACTTTCATCGTGACATTTAGATAAGGGACGGTGATAAGCATTCAAACACTCTAACATCAAGATCGGTTTCAGGTAGTTAATCTAAAGCACTTGAAATACGGGAGATTAAAGCACTACATCGACCTCAAGATCTCTTACTTTGACCTCTCCTCCTCCAAGATCCCACTCCTCCACACCCTCTGTGGCATGCCTACATCGCCCATGAAGTACTTTGCAAACACGGCTAACATGGCGCCAAGGTCGACGAAAAAAACAAAAATAGAAGTAGAAACAGAAGAAACATGCAGTGATCACAGTCACAGAAAAATAAACGAACGAAGATGAGAGGATTAAAGAAGGAAAGAAGAGAAATGACAAGGAAGAAAATGAGAAGGTCGCAAGGTCCAGAACCTCCGGCGTTATTCCGACCGTCTCTCGCGGCTCCGACAAGCTTCCTTGGTGGGTTCATCGTGTTCGTGGGAGAGAGAAGGAGAAGAATAGTGACATTATTAATTAAGATCCTGGCACGTGTACGTGTAGTGGGAGATGCCGGTTGTTTAGGCTGACAGTAGTCACGTGCGTGTCACATGATGAGTTCACCGTCAACCCATTTAACGTCGTTGAATGGATTGGACCACTTTATTATGGTATTATAACTTGATGACGTCGAATTACAAATTCCAAATCTGGTGGTATCAAAATGCATTTCTCAGAAAGTGCATGGTATCGGAATAAAAAAATTCCTATATTATAATGCATGGAAAAATAAGATGTATAGTTTATATACAGTGATTAATGGTGGTAATGCAGCAGCTAGACCTGAACAAGATGGATTGGACCGGACTGGCCAATGTGACATTCGGGGAAGGCGCGCAGTAGAGAGAGAGAACATGGCCAATGGCCATGAGTAAGTAGATATATAATACTGGCAGTGGCAGTGACAGTGCAGCCGTTGAGTGGAATCTCTAACGTTATCGTGCTTTTGTTTTAAGCTCGAGCATAAGCCATAGAACTAAAAACAATGCTTGATCCCGCTACTTTGACTCACTAAACTAATACACACATGCGTAGCTATACCTTTTGGAATCATGGTACGTACTGTGGTCATTAAATTAATCATGAATAAAGTTTTATATAAATAGTCACAACTCACGCGTAATGCACATGTCCGGTAAAAGAATAATAAGATATCGATTAATTGATCTATTCCATCGGTATTATTCTATCAATAGACTATATCAATAAATCGGTATCTCATCACTTATTCAAACATAGATGCAATATTCAGGTCCTAATCATATACACAAATCAGCGTTCATTAACATAAATGTTAGAATAGTATAAACCCTCCCCTCACATGGAGTAGTGTCAGTGAAATAGGTAATTTAATTAGTCCATGCCCGTAACGCCGGGTGTCGACACCACCACCGTACCATCAGCCGCTGCATGTGGTTGCAAGCTCATTTTCGCCTGTATCTCACCTTGTTTGTTAATATTGCATGGTTAACGTGCATAATACTGGACTAAATTGCACCTAAGGAAACAGCTGATTAAAATTATCACTCATGGGTAGTTTCGTCCGACAATTGGCACAGGGAAAGGCAGCCGTTGAAACGGAGATGAACGGTAAGATGGATGGCGTATCAGACTCCCATCCCCACCCGGCCGTTGGAGGGTCGCATGAAGGTACGACGTGCATGAGTGTCCGCACCGCACCGCACATGCCGTGGGGTCGGGACCGGGGGTTGGTGGGGGCCCGGCCATGTTTCTGCGGCAAACGAGACACGTGGCACACATGCCTTGGGCTTTTTTTACACCGTGAATCATGGGGCCATGGGATCATGTGTCCGTATCCGGCTTCCCACGACGTGCCAGCGCGGGTACAGCCAGCCGGCGATGAAGACGCGTCTCCTCACGCACGTGACCGATCATGCTCGCCCACAATCATCGACCTGCCACGTGGCATTTTGACTTGGGGTTCTCATGAAGGAAAAAGAAGATGTATACATGTGAAATGTGATGACTGATGAGGAGACATTGAGATGTGTATGTTATAGTTTAATTAGGTGCGACCTCACGATGGGATTAGATGCGGACTCGGACTCGGACTCTCTGTTGTGACTTTGTAATTACGGCCGGCGACTGGACGTTGGTGATCAAGATCAAGATCCACCAGTGGTGATATGATGATCAAATTTCAAAAGCAAGATTTGGATTTTGGTGGGGTGGTCGCAGAGTCCTGCTAGTATTAATTGGATTGCGGTGAAATAAAGGAAGGAGCGGAAAAGGATTAAAAGGGACGGTGGTGATAAATAAAAAAATAATAAAAAAAAAGGAGTCAAGTTTTTATTGATTTTTTGTGATACGTACTGATATAGTAGGTCGCGCGTGGCTACAGTGGTTAAGGCGTTGCTCGCTTGCAGCGTCGGTGACCGACAGCAGCTTAATAAGGGGGCTGCCGACACAACAATTACCGGGTTCCTAATACTGTCGGTGCCTTGTCCTTCCTCTTCTTTCTCTTCTTTCTCTTCTTTCTCACACCGGACCCCGGCCTCGATCTGCTGCTATATTAACGGGCTTGGACTTTGGAGCCGTCGACGCTGGTGAATTCATCACAAAAAAATACCTCTATTTTTTATTTTTATTTTTCCATCAAATTAAAAGAATTCACGCCACGCTAATCTCGTGTAACTTTCTTCTCCCATATACAGCCTTATTTGCTTTTATGTATTATATATATATATATATACACATGTGGATCTGAGAGTGATTTCTCTCTCACAGATTAGTTATATATATACTAATCCTATCCCCGCCACATGACAGGGTAACCACCATCTCCCCTCACCTCCCTCGTAACTCCCCACTAACCCTCTTTAACCATCATCTCTCCTCACCTATCTCATAACTCCCCACTAACCCCCCCTAACCCCCCTCCCCCACTATTACCCCCTCCACATTAGCAACCACATAGAATAAACCCTGCCACATAGGATGCCAATAGGACAACAAAAGGTTAATTTATAACCATGCTCATATATAATGATGACTAGTAAGTCCCCCTGTCACATGGCAGGGTAACTACCATCTCTCCTCACCTTCCCTAATAACCCCTCACTAACCCCCTCTTTCTCCCACTAACTCCCCCTCCACATATAAATGCTTCACGTAGGATAACCCTCACCACATAGGCTCCACATAGGACAAAGAAAGGTTAATTTATAACCATTTCTATATATAAGGACTAGTTTACCCCCCTACCACCTGATAGGGTAACCATTCACTCTCCCCACCCCCCTTCTCCCACTAACTCCCCCTCCACGTAGGCTTCACCGAGGATAATCCCTGCCACGTAGGACGCCACCTAGGACAACCAAAGGTTAACTTATAACCATCCTATTATATAAAGATGATGATATATTAGTCTTATCCCCTACCACATGGCAGGGTAACCACCATCTCCCCTCACCTCCCTCATAACTCCCCACTAACCCTCTTTAACTATCATCTCTTTTCACCTCTCTTATAACTCCCCACTAACCCCCCCTAACTCCCCCCTTCCATATCAGTAACCACATAGGATAAACCCTGTCACATAGGATGCCAATAGGACAACAAATGTTAACTTTTAACCATGCTCCTATCTAATGATGATATTATATGGGATCAGATGGCACAGGTAACCACTTACCCCCATTACCCTCCTAACGAGCCACCTCCACTGCCATCTCTTTCTTCTCATATCTATGACTATGACTTAGCTGTCACGTGTTCCCCTCTCTCTCTCATCCTTTCTTTACGACTCTTGACTGAATTGTTCAAAAAAAAAATTACTTTATTTATGATTCAGCTGTCACATATGAGAAAATATATGAGTCAGACTATGACTCATAAAATCCTATCTTATATAATAATAAATATATTTCTACATTTATAAATATAATGTGTGTTCTATTATACGCCTCTTAATGTCCCTGACAAATTATATCAAGTAAATTAAGATAGAGATCGAGATCGAGATCGAGAATGAAGTTCGGTTGAGGGGTTAGTTTGCAGGGAGAGTGGGTAGTGGTCGGTTAGGTGCCAGTGGCCCGGGGGAGATTTTAGGGCCCAGGGGAGATGATTGCGGAGGAAACAGGACATGCTCCTGGCCATGTGACATGTTATGGCAAGGGTGGATGATGTCTCCATCATAGCATGTGAATTAAACAAGGAAAAAAAAAGAGAGAGGAGGAAATGTTATTAACTTTTTATTTGATAGTTAGGACATGACATTCCAGCTAATGGATCTCCATTTTCACTTTTCACGGCCTCCTTAGGCAGTTCATTTAATTTCTCAGGCTCATAAGTAGCAGTACTAATAACGTCCAAAATGGTATGGTAATTATCAACTATACGGTAAAGGCCGCAAATATATATAAGGTGTTTGATTGATTGATTGATTATCAATCAACTTTTTTGTTTTTTGATATTAATTAATAGCATAGATTTACTGATCTCTCAATGCACTCTTATATGGATTTTGATTAGGGTACATGTCATGTGCATGTACACTTTTATGTGACTAGCATCCAATCCTGAGAATGATGTTATTAGAAAAAAAATAGTGACTTTGATGTTAGCCATATAGATTGTATACATGCACATGATACGTACACAAATCTTTTTCCGTACTGTATACCCGTCAGGTAGTAAGTCAGAGAGGTCGAATTCTGATCGAACATATCACACGTAAGAAAATATCTTCTCAAAGAGATGCTTAATTTACACATTAGACCATTTTTATAAAAATCTCCCATGGTTCCTGTCTTCTACTCGATCGTTTTCGTTTGGTGCAACCTGCTGGCAGTAGAAGAAGTGTTCATGATATATAATGATGCAGTCCACTGATAGTAATGCAGCGTAAGCCAATTCAAACCCGTGTTGATTAATTTGATGAACCCAATTGAGCTATTTATCGCTATCGACGGTGCACCATTCCTTCGACTCTACAGCCATAATATATTCACAGAGCGCGCGCGCGCACCAAAAAAAAACAAGAAAGCTAACGGCAATTGATACGTTTAGGTTGGTCTGTGATGCAGGACGGGTCATCCACCCCGACCTCTCTAAGCTCATCAATCTCTCTTAATCTCTCTTTGTTATTGATACGTTTCTGAATTATATTCTGATTTACAAAAAAGCTTTTATTTAACGTATTTTATTCCAATTAATTATATCTTACTCGGATTTTTTTTTGTTTATGATGAGTCTTGAGTTTGTTAATTAAGATATTATAATTTATTAGTGAGATTTATGGTATTCTTAAGACTCCATAATTCATGATTGGTTCTTAGATTTTCAAATAGCTGGCTCTTTTGCCGTTATCTCCTGTCATGTTGTTGCTCAAAAGTAAAAAATTATACATGTGATGGGTAACAGATCGTCGTCAAGTACACGTGAGGTGTATCAATACCGACACCCGAATGTCAAAAGGTCAAAGAGTTCTGCTGTGCCTCAACTCAACTGGAAATCAAAAAAACAATTGCATTACTACTATTACTTCTTGCCGGGACGATTAAACTGCTTTCAGAGATAAGTGTAATGGCTATTCATATATCTACGTAGCGTATTGCTAGAGTACGTAATATATACTCCTACTCCTACGTGGAGTTCCTAAGTAGAAAGAGTAATAAAAGAGATGAAAGAAATTGATGATTTCATTGATCAGTGATGTGTTACAATTTCCTTATTCAACATTATATTTATACATGAAAGTGCTCCCATGAAGTTCTTAATTGCTTATCAAAGTGTTCCAACTGCTCCCATAATATATGACGGTTGCTCCCATGATATCCGATGGCTGCCTCCATAATCTTTGGCGGTTGCTCCATAATCTCCTTCGGTCGCTCCCATGATCTGCTTGCTTTTCATAACGTTCTCTTCTTTTTTTTTGAAATTTCATCACATATTTATGAAGTTTTCATCGAGTACTTCTATAGTTCTATTATATTTCGGAGCCTTCTATCATCGGAATTTGGTGATTTGAAAAAAATAAAAGTTGTAGATATTTTAATTAGCTTTCCAATGGTTTAAGAATCAGATCGGTTAGATATTGGATAAAAAAGTTATAATCAAAATACCTAGACTATGTCGGAAGTCGTCGAGTTGCCTAATATTTATCATATTACCATTACAAATTGAACGGGTAGAATGGACGTCGAGCAGAGCCAGAAGGGCCTCGATCAAATATTACCAATTTGCCATTAGGACATCGACGGATGGGAGATGTGTCGAGCGTCGATGGGTAACTCTACGATGTATTTACTAAATTGCCATTCACTTCGATGGCATGTTTAACACATCAAATATCCAAATTTGGAGAATTCATTAACTACAAAGTTCTATATATCCATGTTCTTTTTTCATTGGTGCGCAAATCACCTTTTTTGGAGACTAGATTTGAGGGTTAGCCGAAATATTTCGGCTATGTCAAAAGCAATCAAAAGCTGGAATTTTTTTACGGTAACACACGTCAATTTAGAATTCACATGCATACATTTGCAATGTAATTTATACCGTATATTTAACTCATTAGCATCACCTAGTACTAACCACTTGAGTTACTTGAAGGCTGTAGATTTAAGATTATTTCAAGCCGTCCATTTGTTCTTACTTGAAAGGCAGCTGACAAGCCACCTATCGTGCATATATGGTCCATACGGACCACATTGCTTGCGTGCGCATAGGCGCCGGACCATGGTCGGTCGGATACCAATACAAGTTATATATCATGTGATTGAGTCACAGGTCTCAACGTGGGCACATGCCTCTGTCCCTATCACCCAAAACCAAGTGTTAGCCTAGCTCACTGACATCCCTCTCCCACCAAAGCCCAGTCATAACTGACATCCATCGGGCCGCTGAGGCCCATCAATTATTGATCCGTTCCCCTCTGACTACAATAGCATTCGTTGGATCAGACAAAAAAAACACTGACGTGCATTTTACACTTGTCACCGGCCAAAATCCCCGAGAAGAACCGTCGTGATTTTTAAGCAACGACACTAGAAATTAAAAAAAACTTATGAGAAGAGGCATTATCTGTCACATGAGATCAGATTTTGTCGGTCACAATAGGACTCATATATTTTCTCCCATATGATAGCTGAGTCATCGAGAGAGGACGAGAGAGAGGGACACATGACATCAGAGTCATAAAGAGAGGGGGCAGTGGAGATGGGTGGTTACCTGTGCCATGTTGCACAGGGGCCCACCTATATATATATATACACACACACACATTAGTGTTATCCCCTATCACTTGGTAGGGTAACTACCAACCTCATTTTAGTAACCATCCAATAACTCCCTCTTACTAAACCCCCTCAATCTAAGATTATCATGTCACATAGGCTTCACCTAGGACATTCTCCCGCCACGTATGACAATAAAAATTTTACTTATAACCATAATGCCATATAAGGATGATACATGGGTCTTAATTTGTTGATATAGGAAACATGACGTTGGTTAGGACCGAGCCGGACGTATGTATTATCATTACACCAACCCACCGTGACATACATAGATCGATTGATCAAAATGTTGCATTCATCCATCAGTCTTTAAAAAAATTGGCCGGGCTAGCCAGATGGGATCGACATGCATTTGGCTGCACCAAGATCAGACAATATATTATACTAACGAATCCCCGTGGAAATTACACGGTTTGCCAATCACACCCAACTCTCTCATTATCTCTCTTCCGTAACCACCCTCATCACACCCAACTCTTCATATACGAATGAATTCAGTTATTTTTAGAAATAACTAAATTTGTGTGATGGGAGTGATTCTAAATCACCATATATAAATCTTCTAAACTCTTATAGGCCATCCGATGTAAATAAAATTCTGTCTTTTATAGATAGATTAATATGACGGACGTCCTAGCGAAAGCTTTGACGATATTTGTTGCTGATAGGCCCGCATAAATTAGTCCTAATCCACATGGGATATTATATGGGGGATCTATAGGGTGAAGATAATGGGCTTGGCTTCATTCCAATCCCGGGCCCCGGGGGCGCCTAACGGGCCGGGCCGCCCATCTGCTTACTATACTAGGGTTGGGCCTTAGCTAACAACAAATTTCAGACAAGCGCTATATATCTTGGAGTCACGTTGTTCGTAGAGAGATAGCTTAATTGCGATACCGATCGAAGCCTATATATAGCACTTAGCGCATACAAATATTATCAATTACTACACATAAATACACATATATTGGGTTGGGACTTGGGATGGGGGGCGGGGGGAGAGAGAGAGAGAGAGAGAGAGAGAGAGAGAGAGAGAGAGAGAGAGAGAGAGAAGGAGAGGGAGAGGTCAACAACACATTAGTATCAATCGAGGATAAGAAAGGGGAGCTGCAGGACCATTGCATTAATTATACATTGCTCGATCAATTAATCCTGAACATTGAAGCTACGTCCGCTACGATCTAATCTCCCAAAGAGGTTGTTTAATTCCTCTCAAGTTTAATTTCTTGCATCCGAATTAATCCCAACGCGACATTAATTAATTAATTATTAGACTATAACATGCATGTATAACAACAATCAACACCGAGACGAGACTCGAGAGGAGAGGAGAGGAGTGAGATCCAAAGCAAGAAGAAACGGAGCACATTTGGCGGCACGATGGTATTCATGGGGATGATGGATGTGCAATTGAGTATGCATATGCATGCATGGGGAAAACCAGAGTCAACTCTCCAAGCTTTGATTGGTGTGCTGTTTCTGCGTGCGTAGCTACTAACTAGCTTGTTACCTTACTCTAATTAAATTAAATGAATCCCATCCCTCGAACCCAAGGGGCCGGAGAGACATTAATGCTATCTAAATTCGAATCGTATCTAATTAATATCGTGCATCAGCCTCTAACCCGGCCCCTTTCTAAACCAAACCCAACCCGTCATGACTGTTTGTTTGCACACGTACAAAAAATTAGAATGAACGTCACAAAGGTATTAAATAATGATGAAGTAGTCTCGGGGCAAAGTTTTGAATGATGGGGGGTCATGATGGGGATTTTTTTACGGTTTATTAGCCCCCGTACTTTACTTTTTGCAAATCCGGCCCTTTGAATTCTTTGCAAAAGAGAACCTCAAAGCTTGAAAATACTAACGTTATCCATCCCTTTTCCATAACATGATGTTAACATATTCAAAATTTATCCACGTTACCCTTTAGTCTCCGTTTGATTTGGGATTAAGGGAATTAGTGATAAGAGGGTTAGGGGTAAGAAAAGATAGGGTTAAGCAATGGAGTATGTGAAATAGTGATGACCCCTTTATCCCTACTTTGATGTTTGGGTAAAAAGTGAGAATAAGAGGGGATTCTTCAACCAAACGAAGACTAAATAAACAAAAAATCCCCTCACATTGAATATGGCGGGATGTGATGGCGGTCTTGACCTCCTGCACGCGCTCATCCTCTACCGTGGATAAACAAGTTCTCTTGTCATATATTTTTTTTTGTGTGCCTTTAGCCCCCCCCCCCTCATTGATCCACTCCAATCCACCTTCTATCATGTGTGAACATATGACAGGATCATTCAACTTCACTGCTGTTTCAATGGGGATCATTCAACTTTAACATGAGGGATGTAGCTGGCTCAAGGAGTTCTGATTGGATTTATCATACGCTAAACCTTTTTTTTTTTCAAAGACGAGTCCGAATGCTAAGCACGTCAACTAGCTGGCATGTCTTATGTCGTGAAAATGGACGGGTAGCGCGGGTATTTTCCAGCTCAGGGGCACTATTTTGCAATAATTTCGGGGACCCGGATTTGCAAAAGATGAAATACCGGGGCCTAAACCGCAAAAAATTCGCGTGATGGGGCCTGAGGGTGGTCTCTAAATTCTAAATTCTAATTGGCCGGGGACCCCAACCCAGATAGAGAAAGATCATAGACATAGAGACGAGACACGTACGTCAATTAGCTAGGTCTTGTGAAGCTGTACTCTTGTGGTTGTCTCGTAGTTGTCAATAATGAGCCACGTCAGGTTTAATCCGTCAATCAAAGTCCTTGCATTGCTAAACGAAGGAGTTCATGAATCGGTTGCATCAAAAACTTATTACTTAGAGACCACCCTCAGTCTTATTATTGGACATATTTAAGACCTTGAGATTACTTTGACGCCACGTGAGATTGCCGGAATGATGATTTGATTGATTGATTGATTGATTGATTTGATCCACTGTGGCCATGTTAAAAGTTATTACGTAACATGAAATCAAACGCTTTCTACTGCATTCGTCATCGTCGCTCATATGTGTCAATCCAATTCAAGACTAACAGAGAAGCAGGAACAAACTACGCGCGTACAACTGAACCACCCACAACTTCTCCTTTGTCACAAGGCCGTAAATGGACTACAGATTCCAGACAGCGGACGCTTGACTATAGATCCAGGTAATTAATCAGCCATTGACCAAACCGGCCACGGGCAAGAGTTTACATCGAATCACGTACTCTCAAGTCTCGATCATTAAATGACTATATATATATATACTAGCTGACCGTATCACCTGGCAAGTTAACCACCCGCACCTTAACCCCCTCCCCCACTAACCCTCCACTAACCTCCCCATTCACGTAGCCTCCATATAGGATAAAGCATGTCACGTGATATCCATGTAGAACAATCCAAGGGTTATTTTATAATCATAGCATCATATAATGATGACTAGCAGATTCTCGTACCCTTGATACGGTTTAATTGCAACCAGACAATTTATGTCTTTTCAGTTTTCATATCTAGTGTACCCCTATTTTTTTTAAAAAAAATTGGTCAGTTATTGAAGAAAATATTTTTGACAAAAACATATTAAAAGGAGAAGATCAACCCGTGGACCCTCTCTGTCGCTCTAGCACTCGGCGCCGTTCGTGATCCAATCCAAAGGGGGACCGTCCGTCGCCAGATCCGATCCGAAGGGGGGAGCGTCCGTCACCCACTGCCATGCGCAGCCTCAAGTTCGCGGCATCAACCCCAACATCTAGCAGATTCCCATGCCCATGACACGGTTGGTCGTAATTATCATCAAAGGAAATCATGTTAAGAGTAAGGACCAAATAAAACAGTTATTTTAAAAAAATACAAATCAGAAATAAGTGGAAAAGAAAAAAGAAAAAGAGAGAATATAAAAAAGAGGCGACTTGAGAGAAAATCGAGAGAAAACCCTAGGTTCTCTCTCTTAAGCCGTCGCCGACTCCTTCATCCTCTCCCATCCCTTATCATCCTCTCACATACCCTCTTTTTCTTCTCATCTCCTTCTCTCTCGGTGTGCCGGGCGCCAAGCCCGACGCCTCACATCGTCGGAGTCTTCCCCGTGCCAAGCCCGATGACAATCTCGTCCATCTTCACCGGTCTAACACCGCTCTCCGTCAGATCCCCCTTCCGGGCCAGACCTCGAGCAGCGAGAAGTCTGGTGACCCACCAAGTGAAAGACGCCTCCAAGCGACGATGATCTCCTCCATCCCCGCCGGTCTAACGCCGCTCTCCGCCAGATCCCCCTTCCGGCCTAGGCCTCGAGCAGCGAGAAGTCTGGCGACCCACCATGTGCAAGCCATCCTCGTGCCAAGCCCGATGACGATCTCCTCCATCCCCGCCAGTCTAATGCCGCTCTCCGCGAGATCCCCCTTTCGGCCCAGGCCTCGAGCAACGAGAAGCCCGGCGACCCACCATTTGCAAGCCGCCTCCAAGCGACGATAATCTCCTCCAATGCCGCTCTCCGCCAGATCCCCCTTCCGCCCCAGGCCTCGAGCAACGAGAAGTTCGGCGACCCACCATGTGCAAGGCGTCCCCTTGCCAAGTCCGATGATGATCTCTTCCATCCAATGCCGACTCCAACGTCTTCCTCTTCTCCTCCAACACGAGATTGGACTCCTCGCCTCTGTCCTCCAACGTCGGCTCCAACCTTTTCCTCTTCTCCTCGGCGCCAGTCGCGGGCAAAGCCTTAGAAGAAATTGCTTGCAATAATGGGAGGATGACGTCGTTGGTGGCAGCAACCGCCACACCCGGTACCCTCCACCGCCGACACTACCACGAGACTGGACTCCTCTCCTCCTTGAACGCTGGTTCGTCGCTTCCGCCTTCGCTTAACCTCTCCTCCATGAACACCGCTGTCCCAACCCACACTACTCCCTCTCTCTCTCTCTCTCTCTCTCTCTCACATAAACATAAGCTCTCTCCCGTAACCCCCCCCCCCCCCCTCACTCCCAGAACCGTTGTTAACCGTCTGCAAAACCGCTGCCCTTGAACCGTTGGATACAAGCAAACCTATGATGAGGATCTCCCAACCCTATGATATCATAGCCTCATATAAGAATTGATATTGATATATCATCTTTATATAACATGATGGTTATAAGTTAACTATCCTATTATCCTATGTGGAGGCTACTGATGAGACGTGAAAAGTACATAAATTAACCCCTTAATTTACCTTTATTAGTCTTCAAGTAAGGTATTTCTAATAATCTTCATGGTATTTCAGGTACAAGAGTGCTCAACAGAAGTTAGATCAACTTTGGAGCTTAAACGAGCCTATTCAAGCACATTTAGTGTTGAATAGCAAAAGAAATAATATGCAGAAAAGAAGATCAATCTTTTGTGTATAAAAGATCGATCTTTGTACTGTAGCAGAGATGACAGAGAGCAATAATTCAAAAGATCGATCTTCTCCCTATAGAAGATCGATCTTCTGCGGGCGCAGCCAATTTTACGAGATAAAAAGATCGATCTTCACCCCTAGAAGATCGATCTTTCAGTGCAAGTTAAGCAAAATGAAGGGCCCAGATGTAATCTGAAGGGGAGAAGCTTGAGGGCTATAAATACCAAACTTTGGGCTCTTATTGGGGATTCCTTTGGACAAGAAGAGGCTAAGAAAAGGAGGAACCCCCTTGGGCAAGGAAGGGAGCTCTCATCCAAGAGGGAGGAGATTGATGAAGAAGAGGAGGATCCATTTCTTCTCCATGGCTTCTCCATCGAAGATGAGTAGCTAATCTATTTACCTAGTGGAATACCATGATGTTTTAGGTTTTATTTGTAGTTTTCTTTGGATTTGGATGTTGTAATCCTTATGAGACAAGTTGTATGAATTTATTCTTCATTTCTATACCTTTGTAGTTGGATTCTAATGTTGGATGGTGGATCTCATTCTATTGCATAGGCTAAACCCTTATGCTTGGATGGTGTTTGTCGATATTCCCCCATGAGTAGGCTATACTAGAACCATGACCACTTGTGTTGAAAGGAGTATTGACTCTAGTTTAGGGCTTGTAGGTGCTAGAACCACCCCAATCCACATCTAGCCTAGCCTACATTCCATCTTTTTAATGTATTGGATGCGATGTGCTAGAACCACATCGATCCATTACGATATTTCATACAACCCAATTCCTTGCGACGAGATGATCCTAACCCGACTTCTCGTTGGCGATGATCGTAGCTAATCCCTGGATCGTCGACTTTCTAGCATACACCTAATGCGACGGATAGTCTTTAACCAGTTATTCGTTAGCGACGACCTTTGTTAGCCACAAGGTAGTCGATATTGTAGTGTCTCGATAGGATTGCGCATCTTGATCCATTAGAAAGCTACAATTGAGTCTAATCCGGATTAGGATTCCCTAGGACATCTTTCTATCCATTGAATCATTTACATGTTTTCTTAGTTATCATTTCCTAAAACTCCAAAACCATTTCTTTTATTATCTTTGTAGGAACACTTAGATTGAGATAAGTAGTTTAATTGTTTTCATACGCATTCCCTGTGTATTCGACTCGGACTCACCGCTAGCTACCTCTAAAGGTAGTTAGTTAGGAGTTTGATTATAAATTTATAATTTTGATCGGGCGCGTTAAGCCGCGACACTTTTCACGTTCCATCAGCTACGTGGAGAGGGTTATCCTATGTGGAGGGGATATTGAGGAAGGGGGGAAGTTAGTGGGGGAGAGAGGGGGTTAATGAGGAGTCACTGGCGGTGGAGAGAGAGGGTGGTTACCCTAATAGGTGGCATGGGGTTTACTAGTGTGTGTGTGTGTGTATATATATATATATATATATATATATATATAGCAGTGATTGGTGCACACGCCAACTGGCGTGTGCATCTCACATAGCTACCGATTCATATACATGTCTATTGGTAATGGTCTACCGATAAGCATGTACAACCTATCGGTATCCCACTACCGATAGGTTCATTGTCGATTCATATACATGTCTATCGGTAGTGGGCTACCGATAGGCATGTACAACCTATCGGTAGTGGGTTACCGATAGGTTGTACATGCCCACTACCGATAGGTTGTACATGGCTATTGGTATCCCACTACCGATACATACCTATCGGTAACCTACTATCGATAGGCATGTATATGAAAGCTACCGATTCATATACATATGAAATGCACATGTCACGTGGGCATGTGCACAAATCATTTCTGTATATATATCAACCTTATAAGGAGCAAAAACGGTTACAACTGTTTACCTCATATTAGTTTATTTACATGTATATTTTCCTAAGTTAACTTTGTATTTTTTTTATCATCTTCCCTAGGTTAGTTTTAAATATACATCCTTATAATCATAAGCCAGGAGATTAGTTTTAAATATACATACTTATCTATCTTATAAGATCCAAGGTAGTTACTTTTATGACTCATCATTTGAGTCATAAACTTATACACACATGACATACATATGACATACACGTGGTATAAAATTATAATTAAATAAATAAAAAAAGATAGTGACTGATGTGGCGTAAGTTATAATAAAGATAGTGGGACGGACAGTTAGCCGTGTCAGGTGACACGAACCATCGCCTAGTATATATATATATACATTGAGACACAAACGAGAGAGACGAGACATGTAGTCCAACCGCGATGAAATCAAGAGAATATCTTGATATTAATACGTACGGACGCCCTGCAATATATAGTCATCACAGCAGCATGAGCCAACCACCAGACACTAGCCAGTCCGGTATCCCTTGCATGCCAACAACCAGACACTAGCTAGTCCGGCCTCTCACTAGCATGCACCATCTAGCATCTTAATTATCTTCCACAGGCTAGGCAAGCACCATAATAAGATAATAAGGGACAGTTGTCTTGAGGAAGACTAGCCAGCTGTTTAGGCCGTCATGTCGTCTACGAAATGTTTCTCATATAATCGAAGCACTTGCGTTAATTGGTTTGCGATTTTATATCCATTCGGTTTTCCTCGCACAACACGCATTACCTCAGTTTTTTTATTAATGCAGCTGATATTGTTCATGATTTGGCCTTATCGCTCCGGTCCGGCGGTGGTGTATTCAAATGATTCCCAAAACATCGCAATATCTACGGTGTTTGAACCATTTTTTACTGCCCGAGCTATTATTTATGTTGATTATATACGTGCAATTAAGTGGGTCTCATTTACGGGTAACCACTCACCTCTATTTTTTCTCTTTTTTTTTAAATTTAATTACTTTTTTTTTATTATAACTCGTATGTCACATTATAAAATCTTTTTTTAATAATAAATTAGGTGAGTCTCATGTCACGTGTAATCACCCACCGTCTATACTCTCTCTCTTAATAATAATCACATGTGTGTCATGTCATGTCAAAAATTACTTATGATGTGATATATGATTAAAAAATTATTTTATATATACAACCGATGGGTTAGGATTTGTGATATAAGAGGGAGGGGGGGATCCATCCGGGATCAGAGGTCAATTGTTGCCCTCTCCGAACCCTCCGCCGCCGGACCGGATCGATATTACTTGGCCATCCGCTCATGTCCCGTCACCTCTTCTATATTTGCCGATTGCTTGTTCTAATTGTACATCTAAATACCAATGCACGTGAACGTGAACGAAGAGACGATGTACCCCTATTTGTGTGGGTGCCAGAGTAGTTGCATAAGGCTTATATATATTGTATCTAAAGGTAGATGCGATGTCATTAAGCAAGCAGCGATATGTATATAGCAGTAGCCAGTAGGGTGAAACATATATATTAGCAATATATATATTTCAGTCCTAATTCTCATGGACAGCTCCATTCGAACTATCTTTTAATTTTTATTTTTTAAAAAATATACAATGAATCAGTACTCATTTGACAAGAAACATAGTTATATATATATACATGTACCTAATACGTACTATTGGGGCGTTTCTAAAATCTAAACTATTCCCACTAAAGGACAGCAGTCTGAACCAGTCTGTTATGTCTATAGGCGCAGTCAGTCAGAAGTCACGAGTCTTTGAGTATTGTTGGTTGCTTAGTGCTTAATCTGCCTGTCGTCAAGCAGTAGTTAACAACAAATCCAAACAGTCTCGGTGATGGCGATGGCACGGTCTCGGTGATGGCGATGGCGATGGCGATGGCGACTTTATTTATGTTAATGCTCTCGTTGTTCTCATTCCTCGGTCGTGAGCCACCAGCAGGGAGGACGTCGCCGCACGCTTATCCGCCTACATCCGAACTGACTTTATTATTATTGGTGTAGCACTGCACGCGTTCATGGTTCAAACCACCCCCGCCCAACCTCCGCACGAAGCTCGCCGCCTATATGGCTATATGTCTAATTGTCTATGTGTGTAGGAGACTGTTTTCATGACTTTACAGCTATATATATATATATATATATATATATATATATATATATATGCACGTATCATGCATCAGCGGCAATCATTCAGCAGGCCAGTACTACTGTCTACTGCCACTGGGATTTTTTGTTCAGCTATTACACAGTACGTAAGCACTCACTGTCCTCAGTCATGGGATTTAGGATAATGAGAGAGAACATACCAAAAATTTTTTTATAATAAATAAAATAAAATAAGGATACATATCGAAGTGGAGTTAAATGAGGATAAATTAAATGAAGATATATATATATATATATATATATATATATATTTTTTATTTTCTGAGACGGCCCATCTTAACTCACATTATCCCTATTTTATTAACTCTGTTATGTTTGGAGATAAGATGTGAATAAAATAGAGATAACCAATCTTATCCTACAAACCAAACAGACGAGAATAAAAGGAAGGAAAGAGTGAGGCAGTCCATCGACAAAAGGGTGAGTTTTCCACTATTCAAATATTTTTGACTACATAAGATATACCTAGACAAACCGTCGTAGCACACACATCATAGTCGTGCAGCCAAATATAACACATTTGACGAGTTTAATGCTTGCTAGCTAGAATGACAGTCAACAAAGAACAATAAATAGCATAGTCTAACGTGGATCGAATCAGAACTAGAATCGGAGCCATTTATTAATTAGATGAGATGAACATAAGAAGTGTCCCCGGATATGGTGGCGTTATTGTTTTAGTCATCAGTCATGGTTCCTCATGGAGAGGATAGGGATCCGAATCTGGTTATTGGTTAGTGGTAGAATGACATCAGATAAAAACAAAAACGCCGATGTTGCCTCGATCGAGATTCCAGGCCAGGCCCGACCAATAGATAGATTATCACTAACCTTGTTTCAGAGGAATAGAATTGCCCATGAAAGAAAGCAGATATCTCTCATAAGACCATGGACCAGAGGGAAAATAATATCTTTACGTGCCTCCTCGAAGCCTCCTCTGCAATGGCCACTGAAACAAAACACCGAACCCCTCAACGCTGGTATAAACCCTACCCAGGAAACCCAAAATCTAAAAGCCCCAAACAGAGATCCTAATTACCGATAGGTATGTACAACCTATCGGTATCCCACTACGGATAGACATGCTACCGATTCATATACATGTGAAGTGCACATGTCACGTGGCCATGTGCACAAATACTTATTCGTGAATAAAATGGAGATAACCAATCTTATCCCACAAACCAAACAAACGGGAATAAAAGGAAGGAAAGAGTGAGGCAGTCCATCAATATAAGGGTGAGTTTTCCACTATTCAAATATTTTGACTACATAAGCTATACCTAGACAAATCATCGTAGCGCGCCACATCATGGTTGTGCAGCTAAATATAACACATTTGACGAGTTTAATGCTTGCTAGCTAGAATGACAGTCAACAAAGAACAACAAATAACATAGTCTAGTGTGGATCGAATTAGAACTAGAATCAGAGCCATTTATTAATCAGATGAGATGAGCATAGACCCGTCCCCGGATACGGTGACATTATTGTTTTAGTCATCAGTCATGGTTCCTCGTGGAGAGGATAGGGATCCGGATCTGGTTATTGGTTAATGGTTAGTGGTAGAATGACATCAGATAAAAACAAAACGCCTCCAATTGAGATTCCAGGGCAGGCCCGACCAACAGATAGACTATCATCAACCGTAATGGAACCCAAACGGCACGGTCTCCGTTTGCCCACCCCCATCTCCTCCAGACACCATAAAATATCCACTGACTGCTACATACATGGCGGGCATCCACACCCACCTAGCAGATCTGACGACCGGGAGTTCGTCACGGAGAGCCAGAGCCAGATGATCATCGTCATCTAACCTCATGATCATGATGCGACGAGGAAGGAATTATTGTTACTATTATCAGCGTTAGCTCACTATGACTATATAGCCTATAATATGGGTATAATATTCCAAACCCTTTGTATATATATATATTAACATCACCTTTTGCTCTTTTAATGCTGGCTTTTGGATTTTTGCTCTCTCCTTCTCCGGCCCACCACTCCCTCTCATCTCGTCTCCTCTGCCTCCCTCCCTCCCTCGGTCCCTCCCTCCCCATTTAGAGAGAGATTGAGAGAGAGACACACACACACAGAGTTCAGTTCAGTAGTGGCCATGGCAGCAGTCTCTGCTTATTATTAGCACACATAGGTTGGCACTTTAAAGAGGCGGCGGGTAGTGCTATTCTGTTCGAATTCGAGTGGCTTTGGTTCTCTTCTCTCTTCTCTCTATCTCTATCTCTAGCGCAGGGATCCATCCACCCCCCCTCACTCTCACTTGAGGAGAAAGAAATCTTGCCAAGTTAACTGAACTGACGACGACGATTGATTTGGGGGACGAAAGGTCGGAGCCGAAGCCGGGGGGAGAGAGAGAGAGAGAGATAGAGACCCCCCAAAAACAGAAGAAAAGAAACAAAAACCAGTTTAGGTTTTCCCGACACAGGTAAGTAACAAGTTCTTTTCTGCCGATTTCTTCGAGTAGGTTATTAGAAGAGAAAGCGGGGCTATTATTAATGGGCGCTTTGGCTTTCATGGTCCGAGCATTGCCGAGCTCCGGATAATGAGGTTCGAGTGGATAAAGAGAAAGAAACTTGAGCTTGGTGGCCTTTTAATTAAATTTAATTTGTGAAGTTAGGATCTCTGTTTGGGGTTTTTAGATTTTGGGTTTCCTGGTTAGGGTTTATACCAGCGTTGAGGGGTTCGGTGTTTTGTTTCAGTGGCCATTGCAGAGGAGGCTTCGAGGAGGCACGTAAAGATATTATTTTCCCTCTGATCCATGGTCTTATGAGAGATCTCTGCTTTCTTTCATGGGCACGTCTGTTCCTCTGAAACAAGGTTAGTGATGCGATCCTAGGGCCATTTGGCCATTTTCTCTTTGTTAGTCAAATTTGTGTCCAAATATTCCTTTGAAAGGAGCAATTGCTCTATGAGAACAATCTTGCTTTAAATGATCAGTTTGCTGTGATCTGCTTCGCCAATACTTATCTCCTTTCGTTTCTTTGGTTATCTTTTATTCGCGAGGTAAAAATTGGAACACACTTATCTTGTGCTATTGTCTTCAGAAGTTCATTGAAGAAAAGAGTCAGGACATAGAGGCACCCAAGGAGACAAGAGAGTTCTCGCCTGTTGGAAGGTGAGGGCTTCCACATCTTGTTCTACTTTTGCTAGTTTATTATGGTATTTACAGTTTAGTGATGAAGTGGGTTCTCCTTCTTCCTTTCTGGAAACCTTTCAGTTGAAAGCACTAGCTTGATCATTCCATGTGAGCAGTATGTTACTCAATTCCACGAAAGAATTCATCAGGGAATCAGAAAATTGCTTGGACCCTCAATTCTGGCACGCATGTGCTGGAGGGATGGCTCGGATGCCATCAGTGAACTCCAAGGTTTACTACTTCCCTCAGGGGCATGCCGAGCATGCCCAGGGGAATGCCGACTTTGGGAGCTCTCGCCTATCGGCCTTGATCCTCTGCAGAGTGTCCTCCATAAAATTCATGGCAGACTCTGAGACGGATGAGGTTTTTGCTAAGATCCGGCTGGTTCCGATTGGGACTCATGAACTAGAATATGATGGCATAGAAGATGAGCTGGCCCTCGATGTTAATGGAACTGAAATGCAAGAGAAGCCTACTTCGTTTGCAAAGACACTGACTCAATCGGATGCCAACAATGGAGGTGGTTTCTCTGTACCCCGCTATTGTGCCGAGACCATCTTTCCTCGATTGGACTACACCGCAGATCCCCCAGTCCAGACTGTTCAAGCCAAGGATGTGCATGGTGAGAGTTGGAAGTTTCGGCACATATACAGAGGGACCCCTCGCCGCCATCTGCTTACTACTGGCTGGAGCACTTTCGTCAATCAAAAGAAGCTCGTTGCAGGCGATTCGATTGTGTTTTTGAGGGCGGAGAATGGTGATATCTGTGTGGGGATTCGACGAGTGAAAAGAGGCTTTGGTGGAGTTTCTCAATCCTCATCAGGGTGGAACCCCTCAACTGGGAACTCTGGATCCAACTATGGAACCTTTTCTGCCTTCTTGAGGGAAGAAGAGAGCAAGCTAATGAGAACTAACGGTAATGGTAACAACCCAAACTTGGGTGGGAATACGAGAGGAAGGGCAAAAGTGAGGCCAGAGTCTGTGCTTGAGGCTGCAACTCTTGCAGCCAGTGGTCAGGCTTTCGAGGTTGTTTACTACCCAAGGGCCAGCACTCCTGAATTTTGTGTAAAGGCTGCATCCGTGAGAGCAGCTATGAGGATCCACTGGTGTTCAGGGATGAGATTCAAGATGCCTTTTGAGACTGAAGACTCCTCGAGGATCAGCTGGTTCATGGGAACAATATCTTCCATTCAGGTAACCGATCCCATCCGATGGCCAAATTCACCCTGGAGGTCTCTTCAGGTAACTCTCTTGCGCACTTCCCGTACATGCTGAGTTCAGTTGCCCAATTTTGAGGTTGATATTTGCCTTTACTTGGATTTTATGCTCGATCTCTGACTAATCTTGCATCTTCTGCTTGAATCATCCGAATAAGTGAATGTTTTTAATTGGAACCAGTAACCACATCACAAGTGCCTTAATGAATTTGCTAAATCTACAGACTCTTTTCCTTTTCCATTTTGAGTTCTTACCATCGTATGCTTATTATCAAGGCTAGCTCCTTTTCAATCTTTTCCATGTCAAAAAATGTATAGGAAGTATTGATGGTATAGGTATGGTTGATGTATGTGTAATTGTCGCTTGTTGTCTTGTGTCTCTAACTTATGCTAGAAGAGATCTGTTCATTTGGGAGCTTGTGCTTTTTTTCTCCTTACCAATTTAGATGTTTCTATGGATGATTTGATTATATCGCTAAATATTTTGCTTCTCTCGTTCATTTTTTTACTTTTCTTTGGTGGAGGTGGGATGACAAGGCTCGGGTTCTTCCCTGACTGGGAGTTAAGATTGCACATAAAGCAACAATAAGCATTCTGTAGCTTTAGAAGAGAGCGCCTGTGGAAATTAACCTAGATGTGAATTTAGGATTGGAAATGTCCATAAGAGAACAGTTTCCATGACCAACGCAAGAATGATGTCTAAGAAAAACTGTATTCGTTGGATATTAGATAATGATTTGTTCTGGAGAATATTAAGAAGGCAGAACATAAAATGATCTTCCTCTGCTTACAAGGCTTCTGGATATCACAACTTCTGTGCACTCAATATCTGAATACGTTGGTGAGTGCCTCCATCCTGTCATTTCTTTAGGTTTATTTGACACAATATTTGCGAGAGTGCAATTTGTTCAGGCTTTATGGCTGGAAAGCTTAATAGGGACAGGCCGTTATCTGTTTATGGAACCAACTAAGTAGGAAGATAATGAGATTCATGATCCTTTTAGGTGGTACTTACTGCTTTGGATGTCATTATATGTACTGCATTTGCTTTCTGCTCCTGTGTCAATGCACTACACTGGTGTCTGTATACCATGACTTTACTCAGTGACTATTTTCCCCTAAATTTGGTTGCATTTAAAATCTCTCTGCGTTCACTTTTCTAAATCTCACTTCTGCAGACTTTTCTCATACTTGAATCCTTTATATTTGTTGCCATGAAGAATAACATACTTATTTTTCTCTCTCAAAGCCAGTTGCATACTGGCAGCATTGACAGCAGGGCAATGGAAGCCCCATTTGTATCACCTCATGCATATTTCTCCTTTACATGTAATCTGTGTCTACATGATTGTAGTTTGTCCTTCCTATTTCTGAGGGGATATGGAATGCTGCTGGTTCTTTCATTAAAATTGCTGTGCTTATACATCAGGCAGGCATATATTTCTACACTGAAATATGTCAAACTTATGCTGCTATACAGTAGTTGTGTGCAGCCTTAATATCGACTTTCCATGTTTCTTATGTCACTGTGAGATCAAGCTGACCATAGTGGAATCTACATAAACCATTTGGATTGTATTAGCTTTCTCATGTGAAAATCTTATAGGATAATCGATAAAGTTATGTAAGTGCAAAAGCTCAAATATAGTGAAGGCGATGTCAATAAAGACAACAAAATGTTGCTGGAATGTTGAACTCCATGACATCTGTTGAAACTTATGCTAACAAAACAGTTTTTCTGCATCATTGTTTCTCCCAATCCATGTAAATGGGACTGCTACATCATCTTGTTGTGATTTTGATTTACATCATTGAAATAAATTTTATCGTATATGAATCTACTAGGCTGATTCCCCTGACGCGGTTTTTTAGTTATGTGCTGGGGTGATTGTTCTCCACCCTTGGATTCAAAGCATTTCTACTGTTAGATGTAAACTTATCAACCCTTTGCCTCTTATAAGGTTGATAGTACATTTCTTAAAAGCAGTTTGTTCCTGTGAAGCACACACAATGGGCAATATCTTACCTTTGTGTAATGCAAGTTAAAATTTCTCTCCTTGGTTTGAAAACTCCTAGGAATTTAATATGTTATTTTCGTTTCTTAAAGCTTATGAACTTATTGTGATCTAGAAGCATTCATCTATGTTATAATTGCTCTGAAGGAAACAGAATTATTTTTCAGGTTACATGGGATGAACCAGATTTGCTGCAGAATGTGAAATGCGTCAACCCATGGTTGGTTGAACTTGTTTCAAACATGCCTATCAATATGACACCCTTCTCGCCACCAAGGAAGAAAATACGCATTTTTCATCGAGACTTCCCACTTGATGGTCAAATTCCAACACCGGTATTCTCCGGAAACCTCCTCGGGCCCAGCAGCAGTCCCTTGTGCTGTCTTCCAGATAGCACTTCTGCAGGCATACAGGGAGCCAGGCATGCTCATTTTGGAGTATCTTTATCAGATCTCCACCTCCACAAACTACAGGAAGGTCTGCTTCAGGCTGGTTTTCACCGGTTTGAGCACCCAACTCCACCCACTAGAATCTCCACGGGCCTTATCATGGGGAATCCAACAGTACATGATTCTGTGTCTTGTCTGCTAACAGTTGGAACTGATTCCTCTCAGAAGGCAAACAAGCCTTGTAATGGAAAGACTCCTGTTTTTTTACTCTTTGGACAACCTATACTTACTGAACAGCAAATATCAATGACTAGCTCTGGAAGCAGTTCATCTGATGGGGGCACGGACAAGACAGCAAATGGATCGGATGGTTCTGGATATGCTGTTCAGCAGTATGGTGCGATGGATAATGCATCATGTGAAGGTTTCCTGTGGCATAAGGCTTGTGGGATGTCCGAGCTTGGCTTGGAAACTGGTCACTGCAAGGTGTTCATAGAATCAGAGGACGTTGGTCGCACTCTTGATCTCTCTGTCCTTAGCTCATATGAAGAGTTGTATGAGAGGCTAGCAGATATGTTCGGGATTGCGAAATCAGGGGTGTTGAGCCATGTGCTTTATAGGGATGCATATGGTGTGATTAAACATACCGGAGAGCAACCATTCGGGTAAGATTATTATCATTGTTTTTCCTGCTTTATGAGCTGCTAACATCTGAAGACAGTTCTTGATGGCATTATCTGTTCATTGCTTGATGAGATTCCCTGAGACATGCACGATGTATTGCCGAATATTGTGCCCTTCCCCTGTTTCTGATTCTGTTGTGGATGGATACTTGGACTGCTTTGGACTTGTTTTATAACCATGTCTTCTGCTTTTTATGTCTTGTGTTTTGACATTTTGCTGGACATTTTGTCCTTCTCCTTTGCAAATTATGGTAGTGCCCTGTGAAGGATTCCTGAAGATATGTTGAAATCTTCTCTTAGTAGGACACAAGATTCTCTTATTTTTTAATCTGTTCTGGTGGTATATTTTCGTTTGTATTGAATTTCCTTTTTAATTGGGTTTTCCACTATTTACATCTTGCATTGACTTTGATGATGGTGAGTGATGGCCTATTACATGTTTCTTTTGTTAGTTATCAGAAAAACTGGAGAACTCAATAGGTTTTTTTGAGAAAGCATCATAGTTTAGCACATTTGCGAAGCTTGAGTTGTGTTTCTCTTTCGCAAGTTCACTCTAAGCCTGGTTGCCCTTTATTCGGTCTATCTAGTCTATTCACATTGTGGTCAGAAATTCGTAAGGGCCTGACCATGATGGCCGTATTCGGTAGTGTATATGAATCATAGAAAAGATTTCAAAGCATTCAAAGTCTCTCCTTTTAATTTTCCTTTTGCAATTTCTGGACTATTATCTAGTGATTTCTTAGCTTGTAAATGGTGTTTCTTATACAAAAGCCACCATTTTCTTTGATAGAATGACATTTCTAATATGAATGACACCAAAGGAGGGTTATTAAACAAATGGAATTGGGATGCATGAAATTTTAATGACATTGAGCCACATCCGGGGTTCCTGTAAAATGAGGTGTGGGAGTTAAGGACATGTATTCCATGTTGAGATGACCCGTCTTTTCTTCCCCCTTCAAGGAACCTGTTGTTTTAGTGACGTTAAACTTGAACATGCTTGAATCCTGACTGACCATTTTCTTTCTTTCTTTCTTTTTTATCCATCTTGGCGCAGTGAGTTCATAAAAACAGCGCGGAAGCTAACAATACAAGCTGATTCGAGCAGCAATGGAAGGTAGATATGGATCAGGAAATCTTTAGGTGCTAATGCGAGGAACCTGGAGCTTTCTTACCAAGAACTATTTGAACTTTCTAAAGTCAGCTCAGCTTATGTGTGTCATTTCAATTGTCTAGAAAGGATGTTAACTTGAACCTGTTTCTTTATCTTGTTATCTGTCCAGACAGTTGGGCAATTCTTTTCCATTAGGAAAGTATGTTTTATGGTTGGCGTGTGGGTTGATAGGTATTTCCTTGTTTCAATGCATTTTAAGGGCGTTTGTTCCTCGGACGAGACACAGCATCAGAAAAAATATTCTCTCTCATCTTATATTCTCCCATGTTTGTGCGAATTTTGATGATGAAAGTGATGATTGATGATCATCCCATCGGGAGTTCATATCTTATTATGTACGTGGAATTGTTCTTATGTATGTCGAATTAAACAATTCCTACCCTGCAAAACAAATGTGAAGTTATAGTTATAGTTATGCTATGCTATGCTATAGGAATATAGGATGGAGGATTGAGGGATACAAAAGGCAAAAGATTAAAAAAAAAAGTGGCAATCTGAATTCATTTTGAGTTTATGAGAGAGCTTGAACTTATATATAAGTATATAACGATAGCAATTGATTTTTTTTTTTCCTTCATGAATTGATTCATTTATGTTCTGTGACAGTGTAATAAAAATCATGAAATAAACGCATGAAACTCTTTCGTAACCATAAGTATTTAAATAATATTCCACGCTAAAGTTTCAATCGCTGACTTTAGATTCAATCTGAGTCCAAGTTCAGAACACTACTGTGTTGTTCCAAATGGACTCCGACCTGACCCATTTGACCTCGTCAGTTAAACGAGACGTACATGACTCATCTCTATCTCTCTCTCCCCCCAGGGCCCCCAACCCCTACAACAATGTTCTTTCTCTCTCTAGAGTTATCTATCTTCTGAGCTTGGTTAGGGTGGTGATGGCGGGGCTGGGTTCCCCGAGCTCGGAGATGGATATCGATCGCCCCAACATCGAGGAGTACCTCACCGCCGAGTCCATCCACGAGTCTCCCAAGAAGCTCCATTTGTATCCCTCTCCTCCCTTGTTTTGCGCTCTTTCTTGTATTCTTTTTTTTTTTTTTTTTTTTTTTGGTATTTTTGTGGTTCTTGATTGTGCTCTGTATCATTCTATCAGGCGTGATTTGATTGATATATCTCCAACGCTCACCGAGGCTGCCGGTGCCATAATTGATGTGAGTTTCCTCCGGGGTTGATGCCTTTTTGGTAAATTTGGATTGAACTTAGATGATTCTTGGAGTTTAGTTTCTTGAGAAATAGGTGACCTGGATCCTAATTTGCCTCAATTGTGATGAAAGCAGTTGAATTCTTGAACTCAAAAAGAACCACTAAGCTTCCAGTTTGGATTCTTGGTTCTTTTGTTTCGCGCCTTCCCTGTCTCGCGGTATAACACATAGATGATCCTACCCTGTCAAATAACTCCAATTAAGGATTTTGGAAGGGGAGATAACTTGTTTACAAGTACTGGTATTCTTGCATGTGTGTGTGCCTGTGTGTTTTTTGGGGAAAATATTGTGATTACCGAGGCAGATAGCGTCATTTGACACATGTGACGGAACAACCTTCCTGTAACGTTAAGACCTAATTTCTTTATTTTGGGTAATCTATCCTGTTACATTTCTCCCTCAAAGGCCCCTTTTGCCTTACTTCGCGTATACTGTGATTGCCCTACTTAATCAGCTAAGGCGTAGTGAAGTGACACAAATTCATTAGCTTATTATGGACACAATTTGTAGCCACGTTAGCATTTCTAGCATGTACTTTTTTTTTTGAAATTTTCGACACTCAATTTCTATGTTTCAGGACTCCTTCACTCGTTGCTTTAAATCGAATCCTCCAGAACCGTGGAATTGGAATATATATTTGTTTCCCATGTGGTGCCTGGGAGTGGTTATTAGATACGGGCTACTCTTCCCACTCAGGTATGAGATTTAAATGTTTAATTACTCCAGATTGCATTAGCGATATATTTCACTTCATCCATGTACATGGATGTAAAAACTTGTCCTGTTGGTTATCTCTTGATTATTCTTTGTAAACACAAACATTTAAATTGTCTTCCATACATTATGAGGGGCACAAGTTCCCTTGTTTTGGACATCTCTTTACGGACCATGACCAACTATGAGTTTTAAACTTTATTGGCTAAAAATACAGGACGATAGCATCAGGCAGAAGGTATTGAAGTACCAATTGGTCCCTTTTTGTGTCTGTTTTTAGAGTTATAGGTTCTATTCCCGACTCAACCATGATTAGTGACATTTTTTGCTGCTGCTTAAAATGTGGAACTCTGAGATTTAAATAAACAAATTTCTAGAGTTAATCTTGTGGAGACTTGAACGAATATTTATGCTGAAGCACCAACTTCTTTTTCATTAATTTAATTTGCCTGAAATGGATTAGAAGATTCTACAATAATTCATACACGCTTGGCAGATCTTTCATGAGATGTATTTTGATGTTTCGTTTTGTGTCTAAAGGGTGTTAACTTCCTCTGTCAAAGAATACTATGGGTTAAGACTTTGCGCTGTTTTTTGTTGGAGGCATTTTTTGTTACTAGACTATTTTTCAACGTTAAAGAGGATTTCTAAAAGAGAGATAGGCCAAGGTTTTCTTTAAATATGTCCATTATTACCATTCTTGTGCGATTTCAATGTTTTGGCATGCTATTCTAAACGTATGTGGTGGTGTGCTTGATTTACATAGAATTTCTATGCTTGTGACATCCTTCTTGTCATCTGATACAACTCTACATGCATTTTGTTCGTGAAATAGAGTTCATGTTCTGAAGAAAAATTTTAGTGACAGTGGAATTAAGTGTAGACCCTTGAAAGGCGTAAGACTCAAGATTGTGTTTGAAGTATTCTTCACGTCCTTTTTCTCTCATGCACTGCACCTGCTATCTGATGGTGTAGGGTCGCAACATTGGCAGCTGGATGGATATTATTCTTTGCAGCTTTCTTTCCTGCACATTTCCTATTGAAAGGGGCTGGGCACAATAGGTTGAGGCGTAAGATTGAGGTGGCCTTCTTTCCTGGACATGCTTCATATCTCATTTTGTACCTCAAACTTATATTACTTTGAAAAGATATTCATGTTACGTTTTTGTGTTTTTGAGTATTTCCCGTTTGAGGACTGTTAGAAAAAACTCAAACCTCAGTCTTATTGACAAGGAAAAAGAAAGATCTCATTGGCGATTAAGTTCATAGCCTGGTCAGTTACAGCTGCATACCCTATGTAATCCTTTGTTTTCATTTTTCTTCCGCTCTTCTTTCTTAATCATCTTGACCCAAATGGTTCATGTGTACTTTTTCTTTAGCAATCTACCCCATTTTTCTTTTGCTTATCATATATCATACGTACTAATGCAAGTTGCAAAAGCATGTTGCAAATCACCTGATGTAAGCTAAATGTGATGGTCATTGATATTGTTTCTTAGCTTATGTATTGTTCTTGCTGAAGGAATAGCTGGCAACAAGTTTGGTAAGCGTGCCATGGACTTGCCTAATCTCTTAGGCTTATAATTCGAATCCTGGAGAAGAATATATGATAATCATTGGAGAAGATTTGAAAGATTTTCTACTCATTTAAATAAAGATCAAGCTCCCTCCAATAATGTAGACATCTTTGTACCTATTGATGCTGTCACTAATTACTTAGTTCGTTAACTGGACTAATTTGTGCATCCTACAAATGCGCTGGCACACTACTGGCCATGATGCTATCGTAAATAGAACTTGAGGAGCTAGTGAGATTTATTGTGTTTGATTGTGAGATAACTCCTTCACCATATTTTCTGAATTATAGAGACATATACCTATACATGTGTGTGAATAGATTTATGTGCATCATTTGAACCGTCCATGCAGATATACTTGTTGCTTTGCAGCCGATTGTGTCCGAATTGTTTCCTCTACTAACATTTACTAGTTATAACTCCATTTTAGGCTGTTTGAATCAACATTCTTATGACAGTAAAATTCTTGAGTGATTTAAAAATGAGCCAATGATCTTTACGAATCGCTCTGTTCCTATTTAGAGAAAATTGGTGGAGATGATGTGTGGTGTCTTCGTCGCATCATGGACAGGGGTGATCAAATATCATGGACCTCGCCCCAGCATGCGTCCCCATCAGGTATACACTTTCAACATTTATATTCTTGTGAATTGATTTCATACTTATTAACAACTTTTTATTGTTTTTCCAAATGGAACTTTGTCATTAAACAGGTATTTGTTGCAAACCATACTTCTATGATCGATTTTATCATTCTAGAGCAAATGACTGCCTTTGCTGTTATCATGCAAAAGCATCCTGGATGGGTTGGTAGGGATCCATGATTCATATCTTTTTGTATATTCTTATTTTCCTAGTTCCTGTTTTTTATTTGTTAATTTTCATTATAGTATTGAAACAACTCCTATTTATGATCTAGGTTTCATTCAAAAGACCATTTTGGAGAATTTAGGTTGTATTTGGTTCAACCGCACAGAGTCCAAGGATCGTGAAATTGTAGCAAGAAAGTAAGAACTGTCAAATTTTGCTCCAAGTTCCTTTCCACTTTGCATATGATACAAAATGCTGAAATTTACTTTACAGGATAAGAGAACATGTTAGCGGAGTTGATAATAACCCTCTTCTGATTTTCCCGGAAGGCACTTGCGTAAACAATGACTACACTGTCATGTTCAAGAAGGTTTGTTGGTTGTTGATCTTTGGCTTCAAACTTCAATTCATATATTAACCCTTCACTTTATGTGGAGGACATGCTAATAGCATGATCATGCACTATGCAGTGCTATTGGAGATTTATAGCACGATCAAACTTCAATTCATATATTAACCCTTCACTTTATGTACCTGTGATGACCCATTTTTCTCTTTCCTCGCTATATATAGGATTTGTAGGACACTTGATTTTTTCAGTTTGATGGACATTTTAAATGTTGACATGATTAGATATGACATTTTGATATTATGTGATCTCTTAACTTTTCATTGCATTCAGGGTGCTTTCGAACTTGGCTGTGCTGTTTGCCCGATAGCAATCAAGTACAACAAAATTTTTGTGGATGCCTTTTGGAACAGTAAGAAGTAAGAACTTCTACTAAAAAAATCATGCGATTGCTTGTATAAGGAATGTTGTTTGCTAAAATAGCTGCTTTGGATTAGCAGTAAAAGTTAGTGTTATGTTTGGTGTATTGTACCTCTCACTTCATTATTTCTGGTTATATTGCGGCTCCAGTGCTTCCTCAAAACACTTCTTAACTTTCTAGCTTCAGAGGAAGATAAAATCTCATAAAATTGAGGTTCATAAGTATACATTTTTTAAAGACGACAACATGCAGTATGCCTCTGTGATAACCCTTTAGAGAACATATATGCCTACAGCGGGAGCTCTCCTTTTATCTATTTGTTAGTTGTCATGCTATAACTTAGTTCATTGAATTGGGAGTAATTGATCCACGTAAATGATTTGCCCCTTGATTTTTTTCTTGGCCGTCCTTGACATTGTATGGTTATGCAAAGGCATATTCATAATTTGTACTCCGATTTTTAATTTTTAAATTTTTTCTAAGGGTGTAGTTTGGCTATTTTGCAGGCAATCTTTCACGATGCACCTAGTCCGCCTTATGACGTCGTGGGCTGTTGTCTGTGATGTTTGGTACTTAGAGCCTCAGTTTATAAGGCCTGGGGAGACACCTATTGAATTTGCTGAAAGGTTAACACATAAACGTGTATATTGTTATCTGATTATCATGAACAAGGGTTGGAGATTTGATCTCGTATTAACATTCTGGTGCCCCCTTTCACTTATCTTTTACAGGGTCAGGGACCTGATTTCTGTTCGAGCTGGTCTCAAAAAGGTTCCCTGGGATGGATATCTCAAGTACTTCCGTCCCAGTCACAAGCTTACAGAACGAAAGTAATATCTACTCTATTTTACCATTTTAATTGGATTTTAGCATCGTTCATAATGCTAGAATTTATAAACTCTCTTAAAACTTTAGGCCCTACTGAACTTTCGTATATTTGAGCGGCCAAGTTTTCTACTATAAAAGAAAAATATCATTGTGGTATGTGAATTCATATAGTGTTGCTTGATCTTCTTGTGTACAAGTAGTCTCCGATATTTGCTAAGTTTGTGCGACAACAGTATATAAATAGCTTTTACAAATCTATGGGCGATTTCGGTACAAATTATGTTCTCTGATAGCAGTAGTCTCCGATATTTTCTAAGTTTGTGCGACAACAGTATATAAATGGCTTTTACAAATCTATGGTCAATTTCAGTACAAATTATGTCCTCTGATAGCGCTGTAGAGTTTTTAGCCATTGCAAAACAGATGGTTATAGCCTCACAATAGCATTACACGTCTTAAGTGTTGGAAAGCGTCTAGATGATTATAGCTTCAGTAGGGGCAATCTCGAGTTATTATTGTAGGTTTCTTGGTCATACAACTTTGTGCAGAAATGCTAGAGCACAGATGGCGGTAGCTTTGGTGGAGCTACACGCCTCTTGAGCTGCCCACATAGCTTGGCACATGTGATGGCTTATGCTACCAAGCTTGGTTCTACATTCGATCATGCTATTGCAGTTTGTAAAATTATATATTAGTAGTTGGAGCAGAAGAATGAAGGCTGGGTTTATAAATATTGCACTTACTATTTGACTACCATGTGTTTCTAAATAAAAATCTAAAGTCTGTTCCACTTTTCCAGGCAGCAGATCTTTGCAGAATCAGTTTTGCGGCGTTTAGAGGAAAAGTAAAAAGATACCTGCGCTGCGATCCATTTTCTTCGCCTCTGTAAAAAGATATCCATGCTTTCTATTGGCTCATACCATTGGTGTTATCACTGTGACCAACTGTTCTATACTAAATGGGAGCATTCACAGTGACTGCTCGCATTGGAAAGCGGCCAACGTTTCTAGTAAGTAATTTGTAAAGTATCTTAGATGCCATACTCCTCCTTACAGCTACAAATTGAATGGCTGAGTAGTTTCATATTTGAATGTACAAATCCAGGAAACAAGTTGGAAGACGTTACTAACGTCAAAAAATATCATCCAGTAAAGATACATGCGGACATATTTGTGCAATTTATAAATTATAGCTTTGATATAACAGAATGGTCGCAGTTTGGTGCTTCTTTTAAGTCCAAGGAAAATCTTTTCTTATACGGCAATAGGGGCTAGCTTAGTTTGAGCACCACGCCGGATTTTTAGACATTTGAGGGCTTAGGAAGATGTGATTGTTAGACATTTAACTGCAATACAGACTATAGCACGTCTCCAAAGCCTCGGCAACTTCCATCGTGGTACTTTGTTTTGTGTTTCTTTAGACTTTGAGGGCTTTACTTTTGTAAAACAAATGCAATGCTACAAAACAATTACTTCCATTCATATAGGAAGTAGCAACATGCTCGAGAATCAGCAATGCAAGCGCCATTTTCCAATTGCTTTTGAGACACCTGATGCAAGCAAATCACAAAACGAAACCAAAATGCCTTAACTAGGATGCCCTTTTACCAATCATCTTATTATTGGAATTCACCTTACAACCATTACGCATGCAGTCAAAAGTTTGAAAGTACTAGATTGATCATATAGACAAATTCACTGATTATGGTCTCCAATTGGCAATATTAACATTCCCACAAACTATTGAAAACATCCCACTCATACTGACCAGCAAACCTGCAGTTACAAGAGTATTCATCAATAAGATAGCGCCATGACAGTATTAAGAGAACCAACGCTAATAAAAGAAGGCACCCAGGCTTATAAAAACATTATTTAAGACAAACAATCGAACGAATAGTTTGCATGTAAAGAAGGATGTTCAGAGTAAAATTCAGTATGTGCAAAAAGAGCTCACCACACAAACTTGCAAGACAAAATTTTCTTAAGAAGATACATGCAATTCATATCTTACCCATTACAGATCAAACAAGTTTGTAATAAAAAAATTCTGGTTATCAAAAATATGCCTGCTTCGGCCCTCTAAACCACAAGGATCGCAGGCTTTTGTGTCTAACAAAACATAAGCAAGTTCGTACATTATACCTATATTTTCCAATCGTAATCAGGAAGAACTTGTAGCAAATACAAACTGATATTTTATGGCCACTATATCATATTGCCGGTTAGTCAACTTCAAAAATCTTCTAGCACCACCGTAGGCTCCTGAACAACATTAGATAGTGCAATTCAAGCCACCAAAAATGTGTTTTCTTCCCAGGACTAAGTTAAATGATGTTGGGGGGGGGGGGGGCATATTAGAGTAATCGCTCAGAGTATAGCATGAATCGGTTTCTCATATCTATAGGAAATTGGAGAAATCCACTTCCGGCAGCAAAATAATTGATCATCAAGAACTAAAACAATACCCCCAAATACTTTCATGTCTGATTCGATACGACCTATATTTCATTACTAAACCAATAATCAAAGCAAACTAGCAAACAACTGCCAAGAAAAAAAAAGGAACAAAGATTAGAAATTTAAAACTACGAAATCAGAATAACTCAAAAGATATTTAGCATGAACAATTAACATCGAGAACAGGCAGGCAGGCAGGCATCAGACACATACCTTGATGAAGGAAGGAGAGGGGTAGGTACCCTCTCTCAGTTGTAGTAGAGCTCGAGGCCCATGCCATCGTGGATCTCGTAGTCCTTGAGGGTGATATGGTCCTTGTAGATGTTGTACCACTTCTGGATCCTGATCTTGTCGGCGCGCGTCCCCGTCTGGGCGGCCACCAGCTTCTTTAAATCGCCGATGGTGTCGTCCTCGTTGCACTTCACCCGCACCTTCTTCCCCAACCGATCGTTCAGCACCACCTCAATCATCTTCGCAGCGCTGCTGCCGAATACAAAGAAACCCTAGAATTTGGGGGCACACGCGCAGTCAGAAAAGAAATATCGAGAACCCAACCCGATTTATAGCCCCTCCTCACCGTCTCTAAGTATTTTATAAATAAGATAAATGATTCCATGCCGTGGGCAAGTTGCAGACCGGACGTGGCAGTAAGGCATTGGCTAGGCATATGTGAATTTTTAGTATTTATTATTTCCACTCTTTTATTTCCCTTTTTTTTATTTATCTTTTTTGGCCCTTCTTCTCTATCCCCTTTTCTCTTAGCTGCCGCTTTCTCCACTCTTCTCCTACCTCCTGACTACTATTCGAGCTTCTCCTTTGATTCACAGGTAAAAGACCAGTAGCAGGGATGTGAGAATATTGACCAGGTGGGCGTATAGAAAGAGGAGGAAAAAAGAGGAGAGAATGGGCGAAGATGATGAAGAGAGGAAGATGGGGTAATCGCTGCGACCTTCGTTGCCGGTAGAGTATCGCCAACCGCGGTAAAGAGGCACTGGATCGGAGAGGCCGGGGTAGGACCGATCAGAGTGAGGAGGAGATCCCAGTTGGATAGATGAAGAGAAGGGGCAAAACCCAAACCCAAAATAGCGAAGATAGTCGTTGATGGTACGGCCTTTGGCTGTGGTGGATAAACGACAACGAAGCCGAGAAAGGAGGACGATCGGGGAGATGATTCCCTGATTGATTAGAGAGACTGATTAGAGATGAGGAGGGCAAAGGAAAAAAAAACACAACATTAGAACATAAAGTTGTGTCATATAAGTGACCAATGCCCGACTGCCACGTCGGCACGACAATGTGCTTACCCAGGTGGCGAATAATTAAAAGACACCGCCACAATGCATCCGATAAGTCAAGAGTGGAACTTGTGACTCAACCCAACTCCAAACTATGTGCATTTGCTGGTTGACGGTTCCTCCAGTTTTACTAGTCAATAGCCATACATCATACTATAATTTTCTTTGAACAATAATTTGAAAGGCTGAGAGTTTTCTGATTTTACTATACAATTTGATCAAATACCCAAGGAGGAAACATCTAAATATTTACAAATCAGAAGCCCAGTTCAACAAATCACACACATGAACCAGACCCGGATTTTTTTTTTTTTTTTCTTCTTCTTCTGTGAGACTTGTATTGATTTGTCCTCAATACTATAATTCGAATCCATTCGGAGAGAGTAATTTCATCATGAACTTGAACTGGGTACTAGGAGAAGCCTTTGGTTGGGGCCATTTTGCTTGTTCTGGAATGTTGATGCATTTGAACCCCTGGCCTCTGTATAATTTCATGGCAGCCAAGTTGTTCGAATCACAATGCAAGGCAATGGCACGGCATCCCCAGCTCCTGGCTCGGGCTTCTGCCTTGACAACAAGCATTTTGGCAATCCCTTTCCGTCTGTTACTTTCCCTCACTGCGACGTTTGATATATACGCTATACCAGTCCTGTGGATATTCCAAGTCAAAAAAAAGTTCAGATTCTGCTAGGACACATAAAACATCGAATATTCGTCACGATGAGACTAAATGTGAGACATCAATCTTCCCTCCTATACCAAATAGTCAAATCATGTAACTTTTTGATCATAGAACTGAGAGCCAACTTGAAATTGAAGGTGAACAGACTAAACAAGCAAATTTCAACATTTCTATGGCGTTTCTTAGTCTTCATAAGCTTGAATGCTAAAGCGGGGCACAAGAGGGAATAACCCAAGCAATGACACCCAAATTTCCAAACTGTTGAGCTCCAAAGGTTTAGAAGTTAAATGATCATTGACATTGTGATTTACCTTCTCTGTCGAAGAGGCCCTTTTCTAGGAAGGAAATCAGCAACTGTATCCACTGTTAAAATTCCAGCCACAGATCCCCTGTTTAAACTAAACTTTCCTTCAAAGCCTCCAATCTTTAAGTCCTCGCTCCCAAAATATAAATTCTCATTGATAGAAGTTCCAATAACAGCAACCAAACAAGTTCTCATGCAACCAGGAGGAACCGAGAATCCCGACAGCAATGCCACAAATCGGTCAATCTTCAATACCAAATCTATTGGGAATGTATAATCTGGGAAAAAAGAGCTACAGTGAGTATCAGCCACTTCCCAGCAGTCATCTAGGCGGGCATCTCGAACAACCACCTCTGGGCAAACAGGTGGAAACAAATCAACTGCTTGACTGGCTCTACAGACTCCTGTACAATAAAGAGCAACAAGTGGAGGGTAATCAACAGCAAAACATGAATACCAAAAGCCTATGATGCATAAAGACATATAGATCCAACAAGCCTTATCCCTACTGCATAAGATGAGTCAAAAAATCCTTTTTCAGCAATCATCTCTAAAACCAAGTAGATATGCATTCAACAATCCAGATGACTAGTCAAAGAAAAAATATCGTTCCTGATCTTCAGAAGAGAGGAACTCTGACAAAGTTTGTAACAATGGGCATGTAATGGGCACGTGATACCTATCTTAACTATTATAAGCATTATGCTCAAACCTTAAGAGCAGAAAACACCTTTAGTAAGCTCGTAGACACTATTAATTGCCCGTTTGCCCTTGTTGTGATGTGTTATAGCAGATTCACAAGACAAATATCCCCCTGTTCTCACACAAGATAGACACTTTGAAGACTGAGATGCCATGCATGTGGAAGTAATTGTTAGAAAGGAAGGGAATTTGAAGAAATCTTAAGGCCTACCTTGTACTTGAATAGAAATGATGATCAACATGTTCACAAGGTACAAAGACAAAGCGGAAACCTAGAGGGAGAGCGAACGTATGTAACTGCATATTGTTATGGCAACTGTAAATATCTAGGATCAGCTCAACTTGGAGAGATGACCTTGCTGATTTGAGATTCACAAACACTCATATTTGAGAACGAACGTATGTAACTGCATATTTAAGAAACCAACTATATATGTCAAAGTTCTAGAATTTTAGTATTATAGTACATTCTTACCATCTTGGTTTTTCTCTAGCCAAGGCAGATATGTGTATCTTTTCATGTTGATCAATGCATGGTGTCAATACAGAACACAACAAAAGGTATGCACATGGTTGCAATCAGGGAGGGTCAAAGAAATGGCAATTGTCGTGCACTCGAAAGCAAAAACACCTATGGGACCACCCAAACCAACAGACCGGTAAAAGTGATTAAAAAACAACCCCACTTTCAAAGCAAACAGCATATATTCCACGTGTAGCGTATAAATCCAAGACAGTTATCTACCTGCTCTGATATATCATTGCCAGTTTCCAAGACTGAGAAGCCATGCATCCGGGGTCAATCAGTGGATAGAAATTTCTGATGATCTTGCAGAAATCTCAAGCTATCTCGATCTTAACATATAAATGATGACCATAATGCTCACAAGGTACAAGGGGAAAGCTAAAAAATGAGAGGGATCATCTTATATGAATCATCATGGCAACTTTTGAAGTTAAGATCGGCAAAACTTGGATATATAACTTTGCTGATATGAATTAATAACATATAGCTTTAAAATGAATCCTATTTATTTCTCTTTATAAGAATCAAGCATAGGCATCGAAATTCTATAATATGAGCAAGAAAACACTATCTTGGTTTATCTCTAGCAGCCAGCCAATCAAGGAAACTGACGAATTTTCTACTATGCTCTGATCTAGGTGCTTGCTTGGCAATTGGCAACGTGAGACGACCAGAAAACTCTTGGCCAAATGCAAAATAGAGTAGCACATACTTAAATTTAATACAAACGATATCAGCATTTGTAGCAAGCTAAAGAGTCAAGGACGGATCACGATCTACCTGAACTCTTTACTGGGACCCTTACGCAGCATGGAGCATGCTATTTTGCTCGTATTTGCAATAAATATGAGAACAATAACCATAATAAGCAAATGCCTCCCCTTTACCCAAAAAAAAAAGTCTTTTATGTAAAAAAAAATCATGCGAATAAGGAATTGATGGCCAAAATTGCTTCATTTTATATGGTCGGCAGGATCTGGTCGCATGCGCATCAAAATACACACATTGATTATCCCATTGATTAACATGATTCTATGTAGCGAGATGAGATCCACCGATAATCTAGTCACGTGCCCACCGTATTACGAATAAAATCATGGGATTTAGGACCAAACCAAGGCAACTCTGGGCATCGAGAATCGAGAGCGCAACAATTCCCCTCCACATCTACGTCTCGGAATCAGAAATGGAAAGCAGGGAAAAACGACGATAAGGTGAATGAATTAGTGAGTTTGAGCACCTACCGCCAACGGTGTGGAGTCCAGTAGATGATGATGAGCGAGGGGGGAGGTCCTTGCGGGCGTTTCGAGCAATACTAACCCTCGGAGTTAATAAAGGAGGGAACCTCGTGAGATGGAGGAGATGGCTCTTGGTAGTTATAGGCGGTGAAGGGATAGGAGGGGGGGGAGGGGGGGGAGGAGGAGGCCAAGTAGACGATGGCGAGCGAGAGAGGGCCAGAGGCGCAGCAGCCCCCATGTCTCTCGCCAGAGCGCCACTCCCTAGTCTCTCTCTCTCTCTATTCAGGGACTGGTGGGAGTAAAGATGTACTTTATTCGCCTTCGTCCAGTAGCCTTTGTTTTTGGTTGGGGGTTAATTTTATTTCAAATTAAAGAATTTTATTTTAAGTTTTGGATATAACTTTATGATGAGTACATAGTATAAAAAAAAAATTACGATGAAGAATGAAAATAATTTTATAATAATTATTTGGATTAGAAAAATGATGTTTGAGGTTAAGGAATAGAATTAAATAGTGGATTCGTGAATTTTTTAAAAATATTTTCCTTTAATCCGAATTAAAAATTATTTATAAAATTTATTTCCGTATCAAACATATCTTTAACGCGATCCACGGTCCGATAGAGTCAACTACTTAGCTTGCTAGTGTCGTACCAGTAGCAGCATCAACCGGCATGGATGGTCTCGACTCACAGGCACAGGCACAGGCAGCTTGACACAACACCCAACGTCATGTAAGGAGGTCCGTTAATTAGACTCGATTTGTTAAATTAATAAATCACAAAAATAGAATCGAGCAGTCAAGTCACTTTATTTGGAGTTCCCTGACAGTCTGTACACCATCGATCGCATCGCAGCAGTCAAATTGTCTGATAAAAAGCTATTGGAGGGAAGGAAGGAAGAAAGGGCTACAACAACTACTATTAGAGCATTATCAACAGGTTTTCTATTACATTTTCTATCCCTATATATAAGGAATATGATTAAAATTTGTCATCCAACAGATTCTCTATCCCTATAGTCATTCCCTATCCCATTTTCTAAAACTAACTTGATTCCCTATATTTAGGGAACCAAAACCCATTCCCTAAATCTTAAAATAGTATTATTCTACATACACTCTCTGTCACATCAGCATAAATAATATGATTAGTTATTCGGATTATATATATGTGTATATGTGTATATAATACATTAGATGTCAGATTTTTAATATCTTTTTCAATAACACTCTTTGCAGAGCTACAATCAATACGAAGAATGAAGGGTTGATTCAAGATGTCCTCCTGAAATTTATAAAGGCATTTAATAATAGAAAGCATTTCTTTCTTGATTGTGGACATCTATATATACATATATATATACGAAGAATGAAGGGTTGTATATATATGTACATCTATATATACATATATATAATAATTATATATTATAATATTACATTTTTTGGAAGTAATATCCAAAGGCTGGAACTTTCATAGTTCAGTTCTACCTTCCGATCTCGTCAAACAGATCGGTAGCATCGAGCGCCAGCTCCTCTGGATATTGATTTCTAATCAATACCTCCCTTTTCCGCCTTCCTGGTATCAGAGCCATGTGTGAGTAGTGTCGAGTAGTGTGTAGATTTAATTAAAGCATGATGTAATTGTTAGAAGAATTGTTGCTTATATTCTTGTTTACTATGATTTCGTTCTAAGATTTATTTACTTCTTCTGTGGATCGTCACTCAAGCCGCGTTTGGCACCATTAGCCGGAGTAAGTGATTAGGGTAAGTCCTGTGATTCGTTGGCAGACGAGCAGAAGCTTCTAAGTAGGTTTAGATCGAAATCCGAGTAAGCTAGAAATCTGCAACCATCCTTCTTCTTTTCCATCCTCCTTTAATTAAGTCTGCGTACCTCAAGTTTTCATGGCATCAACTTCTATTCGGAAAATTAATTCACGAAAAGATAAAAAATTAAAAAATGCCCAATTGGCTGAATTCCCCTCAGATCTTGAAGCCCTAAATAACTGGGCTATACCTGATGTTCCTAATAGGGATATTTACAAAATTGGATTCTTAGATTTGAAGTCTTTGATAGCAATTAAAACTGTCGAAAAGACGGTAACTGTGGATCAAGATGATCATACTATTAAGCTTCTCTCTGAAGAAGATTTAGAATATTATATGGATAGATATAATTATATTCATATAGGATTGATTCAAGTGGCATATAAACCACTAACGTTATAATGATTAAATGCCTCTATTCTCTCCTGTCTGAGAGATGCTCGTTGTCTTAACTGGCCTCAATCCTTAATGGGAATCATGGAAACTAGTCTCAGTCATGGACCAGTTTATTTTAATGTGTACCCGAATTTGAGTCTTTCTCTAACTGATCCTAACATCCTTGAAGCTGTTAGTCTTAATATAAAGACTCATGGTTATGAATTCTTACCTCAATCTGAAACTATAGCTATCGTTTATAGAATTCATTACAAGGTTCTTAGCACCTTAGCTCCTAAAGCAAAACAATTTACCCTCCCGGGAAAAACAGTCTTAATTGAAACTAATTTACTGTATTCACATATTGCTACTAATAGACAGATTAAATGGAATGAAGTTAATTTTCCAGACAATTGGTTATTAGCTAATGCTATTCCTCCTAGACCAATTGTTAACCAGCAAGTTGACCAGATCTCTCAAACTGATGATGGTGAAGTCACCATAACTTTTGATCCTAATAGGACTATTAAATTCACTGATATTACTACCTCTTCTAGGAAATCTGTTTCTCGTGAAGGAACGCCTATTCAGGCTATTAGAATTTCTGAGTCTCAAATCCCTCATGGGGTTTATGAGAAGGGATCTAATACAGATTCCGAAATGAGTTTTCAGTTGTAATGGATTTTAGACCCAATAGTCCCCTCAGGAGATACCTTAATAAGGAATTTCAAGAGTTATATAATAAACAATTTCGTGATTGGTTTTTCGCAACCTTTAATGAGGAACAAAGAAATTCTTATAAAGAATTATACTATAGTGAATTAGAAGCAAAAAACCAGATTCAGTTCTTTGCTCATTGGTTTTACAATCACTATGCTGACGAAAAAGAAGATGAAATTAATGCCATCATTGATCAAATAGCCGAAGAACATAATTCAGGAGAGATTGCTGAAGAGCATAATTCCCCTGCTAGAATACAAGTTATTGAGAGTTATATGAAGAGCTGGAAAACGGTAGAAGGTGTACAAAAAAGATCCTTATATCCCCCTACTGAACCGTTGAAATTAGAAGGTTTTTCCACCTCTAATCTTGAAGCCACCGCGTTTATTAAACCTGTAGAAACAACAAATGAAACGCTTAAAGAACTTAATAAGATCTTTAAACAGAATAATTATGCTAATGTCTACTCCCAAGTTGTAGGTCAGCAATTAACCCGTATAGAAAAAACAATTGACAAACTGATTACTAAACTTGGTGAAATAATTCCTAATCTACAGTTGGTCAAAGATAAAGCTGTCCAAATTCATACTAGACCCTCTGTCAAGTCGAATGCTGAAATCTCGAATTTTAAATTAGAAAAAGATTTAGCAGGAGAAGTTATAGAATCTCTTAGCAAACAATTGGCTCAAGCTAAGTTACAAGTTCTTAATACTGTGACTGAAGAACATCAGATTGAACATTCTGATTCTGAGTTAATAACTCTTGAAACTGAACAGCAGTTTCAAACTGTTAATAAAATTGAACACAGACCTCGTAATTTAGAAAAATTCTATTACAAACGACCTTCTCCTATGGATCTCTTATTCGAAGAAAACGATACTTTCTTACAACAAGATTATTCAGGTCGTAATATCTATGAATGGAACATAGACGGTATGAGTGATCATCAAGTGTTGAATATGGCACATCGTATGATGATGTATGCGACTATTTGTCGTAATAATGGTAATACGGATCAGCAAGTAGCTGCCTTTCTTACTTGCGGATTTACTGGTAGTTTAAAAGGTTGGTGGGATAATTATCTCCAACCAGATCAACGCACTGAAATCCTTAGTGCCGTTAAAATTGAAAATAGTCAACAACAAGCTGATGCTGTTTACACTCTTGTATTGACCATTTTAGACCATTTTACTGGTAATATTACTGGCAAGGGGGAGAGGATACGCACGTTATTACAAAACCTTCGTTGTCCTACTCTTACTCATTTTCGCTGGTATAAAGATGTATTTCTTACCAGAGTTATGCAACTCAATGATGCCAATAGCAGTCATTGGAAGTCTAAATTTATAGACGGAGTACCTAATCTTTTTGCTGAACGTGTTAGAATTTATATGCGGGAGCAAAATGGTGGTGTTATTCCTTTTGATGCTTGCACTTATGGGGCTCTTGTGAATGCTTGCATTCATGAAGGTTTGAGTTTATGTAATGATATTAAACTTAAACATAAATTAAAAGCTCATAAGCTTACTGAAAGAAAACAGCTGGGTGAATTTTGTGAACAGTTTGCCTTTGACGAACCTCGTAAGGCAAAGCCACCCAAGGAAATAGCTGAAAGAAGTAAAAAACCTTTTGTTAAAAGAAAATTCAAGCAAAATACCTCAAAGAGGAATAATGCCCAAAAGCGTCCTAAAATTGATAAAAGTAAAGCAAAATGCTTTAAATGTGGCAAGATTGGTCATTACGCTAATCGTTGTTACACTAAGAAAAAGATTAATGAAATTGAAGACGAAGGATTAAAAAAATCTTTATATAAAGTCATGATCTGTAATACTGATTCTGAAGTAGAAGAAGAAACGCCTTCTAGTACTTCTGATGACAAATCTTCAGATGAAGAATCCATTAAGGAAGCTAAGTGTACTCAATGTAGTAATCATACTGATAATGATTATTGGAAACAGATTGCAGAAATGAATAATCTTTCTATTAATATGATATCTATTAATAAAGAGCTCGTAGCTAAATTATTAACTGAAGGAGATATCTCTCCAGATCTAAAAAATCAGTTAGTTGATCTTTGTCTTAAAAATAATCAAAAGATCGAAGCTCCTCGAATTGACAACACTTATAGGCTTTCTGAGGTATTAAAAAGACGACAGGAAAAAACTGTTAAATCTTTGTCCTTAGCTGAACTCAACAGAGAGGTTAATAACCTTAAAGAAGAAATTAAATTGCTTAAAGAGCAAAATGATTATATATTCTCTTATATTGAAGCTAAAGATTTAGATGAATCGTCATCCAAAAGACCCTTAGATACAAGTAAACAGAATGAGACTGGTCAATGTTCCAGTCCTCCTAATGAATTCCTTGTTCAATTATTGCAGCAAATTACCACTCAAAAATGGTATGTTAAAATTACTTTAGTTCTTTCTGAACATGAGGTTATTCCTAATCTAATTGCTTTAATAGATAGTGGTGCTGATTTAAATTGCATCCGTGAAGGCATTATTCCTTCAAAATTCTTTGAAAAAACCACTCAAGCTCTCAGTGGAGCTAGTGGTAACAAATTAGAAGTTAATTTTAAACTTCCAAAAGCCTATGTCTGTATACAAGATATTTGCATTCCAACTCCTTTTGTGTTAATAAAAGATTTATCTCAGCACTTAATTCTCGGGACACCCTTTTTTAATAAAATTATGCCTCTCGAAAGAGTTGATTCTTCTGGGATAAGTGCTAGATATAAAGGGTCTCCTATTACTCTGTCATTTATTATAGAACCACAAACAAGGATTCTTAATGAAGTCAAAGATATTCTGCTAAAAGAAAATCAAATAAATTTTCTCAAAGAAGAAATTTCTTACATTCAGATAGAGCAGCAATTGCAGAAGCCCGGTATAAGAGATCTAATAGATAGAATCGATAAGCAGTTCCAACAATCTGTTTGTGAAACAGTCCCTAATGCTTTTTGGGACAGAAAGAAACACATAGTGGAATTACCTTATGAGGAATCCTTTGACGAACGGAATATTCCGACTCGGGCACGTCCCTGCCAAATGAATCAAGAATACCTTGATTTATGCAAAAAAGAAATTGCTTCTCTAATAGAGAAGAAACTTATTAGAAAATCTTACTCCCCATGGAGTTGTACAGCATTCTATGTGAATAATGCAGCTGAAAGGGAACGAGGAGTTCCTCGATTGGTAATAAATTATAAGCCTCTTAATAAAGTGCTTAAATGGATACGCTACCCTATTCCTAATAAAAGGGATTTGCTCAATAGAATTTATCGAGCGAAAGTATTTTCTAAATTTGATCTAAAGTCAGGATATTGGCAAATTCAAATTAATGAAAAAGACCGTTATAAAACGGCTTTCACAGTTCCATTTGGCCATTACGAGTGGAATGTAATACCATTTGGTTTGAAGAATGCTCCTTCAGAATTTCAGAATATTATGAATGAAATTTTCATTCCTTATACAAATTTTATTTTATCCTACATTGATGATATTCTTATCTTTTCGGATACTATTGATCAGCATGTGAAACATTTAGAAACATTTAGACATTTAGCTATTCATAATGGGTTAGTCATATTTGCCCCAAAAATGAAGCTGTTTCAAACTGAAATAAGATTTTTAGGCCATAATATTGGAAAAGGAACAATAGTTCCTATTGATAGAAGTATCGAATTCGCCTCTAAATTTCCTGATATTATTACTGATACTAATCAATTACAGCGGTTCTTAGGAGCTTTGAATTATGTGTCTGATTACTATAAAGATTGGGCTCAAGATACAGCCATTCTTTATAATCGTTTAAAGAAGAACCCTTCTCCTTGGACTGAGGACCATACTAATGCGGTCCGATTAATTAAAACTAAAGTTACCAATTTACCATGTACACATCTGCTTAATCCAGATTGTCAAAAGATTGTTGAGACTGACGCCAGTAATATTGGCTATGGAGGAATTCTTAAACAAAAATGTCTTCCTTCGAATAAGGAAGAATTAGTTCGTTACACCTCTGGTAAGTGGAATTCCACTCAATTTAATTACTCTACGATTAAGAAAGAAATGCTTTCTATTATTAAATGCCTTTATAAATTCCAGGATGATATCCTTAATCAGCCATTCCTTCTCCGTATTGACTGTAGCTCTGTTAAGAGTGTTATTGAAAAAGATATTAAGAATCTTACTTCAAAACAAATTTTTGCTCGCTGGCAAGCGGAATTAGCTGTTTTTGACTTTACTATTGAATTTATTCCTGGCAAGCATAATGTCTTACCAGATTTCCTTACTCGCGAATTCCTTCAGGGTGCTCATGCGCCGGACTGAGCCCCCTCTTTGGGGGCGGTGGAGCTGTGGTGGTCGCGGTAGAACTGATGGTCGAATCGGCCAAGGCAGAGGTTATACCTCGAGCTTTGTTAGAGGAAACACCTCTAATTCAACTGAAGGTAATACCTCAGACTATGGTAATAGTTGGCGAACTATTCGGCAGCACCAAAGAGGAAGTTATACTTCTAAACCTCAGGAAATAAATCCTAAGGGCAAAGAAAATATTTCTCATGATGAAACAGTAAAATCCTTTGCTGAAACTACCAAAGACAATGATCTTGGAATGCTTACAAAATCAGCCTATGAGATTATATTTTACATTGAACCAGAAGATATGGGTTACTCTGATAATCCAGAGAAATTACGCCAAAAATATCTGGATAATGCGTACTACCCAACCTCAGTTTATCATCCGAGAAAATGGATGGAATCTCTGTTATCTCAGAGAGAGGTCTATTTTGAGCATTTTTTCAAAAATTCAGATGAAAGAAGACCACCTACTTATAGTAAGTGCACCATCAAGAATATCTTGACTCCAAAAGAATGGGGGTTTAGTACTCAGAAACCTATCCCCTTCAAAATTGATAAAGAAAGTTATACTTTCAACTATTGGGATTATAAGCATGCCTTCTATACGGCATTATTATGCGAGAATGAAAATTTGAAGCATACTTGGTTTATCAAACTCTGTCCTGAAGTTCTTCATAAGGACTTCCCTGCTTGGATTTATGACTGGTGGCGTAAATATGGTGCCGAGCTTGAAATATTACCAGAACCAATTCTTGCACTTTATGCGAAATGGGTTTCAACTCACCCTGTGCTCTCCTTAAAGAAAGAGGAGGAAGTGGTTGAGGGAATGTTCCCTCTTTATTTCTTTGCTGAGGCAGAGATTCCATGGATATGGAAATGGACTTCTTCGGTAGATATTGATGAACTTTTCTGCCCATGCCTTATCCGGCAATATCAGATCAAATGGTGGAAAGGTCTGGACGTTACTACTAAGGTCTCTGAAATTTTAGAGATAATAAAGGCTAATGAAAGTCTATTAAAACAAAAGATTGTTCATGAAGCACCCAGAGAGAATCCTGTGATGCGACTGCAGCGAATGTTTGAGCAGCAGTTCCCTCAAGCTTCTGAGGATGAAATCATGAAGAAATGTTATGAACATTTAAAGAATCAGTTCACTAGCCATTTCTCCGGCTCTGATCGGATTTCTATTGGTTTTGACGATCCTATGCAGGATGCTCAAGACCCCTATGGTGACCACGAGGCTATTTGGACTCAAGTCATTTCCCAAGATATGCCTGGGAAAAAGAAAGGAGCTTTACCTACTACTAGTGGAGCCTCCACCAGCTAAAGGTGATTCTATCAGGATATGGCCACTCAACCGACTGCAGCCTACTCAGCACACGTAGTGGCGGGCCTACCTTTTTGAGCATTATTGCTCCACTGGCCGACATGATGTAACGTTGAGAAGAATCTTCTCTCTCCATTATTACACAAGGACAGATGCTTACTTCGCCTGCAAGGCATGTACCTCTATATAAGAGGAAGAACTCTTCTGAGTTTAGTACGCTGGATTTCGTCCACTCTTCTCTTCTCTTGTAACCTTTCTTCTTCCCTGTACTACTTCCAGTGGAATAATAGCTTGAAGTTTTCTGTAAGTTTTCCTCTCTTCTTATTTATTTAGGTAGAGATATTTTTTGAAAGTAATATCCAAAGGCTGGAACTTTCATAGTTCAGTTCTACCTTCCGATCTCGTCAAACAGATCGGTAGCATCGAGCGCCAGCTCCTCTGGATATTGATTTCTAATCAATACCTCCCCCCTTCCGCCTTCCTGGTATATTGAAAATCATTAAAAAAATGATTGAAATTTTAAATTTTAAAATTTTTAAGTGATATAGGGAACCAATATAGGGAATCTGTTGGTTGAACAAGTCAAAAAGTGATTCCCTATACTAGTGAATGACATAAAATCACTTTAAAGTAGGGATAGGGATAGGGAAATTGCTGATAATGCTCTTACTAGTACTACTATTTCTACTATTCCTACTATTACTAGAGTGGAGCGGTGGGTGGGGGCCGGCCCGGCCCCGGGGGGACTAGGAACTACTAGGAAGGAAGGAGTCTAGGAGGGAGGGAATATTATATTAATAATTAAAGAAAGAAAGGGCCAAACAAACAAAAAACTATCTATCTAGTATCTATATTCTATTCTATCGTGAGCCTTGCTCGGCGGCCACCACCCACCTTCTTCTTTCTCAATTCTCAGTCCTATTCCTCATTTCCTCTCCTCTACAGGTAAGAGGTAACAGCCCCGCCGAACGAATAAACTCTCCCACTCCCAAATTAAATTTAATCTTTGTTCCTCTCGCTCCCTTTGCCCTCTCACCCCTTCTTCTCACCAATCATCCCCTGGAGATCCACAAAGCCACTTAGCTAAGGTATCCATCTTCCTCTCTCTCTCTCTCTCTCTCTGTTTATCCATTAGTGCAAACACCCTCTATACATCCATTCGCCCCATAAAAATCGATTCGATTGGGGGTTCGGCTCGGCGATTCCGCTCCCCTCGTGAGGCCATAGCCTCGATCCCGCTCCTCCGGGCTTCGATTTCTATTCGGTTCCTTCCGACCCATTCATACCCCGGGGAACACTCTCGACGGATCGAGGGTTGATCGTTATGGGGCGATGACGAGGATCTGATAGATCGCTCCGGAATCCGAGGGGAAAGGGGATGAGCATGAGCCGGCCGGCGGTGCATCCCGTGGACGTGCCGCCTCTGACTGATGCGGCGGCGGAGGACCGGCCGAGGGCCAGGATGAAGGACATCCAGGGGATGTCGGGGACCCTCGGCGGCCTCACTCTCCGCCTTTGCCAGTTCTTCTTTGCCGTCGCTGCTCTCTCCGTCATGGTCTCTACCACCGACTTCTCCTCTGTCAGCGCCTTCTGGTAAAACCAGCACCTTTTCATTCATGTTCCCGTATCTTTAAGATACAGCTCTTTAGATGAGAACTGCTTGTTTCTTTTGCGCCTTAAATATCCTTCGAAATGTTATCCAAATAGGCGTTTTTCTCTTCTTCATGGGTACTAAAAACGCTGCATGCACGGGCTGGTTCGACATTGGGGCCCCAAAGAGATCCCCGTCTCTAGTATTTTGGTGCGTCTGACAATTAAATCAATTTCCATTTCATTCGAGGTGATGTGTGGGATTTGCATCGGCGTATGAGAGGATTTTGGTTAATCGAAGTAGTTTCTAGTAACAGCCGACAACCATAAAAGGAATGGAAACTAGATGTTTCAGATGGCTTTGCCCAGTCCTGGAACCAACACATACCCAACTAATGGACCAATTTATGTTTTCCCTCATTACTGTGGCCATGGCATCTCCAATCATTATGAAACATTTAGGGTTTTGAGGCACATATGACAAGCTGATTTTGCTGAAAACTATATTGTATAAATGAAGGTTCTCCTACCTAATTCAGCAGGTAGTGCTCTGTTGAAAACTATAAGGTTTTGACCTGGCGTTGCCGTTGCAGTTAGTTTTTATCACAAAGAGAACCATATTACAAGGACTTAGTCTACCAATTAGCTCTGCTCAGTGTCCTAGATTGGTTTTGGCTGCTATATTTTCAGGCAAAGAAGCTTTCAAAATAGATTTTGGGGTTTGCCTTTTGAGCAATATTTTCAGCATTTTTGGGCGCCTACCAAAATCTGGGGTTGAAATTATCGCAATCATGTGCAAGGAAGCATGAGAAGTTTGTGAGGGACAAGGTTGAAAAACTCGGAACCCTAGACTCGTCTTGGATAATCCATGAACAGTCATTTGTCTAAGTCAACTTGGTGACTCTGGCAAGTCAAGTTTTGTCGAGAGTATAGCTCCTAAGTAAAATAAGAGATAAATATATGCGAGAGTGATTTAATTATAGAAAGTAGATGGAGGATGACAAAGATCAAAAAGGCCTTGATGTCCATCATTCAAGGAAAATCCAGCTCATGTTTGAGCATGGACAACAGCAAATTGGAAGTCTTGTTGCCCCAAGTGCAGGCTGATCCCCCACCATGGAGCGGAGTTCACTTGAAAAAAGGCAAGGCTTGCTCTCTCTCAAATGGTGGGATTGGTACACCTCTATATGCTGTGATCAGAAGGAACTCTTTGAGTCATGCCACAACAACCCTGTGACCACACACCGTATCAGCCTATCGGTATGTATGCTTTGTTGTTCACGTAGTAAAAATTATATTTTTAACCATAAGGCATATAAATTAGGCGAATGAAGATCTTTGATGCTTAGGCTGTCATAGAATAGGATAAAGTATTAAAAAGGCAGTCATCACACACTAGTATTGTTCGTTGGATTGCCTATGTCAGCTGCAGTCTCCTTGATTCATTTTCGATAACTTAAATCTCCTGCAACCTCAAAAGACACTTTCCCGTGTATGCTATTGAGACCTATACCTTCTCATTTGATTAACTGGAGTCTCCTTAGGTTCGTACTGAGTTTTCAATAATCATGACGTATAAATGCCATTTCTTCCATTATTGGAAATGTAGCTTTCCTGGTGAATGTTTTTTTTAGCCTGAACAAAGAAAATGGTAAAGTTGCACATATGGGGCTATCAAATTACAAAAAGAAAACCTATTTCACTCTCTACTAAACATAGAAAACCTATCTAGACTCTCACTAGAACATTGAACCCATTTATAATCCACTTAATCTTGCATATACTAAGTACAAGTTAAGGCAAATTATCACCACACTCTTTATGGTAGTCTTGATCGATGAAGTCAAAGTAAAAGTTGGACATGTTGAACTTGTGGCAGAAGTTTTTGAAGGATGAGTATGTGATGCAGTTGAATTTCCTTGGAGCATGATTGACTGACAAGGACTTCCGTGGTGGAAAAGTTGTTAGTCAAATGATTAGACTTTAGTCAAGGATAGAAAAAAAGACATCAATTTGGATTTTTGGTTATTCTGGCTTCTACTGAAGGGCCAAGTTCCTAAATCGGACCACATCCTTCGACATATTTTAAAAATAAAATATAACAGCAATGGTTGGTAATTTCCTGTTGCTTTTTCTTGATATTCCACATGTTTTATCCACAGGAAGTTCATGAAGCTGTCCATATACTGATAGTGCCAATGAGAATGTTCATGATGCAATACCACTCTTCTTGATAAATTTCTCCCATGATGGATTCCTATCAGCTGATTGACCTTATGCTTTTTCAAGGCTGTGGCAAAGACAGCATTTGTATATGACTACTGTGTTGCTTGTAAAAGGATTCATTAAGACATTATGTGACGATGGATCGTGGGAACTAGATATTGTGGCGTGGGGGGCACATAATATGAGGATAATGCGGTTAATTAAGTGGAGTTTAAACCTATTTTGCTTGATCATATGATCTGAAATGTTCTTCCTGCTTGCATAGTTTGCATTGCCATGCTAGTGTCATCTGTATAAACAATGGTAGACTAAGCAAGTGATTCCAGTTCGTTCTAACAGCTTATGTATTGAGCTGATGTGTGCCTTAACATGTGTATGCCTAGACCCTGCAGGGCTCTCAAGAAATGGATTTGCCCTAGCAAAGGTCAAGTCTACTTTGCCTTGCCAATTTGCTTTTGAAGCTCATACCTTAGGATTTTTTATGAAGATCAAGTTTGTCAGGTTCATTGTGCAAAGGTTGCAATTTTTCCACATTTTCATGTTTTATAAGGGTGATATTGCACCACTTATCTTAGAAACTTTCTGTTAGTTCTTGCTGTAACTCTTGTTGTGTCAGTTATCTTTTGGTTTCGAAGTGACTGGTCCTGACGGTCCATCATTACAGTTTAAAGAACCAAATTTAGGTTGACGTGTCTTGTTCCGTTCTTTTTTCGTTTTATTTTGCATAGACCAGTATTTGATATTACACTCTGCTTGCAGATTTTTTAGGAATGCCTCATCTTTTTCTGAAGTAAACTCCGTTACCTTGGTGCAGCTATCTCGTGGTAGCAGTCATCTTGCAAAGTTTATGGAGCCTTTCATTGGCTTGTGTGGACCTATATGCACTTTTAGTGAGACGCTGTTTGCGGAATCCTCGTGTAGTCTGTGTGTTCGCCATTGGAGATTGGGTAAGGAAACCGGTACTTTCACATTTGGAGGATCCATTACCTCTTGTTCTGCCGAGAATATGGTTAATAGTATTACGGAATGAATTTGTCCATGTTACAGTATTAATCTGCCCAAGCTTGATCATTCCTTTTCTTGCGGGTGGCTGATGTTTCAGTTTTTTTTTTTTTGGCGCAGATCACTTCTTCACTTACATTTGCAGCAGCTTGTGCATCTGCAGGCATCACAGTTCTGATAGGCAACGACATGGATCTTTGTGCTGAAAACCACTGTGCAAGCTTTGAAACTGCAGCGGCTATGGCTTTCATCAGCTGGTTTGCAATCTCCCCATCATTTTTCTTGAATTTCTGGGTCCTGGCATCCCGGTGAAATACTGGGCTAAATATTTGTTTGGTCTGAGCTGAGTTCTCGTCTCTCTGTTTTTAACGGACAGAACAACCCATGTACTATCATATGTGTATATTTTAATCACTGCTTGAGAATATACACGGGCTTGAATATACATATCCTGGTCTACAATCTTGTGTTATAAAAGGTTTTCGAACATACTTTCTGAAGCTTGTTTGGAGCCAACAGCATGCGAGTTGCCCATCAGAGAGTAGAATAAGCCCTTCAATGCAATGCCGTTTCGTTAGCGCAGGTTACGAACGAAATACAAGGGCCTTGGGTGTTTGTTATGGTCCAGCTTATGATAGCAGAAAACATGTTTAAAAATGATCTACATCATGGATTATCTCATAAAGAAGTCATGGAGTTCAAACTGTGCTATACTTGAGTAAACCAAATTGAACCAGCCAGAGCGATTGACCGAAGACAGGCTATGTTGGAAATTAGAACTCGATCAGATACATATAGAAAATATGCTACACTATTGCATTCTGTATCAATATAAATCAGACTGAAGTATCAACAGATATCTTTCTTGTACAGAAGGGTCTCTCTGCCTTAGACAAAAGCAAACAATTACTACAACTATAGCAAAGACATTGTCTCAAAAAAAAAAGAGTCCTAATTTCATCCGTCTTAAGTCCGGGTGAAAAATATCTTACGAGATCTGGATCGAGTTAGCATGTAGCTCACAAACGAAAAGAAGATTATGGATTGCAGTTGCAATGCTGGTCTTTAGACTGGAGTTTGCGAGTCAAGGACTCCAACTGCTTCTGGAGGTCAGTGTTTTCCTGAGAGGTATGCTTTACCTAAGTAAAAGCTGCTAAAGAAGCAACCAATAAAGGACAAATTTAATATCTATCTTCTTACCTCTTGCAGGGCTGCCAAGCTCTTATTAGTGCTTGCTAAAGATTCCTTGACCTGTCCAGCCAAACCAAAAATGACAAGGTGTTGTTGTAAAATCAAATGAATATATTACTTGAGACAAAACAAAATCGAGCACCCTGTTATTGCAAAACCCTCCACCCAAAATTCCCCAGTGCTCTTTGTTGCTATTGTGTTTTCTTCTCAAGGACCAAGGAAAAGACGCGACATAACGGCGGATTCGAAAATGAAGTACACTAGTAGATTTTTTAGCATCAACTTTTGAAAATTTGATTACTAATACCTGCTCAAGTTCCTCCTGATAGTGCCTATTCCTCGCCACTTCACCATCGTATTTCATTCTCCATTGAGCAGATTCATCCATGGCTTCCATATTGGCACGATCAAACTGTCTTCTGCAGAAAGAAGTAGAATGGTGCGGAATGACATTAGCTGCAAAGCAATATCAATAGCTATAAAATTTAAGGTCATCTACTTAACTAAATAGAAGAAGATACGCATTCTGGTACCTTGAGTAGGCAATATGATCACACTATGCATATTAAACTATGAGGATTATACATATGAGTTCTGGACTTGGTTTAACATGACAGTTCTGGCTCAGCCAGCAACCGCAACAAACCACCAAAGCCAAAAAGTGGGAATACAAAATTGGAGATAAAGGTGCTCTTGGCCTCGGGCATCTATTACAACAAAATGGTTTAGAAGGAATTGTAATTAGATTAGCGACAACTAAAACATGAGTGATGAAGAATTGGCTGTAGGGTGTTCACTTGAAACCCAGAAAGAAATGAAAGGAAAAGAGAAAGCTGCTTTGTGATAGCAATAAGAACTGATTGGCGTACAAAGCTAACAGATTGGTTTCACACAGCATTGGAAGGTTTATCATAGTAGCGTCAACTTGATACAAGGGGTATATAATCATTTGCTTTCCGCTTTTGACCCTTTACTCTTTCTGCATGCAGGAGAACTGCAATGTTTTTCGACACCCCAAAAACCTCAAAGCAGTTCCCAAGATGCATCTTCCTCCTTAATAGATGGAAGTTTACATTTTTTTCAGAAGCCTCTGCTTCTATATGAAGAGGCAGCCTTCAATCTTAGTCCCATATGCTGCTTACCTGGAAATGACAACCTGCTCTGCGGTTTATATATCAAATTGGATTAAACTCTAAGGTTCGACCTCGAATGAACCTCATACTATCAAAATATATGGCAGGCATATGTCCAATGCAATCTACTCACATCTTTGAAAAAATGTACTACAATACTGAGGTGAGTTTGCAAGATTTACATTTCAGATAACCAAGCCTGAAAGGTTTCAGATAAAAAAATGAAGAAATTCTCATAACAGGTTGTGCCCGCTCAAGACTATCGCCGAGTTCCTGAAGAACTAATACTTTGGGAAGCGAAGATTCTAGAAGGCCAGTTGAATGACCAAACTACTTGGGTAGCCGTTTAAGCTCCGCATCCTGTCCCGATCAACCTTCTAAAGATTCTATCAAACACGATAACTTGTTGATAAACACAACAAGGAAATTTGCAGATCATTGCACGAATGAGAAGCTGCTGTCAATCAGAAGGAAGAAAGCCGAATAAGCTCTTGGGAGGGTTCTCTTCTTGGAACAAGACATGATGCATCGCCTACACACTTCTCTAAACTGAATCCTGGCGCATCTTATTTGATTGATGATCCTAGTCCTACTCCTACTCCTATCGGCAAGAAAAGGGAGTAAGCAAACAAAGTAAATTAGGAGAACAACAGGGGCTAGATCCATCTAGATCTATAGTTATGGCAATAAGGTCGATGATTACCGGGAAATGGCATGGGGTTTTGGGCCGGGTTCTTTGGTCATCACGAACTAACAAGATGTCTGAAGGGGAAGGAGAAGACCTGCCTTAGAGCTTCACGCTCGTCGACTGAGAAGGAGTCGTCGTGGATCGCCCAGATGCGGACGTAGACGGCAACCCCGAGGAAGATGGCAACCGCGAACCCCAGGGCGAGGGTCCGCTGCTTGACGCCCCCACAGCCCATAACCCTCCTTATTAGTCGGCGACCTCTCTTCCTCTTCCCCTTCCCCTTCCCCTTCACTTCAGAAGAAGAAGAGGAGGGAAGAAGAGAAGACTCGCAGTCGTAATCGTTGGAAAAGATCAGGGACGTCGAGGACGCAGTCGACGGCATCCGCACCCCAAACCCGGAAACCCCCCACCGAGTGGAAGTTCTACTAATGACCAAATTGCCCTCCCAGCTTTTTTGTTTGGATTGGTTCCGCCAGCGGCTAAAACCTATCGGTGTGAATCTCAGAAGAGCTATAAAGCATTGGGTTTGGTTTGGCTAAGGGAAGGGGTTCCATGATGGTATTGAGATGGTTTGCTATAAATTTATTGCCTCCCATTGCAAGTATTGGCTGGACTTTTGTGCTTCACGGTGTGATTTGGTGGGATCTCCCCTTCTCATATTAGACTGTGAGCCATGTGTGGTGATGCGCCTTCGTTGGTTGCACGACCTTTTAAACGAGTTAGCAATCATCGTCAGCCTCTAGGCTGTTGTCGCCACATCATTCCTTGAAGCCCTGCCTATTTCATCACCCATCCAATTTCATTTCCTTAAACGTAGTCTGTCCCTGGTGCACTTCTCATTGAGCTGTGAACTTCCGTCTCCTTAAAAATATGAAGGTTTTTTTTTTAAAAAAAAACATGACTTCGTAGTTGATTCATTTTTAGCAACCGCTCTGTATCCGCAATAAAAAAAAGTCTAGGAGTAGCGTTCTAACTGCCACCAAGCAGTAAAATAAAACACTATTGTCCAGTGCTCCAGCTTCAGACACGAACCAAGACGAACCTTCAGACGCAGTGTTTTATTTTACTGCTTGGAGTAGTGTTTTATTTCGGATCAGTTTGATCCGAAATAGGATGCCTGCCAAGTTACAAATCCAGTCTGACTTTGGAGAGAATCGATGATGACAGCTCTTTGATATAACTTAGAGATCAACGCCAACAAGAGAACATAAATGTACAAAAATGGTTGGGACAGCACTACCTATGAATCTATGATAGATAGTACAGCTTAAACAAAAGACCAATTGATGAAACAGAAAGCAAGGCAGTACACATTGTTGTCTTCACCGAGTACTTTCCAAGCAACAGCCTGATCATATGACACATGGCGCCCCATACCAGATAAACAAACACCAGCTGGTAGATACGAATAGCCCTGAAAATAAGAGAGGGTCCACTCCAGATCAAAACCATATCCAGCAAATATCAGAACTTGGAAATAATACCTACTACTGATAAATGCCACAGCTTGATTGCCTTAGCCAATCAAAGAGTGAAGCACAAAATCTATACAAAGCAATGGGGTCATTCGCCATCCATCAGGCACCCAATCATAAGGTTTGAATATGAAGGCAGCAAGCAAAGGTCCATTGCTAGAGTGGCAACAGATCTGAGAATCAATAACCGAGAGAAAAAGAAAATCTAGCCCAAGGTGACCTCAAATGAAGCCACATGAAAGATATAGGGAGCAAGCTACTTAGAACATGAACTGGTTATATGAAGTAAACCGATTAGTGATGCATGTTCTTAATACTAAGTAAAATAGCAGTACTTTTTACCTGTTGCATGAGCTTTGCGAAATCAGAGCTTAGCGCTTTTCGCCCAAGATCATCAAAGATCTTATCCAGACTGATGTCTTGCAGTGCCACGAGCGTTGTTTCTAGCATGTCCAAACCTGCCTGGTTGGCAAAAGTGAAAACAGGTATAGCCTGAAACAAGTAAAACCGTGATCAGTATCAAGTGCAAGACAGTGCAACTTTCCAAATAATTTCTCGAATGGAAGCAACCAACTGTGATCTACATTGCAGCAACGGATGCCTGAATTTAAGCTGTCAGAATGGACCATTAACTGGACAATTCAGGAAGGTGTGTCATCCCTCTGTGCTACGACTAACGACTCAATAGTGTCAATGAGTCGACAAAAATTACATGCAGATTTCGATGACCAGGTAAAAAACTACCAAATATTTCATTAAGAGACACACTAGAATGGGTAGCATAGATCTTTCTTGACCAGGTTACTGCCATGCTCAATTAAATAGTAAAGCAGACTCATTATTCTGTAACCGGGCATCCTGGATTTTTGCATTTTTGTAAACCAAACTACAAAAAGAATGAATGAACCAACATCAAGGCGGAATTGGTTTTAAAATCTTTCCATGTCCTGCAATTAGAAGCTCGAGTTTTAGAGTACCTTTAATGTGCAACACAAAATGGCATCTTGGTGTTGCCACAGCATTTTTAACATTGATTCTCCCGACACACAATCAGGTCCCAGAAGTTCTGTGCCAACAAAGTAACTGCATAAGAGAATCAAATTACCACAAATTACTTCAAGAGTGCCTCCAGGATGCTTATTTTTTTTTGCCAATTTTACATCACTGTTAATGAACTTGATCAAAATGACATCGAGGACCAGATACAAATATCAAGGCCACAAACTTACTTGTAACTCTGGCAGATCCAATTAACGAGAGTCTGAGCTTCTGGGGAGCCTGGGGTTAAGTTGGGTGCCACACTCAAACCAAGTAGGGATGGAGCTATAGCCAAGGATACTCTTTGCACAGCTGAGACAATGCTCCGAACATACTGTCGTGCCATTGTAGCAACACTTTCCTCGAGGTGGACTTCATATGGGAACTGAAAGCCAATCGTAAGTACAGAACGCAAGCTGTTACTGTTAGTAGCAGTATCTATCCCCAACTGGCCTGATGCAGAGCCTACTTCAAGACTGGATGCTAGATCCAAGGTGCGATTAGATGTCAAGCCATCCTGTCCCACAGAAGCAGATGAAAATTCACAAAAAGCAGTGATTACATGACAAATCAACAACCAGAAAGTTTTTTTCTTTTCTTCTTGAGATTTGTTAAGCCTAGGGAAAAAACACTACCAGAATGTTTTGGCCATGGCTTGTAGCCTAGGAAGACACATCGACTAAATGAAAAAAGGAAGGTATGGATAACATTCTTTTTAAACGAGTCTGTACTCATGCATATAGCATAAGCTGTCAAAATGCTCTATTCCAGAAAAACAGCTATTCACTTAGAACTAATAAGAAACAAAGGACAAAAGAGAACATATTCATTTGTATACTATCTGCCAAATCAAACGCCTATTCATTCGTAGCCTTGTAAGAGATCTCAGTGAGGAGAGCAAATGGAAGCACTTATAAAATACTCTTGACCAGAATCTTTAATATTCTGTCAAATAATGTTACTGATAGATGGGCATCCAAGAAATCAAAGTCCCCCACAAATTAGTCACAACTTCACTAGCTTATAGTTTCCGCAAAACCATGAAAGAGATGGTCACTCTCTTGTTATTATTGCGCAAGTTGACCTTAGCCAACAACGCAGAAATTTCCATCTATGGTCTCCATCCTTCCTAAGAGACCAAAAAACACTCGTCGGCAGTCCACAATAGCTGCCAATGAAAGTACTGTGGAGAAACCAATCCACATGCTAGAAAAGGAAGTAACTATTAACTAATCAGTTAACAAAAGTGTCACTCTTTGAATTTTTTATGTTTTGGAAGTTTTAATACCAAATAAACTCGGTACTGATCCAAATCTTCTAAACATATTGACAGAGTAGAACTGATATAGGCATGACTAGCATCACAGCATGACAGCTAGAAAAAGATAAGCATATGACAAATATAGACACTGAAAAGATCAACTAATAGGTTATTAGTGCGACTCAACTGTTTTTGTATCCAGAGGAATGACGCGAAATCCAGAAGGTAGCAATGGAGCATCATCAGGAAAAAGCTCATCGATTGGTGCAAAAATAAGTTGAAAGGAGGCTCCCACAGCATTCTCATCAATTCCACTACAAAGCTGCAATGTAAAGAGCTCAAACTAAGTATTCTTTTCGGCAATAAATTGCAAATCCAAGATGATAACACAATGAAAGCTTCAAATAGGAACTAATGGTCTTGTCGCATCAACTAGAAGATCATAGATAGTCCTACTCATTTCAGCGACCTATTTACAGCACCTTTCCATAACTGAGCACTGGTACTTATCCGCAACAGATGCATGGGAAAATGCAGACCAGTGTTAATAGAAGAACATTCAAATACCTGCAAGAGATGAATATCCCGACAGAAAACAGCTTGATCGTGATTTGACTGGCCCTCAAGACGGATTACTTCAAGACACTGCAATTTTAAAATGTCGGTTGAAATAGAAAAATGAGAACAGTGATAAAAATAGAAGATAAAAGTAATGAATGCTATCCCAACAAATACAGAGGTATCAGTGGAGGTAGAGCTTTAAGAACATAAAGACTTGCAGATTTGGAAATAGGACATTTGTTTCTATATTTTCCTTTTTAACTGTTATCTCCAGTTATTAGGTGTTACAAACTAGCAAAATAAGCTCCAAGGAAGTGTTGATGAGAGTTCTTTGCAAGTTTTGCTCCCAAAGATAGATAATAATATGAGTTCCACAACGAGAATGTGCTGAGAGAATTAAATAGGAAACCAGGCATACCTCCTCATTCTCGATAGTGTGAGCCAGTGGCATAATAATTTGGGTCCCAGAAAACCTAGTAGCCTTAGGTCCAGGAAAGGAACAAGAGCCAGCTTTCAATGATGCAGCAGAATATGCGTCTATGTTATAATCAGCCCACTCGGATCGGTGCTCCCTGAGAAAACGGACTAGCAATGCCGGAGGGACATTCTAAAACACACAACACAGACCTCAGGTTAAGCAGTCAGTGTATAAGAAATCATGATTCAAACACAAAGAGAAATATTAACCAGAGCAAATTCTCAGGTCCTATCCATTTAACACAAAGCAGTTTAATAAAAATTGTAGTTTGAAATATCAAAAGCCAAAGAAATAAGCTCAGAATTGTTGCAGTTGCAGTGCCATACAAAGAAAAACCTAAGCTTTAAGATAACTTCCGAAACCAACTCCGAGGGTGATTTACTATGAAATAAGTGATTTACTAGGAAATATCGATCGCATCATGACAATTATTTGCAATGTCCTTAATTAACTTGCGAGTAACTTCCAGCATGTGATGTTCTTACACTAAGCAAAGTAACCATTTGTCAGCTTGAGAACAACAAAGAGGGAACAGCCTTTAATCATGTCAGCACTCACCTGAAGTAGCATTGATGCCTTTGCGCAAATAACACCACCCGACACTGTGACAGCACACGAAGCATTGGCATGAACACTAGCTTTCTTGGTTGAGTTAGTAGCAATAACTACATCTTCCAAGCCATCACCGGGCATTAGTGACCAGCCATCATCATAAAAACCATTGATAGCATCATTAAACCCTCTGCACAAACAAGATGAAGAAGCATGAGGGAAAAAGTGTCCCATGCAAGTAAGCACTAGGAACCTCTCTTATCACTCAACAGAAACTAAGGACTCACGATAATACCTATGATGGGCGTAAATTAAGTACGTTAAAAAAAAGTGATCACCTGCTTAATCTTTGGCTATAAGTTCGCAAAACAGCAGGCTGCCGTCCTGTAGCATATACAAGTTCGCCATTCGTTTCTTGCGCTATCTGCCTGATGTGGCGTAGGGCCTTAAAAGTTGAAAAGAAGTCACTATCAACTCAAAATGAAAACAATTCTCAATATGCGCAAGCAGAACAGCAAGCCTGGATTGGAGAAAATATGCAACAGAAATGCCAGAGTGGCAAGGCAATGCTGTGAACTGGATAGCACTCTTCAGTGGCAAATATAGTTGCAACTATTTAGCACCTACCGCAGTTGTCATCTTCTGAGCTACCACCCTGGATGACTCATAAAGGGGTCGAAGCACTTCAGGCACACTCCATGCCTGATGAAAGGAAAAAGGAGAAATTCAGGCATCAGCAAACAACTATGAGATGGAAGCTAACAGTTGGAAACAAACCTCAAGATCCAGATGATCCACAATATGGACTATGGAACCGCCCCCTTCGCATGGACGAATTAGATAACCACTTGGAAGCATCTCTGCCCGTACAAACTGATGAGCAGTACTTGCATTAGGGCCGCCACCAGAGCCACTCAAAGACCTCTCACAAACCTTGACACATAGAGCATCAATCAAGAATCATACATCCTAGCCATTGCTATGGGCAGCATGTATCTATTGCAATGTAAGTCAAGCAGCAGTTGGCCAAATTACGAGCATAATTATTGAGAAAACTTACTCAAGGACTCGATATTATTCTTTGTAGCATACTTGCCAACCATACAGATCCTGGCCAGTAGCCTAACTTATTTTAATAGTTTAATAGTCCTAGAATATTTGCAAGTTTTCCAAAGCATATACTGCTTATGATGTCATTGCCAGCCAAAATACAATCACAGAAAACTTAAACTCGGGGAGCATCCTTGCTCAAAGGAAAAAAGCATAAACTGTTCAAAACTTCAATCATTTCAGACGGCATTCTTCCAATCTATCATATAAATCATTTTTTTTGTTTTTTATGTCACTAATACATCGTTTGGCAGGATACAGTAAGCAAACCCAAAAGTATCAAACAAAAATTAATGAACAATTACAGGAAGTAATGCCCCCATACATACCACAAGACTGCCGTCTTCTAAACAAGTGGTGTATCTAAGAGTCCAAAAGTCACGCGCTGGGGCTAATGTGGTCGGAGCGTACATCTAAGGGCAACAACAAAGAATTAGAACAAAAAAATAAAGAGATCTAACAATAATAAAGTATTAACACTTCCAAACAGCTGAAACTAGTACTCGTTGGCACTGACCTGCATATATATCAGCTCAATGGTGCCACCATTTCCAGCTGGGAGCATTGTGAAGACTTCAAGACTCCGACAATCACTGAACCAAGATGGATGGTCTTTGAGGATCTCTGCGATCTACAAATACAATCATAGCAACCATGTAACAATAGAATTTACTTAAACGGGAGGCAAAGCATATTAAATGTATTCTTGGATTGCCCATTTAGAGCAACCAGAAATTACCTTATTTGGCTCTAAATTTACTAGACCACACACTCGTGCCGCCACACCACTGCACCCATGGGAAATGGCAACAATCCCCATCGAATCCGGACCAGGCTGGACACAAAAATCAACCGATTTTACAAAGCATATAGTAAAGGCATAAAAAATAGGAGGTATTACAACATGTTTGTGTGATCCTGATATCTCAAAACTCAAACCACAATGACCGAAGCATGATGATATCCAAACCAACGGGGTAATACTACATGTGGAATTGCTTGAGCACCTTCATCCCGGGCATCTGGACCCAATCGACAGCAGTCCCTGTAGCCTTTGAAAGGAACTCTGCCAAGGTCTCCTCGGCAATGGAGATAAGTCTGAGACAATTAAAACAAACCAACAAAGTAAGTACATCAGACTTGATGCCAAATCAGTCATCGAAAAGGTAAGAATCGGGAGTGAAGTGTAGACTCACTAAAAGAGTCCAAACAAAATATCAAACTACAACAAGAAATGTTTGTGCTTGAGAAGCAAAATCACCCAAATAACTATAATGTAGATATAAAGCAATCATTGTACCCAGCAGGATTGTTCGCATCCCTTAAGGGGTTCTGAGGGGTGGTCACAACTGATTCACAGCTTGTGTCATTAGCCAATGGTGCCTGCAATTTAAAAAATGAAACACATAACAAGAAGCACAAGTTTGCAAAACAATGAAGAGGTTTATGGGAACAATAAGAAATAGCTTCTAGTTGTACAGGGCAAAAGAAGATTGAACCTGGCACATGGAGCCACACAAATATGGACAAAAAAATATGTGCCAACCACCGTAATATAAAGAACGGAGAGAGAGAGAGCAGACATACATTAAAAAGAATGGAAAATAAAAACAAATTCAAATGATATCATTAAAAAGAATGGAAAATACAAAAAAAAAACCTTAAGAATAAATATAGGATTAACATGGCAGACCAACCCTAAGCCAGGTAGAAGGCTCGACTTTTTAAAAAATGAAAGAAAGAAAATATTGGCAAACCAAAAAAGCACAACTTTAAAAATGCTAAGTCATAGAGTGACAGCCCTCCAAAGCTCCCAGGTGAATGCAATAATATAAACTTAAGTCTCTAAAGCAATTAGAACCATGCACCATAACTTAATTCTGCAATGATAAACAAAAGCTACCTTTTGCAGTTGCTGTTTCATGTAGGCATTCTCATGAACAAGCTGGGAAACTTGTTTCTGAAGGCGCTCGTTTTCCTCCATTAAAAGCTTATTCATAGCAGTCAACTTTCTGTTGACAGCCTGAAGCCTGGAAGACTCTTTTCTCTGCTTTTCACGGCACCTGAGACACAAATAAAGTGAGCTGTGAGTCATTTCCACAACATTACATATTGTTCCATCAGCTTGCAACATGGAAACCAAAAATTACTATTAAAACAGTCTGACTTTTTCCACGCAGAGGCTGAAGTCATGCTTCAGCGAGAAATAAGACGTGATTTATACAATTTAGTACTTCACCCAGGATTGGATTACATCCAGTGATTGTATCGAGAGAGGGAGATGGTTTTTTGCAGATCTGTAAGAGATGTTAAATCATGTGCTGTGCCAATTTATGGCGATCCATTTGCTCGTGCCTGATTACCTTCACATGTCTTGATAATGATGACCCAGTCTCTCAAGAAATTATTTAAAAGATTAGACCAAGTTAGCTATTCCTCAAAATAAAGCGAGAGAATAAGTCAGAGTTAAGCCTCAGCATGCATTGAAGAGTATCTAAAGTTCTAGCGAAGCCTTAACATGCTTCAAAGGACATTTATCCATATATGAAAAATACAAAGACGTGCTTAATAGCTGCAGGGTATCATAAAGCATAAAAGATGCCATCATGACACAAGTTGTTTGCCATCTTACCTCCTGTTCTGGAACCATACTTTGATCTGCTTCGGCTCGATGTTGGATAGGATGGGACACTCGCGGATTAGCTGCTGGCGGCGGATCGAGCTCGGCTTTGGGCACTCCGCATACACCCGCTCGAGCGCCTCCACCTGCTCAGCTGTATACCGCACGTACTTCCCCGCGTCCATATGCTTATCTAGGCCTCCCCCGCCACTGCTCCGCACCGCTAGTGCCATCGCCATTCCTTCTTGGTCGTTTCAAAATTAGTCAAGGGAAAGATACCAAAAGAAGCGAGCACAGGCCTCTTCTAAACTCTATCTTCTTCTTCTCTCTCTCTTCCTTTTCTTCTTTTCTCCTTTTTTTTGCTCTTAGTTCCAGGATACTCTGTGAAACTCCATCTCTTTACTATGATAAGGGTAAAAGACGCAAAATATTCTTCCAAAAGAAAGAGAAAATAAAGACCTCGAATATATACGGATTCTACGAACTTGAGATCCGATACCCTTCAAGAAGAAGGAAATGACGGACCTCGGAAAGAAAGAACCGACTCAAGATCTAAGATTTCGCCCTGAATCTCAAGAGTATGTACGAGCCAAGAACCGACTCAGCCACTTTTCTATGACTCCGTCCACCAAAACTACAAAGTTGGAACAGAAAGACGGTCGAAGAATCCAGGCAAGGCAAACCTCGGAACGTACGCTTCAAGATCCTATGCAAGAATCGCCTGATCCAGCTCCAGTCCTTGGCGAGGGCGGCTCTCTCCTCGAGGAGAGCCTCACCTCCCACGCATCAGAGGGCTCGCGAGGATGAGAGTCCAAAGCGAGCAGCCAAAATCCGAGCCATGGCCAAGAAGATGCCAAGAAAACCGTAGAGATAAAAAGCGTGACCGAAGAGAAAGATTGGATTAGGGTTTTGAAGGAGGACCGACCTTCTTCTTCTTGAAGAGAGAGATAGAAGGGGGGGGGGAGAGGACAGGGGATGATGGGGTTTAGAAAAAGGGCCGGAGCTGTTCTGCTGACAGCTTTAAAGCAGAGGAGCAGACGCTCGCACAGTCACTCGGGCAGACTGTATGCTATGCTGCTTAACATAGAAAGAGTGAGAGAGAGAAAGAGTAGAGAATACAATACCAATCCGCATATCGAGAATCCCGAGGTTCTTCTATTTAACATTGATATGTCACGCAAATGCCCTTAGGCACTCCTACAATAATAATATGGCCCGCATGGCGGGAAATAAAAATAAATAAATAAATAAATAGCCGGGTGTTTAAAAACAGAATTCACCATCATGATCTGATATATTATATGAACACAATATGAATTTAAATATTATTTTAATATTTACGGAGATGTATTAGACCATCCTGCATGCACCACTCGATACAGTCCAACCAAAGATACCCTTCAAATGATGTGATGACTAATGAGTTTGAAAGGGAGGGGCCGAGGGGGAGGGGGGGGGGGGGGGTCATAAATGCGAGTCCGGGAAGGTGAGGGGTCAAAAGCGAACCCGTGTTGGAAGCATTTTGCGGAAGACGACAGGACCCGCTGCTTCATTCATTATAAATTACACCCATCAAACAAAACAAGGTCACCCGGTTCTTCGCCCCCACTCATTCCATTCGTCCGCATACATACCTTTCTTTATTATTCCTGTCTATCCCGACAGTAGGTACTATCACATCCGTTCCGGTTGCTTCTCCGTTTTGGATGAGCTATTTTTAATAACGAGATTCGATATGGAGATCACTCCTCACATCGGTTGATCGGTGCCCTGGAATCAATAATAAACAAAAAAAGTTACTTATCCCGATTAAAGTGGAATTTAAATTATCAACGGTCACCATGGATCCGAGACGAGGCCCGATAAATAAAGAGTTAGTCCGGCCAAGTAGCATTCTGTGGCCAACCTTTTCATGCATGGCCATTGGCCAGTGGCACGTCAAATTTTCCCGGCACAGTCCAAACATATATATATCAGCCCCTAAAACATTTACAAATAATTGTGGTTTAGTCTTTATGGGATACATTATTTGTTCTATAGTCCTCTTGCTAAGTTGTTAACCCATCTAGTCTCTTTTTTAACATCTGTAAATTTTAATGTCTAAAATGCTCTTCTATCAACCTCTCTTCCATTCCCGGCGCTGGCTTGTCTTCCCCAAAGTCTCCGGCGAATCACCGACAGCATCGTGATGGGGGAAGGAGAAGGAGGTCGGGTGGTCGATGATGGAGAGGTCGGAAGGAGATGGTGATGGGGATCGGGATCGGGTGGATGTTGGGGGTGATGGGGCTCAAGTAGGCGATGGGAGTGATGGGGATGGTGATCGTCAGAGGAGGTGATGAGGATCGCAAGGACTGACGACGTGCTTGGTGGTGAGTTTGGCGGCAACCTCATGTTGGATTCGACGGGATCGAATGGCATCACGAAGAAGAGGAGGCGATGCGACGGGATCGGGCAATCAGTGACTGACGACGAGCGCTCGGGATCGACGAGCTCGGAATGACGAGATCGGGACATCGAGCTTGAGACGACAAGATAGGAACAATGAGATCGATTGGGACGGCGAAATCCGAACGGCGAGCTCGGGACGACGAGATCGGGACGGCGAGGTCGTGAGAATAAGGAGCGCCGGAGGCGCAAGGGAAGGATGAGGCTGTGGGAAGAGGTGAGAGGAGAGAGAGAAAGCATGGAAAAATATTGAAAAATCCAAAATAAATAGGAAAAATGGTAGGGAAAATAGGGGAAAAAATTGTAGGAAAGGGGTAGGATAATTGTTGTTTAGTCTATTTGAAAAATTAAAAAGTAAATACTACCATATTTTCTCAATATTGAAAAGTAACTATAAGCATTTTTTTAGCTTATTTTTACACATATTTTCCCAAAATTGAAAAGTGACTGCAAATATTGAAAAGTAACTACCATCATTATTTTAGCTGATTTTTGCACATATTTCTCCAAAATTAAAAAGTGACTACGAATATTAGAATGTAATTACAAATAATGAAAAGTAACTACAAATATTAAAAAGTAACTATCATCATTATTTTAGTTGATTTTTGCACATATTTTCTCAAAATTGAAATGTTGCTACAAATATTGGAATCTAATTACAAACATTGGGAATTGAATTCCCAAACAAAAAATAATTTTTTAAAAAAGTGATTACAAATATTGAAAAGTAACTACATATATTGAAAAGTAACTACTAGCATTTATTTCAGTTGATTTTGGCACATATTTCCCCAGAATTGAAAAGTTATTACAAATATTGGAGTGCAATTACAAATATTGAAAAGTAACTACAAAATTTGAGAATTGAATTCCCATACAAAAATTGAAATTTTTTTTTTGAAAAGTGATAACAATATTGGAAATTGAATTCCATCAAAAAATTAATTTTTTTTGAAAAATAACTACAAATATTGAAAAGTAACTGCAATTTTTGGAAAGTGAATTCCCCCCTCCACAAAAGTTTTTTTTTTTTTGAAAAGTAACTTAAAAATTTAGAAAGTAATTACAAATATTGGGAAGTACCTACAAATTTTTTCCCAAATTGGTTAATGTAAAGTAACTACAAGATAAATGTAAAGTAACCATAAGATAAAATGTAAAGTTTCTTTTTGGAAAATTGGTGGCCTACATCTTTGTTTTGTGGTTGATTTTCAGAAAAATGTTAACAAATTGGTAGTTACTTTGCAACAATGGTGGGCAACATCTTTGTTTGGTAGTTACTTTTCGTAAAAAAAAAATGGACTTAAATTGTTAGTTACTTTCCATCGTTTGTCAATTGTGTTTTTTGTAGTTATTTTTTGAAAAATGGTATAAAATTGGTAGTTACTTTTCCATTGTGTTAATTGTTTTTTTAATTATTTTTTAAAAATGGTAACAAATTACCGGTCAGTTTCTATGTCAATTGTTTGGTGGTTACTTTTCGACGAAAAGTAATTACCAAAGTTACTATTAGCATAGGCTCATTACGAAAAAGAAAAGTAACCACAAAATCGAAAAGCTACTATAAAAAACAAAAGGTAATCACAAAGGTAACTGAAAAAATAACACAAAATTGAAATGTTTCATCCTCCTGATGGACGGCGGCGAGCTGGGATGGAGGTGTGGATCTGCGACAAGCTCGGATGGAGCTCGGATGATGGGAGGGCGACGGATGGAAGGATAGGGCGGCGGAGGTGCGGATCCCGGCGACAGAGACGACGGATCTGGAAGTGGGGACGACAACAACGGATCTAGATCAGGATCGATGTCGGTGACTGGATCTGGATCAGCGACATCGACGGATCGGAGGAGGAGGTCGCGTGAGGAGGCTCCAGCTCCGTCGGGATCTGGATCGGCGATGGTGATAGATCGAGGTGGCAAAGCTTGGATCAATGTTCGGCAAGACCTCCAGCTCCGTCGGATCAGGGCGACGGACGGCGACGGGAACGACATCGCGACGGTGATTGGCGGTGACGGACAATGATGGACGGCGGGATCACGACAGACGGCGACGAAATGTATTTGCACCTTTAATTCTTTAATTTCTTCTTGCTAATTGATGTGGGGACAAGGACATGAGGGGGACGGGGTTTAGGATGTATATATATAGAAGGTAGGGGTATTTTTGTCTTTTATTTTAATATGGGTAGTAAATGACAGAATGTCTTTTATAGAAGACCATTTTACATGTTGGTCTTTAATAAGAGACTATTTGACATAACAAATATGCTATGAATATATCAGCCACCGTAGTTATTAGCTAAGGCAAATGCTTCTGTTTATGAAATTACCTCATTTTTTTGTTTTTTTCGTAGCTTTCTAGCTCCGGAGTATTGACTACAATATATATTATGCTGCCTTAACACGTCATAAATCATGCCGCGCATAAGAAGATAAACTTATATGTTCTTTTGAATTGAACATAAAATTCCAAGTGAAAATTGTGATCGCACCACTAGTTGTTTTAAAGGTTGGAACACACATGGGAAGACAGACATCGACCTGGAGTTTGCACACTTAATTGGAAAAAAAGAGTGGGAGATAGCCAGTGCTTTTAAGTTGCGAGGAGTCCAAACGAAGGCAGGAGGCTGGTGTCACCTGGTCATACAGAACCAATTTATATTATGCGAAGAAGGGCCATGCCAGACAAGTGATGGGCATCTCACATATAAAACAACTAGCTAGCTAGCTAGATAGCTACCTAGCCGATAAGGTTTTTTTTTTTTTTTTTGATTAATTGTCCTAGCCGATAAGGTGTTGATTGTATGATTACCGAGCCCAGGTGACCAGCTAATACTTATATATAACAGAAAGCCACATTTCCCTGCCATGGCTAGCAATAGAGAGAGGCAAATCTGCTGGGCGGGGCCGTCAGCAAAGCTAGCTTGAAAATATTTAATTTGCCGGTTCTCGCCAGTGACGTACCGAGTGATTTCTATCACCTCCCCTCCCTTCGAGTAGAATAACAGTAAGGCTAAATGGCTAGCTGCATGCATGTAACTTTTATTAATTTATAAATGGATAGGATAAAGATCCGTGTATCATGTACGTTAATATCACATCTAATTCATTGATTGTGTTCTACTGATGGATTAAAACAATCAATTGCGATAGTGTTATACCGATTAGATGAATGATACATGTAATCGATATTGGTTGATCTAGATGAATCAAACGGTAGAGATTTACTGATCGAAGGGCGTGCCCATGTACCCAAATCAGCGTCCAAGTGGAGCTATATAGCTTCGTCGTTACTCAAGATCCCAACATCGCTGGCAAATGTCAAGGCGACAGGCCAAAGACGACATCACCAATTGCTCATTAGTCATATTTCTTTCATTCTTTTCTCTTATCTTTCTGTAGGAGCTGGCTAGACAAATACATACATAAGATGATCTCATGATCTAATAGCACAATCACCAGCCCATAAACATAATATATAACGAAAGAGTCATGATATTAAAGGGCCGGGAAGGGGTGGTTATCTGATCATCACCTTTTCACCTCCTCCTTGATGAATGAATGAATATGAATCGATGATGGATGGGTTCCGTGCCTTTTTGCTTTTAGTCGCAATGTCGGGGTGGCAGTTTCCTATCATATGTGATACGTCTTCACCTTCACTCTTCTTCCCGGCCGTGCGTTACTCCTCTTTCAGCCCTCGTTAATTTATTCTCTCCTCTATCGTCACCGGCCGGCCCATATCTTTTTCCCACCCAGTCTTAGTATTATTAGTACGTCCTCTAGTCTTGCATATATACACGCCCTGCCCCAAGCAGCAGCGCGTGGACTGGTACCTCTGCGTGCTAGCTGCGTTGCGTGCATCGGGGGGTTTCAGCCGGCGTGGGCCTCTCCGGCCCCATCGATCCTTTTTTTTTTTTCTTTCCTTTTTTGACATACATATGACCGCATCGGTGCATTCCGGTCCCCACCACGTCCGAGGCCAGGCCAGTGCAGCTGAGAGAGACATCCCGTGCAAATGCCTCAGATGACAAAGTCTCACGCGACGAGTACGTGGAACTTATATAGGGAGAACTCTCGTCACGTGTGCCTAGTCGGTTGGCTGATGTTTTGTGCATGTTTGATACAACGAGAGTCTAGCTAGCTGACTTGCCATTGCAGTAGAAGCATGGGCAGTAGCATAGGCTAATATTTAACTATATCACTTATCGGTGGGGGGGCTGTGACTTTGATTGCTTGGCAAGATCCCCCACTCGCACGTCTCCGCCCCCCTTCTCTTTCGACCTTTGATTGCTGAACACACCTGTCTGCCCTCAAGGGCTCAGGCATATATCATACTTTTAGTTTGAGCCTCGGCGGCCTTTCTAAGATGTGACCCAAATACGCACTTTCTCGCGCGACAATGAGATCGAGTATCTGCAGTATATATATACATATATTTATATATATATACACAAAAACCTTCTCCGTAGAAGGAAGACTGCTCTCGACCATGGGAGAGGGAGATCAGAGGAATTAATTTCTGTGTCTGCATCTTCACTGCAATTGCGTCGTAGAATTTTAATCAAACTACTGATCAAACCTCACTGACCCGGCCTGCGGTTTTCTTGTCGTTTTCCAACGATGCGCAAAGAACATGGATCTCTGAGCTGGAGATGGGAAAAGACGCGTTTCTCAGGGGATGGTCTAACAGGCAGGCTTGTTGCCGGTGCATAGCTAGTCATCAGGGTCCCAGGATACTTACTGAAACGAAAGAGAGAGACTTGTTGTTGGGTTCTTATGATATTGCCATGGACTGTTTAACATGTCTAACTGCACGATCAAACAACCCACCAAACTCCCGTCACTTAAATCTTATCTCGACTCAATGGCCAATGCGTGTTTGGTGAGGGTGTGACCTGCTAATAACTCGAGTAGTTATGGCTCAATACATTCGCTCAAAGCCATCATCATCGACTCGACCCGGTCGACCATCGACTTATCCAACTATTAATAGGATCCAGAAATGCCATGCTACTAGCTCGGCCCGATGGTAGTTGGCTGATGCGTCGCCCTCTTTGCTGGCCCAGTACATAAGACAGGGCTTTAACACGCCCAGGCCCGGCCCCGGGTCCGCCCCGCTTAGAGCAAGAGAAGAGGGCAGCATCCTTGTTGGTTGACGCACCCCGGTCATCTTCTCCGAGCTATATATCTTATCTCGCCATTCAAAATCATGGCCGGTCTCCATCGGTCATCGAGTGCTCAGATGAGGAACACACTCCCTCCCCAAGAACTCCTCGACGACCTATGCAGGTTTGCCAGCCATCATCTTCCTCTTTTCGGTTCGGTTGCAAAATTGGTTTCTTCGTCCTTCTCTTTTGTTGTTCTAATCGATAAGAAAATTTTGAGTGGTGCAAGCAATATTAGCATTTTCTTCTGCTTCTCGAGCAAGAATGGTGGAGTGAGTGATGAGTCCAGCAACATTAAACCTCTGAGTTTCTCGATCTCAATTTCATCTATTTCCTTCATTTTTTTCCGTCATTTCGCATTAGGGCGTAGCTTCTAGGAAGGACCCATGACCAAAGTTGTAAAGAATGCATCCCCGCTGCCCTTTATATGTGAGACGGTGGTGATTTGGGAGGCGATGCGCGATAAACGAACCGGTTTCTCGTCTGTCGAACTTGTATTAGAAGGGAGATCTTTACAAGCTTCCTGTTCATCTCCACTTGGATCGTATAGGACTGTGATCGGCGTACGAGGATGAGACATTTCTAGGAGCCAAATTAACATATGGAGCATGGACTGTACATTTTTGTCAGGCTGGTCCCATGGAATCTCAGTAGCTTGTTCTGGTACATATAGATCCAGTCATATAGAATTGAATCTCTTTGCAACCAGATTGCATTATTCTGTCAATAACATAGCCTGATTTAGCCAGTTGGTGCATTCTATGGTGAAATGTTGTATTTGCTACATTATGATTATCCATTCAGATCAAAGACCTCGTTTAAACTTGTTGGCTTTAAAGTTAAAGGTAAATGCTGTATTTATAGTTGTTCAAATTGTTGTGACCGACAGCTAATAACCTTATTAAGTTGACATCAACTGCAACGCTTAATCCTCTAATCAGTCTTCTATTCCTGCTTCAGATGCTCATAGACATTTTCTCCTTCAAAACCATTTGCTTTGGTTTATTCAATCATCGAACCTTTTTTTTTTTTGACAGTTGAAACTACCTTTTTTTTAAAACAGTTGAAACTACTTTTTTTTGATCCAGCTCTCACCAGTATCAATATTATGCAGTCGCTTTGTCCTGAATGTGCCAAAGGAAGATCTGGAGTCATTTGAAAGGATTTTGTTTCTTCTAGAGCAAGCACACTGGTTTTATGAGGACAATGCAGTGGAACAGAATCCATCATTGAAGTCCCTATCGTTTAAGGAATTCACATCTCTTAGTATCCTGATCTTGATTTTCTGTTTTCCTTTTAGTATTATCATATTTATGTTGAGATATGACCACTCAGAGAAGGTTTGGGAGTTTTATGCCTTACCATATTGTAACATTTCAAGTTTTCCACCATGTCTTATTTATGTCACTTTAACAATCAAAAGCACACGAATGATCAGCTACATAGGTCGTAGTATCCTGCATTCCCTTTTTACGTTTTGGCAAAGATGATGGCAGAAATAAAATAATTTATTATCTCGATGGCAAGCACCACATGGCTTTGAGAATACTGAAGTCCGTAGCTAGAATGTCGGTTGAGCAAAGATTGACATTTTTGATACCAGCTTGAGTTAGTGTATATATATGTGTATGTAGTTCATGAAAATTCCTGCTGCTCTTTCATCATATTTCTCAATCTTTTCCCGATAGTTCTGCCATTATATGATTAACTTTAGCGTTGTGTTTCAGTGTTGAACTCAAACTCTGGTACCAGCATCACCATAGTGCAAAACATTTACATTGCATCTACCTAGCCCTGTCAGCCTGATGTGAATGGGGATTCTTCCTTTAAGTATGTTATTTAAACATTGAGTCACACTGGAAAATAGTGAAAGGTAAAAATGGATGTATAAGGCTTGATGAGTTTCTCTACCCATGTATTGTTTTCAGATTGCCAATGTCTATGCTCTAGGATATGATAGTTCATATGTTTTGACAAGCCAATATGTATTTGAATAAATCACTTTATATTGGTTCAAGTGAATATAGTACCAAACGGATATACCCTCACCACCATGTTAATTTATAGATATTGCCATATTGGGAATATGTCTTAGGCACGGAATTATCATGTAATTGTTTGTGTATTTGAGCTATATCTTAAGCTTGCATGGATCTGCTTTAATAGGATTTTGTATTATCTTGATGCTACAGTTGTATAAGTACAAGCAAGCTGTTGGCCTATATTGGCATCTCTCTGATGACTTGCATATCAAGTGCTGATATAGTTTCCCCCCCCCTCGTTTTCTTGGTTAAGTTTTGGCTTCTGATAGATACACAGGTTTAGTTTCTTCCTTAATTCTTTTTAGTGTTTAATAGCTGCTCTGCTCTGAGACCATACATTGCACATTTTGACGAAATATACAAGGACTTCACTTCTTACAAGTTTCGAGTTCCAGTAACTGGGGCAATCATTTTGGATGAATCTTATGAAAGGGTAAGAGTAACTCTTATGAAAGGGTAAGAGGAACATAAATTGGTTCTCATTCACTATTCTGAAGATATGCTGCTTGTTATGGTTAAAGCATTTCTTTTTTTGCTGTTGAGTTTAAATCGATCGTCTTTGCCAGGTTAAATTTAGCTTAAGTCTTTCTGGTTTTATAGTGATGAAAGGTGTGCTAGTAACTATTCATGTGTATATGGTACCTGTATTTTTTAGGCAAAACTCTGAGTCTAGGGACCAAGTCTAATCCTTCCTATTTAACTAATTTGTGCTTTAACTTGAGATTCCAATGCTATAGAATTATGAGATAGTGGCACTTTGTAAATCCTTTCGATGAAACTTGAACATCCATCTGTGCTATATACCAATTTTTTTTATATATGCACATTCAAGGTATATTTTATAACTGGCCATATGATAAAGCAGCAGGTTTTTTGTTTCACCACTAACATCACTCTGCTTATGTTTGCAGTGCTTACTTGTAAAAGGTTGGAAAGCTGGAGCAAGCTGGAGCTTTCCACGTGGCAAAAAGAGCAAAGACGAGGAGGACCATACATGCGCTGTCCGAGAAGTAATTATGTGTAACCAGTATTTTCCTGCACAGTATATCTCATAGAAGCATGCATCATTGTTTTGTTTCTTCTATAATTTGAATGATTTTTGTTAGTGCTCAGCTTATCATTGCCTTAATAGCCTTCCAGGTTCTGATGTACACGTGCTTTTAACACATTTAGGATGATTTTATTGGTGCTTAGGTTGAGACAACCAATCGATGTTATTTGTTTTTTGTCTTCTGTTGGTTGCATTGATTGAATTTGATGCCTTTGATCATGCAACATTCTCCCGAGTCATTTGCTGCTTAGAGTCTGTTGCATGCAAGACATTCAAGTATCCGATTGTTTGAGAAAGATTCTCAAGCAGTTATTGGGTGCATATCCTTCAGGTGACACGGTATTTCAGTTTTTGGCATGGAACTTCTAGGTGCTTTCTTTTGATTAATCTTCTCTGTTCTCGAAATATATGGGGTCATATTGTGTGGAGGATTTAGTTTAAAAATTGTGTTTCTAGAATCCCCACAATCTTTGTTGGTTCGTTATTCTTATCCGTGTCTGCCTTTTCAATTGCTTTTGTTTTGATAGATTCAGCAATCTTTTACCTTTTCTTGATATGATGGGTTCCTGAGATGATTGTTTTTCAGTTTCTTTTGCTCTTTTTTTATTTTTATTTTCTTGCCTTTGCCTTTTTGGATCTGTTCTGATAATGATAGTTCAGCCTGATTGATCTTGACTCATGAATTCATAATATGCTTAACTTCTGGTGCTTGAGCAATCTATGCAGGTACTGGAGGAAACAGGCTTTGACGTTTCTAAACTTCTGAAAATGGATGATTATATAGAGGTTTTAATTGGACAGCAGAGAGTTCGGCTCTATCTAATATCTGGGGTAAAAGAAGATACAGTGTTTGCACCTCTAACCAAAAAGGAGATCAGTGTATGATTTCTTGCCGTGTCTCTGTTTTTATGTCTTCTTGATTAGATAACTTTCGAGTGTGGTGATTACTAGCATCATTAAGAAGTTCCTAAATTTCTTACAGATTTTGTTGCTAAATTTTCAGCTGGAAATTCTTGTTTTTCTGTAGAGAAGTTGTCTCTATTTATTGATGTATTTGACGCATCCTGGGTCTCACTTTGGTTACTTAACTTAAATATCTGAAAATGCTACTTAGGTCTATATGGAATCAGCTAATCATGTTGCCTCCACACTGCGATGAATGCCCACATCATAGTTGTCTATATGGAATCGGCTAATCATATTGATTCATGGACTGGTCTGTTTTCCCCTGTTCATTGGTTGATTTTAGCATCTCTTTGGCATTATCTGATTAATACGAAGGACTCACAAGGTCATTGTCACACCTAGTGGAGGACAGCATACAACCAGTGAAGACGGCATGCACTATGAGTGAAGATACATAGGGTGCGATAGAGGAGAGAGTTGGAGTAAGAACGGTTAGAGTGGAACATGAGCTTGCATTTCAGGAAAATAAGAAGTCAAAGAATCCTGCTTAAAATTAAAAACTGAAACGGTTAGCAAAGGGCTCAGATGAAAGATATTGAAACAAGCACTTAACTAAGATCAAGTGGATGTTAGTAAATGCGGAGAACTAGGCATAACAATAATGCAAAATAGAGAGAAAGGGTGGTGAAGCAAACAAACCGAGAGTGAGCTTGGGATCCAGAACTTCCACAGTTAAATAAATCCTGATCATAGGTGGAATGATTATGAAAAGACACCTTTGAGGAAAGTGGTATATCTGAACGGTGTTAATTGTGCACCCGCACATTAAGAGCTGCACCTACAGAGATGACTCTTTTTCCATGCATTAGGTATGCCATTTTGTCGCTTTTGGTCACCGGAGAATTTTATGCTCTGCTATTCTATACCCCTAACAAAGACTACTGTGGAAGACAGGTAAGTTTTGTTAGAGTTAAGGGACATGCACCTCCCTTGTGTGTATAATTTGGAACAGAATTTTTTATTTCAAAAACTTGTTGCATTCCTCGTTGTAGGAAATCTCATGGCACCGGATTGATGACCTTCAGCCAGCAAGTGATGATGCAATTTCACGTGGGGTGAATGGATTGAAACTCTATATGGTTGCCCCCTTCCTGATGTGAGCTTCTGCTTGCCGTTCAGTGCATGAAGCACATCTCCTCTGTCATATATAATGCTTCTTGCTTTACTTATGAATCCCTCTTATTCTGCTCTGGCTATGGCAGTTCTCTAAAAACGTGGATTGCAGCTCATCAGCCCCCCACAATGCAGAAATCAGAATCATCTAGCAGAGGTCCCCCCCTCAACCCAACCCCTTTTCTCTCTCCCTCTCTCCTAGCTTTAATCTTTAAGCATAGAGCGAATTCAAAGAAAATATGCTGTTATTATTGATAACCACATATGTTTTTTTTTATTTGTGAAGGAACATGCGTATGGAAAGCAAAAAACAACTCTTTAGGCGCGATGACAACAGAGAACCAATCGTTGAGATCCGGAACTGAACCTCATGGTGTTGACAATGGCCCTGGCAAAAGCTTCAGGAATTTCAGATTTGATACTGTTAGCATCTTGCTGGCAATGGAAGCTCCTTTTGTAGCCAACTAAACAAGCAATCATGGGTATTAGCCGCATCAGGTATTGGTCTTGGTGGTTTACTCAACTGTAATACTAGAGAACGTTTTGTAGGGTCTCGAGAGGTGCATATATTACTCAATAGTCTTATGTTTTGCCTGTCCTGGTGCAGTTTTCAAAAACCTGTAAAGAGAAGTTAATATTGCCGGGCAGCTTGGAAGCTCCTGGCTATGATGCATTGTTGCTTGAATCTTGTATGAAATCAGTTCCTATGGGTGCAGTTGCCAGTTAGAATGTAGCAAGACTGATCTTTGTTGTTTTCTGTCTCTGTCATCTAACTTCTTCAGTATATGAGATGTAACTTTGGTCTTTCCCAACTTACTGGAGAGTCTAAGCAAGGGCTTATGAGCGTGGATACGGAGGAGCAGTTGAGGTCAGTTGTGATTGCCAGCAAGGGCGTGAATCGGTGCCTACATTTTTTTTCCTTGTTTTTTTTTCCTCTTTTTTTCCTCTGTGTTTCTGAGCTCCCCAATTCCTTCTTGTCTTGGTTATAAATGAAAGGAAGTCACGCATGAAAAATCAACTCTTCCGCGACTGTTATGTGTTCCGATTGGGCCGAGTCACTGTCGACCCTAACGCCGCCCGTGTGGGTCGAGTCCATAGTGGTTTAATGGGCCATGGCCCAGTGGCTATGTCATGGCCCAGTGGCTATGTCTTTAGTTTTACCAGTTTGGGGCCTTTCGGCAGACCAGCTGGGTTACCTGCTGCATTAGCTGCGAGGCAGCGTAAAGATCAACGGGGACACACAAAAACTCCGCCGCCGCCATAAGATAACGTATTAACGTTCGCCTGGCTCCCCACAAAACCCTAGCAAGACTAGAACTCCGCCGCCATGCCGCCCAAGTTCGATCCGTCGCAGGTGGTTGAAGTCTACGTCCGCGTCACCGGCGGCGAGGTGGGTGCGGCGAGTTCCCTGGCTCCGAAGATCGGCCCCTTGGGGTTGTCCCCCAAGAAGATTGGGGAGGACATCGCCAAGGAGACAGCTAAGGACTGTAAGGGCCTCCGCGTCACCGTGAAGCTCACCGTTCAGAACCGCCAAGCAAAGGTCTCCGTGGTGCCCTCCGCCGCCGCCCTCGTCATCAAGGCCCTCAAGGAGCCCGAGAGGGACCGTAAAAAAACCAAGAACATCAAGCACTCTGGTAACATCTCCCTCGACGACGTGATCGATATTGCTAGGGTCATGAGTCCAAGGTCCATGGCCAAGGATCTCTCCGGTAACATCAAGGAGATCCTCGGGACCTGCGTTTCTGTTGGGTGCACTGTCGACGGCAAGGACCCCAAGGACTTCCAGAAGGAGATCACTGACGGCGACGTCGAGGTTCCAACCCAGTGAGAACTTTAGTGCCTTCACTTGAGGGACAATTTTTTCTGCCTTCGTTTGAACGAGAACTTTAGTTTAGTGCCTTCATTTTGGAGTATTATTCTTATTCAGATATACTTAAATTAATCACCGTGGGTCTTATTTGATGAGCATAGGAATTTTTTGGAGGATCTTTGGAGTTAGATGGAAAGATGCTGAAAAGCTAAAGACGATATTTGTGCTCGTTAATACATTGATTTTGGTTATGGTCACCGTCTTATTTCGGTTTCCTTAAACGGTCCATTTTTGTGGAAAATGATTCTGTTTCTTGTAAACCTGAAGTTGTATGCGAGTTGGCGCTGAGATGGGTTAGCTTTTTCGATTTATGATTTTTCCTATGGTCCATGATATCTATGGTTTGCGTTTATAGTTCTTCACTGTAGTGTTATCATGAAAAGTGCCTGTTTGGTATAATTTACTTATTCATAGATGTTCTCTAGACGCTTATAATAATTTGGTCCTTGTCTTTGTGCACATCATTGTTCAAGATTGATTCAGAGACTGACTGACCGTATTCATCTTGTTTGAATTAGGAAACGTTGTATTGAATTATGTTAATTCAGCGACTTGTTCTTCGATGTTGCCCGCAAAGGGCGTGTCTGTTGTAAGCTGTTGCCAATATCTGAGTTTTTGTTGATACCTAGCTTTACCTTCAGTTTATTCAATGTTTCATGCTCCTAGTTTCTTACATTGAAGTTATGGCATCTAAATCTTATAATGCACATGTCTCTCTCTTCTCGATAACCTGCTACTCAAAAGTAGTAGTTTCGTCCATATCTTTTTTTTACTCTTCATAGTTTGATATGGAACTTAGAAAGTGCATTAAAGTGCTTTAGCTAGCTTGCTCGAACTTCTATTTGTAGTTCAATGTATCCTAGGCTGGTAGTTTGGACATCTCTGAGTGTATCTTGTCTTTGGGATTGCTTTCAGACTTGCGCACCTTATCTTCATCTTTTATAGCCCTATGTATGTTTTTTTTGTTCTCTTGTATATAATGGGGATCCTTTGCTGTTTCATTTCATGTTCAAGAGGTATGGGAGGGATGTAATGATAGATGAATTTATGCGGGATAAGCTAGAAAAAGTGACAGTGATGAAGTATAGGCCCTTTAATGGAATTGCATTGTGAGTAAATGATTCCCCAGCAGCTAGGATTATGCTTTTCATTTTTATCTTATTCAAAAATATTGTGATGTAGTGTCTCTTCCCTTTTTTCCCCGCCATATATCCCAAGAGTTATGGCAGATAAGATCACGTCAATGGCTTCCTACCTGTTGAAATAGTAAATGGAGGCCGTGAATTATGTTGTCTGCTGTTTAAGATGAGCTTGAGTTACTTGTGATAGATTCTTCAAGCTTTATGAGCTATCAAAATATTGTATTGCTAGCTGAAACCTTGTCTATCAGCAGATCGACTTCTTGGTTTTGTGGCATTGTCATATAACTGTTTGGTTTTGTGGCATTGTCATATAACCAAGAATCTCACTGCCATTAAAATATGATTGTTACATGTCATTAGGAGCTGGCCATGTATTTGATTATTACAATGAAAAGACTGCTGGAACTGATTTAGTGCAAGCATTGAACAGAGAATAAATTGATTAAAATATTTTAACATTACTGTCCAAAAATTTCATTTAATTGGCAATTGGCAAAGACATTGCTGTAAGAAGGAAGTTTGCTCGTCCATTTGGCAATCAAAATATTGATTCGCTATTGTAGAATTTCTCTGGTTAACGATTTTGCTTAGAATTTATTATTTATTTAGAATTGTCATTTTGGTAAAAAAATGTTTGAGAGTGTATTAACTGATGTTCATGGTTGGGGGTCATGGGGAAAATATTAAGGTCAAAGTTGATTTTAGTAAACTTTCAAATAAGGGTTATGCTATGGATTTGATCTATTTTCAACAAAAATTTTGTCGTCTAAGGTTTTTCCTCTGACATGATGTTCGTGATCGAGTTTGCTGTTGTTCGAAATCTGGCAGGCTGAAGTGATATTGTTGGTTGATATTATAAGTAGGAACAAAATCTTCTATACGGCTGTTATTTGAATAAATTAAGTCAATTAGTATTGACTTGCTTCATATCGGAAACAAAAAGAAGTGGAGGTATTAGAAATCATAGGATGCGTCTATAGAGGAAGGAGATATGCTTTTTGAAAAGGTTGTAAATGGTGGAAGATTTGGCAGCGTACACATGCTTTTGTTCAATGATTATATTCTTGCCTGTCAACATAAATTCGTATATTTTAGTTTACATTGCATGATTTGAAGTTATATTTAGTTTATGAGGACGGTGAGGGCGCTGACTCTGGATGCTGTTGGTTGCCATTGCCTTTGTTGTTTCATCCGTCTGGTTGTCCTGATTCTTTTCTGCATACAAGTCATTGACTTGCTAGGAAGGAAGAAATAAGGGGAAGGAGTACTTACTTCTCAATCCACAAAGAGACAAAATATGACCAGAGGTCATTGGGATGGTGTAATCATTTGAGTTGATGCTTCCTTTATTGCTGGGGATGTGAATTGTGGCCTTGAGTGAGTTGCAGAGATGGGAATAATGAAATGGTATGGACTGTCAATGAGTTTTTAGCTAACTCTTCCCTTAAAGCTGAGCTTGAAGCGGTTAAAGTTGGGCCAGTGAAGGTTATGGAGCAAGGGAATAACAGAGCAATGGTTGAATGTGACTCACGTGATGGGTTTAATTAATGGTCATACACCTTGGGATTTGTGTCACCTTTGCTAGAAGTGTCTGTGATCTATAGTCTTTGGGCTTAATTTGTTCAAAAAAAAAAAAAAGAAAAAAAAAAGAATATCCCTCTCCCGGGAACGGCTTTTAGAAATGAAAAGGCTCAAACCAAGTACCCTTTTAATCTTTGCATGAATGATTCTTTAGGACCGTTATTTCATATTTGCCAGTTCCGTGCTAGTAGTAAACGAATCGTGCTGTGTCGCCTTCATTCGTGGCTGACTGATGTTTTAGGTCACTCTAAAACAAAGGCGTCAATTATGTGTACGAAAAGTGATGATAGCCGGTAGCTAAGCAGTGGTCCGATATTATATTTTTGTGCGGCTAATCTTCTTGAATCGAATGCTGTGTAACCTTCCCTGTTTGCCTACAAGTGGTCATGTTTCATAGGCTGGCTTCTCGCTTTATATACATCCGTGCCTCCTCGTGCTTGCTCTAATTTGAGTGGGCGTTGTCTGTTGCAGCAATCCATGATTGTCGAATGAATGGCGTGCTGCTGCTGGAATGGCGGTCACTTGTCATATTAATGATGCGAATTTTGCTCGTAAAAGAAATAGAAAAAATTACTTATCAGTACCTTATATTTTCATCATAAAAATAACATTTAAGACCTTATGTTTCTAATTTGATCAATTTAGACTCTACATTTGCCTGTCGTTTGCGATCTTAGGCAATCCCATGACTCTGTCCACATTACTGATTGAGGGCGCCTCATGTGAGGTCACATGTCATCCCTCCGTCATACCCTCTCGATGTCATGAGTCTGATTGACGAGGTTGGCGGTGCTGAAGGAGGATATGGAAAGGGCAGCGCCGATGATTGCTTGAGGAAGACGATCGGTGGCTGTCCCTCGATCATCAGTGCTCAAGATCTTTCAAGGAAACCACAGAAGGAATTCTTGTGGCCTCAGAGAGGTCCATGGGTGGTTGGAGCGGTGGTGAGGATGCTTGGCAGTGACAGACAATGCTTGGAAGGGCACTGGTGGTGCCATGGGCGAAGGGGAGGAACTTTGGAACTTTTCTCACGCCAGCACCACCATGATCATGATGAATTATTCATGAACTCTTCTCTGCGAGCTTAAGGAGGATGAGATCCGAGCGACGAGAGGAGGGCTGCCTTTTTTAGAATTGTAAATTCATGGTCATCTCTGGCGGTGGTCTCCATGGCCGATGGCGGAGGAGAGAAGCCACAGAGAAGGTGGATGGAGTTATGGAATTGTCTAAGATTGCAAACGGCCGATAAATGTAGGGTCTAAATTGGTCAAATTAGAAACATAAAATCTTAAACATTATTTTCATGAAAATATAGGGTACTGATAAGTAATTTTCCTAAAAGAATATCATTTGTATGTAATTATTACGACATAGTATAAGAGGGTTTGGAGAAAATCGCGCTGTTCCTTATAATAAATGCAGAAATAATCTATGCTTCAAAAAAGAAGAAAAAAGGATTTAGGGGGAAAAACAAAGATGGATAGAATAAACCAAGCTAGGCATGCTTTCCTGCAAATAACGCCAAGAGTATGCTATGCTGGCTGCCTGCTCTGCTCTGCTAAGCTCTCTCTCCGATCTGCAGCCACGTCACATCTCTCTCTATATATATATAATGCTGGTGTGACCTTTGTTTGTTAATTTGACCCAGCGTTACTGTACCATAATAAGCATGATGACATGTGATTGCTGGTGGACGGACAGGTGGTTGGCTTGACGCCCGCCAAGCAAGGACTCCACTCCTCCATCGACATGACTCTGGACAATTAAGCAAGTGTCCTTGCTTCCTTGGCTCTCCTTTCTTTATTTGGGCGAGAAGAGAGAGAGAGAGAGAGAGAGAGAGAGAGAGAGAGAGAGAGAGAGAGAGCAGAGCAGCAAGACGAACGTGGACGGTGGTGCCGTCATGACTATTTTATTTTATTTACCATGGATGAGATGCGTCCATGTCCGGACGACACGATCGACATCGAGATTTGAGGCTGGCTCGCTGGCAGTGGCAGGCAGGCATTGTACTTACTACTATTTACTACAATTAAATTGGGTAGGCGTTGATTCCTCTCCTCCTTCTTTGCTGGTCTTCTCCCTCTTGCTTCATTTCACGCTTTTGGAAAGAGCTATTAATAAGAGGGCCGCCGCTTCTGTCTCCTTTCCTCATTAGCTCATCCATGCACTGCTGCACACCTCCTCCTCTTAGCTTGTCGGATTGATCCACCTGTCTGTCTGTTACGTTTGAGAGTTGGGTGAAGGTTTCTAATCTTGCCAATATGTATACCTACTTGTACTCCCTGATTTAAAAAAAAAACAAGAACCCACCCACTCCTTCTCCTCCTATTAGTTAAGTCATTCCTTTGAATTAGTTAGCATCGCTTCCTACTAAAGAATGAAGGGCTAATTAATGAGTAGGCAGAGACGTGGCTGGAGATATATAGTAGAGGAGCTTTGTCAAGGATGGCAATTGAGAATTACATTAAGCACTGCGCGTATATATCGAGAGATCATGTCGAATACTGTAACACGAGGAAGCGCCAGTACTACTGTTGGGATTCCTACTATAGTGAATGGTTTTAAGAAATCATATACCAAAGCATGCATGGGCTGCGCGCGCCCGGCGATAATTATTAATTAATGTGAGTGCACTGTGTATATGTTAGCCACTATTGTCCATGACGATGACGGGGTGTTCATTTGGATGGAAATATGGAATACCGCCTGCGAAGTGGATATGGCTGGCTACAGGCTACAAAGGCTGGCTGAGACTTGGGAGAGAGAAAGAGGGAGAGAATAACGTAAGAACGACGAGGCTGTGCTCGTAGCTCCACTAAAAAACCTTATATACCAGGGGGGGCATACAGCAGTAAGGTGGATGTTGTTAGATATAAATATAGCCATTTGGGCGATCAATGACAATTTCGTAAATATTGCCAATCAGCCAATAAATACTTCAGTTTTGAAACAACTGAAGTATTTTGGCCATAACTTTTGCATAAAATATCCAAAGTGAGCGATTCTTGAACCATTGGAAAGAGGACGAAAAGATCTACAACTTTGTTGTTGACGTCATCTCCAAATTCAGTCATTTGATGTATCAAATTAATGGTCAAAGGGTTTAGTGGCAAATTGGTAAATAAGACCAAATGTCCAAAATCTATCGACCAGATTTTCTATCGTCCAAAATGGACGATGAAGTCATCGTCCAAAATGGACGATAAAATCCAAATCTCAAATCTTCCAGATTTCTATCGCCCATTTTCCTAATTGGCCATTAGTGCAGTTTAAGTATTTTGACCATAACTTTCTCATCCGATGTCCAAATTAGATGTTTTTGGTACCGTTGGAAAGCTAATTTGAAGATCTACAACTTTGATGTTCAAAGTTTTGCCAAATTCCAAGGTTATCATCAGCAAAAATACAACGGAAGACAGGAGGCGCTGTTTGATGGCGGTTTCAGAGCAGTTTTAGACCAGTTATGCAGTTCTGGTGGTTTCCACTTTCAAAGCAACAGTTGCAGCAACTGCAGAGTGGTTTCCTGACAGTTTTTAAATCAGTTACCAGAAGCCCTATATATAGCCAAGAGGAAGAAGAAAAAAAGGCCCCCCGCCATCAAAGCAAAACTGCTTTTTATCTTCATATTGTCTTTTTATATTTATTAGCAATGTAGCCTTTTAAATTTGGCCCCGACCACTAAACTTTTTATCATTATGTAGCTTTTTAAATTCAGCAATGAAGCATTTTCCTTCCCTTAAATTCCTGCATTTTCCTTTCTTTAAATTCCTGCAACGTCCTTCATTTCCTAGGAGTAGTGCTATCATAATTCTTTATTTCTAGGAGTAGATCTACCGAAAATAGGAGTAGATTTAACATAATTTCCCATTTTCCATTTTCCATTATTCCCATTTTCCATTTTCCATCTCCATTTCCCATTTTCCATTATTCCCATTTTCCATTTCCATCAACTCCACAATCAACCACAAAATATCTTCTTTGTACACTTCAACACCTCTGATTCGATCATTCGAAGGAGTAGAACTAAAACCACAATTTCCTGATTCTTCGAATGTGGAAATAGAATTTTGACCTTGATTACAGTCCCGGTCAACGGTCATAATTTCTGTTCTAACATTTTTTGGCACGCCCGGTGGGACATTGTCAAGTCTTTATAGAAGTCGGTCAAGTTGGACCAGACGGAATGGTCATCACTAGGACTGGTTTAGACACTAATATTGGTAGTGGAAACGTCGCCAATCAGGGCGATGGCCAACAAAGTCCAATTACGGTCGAGGAAGAACCTGTTCTTTTTCCACCTCTCGACCAATCACATATTCCACCACCTGTTCCCCCACCACACATAGAATATCGAGATAGAGTGGTTTATCGCTCTGTCGAGCGGGGGAACTCATCGGCCAGAATTGGCCTAGATCCAGGAAACATAACGTCAAATACAACCCAAAATATGGTCGACGAAGCTTTACATGCTAACAACCAGCAAATGGCAAGTCATATTGCCACTGCTTTAAGGCCTTTTATTGATACTATGCAGACTTTTATAAACGCAACTTTGTCTCAGGCAAACCCCGGATCAAATGTTGCTAGGCCTACCATGTCAGCAATCCCTATCGGCCAAAACCCCACTCAAAACAATCGCCCATTTCAGCCCAATACGGTCATGGGACCTGTTGGTAATAACGGTTTTGTTCTTTTACAAAATCCAATGCATAGCCAAAACCGTATCGGCCAAAATAGCCAAGTCGGCCAAACTAGTACAACCCATCATCGGCCATCGATGAATAATGATAATAATCCAAGACCACATTTAATCGGTCAAACATCTGGGTTGTTTCCATCGCCAACACAAATACCTCATAATAAAGAGGTGTTAACTCCTGGAGCAATACCAAACAATGGCGTCCCTCCTCTTCAAGGAGTTCAAGGTGGTGTAGCGCCTCCTGCACAGGGAGTGCCTAATAATGGAATTCCTTTAGGTCAGAGTATACCAGTAGGTGGAATGCCTTTGGTTATGAGCGAGAATATTCTTCAAAACATTTCCCAGAACGTTCCACCAAATGGCCAGAACTATGTGTACCTAAACAATGGCCAAAATGTGGTTTACCCAAACAATGGCCAAAACATGGTTTACCCGAACAATGGCCAAAACATGGTTTACCCGAACAATGGCCAAAACCTTGTTTACCCAAATAATGTCCAAAACCCTGTTAACCTAAACAATGGTCAAAATGTTTTCCAAAATAATGGCCAAAATATCGGCCAAAATAATAATTTGGATGCTCAAGGCCATGGGTTTCCACAGAATAACTTTGGGCAATTAGGTGGTCAAGTTAATCGGCCAGTAGGCAATAACTTATATAATCAAAGAATGGCCGATGGACAACGCATGGGTGATATCCCATATCAGAATAATTATCGACCATATGAGGCACCTATGTACTATGCACGACCACAAAACGAGCAGTACGACCAAGTGTACAACAATCCTCTTTATAATCAGGCCGATGCTCTACGTGAACAAGTTGCCGAGATTCTACAAGAGCAAATAGGTTTAGGACGACCAGCTACTCGTCCAACTTATAGGAAGCCTTATCCCGATTGGGTTGATCAAATGCATCCGTTTCCTAGGAACTATAGAGTTCCAGAGTTTACTATGTTCTCTTGGGTAGATGAAATATCGACCATTGAACATATAGGGAAGTTCTCCATGCAATGTGGAGACGTGAGCGATTTTGTCAAACTTAGACTATTCCTTAACTCTTTATCCGGGGTAGCTTATTCATGGTTCATTAAGCTATCGCCCAACTCTATTCAAAATTGGCAGCAAATGGAACATGCGTTCCATTCTCAATTTTATAAATCAGAACCAGAAATCACAATGGCCGATTTAGCTCAACTTAGACAACGACCAGACGAGAATGCTGAATCATTCTTACAAAGATTTAAAAGAGCGAGAAGTAGGTGCTTTATTCCCTTACCTGAAAGGGAATTTGTAAAAATCGTTCAAAGTGGATTAGCCTTTGAACTTAAGAAAAAGTTCCAAGATAGGTATTTTATTGATTTATTTCAATTACAGACTAGCGCTATACGCTATGAGCAATTGTTGAGAGAAGAAGATCAAATGAAATCATCTTCCAAGGGAACTTACAAGGCAGGCAATCCAGCCATCAGTACTCAGGGCCAACCAAGTGGAAAGTTTGACCACTTGGTTTGCTATGGTGATCCCATTGTGAAGAAATGGGTTCCCAAGTCTGAGGTTGTCAAATACATGCCACAAGCTAGTGAAGTACCAATCGTTCCAATTGACTGGGACATGGAAGAAACAGAGACACAGAAGGAACAAGATAAGGAGGATCAGAAGTGGCCATCATGGGATGGTCAAGAGAATCCAGAGGTCGTTCAGGTTGCAGCTAAGGTAAAGGGGAAAGCAGTTGCCTGTCAAACTCAGTTATCGGCCAGTTCGTGCAAAGAAGGTCTTCAAGATCAAGATAAGGCAGTGTTTGAACGACCGCCAGAGGCGATGACTCGCCATTTACGGCCTTTACACATCAAGGCCGAGATTAATGGAATCCCAGTAAGCAGAGTTCTGATTGATACCGGTGCTGCAGTAAATGTCATCCCAGCTAAGATGATGAAGAAGCTGCGAAAGACTGACAATGATCTTATCCCCACGGATATCACGCTCACGGGATTCAGTGGAGTTCTAGCCCCAGCAAAAGGAATTCTCCCCTTGTACATAAAAGTTGGAAGTGTCACAAGAACGACAGCGTTCTTTGTCATGGACTCATCGACCAGCTATAATGTGCTGCTTGGTCGAGACTGGATTCATGCCAGTCAGTGTGTTCCGTCATCTCTTCATCAGTGTTTATTCTTATGGAACAACGAAGGAAATGTAGAGTCAGTTATGGCCGATAACATGCCATACAGTATGGACACACATGCCTTGGAGGCATCTTTCTATGATTGCAATTATGGGCCTTTGCAATTCCTTCAGTTTGAAGACACACTCAAAGTGATATATGAGAATGGAGTTATGCTAAAAGAGCGTGTAGCAGAACTGTTTGATCCGGCAAGACCAACCTCAGTGGTCTTTGCACCTAAAGCTGGCCGATCACCGGCCACCAGTCAGAAATGATGAGTTCAGAATCTGAAAGAAATCAGGCCGCTGTAACGGCCTTAAAAGCCAAGCTAATGGCTTATCAAGTGGAAGCGTTCGCTGCACAAGAAGAGAATGACTTAGATTGTTTAAAAGAGATTCCCCAAGAAGAAGAGGAAGAAGTCCCCTATGGCAAACGTGGAAATATGCAAGCTCAAGACCCATTGGAAGAAATCGACCTTGGTGATGGCACAGAGCATCGCCCGACCTTCATCAGTAAACTTATCGACCAAAGGTAAGGAACGAACTCATCGCTATTTTGCGTTCATATAAAGATTGCTTTGCATGGGATTATAAAGAGATGCCTGGTTTAGATAGGAATATTGTAGAACATGAGCTTCCTACTCGACCAAATTTCAAACCATATAAGCAGGCGCCTAGACGCTTTGCTCCAAACATAATCCCAGAAGTAAAGAAAGAAATTGAACGATTGTTAAACGCTAACTTTATTAGAACGGCCAGGTATGTAGAGTGGCTTTCTAATATAGTGCCAGTTAAGAAGAAAAATGGCAAACTTAGAGTTTGTATAGATTTTAGAAACTTAAACTTGGCTACACCCAAAGATGAATACCCTATGCCATCGGTCGATAATTTGGTTGATTCCACCGCTGGGCACGAAATATACTCATTTATGGATGGGTATTCTGGTTATAACCAAATTTATATTGCCGATAATGATGTTCATAAAACGGCATTTAGATGTCCGGGATCACTTGGAAGTTATGAGTGGATTGTTATGCCTTTTGGTCTAAAAAACGCTGGCGCTACTTATCAGCGAGCGATGAACTTGATTTTTCACGATATGATTGGCCATTTTATTGAAGTCTATGTAGATGACATTGTAGTAAAATCACCAATTATGGCCGATCACTTTTCGCAGTTAATCAAAACCTTTGAACGAATGAGGGAATATAATTTAAAGTTGAATCCCTTGAAATGTGCCTTTGGTGTACAAGCAGGAAATTTCCTTGGATTTCTCGTCCATCAACGAGGAATAGAACTTGATCAAAACAAAGCAAAGTCTATAATAGAGGCTAGCCCTCCAAAGACTAAGAAAGAACTGCAAAAGTTTTTTGGTCAAGTGAATTTCTTAAGAAGGTTTATTGCTAACTGTACAGGTAAGACTCAAGAGTTTTCATCGCTCTTAAGATTAAAGAATGAAGACGACTTCGTCTGGGAAGAGCGACATCAACAAGCCTTTGAGCGCTTGAAGCAATGTTTATCAACGCCGCCAGTTATGGCGCCGCCAAGGTTGGGACAACCCATGAAGCTTTATATCGCTGCAGCAGACCGATCAATAGGCGGTCTCTTGGCGCAAGAAGGAAAAGATGGAGCTGAGAGAGCAGTGTACTATCAAAGTAGACAATTGTTATCTTATGAACAAAAGTACTCGGCCATAGAAAAGTTGTGCCTGGCCTTGTATTTTATGTGTACCAAGCTTCGCGCTTATTTAAAACCTGTAACCGTCTACTTGATATCTAAGTTCAATGTATTGAAATTCTTGTTTTCTCGGCCAATTTTGCACCAACGTATTGGTTATTGGGTTTTAACATTGGCTGAATTTGATATTCAATTTGTGTCTCAAAAGGCTGTTAAGGGACAGGCATTGGCCGATTTTTTAGCTGACTATCATTGTGTAGATATACCCAAGGAGTTAGAGCGAGAAATAAACAGCGTATCGCTCACCCCATGGACGATGTACTTTGATGGTTCTAAAACTATCAATGGAGCTGGCCTAGGGATCACAATCCTATCGCCCATAGGACGCAATTATAAATTTGCGTATACTTTATCGCAATTATGTACTAACAATCAGGCTGAATATGAAGCTTTAATCATCGGCCTCGAAATTTTGTTAGACTTAGGAGTGTCCAATGTACGAATCAAAGGTGATTCACAATTAGTGATAAATCATATACTTGGACATTATAAATGCCAGAGCGATATCTTAATTCCATTTCATCAAATCGCTCTAATGCTGTTAAATCGTTTTAATGATTTTGAATTACTTTTCGTTCCAAGATTGCAGAACGATGAGGCTAATACTCTCGCTCAAATAGCATCAGGCTATAAAGTGTTAAAACACTTGGGGGGCATGCACGATTTCCGTTTTGGCATAATTCAATCTGCACTAGAGCGATTTCATCGGCCAAACGAAGTAAATCACGTCGATAGCCAACGGGATTGGCGGACCCCAATCATCGATTTTTTGAAGGACCCATCGCTTAAGGTCGATAGAAAAATTCGTCTTAAAGCGATACATTATTTCCTACAAAACGACGTTTTATATAAACGTCGACCAGATGAAGTCTTATTGCGATGTTTGCATCCTGATGAGGCCAAATTGACAATGGCCGAGATACATAATGGTGTTTGTGGAGCACATCAGTCTGGCATCAAAATGCGCTGGCTAATAATGCGCAGTGGCTTTTATTGGCCGCGCATGGGGGAGGAGTGTGCTATGTATGCCAAAGGATGTGAGGCATGCCAAAGACATGGTCCATTACAGCGAGCTGCAGCAAGTGAATTATCGATCATTGTTAAACCTTGGCCATTCAGATGTTGGGCGATAGACATTATAGGAAAAATTTATCCTCCATCGTCCATGTTGCACAAGTTTGTAATTGTAGCAACAGATTACTTTACTAAATGGGTGGAAGCAATTCCATTAAAAACTGTTTCTGATGATCAAGTGATAAATTTCATTTGGGAAAACATCATATGTAGATTTGGCATTCCATAAACAATTGTGTCCGATCAAGGGACAATGTTTGTAAGTTCTAGGTTAAAGAATTTTTTGGCGGAGTATAAAATTAATATGGCCAATTCTACACCCTACTATGCCCAGTCTAATGGACAAGCTGAAGCGTCCAATAAAACCATCAAGTCAATCATAAGAAATATGATGGACGATAACCCAAGGCATTGGCATGAAAGTTTATTAAGAGCGTTATGGGCACATAGAACTACACCTAAGTCTAGTACTAAGGTTACGCCTTATCAATTAGTTTATGGTCAAGAGGCGGTACTACCTGCTGAGATAAATGTTCTATCGCCCAGAGTTATGGAACAAGATCGCTCAACTAATGAAGAGTATGAAGATGCATTAATGTATGATCTTTTAGAACTCGATGAACAACGAGCTATTGCCTTAGAAAATATAGAGGTGCAAAAGTTAAAAGTGGCCGATATCTACAATAAAAGAGTAGTATCAAAAGAGTTTCAAGAAGGGGATCTAGTTTGGAAAACGATCCTACCTATAGATCGTAATGATCCCAAATATGGAAAATGGTCGCCTAACTGGGAAGGACCATACTTAGTCGATCAAGTATTTCCAAATGGATCATATCAACTGCGGAATATTGACGGTGGGTTGTATCGATCAATGATAAATGGTCGGTACATTAAGAAGTATTACCCATCAATGGAATAAAAGGCATAGAAGAAAAACGTCCTTAAAATATGGACGATAGCAATTAACAAAATACGTCCTTGAGATTTGGACGAGAGCAATTAACAAATATGTTCATTACAAAATATCGGCCAAAAGTGTGGCATTACAAGATTTTATCGCTCATATCAAGACAAGGAAAAGTTATCTCTTCAAAGAGAGATTTTGAGATAAAAGAGCAATCTTTTCACGGACTGCCCTAAAACGTTGTTTGTTCTTTACAAGCTCACCCTTCAACTCGACTTGGCGATCTTTTGAAGAATTCGCCTCCAAAGCGACATACTCTTGCATCATTTGGTTGCCTTCCTCAGTCAGTTGAGTAGTTTCGCGAAGGAGATAGTTCTTCTTAGTAGTACACTGGGCGATTTTTTCCTCTAATTCCTTCATTTGGTTCTGGTAACCAAGGATCTCTGATTCTGTTTCGCCAATCTCATCAGTATTTTTCTGAAGTTGTTTGACACGATTGCTGATGACGTCTTTGAAATGGGTACGCCGCTCTTGACGTTCCCCTATAAGAACTATCTCATTCATCAAGTTGTTTCTCTCAGCAGTTAGACTCTCAATCTTGATCTTGATGTTGTGGATATCGTCCATATCACTAGACGAAAACCCTAAGATTGTTGGATCCACAGAAAGAAAGGGTGTTATAGCTTGGTCCAGTGCTTCGCTATCTGATCTGGTGAGATCTTCTTCAGGTAGCTTGTCCAAAACTACAAGACATTGAGATAAGGCTCGCCTGAACTCTTCATGTTGACTCCCTTGTGCAATTTCAGAGTCAACAGCCGCTTTCTTGGCAGTCACTATGGAGTGCCAGGAATCCGAGAAGGCCTGGACAATATTCATTAAATGGGTGAGATCGCCCTGAAAAGAACAAGTATTCAGTAATATTTAACACTAAATGATCGACAGAATCAAATTGAGCGATGAATACCTGTGAAGAGGTAGAGCTGGATGGATGAGTAGTGGGGGTAACAAAAGATGAAGTTGAAGCCTTCATCGTAAAGGGAGCAGCTGTAGGGCTTTTAATAGTCGCCCTTATGTGAACATCAATAGTTGATGTTGGAACATGAGAAGTGGGCGATATAAAATCGGCCATTACTGGTTCAGGGACACCGCGACGAGGTTTTGGGGATGCAGATAGTGCTTCTGTTGATGAGACAACTGGAGAAGCAGCGATGCCCGGCTTAGCAGTTTTGGCCGAGAGATCTTCAACTTGAGTTGGAGCAGCTGGGATATTAGGAGAAGCTGATACAGAAGATAAACTCGCATTACCAAGGTCTCGTAAAAAACTATACGGACCATGAACGAGTTTTCTACCAGTTAATGACAAACCTGGTTTAGATGGAGTCATATTCAAGACATCAAAGATATTGTTATCGTCTTCATCCTCATCTTCTCGACCAGAATTTTGACCGACAGAATTTTGCTTCCTCGATTCCTAAAAGGGTTTAAACATTAGAGAATGGTCGATAAATCGATCATTAATAAAATAAAAGTTATCTATACTTTTATATTCTTTTGGTCGAGTCGTTTGAATCTACCACCAGAACGTACTTGCGCCTTGGCTTTTGAGGAAGATTTGGCCGAGGAATTTGGAGGCACACTCTCATCACCACGATCAGGAGAACTTGGAGGATGTTCCTCGATCATTTGTGATAGAGATGTATCAACTACAACCTCAGGAACTTTGGTTGTAGGTCGAGAAGGAGACAAAGAATACAAAGAGCTCGGAGTACTGGAGCCCACTTCTATAGCAGTCCTGAAGATATAAAAGTCTAAGTATCAAACGAAGAATACAAGTGTAATAGGAAAGGAAAACGTTATGATACTTACTTATCATGAGCAGACTGATTGCTTCGATGACTGCTGCCAGGAGAATCAACCTTTTCCTCTGCAATTGGCCGAGAAGATGATTGATTTTTTTGAGAGGAAGATGGTTGAGGTTGGACGATAGTTTTTCCTTTACTACGTCTCTTTGTGAGTGGTTCATCATCCTCATCGTCAGAATTTATCGATCGAGGAGATGATTTATTTTTTGGAGAAGAAGATGGTTGAGGTTGGACGACGGTTTTTCCTTTACCGCGCTTCTTTTTAGGAGGCACATCACCCTCATCGTCTGAACCTATCGATCATATTGTATTAGTCAAAATTCTGACACGCCTTGAAAAGTGTCGTTACCTTAACAAGGACGCCAAAATTACAAATTTATATTCCGAATCACTAACTAACTACTTTATGGGTAGATAGTAATGAGCCCGAGTCGAATCCACAGGGAACTAATGGTTTAAGTCGTATACTAGGTATAATTCTTAACAAGGAGTTGGGAAAAAGACAATCTTTTGGGTTTTTATCTAGAACTAAACAAATACGAAAAGAGTACTAATAGATAAGATAATGCCAAGGAACTTTAATCAATAATAAAGAACTTACTAGGTATTCCTAAGATAAGAGCAGATAAATCAACTTAGATGATTTCATATAGTCGATAGGTGAATGGCTAGAAGTCCTACCGCTCAACGAAGACGTCGGGGATAATATCAAGAATGGATATTGGTAAATAATCAAGATGGTTCTGGCACCTTGAGATCGCCTACTAGAATGTATCAAGGATTAGAGTTAACCTAGTGGTTCTGGCACTAGCGTTGTGGTACTAGCACATACGAAATCCCTAATCTCGAATAATGATGAATAACGGATTAAGAAGCGGTCATAATGGTTCTAGCATTATGTGTAATGGTCCTAGCATTACAAGGCTCTTAATCTCGAGAAGGAAATCCTCACATCCATGGTCCTAGCACGGATGTTTGATGAGAATCTCTAATCTCAAGCCCTAACATGCACAAGACCTAAATCTAGGGCATATAGGAACAAATCATTCATCTAACATATAATAATAATCACACCAATAGATAAGAACATAAGAACAATCCATTCAATCATCAAACGTATGATTTACAACTCATAATCTATAGAAATCCCGAATAAATAACTTTATTACATCATAGAATTCCTAGGCTAGGGTTTAGATACTCATCTTAAGAAGAGGACACCTTGATGAAGGTTGTTGAAGCCATCCATCCATGGATCTTCTCCCAAAGATCTAACCCTAACCCTAATTTATTTGAGAAGAAAGCATGAAGAAAAAGGGGGAAAAAAGCTGCAAAAAACGTCTAAAGGAACCCCCAAATTCGGCCCTGAAAGGCTGCCAAAACGCCCCCAAAGAAGGCTATTTATAGGCTAAGACAAACCCTAACTCGGATTAGTCAATTTCCTTTTATTTTTCCCGCAGCGCCCAAGGAGATCGATCTCCTTTGGGTTGAGATCGATCTTCTTCACTTCGGGAACTTCAAAAACTGGAATTTGCCCGACCCAGATCGATCTGCATGGGAAGCAGATTGATCTGGTTTTCCGTAACTGCTTGTTCTGCACCTCTGTACTAGAAATGGCATATCTTCCTCTAGGAAACTCCAAATCACGAACCGTAAAAAGTTCTGGAATCTAGACTTCAAGAGCTTTCCAACCATGTATAGCACATCATCTGGTTCTTCCTGAGCAGGTACAGTTTTGATGTCAAAGATGGTCCATCTTTGCTCCTTTGCTCTTTTGCTCCTAGCAAGTTCTTTATTTGTTCGTTTTAGCACCAAACTTGATCTAATCTTCGTTGAGGGTTCTTAAGCCTGAAATGGGGAAAAGACAATCAAAATAGCATTGCTCGGAGACTAACGAGACCTAGTTAAAAGGGTGATTTGTGCACTTTTCACGTCTTATCAATTAGATGAAGAAAGGATATAAAAAAATTAAGGAGAACGATGGAGATATACCTTTTGTCTTTCGTTTGCTTGGTCGATGACTAGCAGTCACTTGCTTTTGTCTTTTCTTTTCCCTTGGAGGAATGAACTTTTCAAAAACCAGGTCTTTGTCAGCAAAGAAGAGACGTTCATCGACCATTTCTTTCCAGCTATCCGTGATACTAGCTTCAATCTCGCTAGTAGGCTCAAAAGATCCAAGCCTAAACCTCTTAATGAGGAGCAATTCTCTCTTGTCCACATAAATTACCCGCTCCATCTCTGAGAAGACACATCGTCCTCTAGCGACGATATTGAAACTGAAGTATGGTGGCACAGGCCAATATTGTTTAAGGCCAAATTGACGAGCCGCAAAATTGGGAGCATAAACTTCTACTTCACATTTATTATTCGCCTTGCCCCAAGCCGTATCAAAATGAAGGTCACGGCCGATAAGAAAACGAGCGCAAGCCAAAATTTTATCATCAGACTCTAAGTCTGAAGAAAGATCAAGCAAAGGCTTAATGGACGATGGGTGAGACTCAGGATTGAATGGGCGATAAGAAGAAAAATTGGACATAGTATAGAAATAATTGAAGGCCTGTCTAAAGGATTTAGGAATAGAAGATGAAGAAAGATACAAATGACCTTGAGTTCTGGCCGATGACGATGAAGGCGGCATATGAAGATCAGGAAAGTAAGCTCTAAGCCATAATTGGACGAGCCACAAAGGACCAAATCCCGTCAAACCACCCCCTTCTCTCAACTGCTCAAGGACGAGATACATTCCTCGATAAATGGCCGACAAAATAAAAGGAGCAAGAGAAAAAACTTGTTTGCCTGAGGAAAGATCCCGAGCGAGTGGAATGTACCCCTTGACAGGTTTTTTGGCAGGAAGGCAAAGGACAAATTTACAAAGCCAATAGTAAATGAACGCTAATCGTTCAAGAGAGTTTGGAGGACCATCACTCTCAGATAACTTGGCATAGTAATTAATGAAAAGGCTATAATTCTTATCGGCCTCAAAAACGATTTCTTTCTTGGGTACGTCCATATTGGCCGATACAGAAGTACCAAGTGGAGTTAAGCCAGTTAAGAGCGATATGTCCAATACATTAATAGTGAGCGAACCAAAAGGGAAGACAAAATTGTTATATTCTGTCGACCAAAAGAGAAGCGATGAAATAAGCAAATTAGAATCTTGAAGAGGAACCCTGGTGCTCAAGTCCAAGAAATTTAAGATACCCGCCTCAGAAAAAATTGACCTAGTTTCAGAATGGCTAATCATTCTATTATACCATTTGGCAAACGTGTCATCAACCAATGTCCATGAGATGATAGGGTTTTTTGAAGAAAGGGAAGAGAGATTTAGGGTTCCAGAAAAGGGCAAATCGACAAAAGTAGGAAAAGAATGTACAAGAAAAGCTTCCTCGGCACCAAGGGAAGGAATACTCTCAGGAACGAAGCAAGGACCCGAAATACATAACTGAGAGTTAGGATCACCTTCCCGGACCAAATAACCACTCCTGATGTCATCTGACTTCATGTTCTCATTGAAATCTCTCACAGCGGACATCACCTCCTTCTGCACAGCGTTGTCAACTTTGATCTCACGCACCATGATGACGAACGAGTATAGATGCCGGAGTTAAGAGGAAAAGAACAGAGAACCGCCGCGCAGGTAGGTGAAGAGCAATAAAACCCTAGGAGACTTGAAGAAGAAGACAGGCGAAGAAAGTTCTTTTCTGGCTGAAGGAAGGAATTTAAATAAAGGGTTTTTTGTCGTTACTTGCCAGAAGGTTTAAATGCCGGATCCCAAAAGATTTGGATAGAGAAAAGAAACGGCGCAGCGGTTCATTTTCCTAAACATCCGCCATGATTAAATTTGAAAACCTAGGCAAAGAGGTCAAATCCCGGATGATGCGGTCACCTCGTCATCAAAGTGTCTCCTCAATTACCGCATGGGGGGCAAAATGTTAGCCAAAATAATGGCTAACTCATAAATGACAGACACGTAAGCAAAAGGCAATTACTAAATGGACGATAACTACATAATCTTATCGACCAGATGAAACCTATCGACCAAATGAACGATAGAATCTATCGACCAAATGGACGATAAAATATCGACCAAATGAAACGATGGAATCTATCGACCAAAATGGACGATAGAATTTTAACCAAATGGACGATATCGTCCATATGGCACCGTCATTTAAAGGATTATGGACGATCATCGCCCAAAAGTCATAATTGGACATGTTACTCAATTTTATCGTCCAAAAGCAATTAACACGTGTGCCAAATATGGTTAAAAAACACATGCAGGTATGACGTGGACAAGAAACGATAAGTAAGCCAGCATAATCATGACGTATGCAATGAACGAGAATCAACCACGTGTACTCTCCTAACCAGACACGAACGTGGGAGAAGCTGTTACGGAGCAGTTCGCACATGATCTCCTCCTTCCATGCCATCAACCCTCAAGGCGGGAGCAGTTATTCAGTTCCTTAGTATAAATAGCTTCTCTTCTCCACTGTAAACCTCTCTCGACAACTTGTAAACTGCTTATAAGCATGGCTTTCGTTTCTTATGTACCTGTAAGTTGATCAATAAAGCTTTTAGTTTAATTAATGGCGTCTTTTATTGTTTTCTTAGTGTAATCTCGATAATGTAGTTGTTTAATCGTCTTCTCCTCTTTTCTTTCTGTCTTGTAGTTCTAGGTTCATGGATTTCTTTCTGTTTCCATTTTCTGTTTGTTTCAGTTTTTCGATCCGTTTCTTCTCCATAGTTTAATTAAGTTAATTTAGTTCTAAGTAAGATTAAATTAGTCTTTTAATTACTGTTTCATGATCATAGGAGTATTTTAAGATTAATTTAGGTTTAATTAGTCCTTTTTATTGCTTTTCTTACAGCTTTCTTAACTGTTTTCATTAGAATAAGTTACTGCTTTCTTAGATTAAGTTAATTTAATAGGTTTAATTGCATTTTCTAAATTCAGTAATTTAAGTTGATCTTTACGCTTTATTTAATTTCGTAATCTTAGGTAATTTACAGTCTTTTTTAGGTTAATCTTGATAATTAAATTATTTAATTAGGTCTAATCTAGATTTCCATATTACTTGACATCTCTGGTTCATTAATTTGAAAGAGTAGAACTCAACTGCAATCGTTTGATACTTAAGTGTGGAATAGGATTTTGACTTTGACTATTTGACCGGTCAACAGTTAGATTTCCTCTCTAACAGATGTAAATAAACGGGATGGTCCTACTCCCCTCTATTCAATTGAATTATTCCTTGAATCAATTGCATTTGAGTTTCTGAGTCAAACAACTACCTTATATATTTATGTATGAATTCTAAAAAAGAAGTAAATATGTTCTTCTCGCAACAAAAAGAATACATTTTATATGTACCTCTAATTATCTTCTTTTCTGTTCATCTCAACAAACAAAGCTGTTATCTCTTTAAATGCACCTCTAATTATCTTCTTTTAAGTTTTTCTCATCAAACAAAGCTGTTATCTCTTAAACTCTCTCTCTCTCTCTCTTGATTGGAATCAGAAATGGAGGGATTCTTTGTCAATTTGAAAGGAATTGAAGTTCAAGAAAGCTCAAAGACGTCAAACTGAGGGTCCGTTTGAGAATATTATAAGTTTACATAATGGATAAAATCTAAGGGCTCATTTGGTTTGAGAACATGATAAGTTTGTATAATGAATAAAGTAAACGTTATGCAAATATTAAAGGTAGTTATATAGGATTTAAAGAAAAGTGTTTGGAGACATAAACGAGGTTTATACACATTTATCCTCAATCCAAACAGGCCTTAATTGTCTCCTCCCCTTATACAACCACAATACCTATATATCTTCCATAAGGTTATCACAACCTTCTTATTATATATGTCTAGGTGGCCCCCCGTGTCACCTAGCACGGATAACCACTAGTCTTGTGAGGACCTGCCCCTCTTTTTCCTTTGGCTTGTTTTTGACCCAAGGGCAATTTGGGAAATTGCGCCTTGGCGGTCGTTTCACACGGGGTGTGCACACACAGACATTGTTTGGTGCTTGTGGTTGTTAGAAAGGTTAGGTGGACCCGAGGTTGGGGGTTCTGGACTTGGGCCTGTGTCCCAGCCCAAGTTTGTCTTTCAGGGCTCAGAAGATCGATCACCTAGGGGTGGAGATCGATCCTGTGGCTAGCAAGATCGATCCCGCATGCAAGGATGATCGATCCTGCCTGTGCCTGGAAGTCTTTGTCGGTGGCTTTCGAAGGACGGCCACCGCGCTGGCCGTCGCTTCCCCTGTCAGGGGAGGGGAGACTTTTGCTCCCCTCCTTTGCCTTTCCCGCGGTTTCTCCGGCTTTCCCCGGCCTTACCCCCTTCCCCTCCCCCTCCTTTCTTCACCTCTTCTTCTTCTTTCCCGCGAATGCTCTGCTTCTTCCCCTGTTCCGACCGCCCCTTTCTCTCCTCCGTTCTTCCTCCTCCGGCCACCTCTCCTGGAGCTTGAAGGCTCGTTGGGTTCGTGGCGAGGCGAGGAAGATCCCTGGCTAGGCTTCGTGGATCGAAGCTGCTCTGAGGAGGTAGGGATCCCACTCTAAGCTCCGGCGGTTTGAGGGTTTTAAATCCGGGTTTTGTTTTCGATTAATCTCCTTGTGGAGTTGTGGTTTCCCCGTTTTGAGGCCTTGAGTAGCCTCGTGGTTCTCAGATCTACCAACCCACCAAGTTTGGTGAGGTTTGGTTGTGTTTTCCGACGGTTCTCCGGCCGGAAGCACGCCGGAACCCATCTTTGGGTGATCGATCCTTCTGGGAGGAAGGATCGGTCCTCTGGTGTGGGCTTGCTGCGCCCAGCACATGATCGATCTTCTTATGGGAGGAGATCGATCATGGGGCCTGGGTAAGCATGGTTACCCTTCGTCCCGAGAATGATCGATCCTCCTGGGAGGAGTGATCGATCTTCTTTGGCTCGTCAGCGAGGGAAGCTCACTGTTGCTTGGATGATCGATCCTTCCCTTGGTGAGGATCGATCCTTCAGCAGCAGAGAGGGTTTTTCAAGAGTTTTGCCCGCGGGGCTTCGCATGTATGTGGTTTTTACGGTTTTTACCCTCGGGGTTGATCCTGTAATGAATCATGCTTGAATGTTATAGCTTTGTGGTCGAACCGAGAGGGTGATGTCTCTCGGGGTGAGTAGAATAAATGGGCTGACGGTGTGTCCTTACTGCTTCGTGGTGAACCGAGGGAGTCATGACCCTCGGGAGTGTTTAGTATAAGTGGGCCGAAGGTGTGCCCTTGTTATGCTGTTTGTTACTGCTTTCCCTATTCATATCCTGCCCTGCTTCCTGTGCATTAGACATGCTAGGTTAGACTGGGTGGGGTTGACCCGTGGACTTCGGTGATCAAAGGCTAAGTGGTGGATGCCGTTACCCGACTTGTGTCCCCATGCTGGTGACCAGCATGGGCAAGGGTGTCCTACAGGTATCGTCCGGCCCACCCTGTGTCAAGGACCGTCGGAGGTAGCCCAGTCCTCGAGCAGTGGCTATCGGAGGGACGTACGTTGGACAGGAACCTTGGGGAGGGAAACATCGATGGGATCGATGGACTCCCTGGCTACGCCTAGTCTTTGGTCAGGAGTTAGGGGTCCTGTTGGCTCTGTGGCTTGGAGTACTGAGAGATGGTAGTCCTAACCTCGGTCGTTCCGCCAAGTGTGGAGATCCCGCTTGGGGAAGGGTGTCCTACCAATAGCGTCATGTCCACCCTGTGTCAGGGATTGTCGGAGTTGCCCACCTCTGAGCAGTGGTTGTCGGAGGGGCGTACTTGGGACAGGAATCCTTCGGGTTAGTGACGGGATTTATGGGGTCCTTGGCAAGCCTCAGTACTTGGCCTCAGGGTTGGTTCGTTGGGTTTGCCTTCTTAGCGAGGGTGGTAGAGTAGGACCCTGCTGAGCTGTTGCTCATGCCTACCTGGACTGTGTTTGTTGCAGGTGCAGGTGGCCGCTCTGTTCCCGTGTTGCCCCCGCGGCCGTCTCGTGGCAGTGCGCCGGATCCTGACCATGTCTGATGGTCAGGATGGTTTTGTTTGCGCCTTCGCGGAGACCCCGGTGGGTGTTGTAGTTTCTTTTTGGGGACTGTTGATCCATTGTAGCTTGTTGTACTAAACTCTGTTTAACGCTATTATTACCGTTTTGTAATAGTTGTTAATAAATGTTGTAGTAGCTTGCTTCCGCTTGTGCCTGTTGGCAGTTGTTTCCGCCAGCTGGCCGTAGTCTCAACTGTTTTCGCCAGTTGAGGCTGTAGTTGTAGGTTTTTCCCCCTCGCGTCCCCGGCCCGGGTGCGCTCTGCGGGTCGGGGCGCGACAAGTCTCATACTCTTCTTCCTTTCCTAACGACCCACTAACCACCACCATCCACTACTATTTTCCACGTGGCTTCATTTCGATCACATGATATATTCGAACTTAACTTGGATCGGGCATCGCTATCTGTCTGATAGGATGCACCGGATCTTATATAATAGATGAAACATATGGCATTTAATTTTCTCACGATTAGTTCGCGTTGAAGGACACACGTGGTCCTTCCAATCGGAGTGGCGTTGGCATTCGACACTGAGATCCGATCGGAGGAAAAGATTCACAACGGGGATAAAGATCAGGCCCTTTGGTTGGAATTTTGTCCTATTTTAAAAAAGGTAAATTATAGTTTTAGATCATATGGTTGGATGAAGTTTTATTTAAGTCTATGTGGTTTCAAAACTTTTTAATAAGATCTCGACGTTTGAATTTTGTTTCAAATTAGGCATTGGGCACCAACACCATGATATTATGTGACCCATTTCTATCTTAACTTTTAACTGACGTTGTCATTGGAAGTTAGGGTTTACATAGCTCTCTTCGTCCCCCTTTGATCGTTCTCCTTTGCTTGCGAAACTCCTTCACTGCGAGGGTTTGACGAGTAATAATCTTACACTGGATACTAACACACTTACCTGAAACCACGTTGATCAGCAATTTCGACGACAGTGTCTCTTTTAATTTATCGCTGCTCATTTGCCATCAACCAACATAACAATATCGGCACACATGACCTTATTTGACATGAAATCTAAATGTCCCGTACTTATTTGAAAATTTTAAAACTAAATAGTCTTAAACGAAACTTGACCCAAAAGTATAATTTACCATGCTATTAAAGCTACTGATGAGGAATTAAAAGATTACATCCATACCACATTACTTACACACCGAAAGCTTCATTCCCATTCAAGTTACTTACATCTGCATATGACATACTGATCAGGGAAAAGAAAAGAGAAAGGAAAAACAGTCATACACATGAATGTAGCCTTTCTTTTGTTAGATCGTATCGTTTAATTACAGGCTATTCCCCTAGATTTTTTTCTCCCTGGTCGGTGTTATTGGAAATAAATTTCTATGGAGTACCATATATAACTACTTTTGTGTCATTGACTATACTGATAGCGATAGTACTAATTTTCTAAAACAAAACGCATGCAAAACAATATTCGCCCATATCGTTGTTAAATGACGCCAGGATTTCTGGAAATACCAAAATATTAGTTTGAGAATTATACAATATAAAACATCACATATTTTTTCCGGCGTTGCGCATGGATCGGTGATCGGAATAAGACAGTAGCTCGTATTAATAACAGAAGTCGTAATTAGAGCGGGAATGGAGGGTGCTTGCTCCGATCAACTCGCGAGGCAAGCTCAGCAGGGCGGTGATTGACGTCGACTTGTCCACGGTCGGCGCACAGCACAAATATATATGATCATCCCAGACGCCAACAACCCACCTACCCAAGAAATATATGCGATCGCTGGTGCTGGGTCAACTGCCCTCTTTCTCCCCCCCCAGGGCCTAGACCGTAGACTCTCTCAATCCGTAGACCGTAGACACTCTCTCCACGTCCCCCCCCCCCCTCTCTCTCTCTCTCTCTCTCTCTCTCTCTCTCGTCTCATTGGCTTATACGTATGACTCACGTATGGCCAGCGTTCTCCGCTAATCAGATACAAAGAAGGAGGTGATACGTGGGGTGTGTGGGTCCCACTTTTCGGGATTTCTTTTGCAGCACACAATGTATTGCTGTCTAATGTTCTCCAACACACATCGTATTGCTCCGTCAAACCGCCGGGCAATCTTCCGACTTACGCGTGGCAGCAATACCGTCGAATGGGCGTCCTCTTAAGACAGACTTGTCTGTTCCTTAACGACGACAGGCTAAGATCCCTCCACGTGACTCTGTTATTGGGACCTCCAACAACTATGCGACGACAACAAGTGTGATAATCGCTTTATTGATGTGGTTGGGTCGTAATCAATCTAGCTTATAGTAACCGTGTTCTTCACACTAATTATGTTTCTAGTTTTTTCTTATTTTTACTAAAAATACTATCTGAAAATCTGTAGGAAATTCCTAGTCAGATAGGATAGATGCGTTGTCGATCGCCAGGTTGGATTAGAGGAAAGGGTGGCCCAGCCAGCGCTATCCAATGAGAAAAAGATGAAGCATGGAGTGGCATGTCCATGACTATGATGAACCGATCGATGCTGCTGGCCACTGTGGCAACTGGGGGATCAGAGAATATACGCTAGCTAGCTATGAATTATGATCACTCTGTAATGAATCCCAAACGTAATCACCAAAAATGTTCATATAAGTATAGTATGCTCATATGCTGGCAAGGCAGGGGATCACTGGCTAGCTGTATCCCACATCTTGATGGACGACGGATGGATGTCACTACGCACCCAAATGATGCGCTGCACTAGTGGTAGATCCAAACTATATATACTGCTACTATGACTACTACAAGACATACATATATATACTGCTGTCTGCTGCACTGCACAGACAAGGGAAGCTAGCTATAATAAACAGGCGGATGGAGTGATAGGACTCGTAAGAATGCCATGCTTATTCCTGAGATGAGTTTGATGGATTCGAGGGGACCGCAGTAGTCGAGTTACTGCAGCCGTTGGATATTGATTCACCGGTTGAGATCAATATCACATTTATTATCTCTCTCTCTATATCTCTATCTCATTCATTACTTTTACATTTTTTTATTAAGTGAAGGTGATTTTTTATCTCAATTGTTGGATAACATTGCAATGATTGAGATTTCTCAGTGCCGGACCTACAGTATCTCGACTACTGGAGAATCCGGTCAAGAGAAAGGAAATGATTGGATATTAGTCGGTTAAGGGCGGCGTGATTGAATACTAATTAATAATAGTGAGAGATTATGAATTTAATTTCCCCGCTGTACAATGTCCATCCATCCGGTGTCCCATATCTCCCGTCCATAAATACCCCCGCATGCGCCTCATACTTTCTCTCAGCTCAGCTCAGCTCTTTTGCTCTGCTCTGCTCTCTCTCTCACATCTCGCTAGCTCTGCCTCTGCACCGGTGGTGGGGAATTAGATATCATCCTAGTTAGTTAAAATCTAACAGCTAGAGATCGAGAGACATATATGCGGAAGGACGACATGGAGGGTGGAGAGCACGCGGCGGAGGCTCATGATCAGTTTTCCGCCAAGGACTACACGGACCCTCCGCCGGTGCCGCTCTTCGACCCGGATGAGCTGACCAAGTGGTCCTTCTACCGTGCGCTCATCGCAGAGTTCATAGCCACGCTGCTCTTCCTTTACATCACGGTGGCTACCGTCATTGGTTACAAGCACCAGAGCGACCCAAATCTCGGCAACCCTGATGCTGCCTGCAGCGGCGTCGGCATTCTCGGCATCGCCTGGTCTTTTGGTGGCATGATCTTTGTCCTTGTCTACTGCACCGCTGGCATCTCTGGTACGCCACCTATAGCTTATAATAAGCTAGCTAATCCCCCCTAAAGCTCCTCTCTCTCTCTCTCTCTCTCTCTCTCTCGCTTATGTATGCCCTTCCCTTAAAGCAATTAATTTGGTAGTGATTCAGTGATTCTTGACGATTATCTGGGTTGAGAAATTAATTAAATAACCACACCTCTTTAATTTCCTTCTTTGAAGTAAAGCAACATCGGAGACTCCGCAGTTCCAGCTTATTAAAGAATGTTAGCAAACTTATTTAAGTACTTAGCCCCCTCTTGGTTTGGGGTTACGGGAACATGAGGTTAGAAAAGGTGACGGTAAGAAATGAGATAAGAAAAAATATAGAGGAATATGGTAGGTGAAATAGTAATAATTATGTAATTATTGTTTTAATGTTTAGTAAAAAAAATAAAAATAAAAATAAAATTAAGATTAAGGTAATCCCCTTAACCCCCTCGTCAAACAAGAGCTCGCAACTTAATCATGTTGTTCCAAAGCCCAGATCCTTGCAAAAAAAGGGGCAGAAAACAAACTCATTCCGGTTCTCTTGAAAGAGATAAGATACTAGTTAAGATATATAGAATTTAGGTGAAAAATATATATAAAAAAGCTGGTTAGCAAATGGATGGTTTCATAATATCTTTAAGCTGAATTAAGTGCCACCCCAAAAGCAAGCTAGCTGCTGCAAAAGAGAAGTGATTTATTTAACGGATATTCTTTGCGCCAGATTTTAGATTGTAATTGATATATACTGGCCTTTTCACTTTTTACCACACGCTCACGCATGAAAGCTCCTCTTTCCATGTTTACACAACAACGGTCGCTTTGCTCTGATCGTGTTAAGGTCAATAGTAAAGCTAAAATCTCGCGGAAACAGACCCAACTGCCACGCCACGCCACGCACAGGAAACATGCATGGTTTTTTTCTAGGATTCAAGATACTCTTTACTCATGACTAATAAGAGAGTTGACCAGCCCATGCTTATCATCATTACATGAGGTTATAGTTATAAATGAAATTTTTATTGTTATACGTGATGGAAGAATGTCTGAGACGGAGTCTATGTGACGTCTATATGACATGATAATCCTATATTGAGGGGGTTTAATGAAAAAGAGTTATTGAATGATTATTAGGATGGGATTGATGATTACCCTGTCGTCATGTGACAGGGACATAACTAGTTGTTGTATATTAAACTTTGATTGGGGTACACAAATCTTTTTCCTTACATTAAAAGTAGTTAGTTGTTGGGGGTCTCTACCTAATCACTCTATTATTCCCAGGGACTAGGGACCTTATATAACTTGGCTGCCCATGGAATCGCCTATATGGCGCGTTGTAGTGCACGTTTTAGGGTGGTGAGGCCCAATTTTGATTAGGATGTAAGTTTAGCCAGCCTTCGTTCGGCCTTGTCTATTAAAAAAAGGAAAAATAAAAATAAAAAAGGAAATATATAGTCGGTTGCTGATGTTGTTGTTGTTACTATATTGTACAAAACAGGTGGCCATATCAACCCTGCGGTGACGTTCGGATTGTTTCTGGCGCGGAAGGTGTCGCTGGTACGGGCGGTGCTGTACATGACTGCCCAGTGCTTGGGGGCCATCTGCGGCGTCGGCTTCGTCAGGGCATTCCAGAGCGCCTACTTCGTCCGCTATGGCGGGGGCGCCAACGAGCTCCAAGACGGCTACTCCAAGGGCACCGGTCTTGCCGCCGAGATCATCGGCACCTTTGTCCTCGTGTACACCGTCTTCTCCGCCACCGACCCCAAGCGCAGCGCCCGCGACTCCCACGTCCCGGTAATATATATATATATATATATATATATATATATATATTCTTCAAAAAATTAGTTATTTAGCGATATGTATTTGATATTTGTTATTTGGTATTGGTCAGGTGTTGGCCCCGCTTCCCATCGGGTTCGCTGTGTTCATGGTCCACCTATGCACCATACCCATCACTGGGACCGGTATCAACCCCGCCAGGAGCTTTGGGGCTGCCGTCATCTACAACAAGGACAAGGCCTGGGACGATCAGGTACCTAACCATTTCCCTTCCTGGCTCCCTTTCGATCTAAGCCTAACATACATATCAGCTGGGCCGCCCTGGGTGTACCCGCACATAGATTCTCTATTGAGATTGTTTAACCGTGCAAGTTGTTTCTGCAACGAGTCCATAACAATAGCTAGCTAGGGTTAAAACAAGATATATGGTCATTTATCAGAACAATTAAATGCGAGTTGTTTGATCAAGGGATTTGGCTTTTTAGGAGGAGGGAAGACGTACGGCAATATCATGGTACTTTGACTGATATCACGAGAACGCCAGCCTGCTCAATGCAGTCGTACGTATGCATAATGCATGGATCCAGGTGGTACTGTGGACCTGTGGACCTGTGGTGGGCTGCCACCACACCAGTCACCACACAAAAGTATTAAAAGCATCCTTTCACTCCACTTCCAGGTCCCTCCCGCACATGCTTTTGCTGACTGACCTGACCACTCACTGCTGCTCCATGTGCCTAGCTACCTAGCCACCTAGGGATATCCGCCACCTAGAATGCATGAATATATCCATTTATGATGGAAATATTCTTAATCAAGTCGTCAAGGATTAACATTGTATTGTAATTAAGGATTAGCTGTTATATAATTCCAAGATATTCAGAATGCATCTTAAGAATTACTAGCTGCATGCGCGCGTGAAATGACTCAAAATACCAGACCATGACAACCAATTCAGAAGTAGCACATATATGATCGGTGAAATATTGTGACTCTAGTTAATTAGGTATGTTCCATGTCTGACTCTGCCTATATTTTTCTCCTTTATGACAGTGGATCTTCTGGGTTGGCCCTTTCATTGGAGCCGCCATTGCTACAGCCTACCATCAGTACATCCTGAGGGCCGGTGTTATTAAAGCCCTGGGTTCCTTCCGGAGCAACCCCACCATGTGATCCGGCCTGGGCTCCCTCTAGATCTGTAGGGTACTTTGTTGGCAGTCATGCGCGAACAAGGAATAAAAGTAGTGGGCGAGTGCCTTCCCGGCACTGAAGAGGTGGTGGCATGCATATGATCTCCCGCCCGGCAATTGTGGATACGTACCCTACTACTACTGGATCTCTGTTCTGAGGGGGTTGCTTTTGTATTCCCCCCTCCCTCATTTGCATCATTTTATCTTGAGCTTTCTTGTAGTGGTTTGGTCCAGTCTACTGCCGTACTAGGTGAATGTCATCCAGTCGTTTTGCTTTAGTTTGTTGCTCCTAATTTCTTCTTTTTAGTGCTCTCGAAGGATGAAAGTAGCTAGGTAGCGCTCTCGAAGGATGAAAGTAGCTAGGTAGCGTGGGTTGGTGCCTCAACTCAATGTCTCGTGTGGTGGTGGGAATTAAGCTCCAAATCGATCTCTTCGAACATAATATAGGTTAGGTTTATTGGGTTGGTGGCATCGACAAGCATCAAGTAATATTCATGAGTGGACTTGGAGGGATGTAGAGTCCGATCGATGGCCTTTCTTTCTTTTCCACTAGTATTAAGTCCGGGAAAGGGCGGGCGGCAGGGGGGAGGGGGGATCAGACTATCAGAGAGAGCGCAGATGCATGACTCAGAAAGTGAGAAAAAGCCTGATCAGGATTCACACCCGATGGAATACACACTGATGATAACACCATCCATCCATAGTATCCACATAACCCATTGAATATTCATACAACTATATATTTTGTCCTTTTTAACATTTTGCTTGTCACACCTGCAGCATCCCTTCCCTATCCTGGCTTTCCCGTTGCATAATACAGAGAGATCCATGAACCAACCCATCAAAATCCATCCTATGCCAAAAGCTTAACCGCAGGGCCTCCAGTTATCTATAGATATCTATTGAATGGGAGACTCTCAACTCTCAAGAGAACATACAACGCCCTACCGTGCGATAAATTGCTGCCAACAGAGCATGATACATGCATCAACAAAATCATTCCAGGAGGACCAGTAAAAAAAAAAAAAAAAACCAACAGTCGTCCTGTCTTATTTCTTGGGGAAGTCACCGCAGTAACATTTTCAAATAAACATATATCGCTTACCGGCAAAAAAGTCTATTTACCACAGAAAAATCTGGAGTCCAAAGTCTAGAGCTTTTGTTCCAATAACAAGAATTAAATTCTTAAGAAATCTACAACTCTAGGCTTCATGATTCTGTAGGTAGAGAGGTATTGGATGTACATCTTGGAATATTTTGATGTTTCACATTTTAGTAAAAAATGATGCAGTCAATATCTGATAGGCCCATCCAAGCTGCCAGAGGCAAACTGCAATTCGAACCAAGTAAACAATGACTAACTGCAACGCAATTCAGGGAATCAGAATTAAAAGGCCAAATAATCCTGAGATCTTACCTGTCTAACAATGGGGTTTGTCGAAGTGGTAAATTCATCCGTCATGCCTTCCCAGACAATCCTTCCATCGTAGAGAAACAACAATCTATGAAGGAAGTTAAAGTAAAGTGATGGGTGGTGTAACCTTATAAGAAGAAAGTTGCTGAAAATGGGGTGTTCATTACCTATCTACAGCTCTTCTGACAGTGCTGTGTTGATGTGTGACAACAACATAGGACGCAATTTTTCCTGGTTTTCCAAGGGCATCCTCGCCTTTTGAATGCACAGAGCGGATGAGATCTTCCACAACCGTGGATGCTATGGGATCAAGTCCTGCAGTTGGTTCATCGTACAATAGGACCTGGTCAATATAAAGGATTGAAGTGGACCAATTAGTATGTCATGTTTGGATGATGCCCACTTTTCCCTCACCTTTTTCAGCGGCATTTACTGAAAACTAGCTCCAAAATATACATTCACTAGTCACTACAGCACAAAGCTAGATAATGCAAAGAATGGGATGCCATTTTTGGGCTCCTCTGGTCAGAGCTGTTATCATGCTACTGAATCATACTGGCTCCACCCAGCACACTCACTGGTGCGTGCTGTTGGATCCTGGCCCCAGACAGCTTGGATGTCATGGGCACATCCAGGGCACCCAGGGCCTAATCTATGGTCAAAGGATCCTATTTGTGAATCCAGTGGCTTTGCCTCTTCATTAAGGTTGCAAAAACCATTAACGACTCACTGAGTATAAGGAAACGAGAAGAATCACCTCCGTGTATTTTAGTAACCACTTGTTTTATTTCCAACATCTCGCAATTGAAGGGATCATACATAGGGAATGCTACCAATCAACATACCTCTGGTTCAACTATTTCCTTGGAGTTGTCAAATATGATAGATCGGGCCAATGCTACTCGTTTCTTCATGCCACCAGACAGCTCAGAAGGTAAACGGTCTTCAACCCCCTGCACAAGTGATGACTTTATACTTTCTTAAAGGACCAATCTCGAATAAACAAAATGTCAAAAAATATACTACTGGGAAATGTAAAAGTATACAAATAAGACGTGCAAAATAATCAGCCCTTTTAATCTGTAAGAACTAAAGGAGCCTGACCAAAGACTGCATGATATAATACTCTACTTGATAGATACCAAAAAACCACATTTCCTTCTTCCACTTCTCATGTTTATAGCATTCACGTCCAAAAAAAGAAGAAAGAAAAGAAAAAGGCTGTAATTTAAATGTCGGCATTGCCCAACTGTAACAACTCTAAATCACTTACATTTGGGGCTGATAATTGAAATAAATCCCCAAAGAAATGTAAGACACCATTATGAAGACGAGATGAGGGATCAAGAAAGCAAGAATCTGCTGTTGCTTAAATTTTAAACCACTGGTATGATAATTTCGCAGGTATGATCTAGCAGGACAAAGGTGGTGACCGTTCCATTATTGCATACTAATATCAAGATTAAAGTTCGGTATTCTGTGAAATCTACCAATCTTGTTTGAGTGAAGACATCAATGATCTATCTTTTGCAATACCTTCAAACCAACTGCCGCCAGTGTTTCTCTCACTAGTTCTGCTATTTGGTCCTCTGGCATTTTGGAGTTTTCGTACCTAGGAGAATAAATTGCTAAGATCAGCAGAAATATAAATCTCAAAACAGATAGAACATTAGAGCTGTTCAAAGGTCTCATTCTCTTACAATAGAAAACCAACATTTTCACGAACAGTAAGAGAATCAAAAAGCGCTGCACTCTGGAATACCTGCATTAGTGGAATAAATAAAATTAATTGCTTCAACATGCTCAGAATGCAAGGGAAAATCTACAGGCAATCCAACTTCCCCGATCTAAGCAATCATATTTTACTGTTTTCAGTTCACCAAAAATGCTCATTGAACATCTTAGATAATCTATCATCAAATTATACATGAAAGTGAAGTTTCTGTCAAAGCTGCACTTAGAATATAATCTTTATTTTCTATTGATGATAACAGATAAGACATCACATGCAAATAAAAGAGTTTGGTACAAAAAGAATGTCGGAGCAAGAATAAGGACTACTGGAAGTATAAAGAGAACAGAGTGGCAATCGGGATAAGATTGGGTTGGGTCAGGGCTCATCAAAGTTGGCCGAACAAAATCTGATACTAGAGCAAGTTCATAATCTAACCTGACCCGACTGTTCATTCTTTCAACTACATACTGTTACTACAGACAATGTGCCAATTTGGCTAACTGCACAAAGAAATTTTGTCAAAACACAGCCCATGTACAGGATAATTCAACCAAGTAGTCAACTAAAAAATGGCATATCCAATATGCCTACCCACCAAACTTTTATTCAACCACATCTGGAAAACGAAAGTGATCACATTTCAGGGTGATTAGTAATTTTTCTATTAAACTCATATTAAAGAGCAATGTTAATCAAACATTGAGTAGGCATCAAGGAGTTAGAACTAAGATCCAGAAATGTTCTATGTAAACTATATGATGTATGGATGTCACTGGTTCATACATGCATTACATGGAGTAGGGTCATATTGAATGGTGTATTGCCTGAAGAATCGGCCAATACTACACTGAGATATGCGTGTAAATCACTAGACAGTTAGAGTTGAGTGTTCACTTATTAAATAAACTATACCAAGCCAATCCTGAGACCTGATATCTCCTCATCATCGACCAAACCATGTCTCTCCCGTCCACATATTAGAACTTCCCCCTGCACACGTTAGGCAATTAACCGTGTAAATGATTACCCTAGGCTGTAGCAAGACCAACCTAGCTGGGCAAGCTTATTTTTGGCAGACATAAACTCCAGTGAAATTATTTGGACATGCGGTAGCCAGCAATATTACCATGTCTGGTGCTAGAAGCCCTGCCATGATTTTCAATATAGTTGATTTGCCAGTTCCTGAAGGCCCAATTATTCCAACAGCTTCCCCATGACGAATCTGAATGGGCAGAAATACTCATTATATCTTGAATCCCTATTGGGGAGAAATGCATTATTTTTGAATGCCTAACATTGTTCAGAATGTAATAGATATAGAAAATATTAAAGGTCATTGATTATGCAATGTCACACCCTGGTCCCCACAAACCCAGATGACCAGTAATAAACCAAAAATATTCAATTAAATGTTGGGTTCCCATCTCCGATCAAACTCAATTTGGTCAAATCAATGAATTCTAGGACCAAGTCATCACATGCAATATCATAGTTACAAAAGGAAAAAGCTTAAATGGGTAAGCATGCTGGAGTTAATCATATCATTACAAAGACTCATGACAATAAACAGAAATCACAAAATATAGCCTTATATCCCAAAGCACGAGTTTTTTTTATATCTTTGAGTGAAGGAAACCTCAATACCAAAATGGGCGGCAGATGTACTGGCCAGATCTTACACCAGGATAAAAACTTGATTCTGTCTCCACAACAAAAAAGGAGCTACACATAATTCCATAGGGTTGCAAACAATCTTGACAAGGATAGTATATGAACGTTTGCTAAGGAGCTTAATGTGAACCTAATACAATGGAGCACAATTATAGACTTGCAGATTAAATCCTCTAAGGTATTCTCTGAATTAATAAAATCAACTCATCAAGCAATTAGCTTTCAAAGAGAAACTACTCCAATGAGTTCATGAACACATTTATACTAAAGAAGTGAAGAAACTAACAGCTAAAAAGTGCAACACTATTCAAAATCTTTCAACGATGCGTATTTCATGATTTCGCCTCTTTTGTCAAAGGGGTGAAAAGGCGGGAAAATCAAATTGCAAATGAGAAATGGCAGAAGATAGAAAAAATAGATTGAAAGGTGCATGTGTAGATGGTTATACATGTGACCTACCATATAGTCCATCTAAAAATAAGCAAAAAGTGCAAGAGTACAGCAGTACAGCACACAAACCTGTTGACCCTATCATATATACAATTTCTATCCAGAAGACCAAATGCCTCACAGCGTACTTGATGATGATATGGTCTAAATGCTGGAAAAAGCTTCATTGTATCATATAAAAGTACCTGACCACAGTAATTCTATATCTATTGCTATTTACCACTATTTTTTGTCATGTCAATAAATTTGACTTCATAACTATTGCGGTCTTCATAATTCCCAGGACATGCCTGCATTGTTTCTGTACTAAACACAAGACTTTAGGAATTGCAACAACATTGCATGGAGTCAAGAACATATTTTCCCAAAATATCATTGTTTCTACAGCAATATAAAGGTAATGTTCTCATACATACATCACATGAAAGAAGCAAAGCATCACCTTGAAGCTCACGCCTTTCAAAATTTGCTTTCCCCCAAATGCTTTGTGAACATCCCTACACTCTATGAGGATGTCAGCGTCCTCCTCAACCTCCCTTACCATCCCCAAATTCTCGGACATCGATGGAGTCTAACAAGCAATTGAAGCAATTTAGAAGATTGATGGCCAATGGAATAAAAGCAAGAAACAGAAATATAAAGCTTGTCAATGGTTCATGCAATATCCAAACTCATTTCCACATCAAAGTCAATAAGCACTCTAGATCATCAATTGGAGTACATGACATACGGTATTCACATGACATACATTATTCATATTACGAATCTTGACTTTTGGACACGAATCAGCTCATGAGGTGCTTTGGTAGGTAGCTTAGCTTGAGTCTTCACCAGTTGGATCCTATATTTCTTACATGTTTACAGAGCATTTATCAATATATGTAAGCTTTCTGTGCAAGAAGCTGAAATATAAAGCTTGTCAATGGTTCATGCAATACCCAAACTCATTTCCACATCAAAGTCACTAAGGACTCTATATCATCAATTGGAGTACATGACATACAGTATTCACATGACATACATTATTTATTACGAATCTAGACTTTAGGAAACGAATCAGTTCATGAGGTGCTTTGGTAGGTAGCTTAGCTTGAGTCTTTATCAGCTGGACCCTATATTTCTTACATGTTTACAGAGCATTTATCAATATATGTAAGCTTTCTGTGCATCAAGTCATTCCAACGCTCAAAGGCATTTTCTGGCAAGTAAAGGAATGAGAGGTATTTATGGGAAAGTTTTTCATTCTTGGAAGCTTTAAATTGCAGCTTAGCAGTAAAGAAGGAAAGATCAGTAAGAAGTTTTGCAACTGATATCTTGTCACAGATGATGCAAATGACCCAAAAGAGATGATCTTCCTTTGGTCCAAAAAGATTCTATTACACCTTCCCGCCACTCTTGGCAATTGCAAGCTAATTAAGACATGCAGGCTTGTCTTGAAAGCCCAAATCAAGAGCTGAAGGCCAATGGCTCAAGCGTAATGTCCAGCAAAAAAAAGAGAGAGAAAAATCTCATACACAGAGTCCTATATCTTTAATTGAGCAGTTTGAATTGTAGAAAAGCACCAAATTCCTATGTCCTCTACATACTCTTTATCAATTCTTTCCTCCCTTAAAGTGACAAACTCCACTTGCTTTCTAAATCTTCTCTGTGGACCTTTTCCTCTCTTATGTCCATCCTTCCTCTCCTCCTCATTTCTTAATTTATCTCTTGCTTCTCTTTTCTATGAATTTTCTCTCCTACGTCTTCTCATTCCTATTTCTGCTTTTATGTCCCTCTTTCTTCTCACACCAACAACATTATTCTTCTTCTATGGCTTGAAGCCCATTGTCTTCTGAATGCACAATTCATTTTGATTGGTTAGGTCGATTACTAGATGGTATACTTTATCGTGAAAACAAATCGAGAAAAGAAACTAAGGCTGCATCCATTCCCGAGAGGAAGAGCAAAAACAGAGTCTCGAACACATGAAAAAAAATAAATTAAATTAAAATGGAGACCGATCCGCTTACATTGTTGTCGAGGGCGGGGGAAAAACCATCGCCCCAATTGCGTGGAGGCGCGTTGCAAGCGCAGGAGACCTTCCGCCCATCCAGACCCGAACAACCCCATTTCTTGTGTCCGGCGGCAAGAAGTCGGCGCCACCGAGAAGGCCCCCGGAGGAGGCCGCACGGAGAAATCGGAGGAGAAGCCCAGGCAGTTGGAACCGTAGAACTCAACATGCCCCAAGCTGGAAGTAGGTAGAATTTGCGAGAGAAGAAGAATTTTTTTTCCTGGAACGGACCGAGAGAGGGAGAGAGATTTCAGTCTGCGACGGTGGAGGAACCAATCGGACAAAAACCAGCGGATTCCCGACGCAAGGATCGAATCCCGGGGGTGAGTGGGTCTTCTTGCATCACAGATTCTTGATATGCTATGCTATGCTTTACGGGAAGCGGCGATGAGGAAAGGAAGAGGCGGCCTCCGTCTCGGGCTCCGGCTCCGTGGAAAAGAAGAAGCGACGAGAAAAACGAAGGGGTGTGGTTGGGTTGAAGAGGAGACTTTGGTCTCACTTCTCCAGGTCAGGTCCGTTGGTGGATTGCGACTAAAGACATATCACCCAATTCGGAAGAAGAAAGAAGAAGAAGAAGAACAACAAAGACCAGCGCGCAGGCTGAGACTTAGATGGGCCGCCGTGCCTCGGATATGTCTCTGTGTACAGCCCGGTACGGTTAGAAGTACCCAAATAGACTGATCAGATTCAAGTGATGATGGATTGAACCTTTTCCGAATGGCCCGAAATGGCAATGGCATATTGTGATCAAAATTGATTGATATAAGGTTAACGGGTTTCAATTGCTTGATGAACACTGGCTTCCTATCCAAGTCAGTCATAGAATTGCTTTTTTGTTCTTCTTTAGTAGCTCTTAAATACTCTTCCTTAATTAGAACTCGCTCAACAGGACTGGGCCTATCTAATTCGTAAATCAAATCCACGATTTCTAAACCGGACTTGGCAAGGTTGGAAAATCCAAGCCCGACCCCACAAGGTTTTTGGGCGACCCAAACCTGACCAATGCAAGCCTGTGTGGAAAATTGCGACCCATAAACATGTTGCATGTATAAACGACTCTTCACGCTGGGAACTAACATTTTTTTCAACACCAGAGATAGGTTTGGCCAACATTACCGCAGAGAAGAGATAGGGGTGCCAAGTTAAAACCTTTCAAGTCGACGGATTTTAATATTTTGATAGAGATGATAATTAATGTTTTATCTAGTCCCGCATATGTTTTCAATCATCCTCACTATTAACATCACCATCATCAATTTGCCAAACGTCACCCTTTCACCGACCGCGGTCCAGCATAACGACATAAAACTAGAAACAAGGAAATCTACCTAAGTATGGATATCTAACTCCCTATGAAGCGATGAAACAATTAAGGGTGCGTTTGGCAAACCTGAATCTGGTGAATTAGATGAATGAGGAATCTGTGGAATTAGCTGAATGGGGAATGAGCTGAATCTGATGATTCCGTAGATTTTGGTTCTGTTGTTTGGTTGGTCTGTATCGGATGAGCTGAATCTGTTGATTCTGGCGTTTGGCTTGTCTATTATGGATGAGCTGAATCTGCTAATTTTGTTCAAATTAATAATAAAACTTTAAATTTTCTTCAAATTAAGACATGTTTTTTTATTATAATAATAACAATACCCACGAGATATGATTGATCGAAATTATTGAAAATTTAGGTCAAATTAATTCTTTGAATGCATCTAATCATGTAAAATGATTGATCGAAATTATTGAAAATTCAAATATAATTTAAGTTATAATATATTAAATGATTTTATAAATTAAATTACATCAAATATTTGCTTTAAAAAGTACTCAATATTGGTTTCATAACGAAGATATCGATGATATCTTTCCAATGAGACTAATTTCATAAAGTTTCAACATGTATATTTAAAGTTATGATAAATATAGCCATTTTAAATATTAAAGGGGTACAATGATCATTTTAAATTTCTCACATTCGAATTCTGATTTCGAATGTATGGGTCCGCTCGATTCGAGGACGCTGGATTCTGAAATTTTGGAATTCGATCGGCGTCGAATTCCGCCGATTTCAATCGACAATATCAACCAAACGCTCGAATGAGTGTTTGTGAAATCCGCCAATTCACTGGATTCACCGGATTCGGTCCATTTAAGCTCTGCCAAACGCCCTCTAAATCGAGCATTGTTTCCAGATGTTTGAAGTCAGTAATGTGGAATGGGGTGGTTCCCTTGTCCACGAAACCACGATGAAAATTGATCAAGGCAAAGGGAGCAGAGGTAGTACCGTAGTAGAGAGGGGTGGGTGGATGGTGCCAATCGCGCTCCTCTACACATTGATGAGTGGGACAACTAATAAATAGCCCGAACTAACTTATTAATAATAGAGACAGAGTAACCGGTGGACCCAGGTGGCCTCGAGAGAGCGAGTGAAAACGATAGATAGATAGATAGATAGATATAGCCTTGGTCCTCGGCTCGCGCCCCAAAGCCAAGGTTATCACAACTCGCCCGCCGTGTATGTGTGTAGCAGCGGTAATCGTTGTATCTATCTATCCTATATAAAATCCTACCGTCTATCTATCTATCTATCCTGATTCCTGAAGCTCGCTGTTATATAATAATAGATCATCATCATCAGACTCCTCCTCAGAGAGAAGGCGGGTGCTGGCGATATCACTGCTATCCATCCAATCGAATCGGGAGTCATCTATCTCCTCTCAAATGACAGTCCATCCATCCATGGTCATGGTGCACCCGGTGGCGGAAGCGAACGAGCGCAGCCCCTTGGGAACGCTGTCCCCGGAGGAATTCTATGCCCGCCATTCCATATCCCACTCCTCCTCCTCCTTCCTCAACCCCAGGGGCCTCCGGATCTTTACCCAGTGCTGGACCCCTCTGCCTCCAGCCCAGATCCTCGGCACCGTCGCCGTCGTCCACGGCTACACGGGAGAGTCCAGCTGGCTCGTCCAGCTCACCGCCGTCCACATCGCTAAGGCCGGTTTCGCTGTCTGCGCCCTCGACCACCAGGGCCACGGCTTCTCCGAAGGCCTCTCCACGCACATCCCCGACATCGAGCCCGTCGTCGACGACTGCATCTCCTTCTTCGACTCCTTCCGGGGCCGCTACCCGCCGGAGCTGCCGTGCTTTCTCTACTCCGAGTCGCTGGGAGGGGCGATCGCGCTTCTGATCCATCTCCGGCGCGGCGGGCAGAGCCGGGGATGGGACGGCGCGGTGCTCAACGGCGCTATGTGCGGCATCAGCGACAAGTTCAAGCCCCCTTGGCCGCTGGAGCACCTACTCTCCTTTGCAGCTGCCCTCATGCCCACCTGGCGGGTGGTGCCCACCCGGGGGACCATCCCAGAAGTGTCCTTCAAGGTGGAGTGGAAGCGGAAGCTGGCGATGGCCAGCCCCCGGCGGTCTGTCGGGAGGCCCCGGGCCGCCACCGCCCAGGAGCTGATCCGCATCTGCCGTGAGGTCCAGGGGAGGTTCGAGGAGGTGACTCTGCCGCTCCTCATCCTTCACGGCGAGGACGACGTCGTCTGCGATCCGGCCTGCGTGGAGGAGCTCTACCGCAGGGCGTCGAGCAAGGACAAGACCCTACGCATCTACCCCGGGATGTGGCACCAGCTCATCGGCGAGCCCGACGAGAGTGTGGAGATGGTGTTCGGGGAGATGGTCGATTGGCTTCGCTCCAGGGCTGCGACTGCGACTGCCGCCACGGCCTAAACAGTGAGAGATAGATCGGAAGGTCTCTGGTCTTCGCCCCTTATTTCGATGAGGAAGGAAGGATATGGGCTCAATATTGGCAGCAATGCCAGCAAGGGGGGAGGGGAGGAGTACAGATTACTAGAATGCTCCAATAAAATTTATATGTCATTTATCTTTCACAGATAGTCTTTTGTTTCACAATAATATGTCTTTGTGCGCAAACATAGTGCGCAATTAATATGTCTGCAACATACAACGAAGAGCAGAGCACCCTTCGTGCATTTGACGTGAGGATAGCTTATTCCGAATTAAAGAGAGTGGGATATGAAAAATGGGATTATTTAATGAAGATAGAAAAAAATATAATAATAATGATAGATAAAATATGAATAAAATAGTAATGATTATTTTTTATATTCGAAGATAAATGTGGAGATAATGAGAAATATAATAATAATGATAGATAAAATATGAATAAAATAGTAATAATTATTTTTTTATATTCAAAGATAAATGTAAAGATAACGAGGGATAAGAGAGATTATCCCCTTTACTCCACACCAAACATAATCTATATAAGGATCTCATGTGCCAAGGTCCCCCTGCCTATATTCCCATACATGCAGAGGGACCATGGCTCTGCTCTTCGTTTGTTGGCGGAGGGGACAGCTTTGCTTGGGCAATGCCCTCTACTGTGGGGCGTCATATCTGGATACAATTCCATACAAGGAAAAAAAAATAACGACCAGACTTTTAACCATGAATAACTTCTTTTGGAGCTTTAACTAGAAGATGCTGGAATCATATTTCAAACAAGGATTACAGAGACAACATTTATACTGTTCCACATTCTAGAGTGACAGATAGTTATCTGGATATAGTTCTACAAAAGTTAACAGATTGCAACTAAATTGTCACTCGAATTTTTTCTTGGAATTTACATTGCATTGCAGATACCCACAAAGTCTTGCCAGCAAACTGACCTTGCAGCCTATATAAAACAGAATGCAATTCTAGACAATCAACAGCTTAAAGCTCAATACTGCAAAAAATCCTCGGCGCTCCCAAAAAACTGTCATTACCATTACCACTAATAAGTATATATTCACTAGTGGGAATGTGCGGATTAACGACAATCCAAAATTTTATTTGTCGAAGTTTTCATTTTTATAGTGCTTTTTTTTGATCATAAGACCTTTTTTTTTGTTGATTTTGCTAGTTGAGATTATTTTACGGTAATGCCCAATGTGTTTTAATAATAGATGATGTGATTAGGTTTCCTTTCGTTTGGATTTAATGATAGATTCCTAGTTATTAACTTCGTTTAGTATTAAAAGATTTAAATACAATGTCCACAGTCATAAGATAATTTGGTTATTTTAACTATTCATTTTTGAAGTAGATGAATAGCAGATAATTCGGTTATTTTAGCATTGCCCGTGCCCTGACGCGGTTTTTATTTGTCTTTGGGTTCTTATTATATGTTGCGTAATTCAAATGCATCTCATTATTAGTTGGGAAACACCAACACTCGTCACCTTTTATATACTCATGTATGAGCTTACATCAATATCATCAAGCTGAAAGTATCTCCTTAAAAACATATAGTATGAGATAATAATCAGCCTAAAGATTAACCAAATTAAGGTCAAAGTAATCAAATGAAGGTCAACCAAAATTAATACATTTCCGAGAGAGTTCATAGTCGAAGACCCACATGCTACACATGAGTATAAACCGGAATGACCTGATGCTGGTCTAAGGAGAACAGACCAATGCATGCTGCAACCTAGGCTCAACTCTAAGTAACCCACAGAGCATCAATCACTTCAGGGATATCCAGCCCATAAAGAGAAGCGAGCCACTCCGCACCTCCACCAGGCTTAGGCTTTGACTGTACCAGCGATATACTTGGCCATGTCTAAAACTTCTCAAACTTCATTGGTTAGAGAAGCAATGTTAACAGCAAAGCATGGTGGAAAGCTCACCGGCACGGTTTAAATTGAAGAGATTTATCCTATGTTTGATAGCATTAGTGAAGAGTATTGACAAATATGTTTGATGTGATGCCCATCTATTCTGATAGTTGTAATGAATGTTTCTGATACGAAAAATAGCTCAGGTTAAGCATATTCTGATACAGATTGGTTAGAGAAGCAATGCTAATAGCATAACGATAGACACGGATTAGATTAGCATTCGAAAAATATGTTTGTAAAGTTGTCTGATATGGATTGGTTAAGCATACTATCAGAGTGTGGTCTAAAGTCCAATAGGCTTAGTAAAGTGGTGTGAAGAACTAGAATTCGACGTGACTGCCAACAAATGCTCAAAGAAGATTATGGCTTAGACTGCTTCTGGTCTAGCCTTTGAAGATGAATTGAATAACCACTACACCTAATTTTAAATCAAGAAACTTGAAAACACTCTTTTAAGCTCATAAAACAACTGAAGAAGAATAGAAAACATGCAATAAACACAAATTTGCTTCAAAACTTTGAAACTGTTATATTATGAACACATGAACCAGTAAAAGTGAATGTTCTGTATACCTGACGATCGGGGTACAGAGCAAGTTCAAACTTAGCAGGATTCCTAGGATTACAGCCGGACCTTTCGATAATACTCTTCTTCTTGCTGGACCTTTCCTTCTTCTTTACAGCCGCACCCGACTGCCGCCCCTATGGGACTTGTGAGACTGCTTGTTATCCGTTGAGGGATCCCAATCTCACAGGAGTTGACCCTAGCAACAAACCTAAGAGAGCAGAGCGACTCTGGAGCTGATGATGCTTTAGGGGAGATGTTGACAAACATCAATGTTTTAGAGTCACCTCTAAGGCATGGCTGCATTGGCCATGATAAGTATAAGCAGTAAAAACCATGAATTATCATCAGATTCAAAACTCAGAGGGAAAATGAAACATCCTTTGGTACTTTTCGGCATATCTATAATATTTCACCTGTAGAAGATATGTTAGCTTTGAATTCCTGAAAGGCACATGATCTTCCTTTTTTGCAATCGAAAATATGATATCACTTAAAGCAAACAAGCTTTTGTTAATTGCCTGAAGCCACACAGAGGGAGAATTTTAAACAACATACATGAAAAGAACTGAGTTGAATATTACTCATTATGCTAAGAATGGTTACTTGCGTCTCCTTTAGACGATCCCCAACTGAGAAACTTTTGTCAAGACGCTCACTTCCAGCAAGATCAATTATATTCAAAACTCCTTGAACCTATTGCTCTGTGCTCTGAAGAAACACAATCATCATTAGAAAATATGGGGACGAGCATACTTAATTTAAAAACTAAAGATCGTTAGCAAAAAGCCATCTACCTCATTGACACCAGATATCCGTAAGGTGAAGACAAAATGACTTCGTGATGATTGCTCATTCATTTGTGTCCTACCAACAGACCTACCACAAACAATAAAATCAGAAATGTTGACTTTCATTCCAAGGAAAGATGTTATAAATGACCCCCTTCTTGGGGGCAACTACCATTCGCTGCATCAGGTAAAGTGTTATTGAAGAAGCACCGACAATTAAAAAAAGATTTACCTGCTTCGTGCAGCCTGCTGAAGAAGGGGAAAAACCTCCTCAATGCTGCAGACGTCTACAATAGTAAGGTCAGATACGTGTGTGTTACCCGCTGAATCATGTCTAATGTTATATTTCTTGTTAACACTTTTAGTAAAGTCTACGCTGCCTGGATGAGTTGGGCATATCAAATCACGGATTGTCTCATTGTAAATTTCAAGCATTGAAGCCTGCAAATGGTAAATAAAAACTATTCACTACCAAACATATATCAAAAAAAGGTTTAGCAGACATGAAATAAAATTGTACATGCATTTTGTACTTCCAACCTTGACATAGCGGGGATCGGTTGGTCTCAAATATTTGTTCTAATGACCGTGGAAGCAGTCCTCTCTGCGCGTCAGCTTCCGGGTTACCCATCATGGTGTAAGTTTTCCCCGAACCATTTTGCTCGTAAGCAAAAATGCAGACCTGCCAATAATAGTGTTGATTTAAGCACAACGATGTTATTTTAAATCACATAATTCTCTGCAATTTGCCAATTTGCGTGATTGTATTATGAGAAGTGGCAAAAAACCTTAAAAGTGACGCACACAATAGCTCGTATCAAACAAGTAACAATGTGAAGAACATATTACGATTAAGCGTCTATGCGAGTGAGGTAAGCTCAGAAGCAAAATGTGTATGCATAGATAAAGCAAATAAAAGAAGGCATCAATAGAACAAAGTTAAAAAAAGACTGGCTCAAGATCAACCTGACCAGAACCATTGCATTTTTCAGCAAGTATGATAGATTCCCAATGAACAAGTGAGAAACCTAAAAACCATCTCATGGTCTAAATAACAAAAAGGAGAGCTTAAATGAGAATATTGCAGATGATATAGGGTAAACCACCTTATGTCCATCAAGCGCAATTTGCACCAACTGTGAGATCTCCACAAAAACATCATCTTGTGAAGCTTCATGGCCGAATACTTTATCAAAAGAGAAGGAATATTTTTGAGCTGTCCAAACAAAAAAAATTATTTTACTCATCAATAGCTGATTTGTTGGACAAGTCCAGCGTATTTAATGGCCAAACCTTCTTACCATTGTGCATCAAGTCAATGCCCCCTCCCTGAAACTCTGTTGAAGTTGGGTATGAAACAACACCACCTTCTGCACCATTGTAATCATTGTCGGGAAGCATAGGTCTCACTCTACATAACACTCTGATGTTTCCTTTTAGCTCCTGAAAAATGAATGACATTCATCGCTACAATTAAATTGCACAGGGCATGTGCTACATCAAAACCATCCCATACCAGTATGGTGTTGTGCAGCTTTTTACGCAATTTTTCTGCTTCCGAAATTTGATATTCTTGATGTGCAACACGATCCTGCAACTCCTTAACCGTTCTCTTTTGCTGATGCTGCAACGATTGGTTCTTTTCATTTGCAGCAGCAAGCTTATGCTGCAACGATTGGTTCTTTTCATTTGCAGCAGCAAGCTGATTCGTTGCAGCAACAAGCTGATGCTGCAACGATCGGTTCTTTTCATTTGCAGCAGCAAGCTGATGCTGCAACGATGGTACTTGCGATCTCTGTGAAGAACAGGTATCCTACAAGAAATCAACGAATAACATGGCTATAATAACTCATATAAAAACCATAGCAGGTCATACTCACATATGTATACAAACCTCACGTATGTTTGTTTTATCCAACATATCATCAACATCTTCCTTTAACTGCCCATCTACCTCCTTGTACTTAGCGAACTCAGCGCCCAAACTCTTCAGCTGTGCTGATTTGTGTTTACAATCATCCCTTGATTCTTGCAGTTCATTTTCTAACTCTTCCTTTTGCTTCATAACATCTTGCAAAGAAGACTAGGGTAATAATCAACAATTAGACAGACTGGCCTCAAATGATGGTGTTATAATTAAAAACAAAAACAAGAAACTTCTTCAGGAAGCCCGGTTGCAACAGATAACCACATTCTCCAAGTTATTATGTCCAATACTCCTTATTTCCAACAATTTTACAAATGTTGCTCCTTCAGATGTTTCTCCTAAACAATCATAAGAAAACTCTTTCACATATAATACAAAGATTTGGAAAAGGAAACGACATCAAACAAGCAATGACAAACATGATTCGCTGCTGTGGTTTAGACTACATTAAACAAACGCATTTGCATTGGATGAAAAATAATTGCCATCTATATTTCCCGGAACAGGTTCGCAACCAACAAGGGCATTAAACAATTTGCAAGAAAAGAACATCCCAACAAAATCACTATTTTCTAACTAGTAATGCAATACGCGAAGTAAGAAGTTAACTGAAATTTACAAAACCACATATCACGTTGCTCAGAATCTGATATGGTGATTGTGAAACATATAGCAGTAATAGCATCTTCTAGTTAAATCGCACCTTTGCGGAGTATAACAACTCCCTCGAGGATTCCAGCGAATCCATCACAGACTTTTTCTCCTCTAGCAACTTTGAGATGGTTTCACCATGTTTTAATGCATCTGACTGAAGATTGCTATTAGACTGCTCCAAGCAAGTATTGTACTTCAGCAGTTGCCGGTTCGTTTCTTGAAGAACCCTCACCTGTCATTGAGTGAAAGCATCCAAACTAAGTTAGTCAGATAATTATCCAAAACCCAGGTAAATCAAGCTGATTAAGCTGTTCAACAAAAAAAAATCTCAAGCTAACAAAATAAACTGATCATTGCAACGTTTTACCTCTTGTTTTCCTCTTTCAAGATCCTCTAGGAGTGCTGCATGGGCATTGTCAGAAGCAAGCCTCGCTTCTGCTTCATTTTTCTCCTCACTATCATCATCCTCTTCTCCTCCTTCCATGTCCACTTCTTCTGCTTCTCTATAAATCAACCTCTCCTCTGATGTCTCATTTAGTTCTCTTGGAACGATCTATGAAATATTCTCTAGAATTGTAAAATTCTGCATCCATACAATTCAACATAAAATAAAAAGTTAAAAAGAGTAACTTGAGGTTTACCTGTCGTTTAGACATCCTTAAGATGTTCTCTTTTGTAATCATTCTACTGGCATTTCTCAGATCCCACTTTGCACATCTTGGGATCATACATTCACCATCAGCTTTGGCACTTGCGTGCTCATAAAACCAATACAACATATGAAGTATAGGACTAAATTAAAAACAATTCTGGAATGTATAAATATTTTAAATATAAAAATAAAAAATTATGGAATGTATTAATACCAATAGAAAGACGGTGCAGCCGTTGACTTCTTTCTTTTTCAACGAATCAACGAGCATATTTTGAATCGCACCGCACCAATCCAATAATTTCATTCTGTTTAAGTCTTCCACAAGCTCAAGATAGCCCAAAGACAATGATAATCCACTGGTGCAAAAGAAGAGGGAATCGAACAATATGAGACATAATATTCTAACACTATCATCAAAAACATCATCTTGTGAAGCTTCATTGCCGAATACTTTATCAAAAGAGAAGGAATATTTTTGAGTTGTCCAAACAAAAAAAATCATTTTACTCATCAATAGCTGATTTGTTGGACAAGTCCAGCGTATTTAATGGCCAAACCTTCTTACCATTGTGCATCAAGTCAATGCCCCTTCCCAGAAACTCTGTTGAAGTTGGGTATGAAACAACACCACCTTCTGCACCAATGTAATCATTGTCGGGAAGCATAGGTCTCACTCTACAGAACACTCTGATGTTTCCTTTTAGCTCCTGAAAAATGAATGACATTCATCGCTACAATTAAATTGCACAGGGCATGTGCTACATCAAAACCATCCCATACCAGTATGGTGTTGTGCAGCTTTTTACGCAATTTTTCTGCTTCCGAAATTTGATATTCTTGATGTGCAACACGATCCTGCAACTCCTTAACCGTTCTCTTTTGCTGATGCTGCAACGATTGGTTCTTTTCATTTGCAGCAGCAAGCTTATGCTGCAACGATTGGTTCTTTTCATTTGCAGCAGCAAGCTGATGCTGCAACGATGGTACTTGCGATCTCTGTGAAGAACAGGTATCCTACAAGAAATCCTGCTATTTGAGCATTTTCAACTTTTTTTATATTTTTTAGAATTAATTCTTCTAACAGAGGTGGATGCCATGGTTCTAGAGACATGCAGACTTAATCTTTGGGAAGATGTAAGCTTAAGGAGATTAGTTTTAAATTTCTCTTTCTAGTTCATACTTCTACATACAGTCATCGACTTATATCAACTTTTATTTTGTTTTAAACTCTTGATTACTTTCTGAACCATCTTCTGCTCGTCCGGCAACGATTTCTAGGACTTACCCTAACGCCGAGCCTCGGCTAACGGTGACACACACGGCTTGGATGTTGATCCACAAAATCAGTTCATTGGTAATAAGAATCAAGAACAAAACAAGGATACAGGACTATATCATGTAGATTTATGAAGTAGAAAGAACATAGAAAAAACCAATCTTCTAGGGTCTACATCTTTCAAAGATTAAATCTACAATATACACTACTCACATTTCATGGCTCTGATACCATGAAGGCGGAAGTGGAGTGATATTGATTAGATATCAATATGGCGCTCGATGCTAACGATCTGAAATAGATCGAAAGGTGGAACTGTACGATTAACGCTCCAGTCTTTAGATATCTTATCTAAAAAATATCACTCAATTTAAAACAGAATGTAAAGACTTACTCAAAGAGTTGTAGCATAAATTCAAATACATATTAAACAATACAATATATAAAACATAACATATAATTTTGATTATATCATATTTTAAAAATTAATATATTAATTTAACTTAATCATACCTCTCATGTTGTACCAATTAGTATCAAGATTCGTAACTCGTTTATGTTATGCATGCGTGTCTCGGGATACGTATGAGCGGCTGAGACGACTATTGGAGGGAGCAAGGTTTGAACCCAAGATCTCTGCTCTGATACCATATGAGACACTCTAACCACTCAACCCAAAAGCTTAAGCCGTTAGGAGAGGGAGAGTTAATAGGTATATAGAACCACTCAACCCAAAAGCTTAAGCCGTTAGGAGAGGGAGAGTTAATAGGTATATAGTCTAACAAATAACATTAAAATATTTATTTTTTTTCTACTCGTATTTATGTAAAGATAAAATCAAAATTTTAATTAGTTATTTAACAAAATTCCCAAATCCCACCTTAACCTCAATTTCAAAAGTGAAGATAACTTGGTCGGTTAGTAAACCTGTGTTTGAGATCTTATCTCAAACCATGCCCCTTTCTAACCAATGGTGTTTGGGGATAAACTAGGGAATAGCAGGGTTATTCCACCCTTATTCCCGTAACAAATAGCCTAATTCTCTATCCATGTTTAGAACAACTCGAACTCGGCCCGAGCTCAACACATCAGTGGGCTCAGGTTTAAGCATACAAAGCAAGCCAAAAGTGTTATCTTTCTCGGGCTCGGACAGACCTAGACTCAACCCAATGAGTACCCTTCAATATATTGGTTATAGGGTTTAATGGGTTGAGCGGGTCAACCCACTCTATCCAACAAAGACCAACAAAAACTGACCCACTTGACGTAGTCCAAACTAATCAAATCCAACTAGACCCAACCAGCCGAATCCAAATTGATCGGACAATTCCATCACACCCATCCCAACCTAAGCCCACCCAACTCAACCCAAACCAAGTTAGGATTGTCAATCAAGCTCGTTGTTTGTTTCGATATCTTGCTCCAGATCGGCTCGTTCATTTAGCCAACAAGTCGAGTACGAGTCGAAAGTTTGAGTTCGAAACAGCCGAACTTAAATAAGGTCCAGCTCGTTTGCCATTGAATCATGATCTAAGGACTGGTTTTCTTCATAGGTAATAACAACCATTAGATATTAAATCCAAAGGTTACATCCTAATAACATTCACTAAGACCATTAGATTTTTCATATTTTTATATATTTATTCATAATGTTTTTTACTTTTAAGAATTTATTAGCTAGTAAATAGGTTTTTCCGAGTTGAATGAGCCGAACTCGAGCTGGCTCGAGTTTACCTGAGCCTAACTCGAGCAATGAGTTCCCAACTCGAATTCAACTTGAGCCAGGCCTTAAGAATTTCGAGCCAAACTCGAGCTGGCCCCCCTCATGTTCGGTTTGATGACACCTAGGGGGTTTGAGCAGATCCCCATTTCATACTACCTATTTGTCAAAAACCCCATGCAACTCAAACCGTCTATCAAAAGATGAAATTACCCTTCTTCTTTTTTTCTTTTTATCCCACCCTTTTCTCTCTCTCCTCTCTCTCCTCTCTCCTCCGACCGGCTCACGGCTTATCTTCTACGGCCATTGCTCCACCTGCAATCGCCACTGCCGCCACCTCTCGGAATCTCGGTGAACCCCTCCACCTCCGTCCCCTTTTCCACCTCCAACCAACTCCTCTGCCCAAAGCCAACCCCGAGCAACTTTGAGATGGTTTCACAATGTTTTACTGCATCTGACTGAAGATTGCTATTAATCTGCTTCAAGCAAGTATTGTACTCCAGCAGTTGCCAGCTCGTTTCTTGAAAAACCCTCATCTGTCATTGAGTGAAAGCATTCAAACTAAGTTAGTCAGATAATTAACCAAAACCCAGGTAAATCAAGTTGATTAAGCTGGTCAACAAAAAAAAACTCAAGCTAACAGAATTACCTGATCATTGCAACGTTTAACCTCTTGTTTTCCTCTTTCAAGATCCTCTAAGAGTGCTGCATGGGCATTGTCAGAAGCAAGCCTCTCGCTTCTGCTTCTTTCTCATCTGACTTAACCGCAACCTGTTCCAAATTTGAAACCTATTAGAACGAGAAAGTGCTGGGAAGGGATGAATGATGAGTTTTGAAGTGGATCATTAACCTCCTCTTCTTCCACATCATCATCATCTTCTCCGCCTCCTGTGTCCACTTCCACTTCTCTATAAACTATTTTCTCATTTGATGTCTCCAACAATTTTCTTGTAACCTATTGCATTTATAAATAATAAATTTAACATAAAATAAAAGGTAAAAAAGAGTAACTTGAGTTACCTGTTGTTTAGACATCCTTAGGATGTTCTCTTCAGTGATCATATTTCGGGCACTTCGCAAGTCCCATCTAGCACATCTTGGGATCATAGTATTACCATCAGCTTCAATGACGGTCGTATGCTCATAAAACCTATACTACATATGAAGTTATGGACTAAATTAGAAACAATATATATTTTAAGTATAAATATAAAAAATTCTGGAATGCATTCATACCAGTAGAAGGATGGTACATCCGTTGATTTCATGTTTGTTCTTCCAAGAATCTATGAGCATGTTCCGAATAGCACCGTACTAGTCAAATGTTCTCATTTTGTTTAGATCCTCCACCAATTTAATATAGGGGTTTTTACATATATATCCTCCAAAAACTTTCAAAAATACGTATTTACCCCTACATTCTTCATATTTTCATATATACCCCTGAAAAGTCCAAATAATCTAAAAAATACCCTTCCGTCTGGTTAAGTAACCTAACCATGGGATAAATTCTAACCGGGCCAGGTAACTTTACTTAAATACCCTCCAGAACATATGTAGGCTTTAATCGGACATCTCCCTAAAGTTTCTCCCGCGCGATCATTAAAGGGGTGTTTGGTTACTTGTATTAGCTAATGCAATGTATTGCTCAATGCACTGCATTGCATTTGCTAATGCAATGCAATGCATTGCATTGGCTAATGAAATGTCAATGCAATGCTGCATTGGCAAAAACAGCCATTTTGGTTGTTTTTGCTAATGCAGCATTGGAGGCCCTTTTTGCATTAGCTAATGCATACATTAGTTAATGCAGTGGCCAACCAAACACTGGTATAGACCAAAATGCTGCATTAGCTAATGCATGCATTAGCTAATACAAGCAACCAAACACCCCCTAACACTCCTAAGTTTTCATATGTTCCTACCAGATAAACACAGTGATCACCCCCTAGGGTTTCCTCCGCGCCCATTGATCGGCTTCACCGACGTCGATACCCGTCGATCGGCTTCACCGTGCCCATCTATCGTTGCACCCATTCACCTCTCTTAGGGTTTTCTACGGCTTGCCTGACCTAAATTGGGAGAGCTATGGATGATGATCTTGCCGATAAGTACGTTATCAAGGGACCATTGCAAGAGGGATGCAACCCTTGAGTCCAAGATATAAGGTATGTTGCAGTTTTGTTCTATGCATGGGTTGAGTACATTGCAAGAGTGATGTTTTTTTTACGGATGTGATGTTTTTTGGATGAGCACATTGCATTGGTTGAATACTTCATCACTTAGTTCTATGCATTGCAAGAGGGAAAGTTATGGATGATGATGTTATGGAAGATCCCCTTGCTGGCTTGTATGTTAGCCCACAGGAACCATTGCAAGAGGGATCTATCCCTCGAGTCAAAGAATTCAGGTATGTTGCAGTTTTGTTATATGCATATTTTGTTGAATAAATTGGCTGAATGTGCTGCATATGTTTTATGTAGCAAATTTGTTTGTTGAATAAACTGGCTGAATTGCATTGGGGTAGAGTTATTCACTGTTATTAGACAACTGAACATGCTTTGAATGATCATTGATCCTACCTTATTTTTCCCTGTTATTAGAGTGGCCCAAGCTTCATCAGAACCAATGATGGCAATCAAATTATACCATTCTGGATTTTGGAAAAGTCAGGCCAAGTCTGGTATGATGCAATATGAGTGTGGTAAGACAAAGACAATAAAGGTGCATCCAAGTCGATCTACATTTGAGGAGTTAAAGGGAGACATAACAGCTATCTGTTCATGGACCTTTGGCGCCCAGTTGCACATGTCATACCTTCTACCATGAAGCAATCCAAGGTATTATCATCAAATTCACAATGATGAAGACTACAAAGGAATGATTCAGCTTCATGAGATCTACTCGAGGAAGGTTGTGGAATTATATGTAGAGACTGGCTAAGCAAGTGATTTGTATAGCAGTGCAAGGGCTACAGCTAGTGCCATTGCAGAGGCCATGGTAGATGTCAGAAGTGTGGGTGCTACCTCAGAGGCCAGGGTAGGTGTTACTTCAGAGGCCACTGCAGAGGCTACTTCAGAGGGTACAACAGAGGCAGCTACAACAGAGGCAAGTACAGGGGTAACAGCAAATGCTAGTGCACAAAGTGAAGGAAATGATAAATCAGTTGGTCAAGCACATGGCACAGCTAAGGGCAAGGCTACATCAGAAGTAAGAGCAGAATGCAGTGCAGAAGGCAAAACTGGTGCTAAGGCAAAGACTAAGTCAAGGGCTACAGTGACTGAGTTTGCAAGCTTTTTTTGATGATTGTTATGGATCAGGGGAAGCCCATGTAGATGATTTTGAAGAAGACTGGGAAGAAGACTTGGACTTTAGGCCTGGGTATCCTAATGCAAACCCATTGACTGAGGATCCAGATGGCACCCAAGATGAGGCAGACTATGTTCCTGATGATAGTGACTACCACCCATGCAGTGACAGTGAGGAAGATGAAGATGATGTGCATATGTAGGAGGACAACATTGATCATGTGTCTAAGTATGAAGGGGTCTTAGGCAATGTTGACATGGAAGATCCCAATTTAAATGTGGGTTCTAAGTTCAAAGATGTAGACCAACTCAGGCTTGCACTTAGGCAGCATTCCATCAAGCATAACTATGAGTTCTTTATCAAGAAGAGTGACAAGAGCAGGGTGACTGTCAGATGCAGAGATCTTGATTGCATCTAGAGGATTCATGCATCAAGACTTTATGATGGGAATACATTTGAGGTCAAGACAATGACAGGGGATCACACATGTTTTGGCCGCAATGCAGCTGGAGGGGAGATGGTCACTTCAGCATGGATTTCAAGTAAGATTACCTAGTTGGTGGCAGATAATCCAAAGGTGAGTCCTAGGGACATAAGGAAGCTCATGTGGGATAAGTATCAACTCAGAGTCTCATACATGAAGTGTTGGAGGGGCAAAGAGCTTGCATATGAACATGTACATGGTAACATAGATGATTCTTTCAAGGATGTTCCTAGCTTGAGAGAGGAGCTGCTTGTGAGAAACCCTGGAAGTGTGATTGAGTATACAGAGGGCCCAGATCATACCTTTGAGAGATTCTTCTGTTGTTTCAAGGCATGCATAGATGGGTTCATTGCAGGATGCATGCCTTTTTTGGGTGTTGACTCAACCCATCTGAAGGGTAGGTATCTGGGTCAGCTAATGGCAGCTACAGCTTTGGATGGTAACAATGGGTTGCTTCCAGTTGCTTTTGTTGTGGTTGAGTCTGAGTGTGGGAATGCATGGAGGTGGTTGCTTCAGTAGCTATGGATGGTAGGGTTAATGACTTGACAGTCATCTCTGATCAGGACAAAGGCATAAAAGAAGCTATGTAAGTGGTCCTACCTAATGCAGAACACAGGATATGTATGAGGCACTATTACAAGAATTTTCGGAAGGTGTTTCCAGGAGATACCTTTGAGACTGCTGTGTGGAATGCTGCTAGGGCATTCACAGAACATGAGTTTGCTGCTGCCATAGCAGAGGTCCTAAGGAACTCATATGGAGAAGCTGTTGTTGCTCATTTGAGAAACATTAATAGTACATGGTTAAGGCACACCTTCAAGGATACGGGTAAGAATATCTACATATGTAACAACCTGTCAGAGTCATTTAATTCCTGGGTATCAAATGAAAGATTTCTGCCATGTGTTGGGTTGGTGGACATGTTGAGGAAGGTGATGACAAAAATGGATTTGCGAAGGAGGCTGTCAAGTAGGTGGAAGGGAAACTTGGTTCCTAATGCCAGGAAGTATGTAGCTGATTTGTTAAGGAATTTAGGAGGTTACTCAGTAGTTATGTCAAGTGAAGCCAGAGCTGAGGTGACATCTCCTTATGATAGGAATGAGGTTGACCTTGAAAATCATACATGCAGTTGTAGAAGATGGCAGCTGTCAAGCATGCCTTGTTTTCATGCTGCAGCAGTAATAGGTTAAGCAAGGAACCCAAATTGGGAAAGTTTTGTCCACGAATACTTCAGCTTGCAAAGGTATATATAAGTAACTATACAATATCCATGATTAAATAACCAAACTTTGACCTACAGCTATATGATGTGATACAAGTACATGGTAGCTTATGAAGGGTTCATCAGTACACTACCAGATAAAAATCAGTGGAAAAAGATTGATCTTGGCTATACCTTGCTTCCACCCCATACAAAGAGGCCTAGAGGCAGACCAAAGAAGAAGCGCATCCAAGGAGCAGATGAGAGGACAAAGAGTAAAAGACTACATAGGTGCTCAAGATGCAAGAAGTGGGGCCACCATCAGAACACTTGAAAGGAACCTTTAGTTGGAAGAGTTGAAGAAGATGGTGAAGGGTCTCGAAGTCAGGGGTAAACATTTAGCTTTTGATGGATTTTTTATGCACCAGTTGAATGAATATGTTAACAGTTATGGATGTGTTAACAATTCATGCAGGGGTGCATCTGGGACTGAGACTGCTAGTGGAGATGCTGGAGCCAGGGGTGGTAGAGGTAGAGGGAGAGGCAGAGTCAGAGTCGGAGGAATAGGAAGAGGTGGACCTAGGGGTGGGGGGGATAGTGCTGATGTGGCCATGGGGAGTTCTGATGCTAGGGGTGCCAGGGAAAGAGGAAGAGGAAGAGGAAGAGGTGGGAGAAGGCCAACAAATTCTGATGTAGGGCAGATGTACTATAGGTAAGTACTTAGTATAGTAATTGACAATTTACTAGTGCTTGTGAGTTTGACAATAAAATCTGAAACATTGGCTACATAATTGACACAGTCAGCCTGCAATGACCCCTCATGGACTGGGGATGGGCCTTTATACACATGATGACACAGCTCCCCGAGCCACGAGAGTTAAAGCTGCGGTCAAAAGAGGAGGAGGGAAAGGTAGGGGCACAAGAGGAGGTAAAGGCATGGACACAGGAGCAGGGTGAGGCCTGGCTGGAGGCACACAGTAGCTGGCCTAGATTCTTGCAACTATGTATTGACAAGTACTTGGAATTTTTTGAATCAATACTCTATGTATTGACACAGTTATAGTTATGTATTTGTGTTGGAACAACTATCTGTGTTGTCAGTGGAGGAAATTTGTGTTGGAACAGTATGGATGGAACAATGTATTGAGTATGTACTTATTTGTTGTTCTATATTTGTCTTCTCTATTTGTCTTCAAAATACTATGTATTGATACAGTAACTTTTTGCAATTGGAATAGTGTTGTTCTATATTTGTCTTTTCTATTTGTGTTTAGAACACATGTATGTCAGTTACTTCTATATTTAGAACACAGTCATGTATTTGTGTTATCAACACAGCTATTTATTTCAAACTGAATTTGTGTACAGGGGAATTGCATAAGGGTGACTACTATAATCTAGGACAAATTTTGACACAACCATGTTACAAAATTCTATCATAGTTACTACAAATTAAAGTGTTACAGACTCAAATGAAATACAGGAGTACAATTTGTGAGATCAAAACTGATTTGATCAGACATATTCAAGGGAAGCCTGGTACATACTCAAATGAAATACATGTATACAATTCCTAAGATCAACATTGTTCCAATTGCAAAAAACAAAGCACGTAGCAAAAGAAACATCTCTGCAGCAGATTTCTCAACTCGTTCCATGATGATCAGTGATGCAGACAGACTCTCTTCATGCGATCTCATCCTTCTTATCAACAACTTCTCCAATTCTTTTACTTGATGCTTCAATACACTTATCTTATCAGAAACATTCAACACCACAGATGATTGCTCGGATGATTGCTCTGGACCATCAATCCACATGAAATAGCCACATCCCCTGTCATACTTGTTCTGAAACGTAAACAAGCCAAAACTTGCATTATGAAAATTTTGATTAATTTATCAGATTAAGCTATCAATACAGCCGAAATGTACCTTATAGTTTGGGCAACCATAGAAGCGCCTCCATTTGCTGTGATCTTGTCCAGATATACAAACATGACATGGCTCTTTACAACCGCAAAGGATGACCTTGCAATCAAAGCCGAATGAGGCTGCTGGAGAAGATGGCCCGGATGATGCCCATCTACTATTCTTCCTCAGGGCCATGGAGAAGTTGGTCCCAAACCCGACAAATCTTCACTGAAAATGCGAGGCCTTGCACGGATTTTGAGTCGTGGGGGCGATCTGATGTCGTGCGCGAGCTCGATGTCGGCAACAATGGCGTATTTTGAAGCATAGGGTTGAAGGAATGAGGTTGTTGAAGGATGCAGGGTTTAAATGAGGGTTTGTATGCAACGGTACTCCAAGGGCAAAACTGTCTTTTCCCCTGCGAACGGTAACGTCATTGGGAATATTCCCACTGGATTCCACAACAACTAACCCGAAGGGTATTTTTGAGATTATTTGAACTTTTCAGGGGTATATATGAAAATATGAAGAATGTAGGGGTAAATACGTATTTTGAAAGTTTTTGGAGGATATATATGTAAAAAACCCTTTAATATATCCCCAAGATAGAGACAATCCAGAGGTGAAAAAGAACAAAGACTCGAACAAAATTAAACATAATATTCTAACTGTATCTTCTATGTCATTTTTTCTTCTCCCAGGAAGAACCTCATGAAGCGCAGTCTTCAATGTTGCCAAATTGATTTTTGTATCGTCTTTGAAGACTCTTTGACTAAATGAAGACATCCTCTTTCTTCCTTTGGAGATCTTAATCTTCCTGCTCCCATCACAGATGCCAAAAATTAACCTTATGTCTGTCTTGTTGATGTGAAGATCCGGATTTTCTTGGAAAATTTGAACCATCCTTGTAACGTCATAATTAGTCTTCGTGTACCTATTATACGTTATTTCGCCTTCTATGATTGCTTTCAACAATAGATAGAACGAAGTGCGCCTCATCGAATTAATATGCTCAGACCTAATCTTGTCACGAGCACTGTTAATGACTTTAGCAATGGTTGCCAAAGTTGACTTGTATCTCCCCATTCTGCATTATGAAAATATATTAAACAATACTATATTATGTATCATATAGTATCACATGAGAATACTAGCATAGAGGATATGAGAATCTAGCTAGCTTAATACAAGACGAGAAGGCTGAGTTGTTGTTGGGTCTTTTTCCCAAACTTTTATTGTTTGTTTCCTCCTTTCTCTTCATACAAAAGGGACTACCCACAATTCCTTTCTTTAGTGTTAGTCACATCAAAAAAAGACAGACTGCACCTAATCCACCATAAACTAATACCCAAGTTTAAATTCGAGAAAGAGAGGAGATCAAACACATGCCTAGCAGTTTGGTCGTTGTGAACACCAAGCAGAAAATCACCAAGCTGCATCGCACATTTTAGGATATTAAAGCAACAACAGATCAATCAAGAGGCCTAAAACTATAACAAAGCAAGACCATATCATCTCAGGGTGCGTTTGACAAATCTGAATCTGATGCATTAACTGAATGAGGAATCTGTGGAATTAGCTGAATGGGGAATGAGCTGAATCTGGTGATTCCGTGAATTTTGATTCTGTTGTTTGGTTGGTCTGTATGGGATGAGCTGAATCTGTTGATTCTGGCGTTTGGCTTGTCTATTATAGATGAGTTGAATCTGCTAATTTTGTTCAAATTAATAATAAAACTTTAAATTTTTTTTTCAAATTAAGACATGTTTTTCATTATAATAATAACAATACCCACGAGATATGATTGATGGAAATTATTGAAAATTTAGATCAAATTAATTCTTTGAATGCATCTAATCATGTAAAATGATTGATTGAAATTATTGAAAATTTAGATCAAATTAATTCTTTGAATGCATCTAATCATGTAAATTCAGGTATAATTTAAGTTATAATATATTAAATGATTTTATAAATTAAATTACATCAAATATTTGCTTTTAAAAATACTCAATATTGGTCTCATAACGAAGATATCGATGATATCTTTCCAATGAGACTAATTTCATAAAGTTTCAACATATATATTTAAAGTTATGATAAATATAGCCATTTTAAATATCAAGGGGATAAAAATGTCATTTAGAGATTCCTTAAAAACGAACTCAGCTGATCCGCGTCTGATCCCGCGTCGCATTCCATCCGCGGCATTCCGTCGATCTGACGGAATGCTGCGATACCTAAAATCCGGAATTAGAATTGTCGGATTCAATTCGGATTCCGAGACTTATTGCAAACCAAACAGCTGAATCCGGAATCCGCCCATTCATTTATCCATCTAATCCCTCTCATACACTACTTGCCAAACAGGCCCTCACTGAATTAGCAAATTCTTAAATCTTTACAAGATAATTGAGAAGAGGAAGTTCCTTTCTAGCTGGAAATGGTATAGGTCGTGCCTGGAATAATCCATAGAATGGAGGACTAAGAAACTCATATATGAGGACAAGTATAATGAATGTTTAGTTAATTGGGTGGTCAGTCAAAAAGATATCTTTAAGTTCCAACATGCTAGAGACATTTTTTAATTCACTAGTTAGAAAATTCTTCATCTCTATAAGCTAAATTGAGCATATTCGTACAAAACCAATACTTCTTACACAAATTTTCTGCACCCTCAAACTCCAAAAGAATCTACACTATCTTATAGTTTATGAAATATAGGGTTAAGGAATTTTGACAACAAAAACCTATAATACCTTGCAACAAGTGAGAGTAAGCTGTTTAAATACAAGTTCAACACACGAAACAGCTAGACAGCGTACACCCTCGAGGAAAGAAGCTTTAATATGTCCATTGTAGAATAAGAACAAGAAGAGTGTTGAGACTTTATGAAGTGGTAAATAACCACAATGTAGAATAAGAAGATTGCAAGGACTCCAAGCAATATTCCTCACAAACATTTGCAGTAAAACTAGATTCAGCTTCTGTTGGATAACTTTAAAAGCGAACTGATATTGACAGCAAATCCTAAATATAACACGGCAGCACACTCAAGAAACAATAAGGAGAGCATGCCAAGAAGATGATAGTCCACTGCCATCTTCAATTATCAACACTGAAATTTCAACAATAAGCATATGGTAAAAGACGAGAAAATTACTGAAAATAAGAAGAGACGAGAGAAAAATAAATGAAGACATAAACAGGTGGTCTTGCTGTTCTCTCAACCAGCAGATATATGCTTCATCCAAGGGCAAATATGTGGCTTAAGCTAGCCTTAGTTCAACTAAAGTTTGAGGTTTAGTACAAGACAGCTCACAAAACTGCTTTGACAATATAAGAAAGCAAAGACGAAGGAGTGGCGGGGTCATGGTGCTCGGATGGGCCAGATTTGGGGCTTTGGCCCCTTGCCCCAAAAATAAATCTAATCTATGTACTGTGTTCAACCACATACCTCCAAGGAACCCCAAATCTCCAAAATAAATCGAGTAACTGATATATCTAATCTAGATCGCACCTGGAGAGATCGAGATGAGATCAGCATCTAGATCGTAGCTCCCGCGCTTCTTCTTCTCGGATCGAAGGGGATCGAGAGCGTCGAGGCCAGTAGCAAGTGGAACTCCAACAAGGAAGAAGGGGTGTCCGGCCAGCATGTTTGGCACATAACTTGGCTATTAGGGTAGCGACAGGAAGAAACCGGTGATGGGAGTTGTTGACCACGGCCGGCGGCGAGCTCGAGAAGTAGGAGGGGTGGAAAGAACGAGTCGAAGCCGCAGTATACGCCGGAGCGGCGAGATCGGGCATTCCGATGAGGCCCATGAGGGAGGTGAGCACGATGGGGATTTAGGGAGGGAGCTCGTGGAGGGTTTGGCAAACGGCGGGGGCAGCGACGAGAAAGGACGGCAGGGTTGGCGCCGCGGTGAAGTGGTTTATTGGCCACGGTCACCGCCGGAGCAGCGATGGGCGGGTTCCGGCGAGTAGGGAGGTGGTGGTGAGGTCGGCAGGGTCCGGTGATTGGGCAGGGAGCGCGGACGTACGGCGGAATTCCAGCAGAAATCGATAAAGGGATGGCGTCGAAGGACGGTTGGTGAGGGGTTGGGTCGCGATTGGGTGCTGGGTGAGGGGAGAAGAGGATCGAGTGCCGAGGGGAGGCTTGGAGGAGACGGAGCGAGTGGGAGGAGAGAGAATAAATGGAAGCTTGGATGGTTGAGATCTAATAGAGGGTTTGTTCCGTGGCCTTGATCAAGTAGAGTGGCTAGTGAATGGAGTTGGCTGTGTTGGCTAGATGGATGATAGAGATATGATGAAGTGGTTGCTTACGGGCTAAGATCAATCATATCAGACGGTTGTGACGAGGTTAAAATAGCACACATGGACGCCTTTGGAATGCCAGAGCATGGAGCCCGTTGGCCCAAATCTGGCCTGAGCCTGGCCGAAATTTTTCGGGTCCCAATCCAGTCCAAATTGAGTCGGGCCAGGGCCAGTCCGAACCCGTTGATATTCGCTTGGACTTGGACATAGCTTAGCCCAGCCCAAGCCCCGAGTCAAAGACCGAACAAAAAAGGGTTTTAGTAGGGAGCACCATAATATGATCTTATCCTACTAATAAAACAACAACCATTAGATTTAACTCCTTAACACCATTTTAGAGTTCAAAAGACTCTTATACCCCCTTAACAACCAACAGAAATCTACATCAAGCATGTCACCCTCGTTGCAACCCGTCGCCCTCTACTTTTCCTTTTTCTGTGACAGGCTCCTTTTTCTTCTCACAACATGGTCATCCCTCGTTGCAGCCCGTCACCCCTCTGTTTTTCCTTTTTATGTGGCAAGCTCCTTTTTCTTCTCACAGCATGGTCATCTACATCCATTATTCTCTTCGTCGAACCCGTCACCCTCGTCGCAACCCGTCGCCGTCGTCGTCATCCTCCATGGCGAGATCAAGAGGGTCACCAGCCATCCGCTCGCGTTGGCTCACTGCGACCGCGCGTTGGAGAGGATTGGGCTCGACGACGAAGCCATCGAGGACACCGCTAGCCATGGAGATGCTCCGGTCCAACCGGATGCTCGACACCGCTGCGATCGCCAGCCCCCGCACCGCAGCCCCCTCGCAAAGCCATCATTGAGGTCGCCATCACCTCACATCCCCCTCGCGGAGGCCACTCCATGAGGTATTCTCTTTTTTCAAAGAAAATATTGCCATCTATTGCAATATTCTCTTTTTACAAAGAGAATACTGCCTTCTCCCCCTCCTTCACCAGCATCTCCCTACACAATCTCCCTCACTCTCCATCACTCCTCAATCGCCTCTCTCTCTCTCTCTCGATCTGGTGTTTGGGAAGGACGGGGTGGTCGGATGTGGTGGGATATGGCGTCTCCGGCAGGTATTCTCTTTTTCCAAAGAGAATATTGCCATCCATTGCAATATTCTCTTTTTACAAAGAGAATACTGCAATCTCCCTCCTTCACCAGCATCTCCTCACATAATCTCCCCCACTCCCCATCACTCCTCCACCACCTCTCTCTCTCTCTCGATCTGGTGTTTGGGAAGGACGGGGTGGTTGAATGCGGTGGGATATGGCGGCTCGGGAGGTATTCTCTTTTTCCAAAGAGAATATTGTCATCCATTGCAATATTCTCTTTTTACAAAGAGAATACTGCAATGTCCCCCTCCTTCACCAGCTCTCTCTCTCTCTCTCTCTCTCTCTCTCTCTCTCTCTCTCGATCTGGTGTTTGGGAAGGACGAGGTTGTCAGATGCGGTGGGATATGGTGGTTGCGACGCCGGCTTGGAGAGAGGAGCTCGGGATGGATTTCGTCGGAGGGAGGCCTCGTCGGAGGCGTCGTGGTTTTGGAGTTGGGTTTGCAGGCGAAGCGGGGCCGCCAATGGCTGCTACGGGGTGGAGGAAGAGCTCGGGGATGACGCTGACAAAGGGAATGGAGGTGGTTGTTGGGCTTGCTGCCGGAGTTAGAGGAGAAGGAGGAGGTCGTTGGGGTTGATGTCGGAGTTAGAGGATGATGAGGTCGGGGAATGTTGCAAAGCCGTTGGGAGAGGGGAGTAGATCATGTTACGATCAAATCGAAACTGATTTGATTTGATTATGTCAAAACATGGAAATAAAACAACCCGTAACTGTCATAAATTAAATACATCTATATATAATGCTTCAAATATGCAATATATATGAAGTAGGGGTAAATGTGTCATCCAAAATACCTAACCTCCCATAACTGCCTTAAAATGGTGTTGATACATTAAAACATCATATGGTGGTGTACCAGTTAATAAGTTTGCTTGTTTTAGTGTAAACACTAATTATCTATAATATAAATGGATTCGTATGGGAATGCATCGATGTGTATAACCATATCACGTTATCATACTATGTCATGTGGCAATGCGATCCTTTTTCGCGTCCGTTGTATATGGACGTCACGTGTTACGTCGCCGACAGCATCGGCGCCGGCAAGAACGCCCTCAACACCGCCGAGCCATACGACCCGGTGGAGGACATGCGGGCATCAATGCCGACGATGACGGAGGAGCGGGCGTCTGGCAGAGATGGCAAATAAGCGGGTGTTGATATGAGAGGGATTAGCAGGAGGAGGCGTCGAACAGGACGGGTGAGGTGATAATATTATACTTTAATTAATATAATATGTATTGTCATATTATTAAGTATTTTATTAAAGCCAAGGTGAATATTTATGCATTATCATATTATTAATTCAAGTATCAATATTATTAATTTACTCTCCACATCACCAATACCTATTCCTATTCCACTTTTTTCATCTAATATTATTAAATTACTTTCCATCTCACCAATCCCAATTAATCATTACCTCCTTATCCCCACGACGCCACGTTTTCAATCAAACACCAACGTGGGATACCACAAGTTATCCCATGTTACTAATCCCTATCCCCTCTAATCCCGGGATAGACTATCCTGCAACCAAACGCACCGTCATCTTATGCTAAATTGCTAATGAGGTAGTAGGAAAAATGCCGCGTAATCTGATCCATTTCGCCCCCTCGGATATTGCAGGCGCCAAATTCCAAGTTATAAAGAAAAGCTTCGTCTGATCCATTTCAAGAGTAGATTAGGCCCGATCCAGATGTGTAGATCGTTGCTGAATCAATAAAAGAAAAATCCATAAATTGCATCAAGGGAGTGACCTTTCTTCGAAAAAGGCCGCTAACGTCCACGCGAATGTCTAGGGATATGTTTACGACAGGATGGCCTTTCCTCTTGAAGATGAGCATACTGCCGGAATTTGTCAAAGGCTCCGGCCATGACAACTTTTAAAGGTGCCAGAGGTTCAGGAACCATGACGATGTATTTTTCAAAAAAAAAGAAATCCACGACTTGTCTCACAGTCTCAACACAGATCAAACTGGATATTTATTGATTTTTGCTTACATAAGTACCACAAACTTTGGTGCGTGCAGTTCAGACCAAGCTGATCCGAGTATCACTGGACATCTAGAACAAGGATATTATTTCGATTTGGTAATCGATTATAAGTGATATAATGCCAGTCAAATAATTAGTATACACGAGAATAGATGGATACACCACACCATACAGTTTTGAAGCGAAGCTCAGCCACTCTAAGCAATCACTAGAATGGTAGCTGAATTTATTCCTCAGCCGGTGGATCCACCCAACGTCCATGGTCTTTTATCAACTGGATCAATGCCTCAGTTGCTTTATCCATTGCAATTCCTCGCTTCACCACAGCATGCAACACGGTAATCATCCTCTCGTGAAAGCACTTTGATACAGGCTAGGGTATTAGGAAACATAACAAAACTTGAGACATATTAGACCTAGTAGTCATCTTCAAATATGGCCAACACCTCACAACCTATAAAAAACGATTGAAACTGCCCAATGATATCCTAAAGTACGGTGCGAAGTCACTAAGCTCTGGCCCATCCCTATATACGGTTTAAAAATAAATGTATTCAAGTTATATACAATGAATAACTCTATGAAGAAGTTTGAAAGATGCATATCTAGTACGAAGAGTACTCAAAACTGGGATTGTGAACTGAAGTAAGAAAAAAAGGCCAATGTTTATGCTTTTACACAGAAAGATCTTCATCATGACCAAATGCACAAAGATTAACTTCAATAGCTTAATCATACTAATCTTTTCTTAAACCCTACAAAGATGCATATCCAGTATGAAACTGTCACCAGCACATAGGAGTGAAGAGGTATGTGCTCAAGTTCCTCTAGTAGGATTTCTGGCTACTAAGCGGTGCCATTAGTTGTCCTGCCAGGGGTAGACTCTTACAGGAGTACACAAACTGAACCTACCTTGCCAACATAAAGGTCAATTTTTCCTGGAGCACCACCGACATACCCAAAGTCTGCATCAGCCATCTCTCCCGGCCCATTCACAATACAACCCATTATTGCAATCTGCAAAACAGTAAAACACAGATAACTACCTAAAGTTTGCATTCTTGAAGAAATAATCGGATGAGGGATGAACAATTACTGAAACGCCTGGCAAATGAGACGTCTTTTCCCTTATTTGAGCACTGATCTCTTGAAGATCGAAGAGTGTACGGCCACAGGAAGGGCACGAGACATACTCCTGGACCAAAATATAAACATGGATGACTTTGTGAATCAATGAATTAAAATGTGTAGACATTATTAGGGATGACTCCTTTGGGAGTCATTGCTTACTGTTTTGGTGTTACGCATTCTGCAACCTTGAAGCAGATTAAAAGACGTGTTCCTGAAGAAATCAAAATCCTGGTTAGGAGCCTCAAGCAATACACCATCCCCTAGGCCATCAACTAGAAGAGCGCCAGCATTGCTCCCAGCAGCAATCACTAGATCATCCCTGATATTGACATTGAAGTGTTAATAAAGAAGCCTGCATAACCTTGTACCCTGTTTCTCAAAGATCCTTCAGTTGTTGCAGATACCTGTGAGTCCTTTCCGGAAACTGTAGATGGTGAATCACTGGAAAACTCAACGCATTGTCTTCTAAATACTCAAACAGCCTGGTGATACAATAATAACATAGAGAAAAAAACAAAGGATGCGCACTTCAGTAAGCTACTCTCACGCATAAAGAAATAGAAGTTCTAGGAGCCACATTTGCGGTCAAAAAAGCTGGCAGAACTACAGAACACAATATCAGCGTTTCTACCAAGTAACCTGAGTATATACCTCCTAGCTGCATGCACTCTGCTAATCTTTTCCTCATTATACGGTATGTTGTGTAGCACCATTGTGATATCATCAACATTTTTTAGGATTTCAAGCTCCTCATAGGCCTCATCACCATGAACAGTTACAGCTAACCTAGCCCCTATAGATAAAAAGCATCAAGCAGGAGATCAGATCCTTATAAAGCTTCAAGTAAGAGATTGAAAGGTCGAGGCCTCACCTTCTGGCAAAAGCTTGTAGGCACCAGTTGATAGCTCCTTGAGGTTGACGAGGACGATGGCATTAGGAAGTCGTTTTGTAAGCTGTTCTGATAACGGAGTCAAAATGCCCATGCTTATGTCAATCAACCTTTTGAGAACTAACCTCCGTCAAAAGCAAAAACAGTCAGCTCCAACCTTTCTTACACCTCTAGTACTGATGTAAAAAGTAAGACACTTGAGACAACATGACAACACAAAATGATTATTAATGTTTTAGCACATCAACTGTGATGATGCGAGGGCCGTTCATGTGAGCTACGCCCCTTCATTAGTAAGAAAAAGCAGAAAGTAAATTGTGGTTCTCACAGAATCAATGTCATCAATTGAAGGAAGTTCCCTCAAAAGAATAGAGTCCACGGTTGCCAAATCCTGCAGACCACATGAAAATGTCAGACACAATAACACCTTGCAGCTCTTTGCCCACAAAAAATAGATAAGTTATCTATATTTGACACAAGTATGTGACAGTACCTTAAATGGCATGCCAACTACAAGCTTCGCTGCAAGAGACTTATAGAGCAGCTCTGGTGTCTGATAAGGGGGGGAAAGAAGAGAGTTAAAAATGATGAGGGGAAAAACAACAACCAAAAAAAAAACAACTAAAAAATGACAAAGGAGCAGCAATTCTCGTTGTTAGAAGGTGGCAGTTGCCCTCTAGTCTAATGGCACTAAGTAAACATCAAACTTCCTAGGATTGATGGGCTTGTATTGGATAGAGCTATGCAAAGGACTCTCAATGATCTAAATAGCAAGCCTTCCCTCGTCTGGGCCCAAAGGAATCATGTTATCACATGTACTCATAATATCCTAGTTGAAGGCAAATCAGAATTGCCATTTCACTCCCACTCTCCTAAGAAGATAGAACTCAAGACAAATGCCAAAATAGACATACCTTTAAGTTGTTCAAAGAGACTGGCATAAGAACAGAACCATCCCGATGCAGGACTCCTCGATAATCAACTTCTTCACCCTATTGCAAAAGAGAAGCTGCAATAAAAAAGTACAGACATTGTACATCCCTCGGCAACAAATATGTATATATAGGCTAACCTCCTTATGCACTGGTAATTGACCACTTCTCCGCTGGAAGTCAAAATACCGTCTATGTTTTTCCTCAAAAGGCACCTATTGGAATATTGATATCACATTTGGTCATACCAGAAATTTAATCATATCATCAATCCAAGATAGCAAAAAGCATAAAACATAATCTCCATCGATTAAATTTCTGGTAGAGAGAGTGAATATAGAACAGATGAGATAACTACCACTCCTTTTTGAAGTTTTGCAGCATTCATTCCAAGGTCTGCTAGTCTTCTGCAAGGATCAATCTCTTCCTCTGGTGGTTCCGTGAGAGAAACTCTTATTGTATCTCCTAAACCATCCTGCAATTAATTTTGACAAAGAACCCAGTTCCAAGCATTATTGATTGCTTATATCAGCAATTAGTAGGAAGCATGTTTTAGATTACCACTGCTAATGATATGAAATCATGAACTATAAAAAGATATGTAAATACAGGGAGTGATCCACGGCTAAGTTGAATTTATTCAAAATACACATGGCACGACGTGATTCAAATAAAAAGGATCACTGACTATTGCACTGCATCACAATAATTATAATCTACCAATCATATGAGAGCTAGTGATATGCATTTAGTTAGTACCATAAAACACTGCATAATCATCTTGATACATTGTTGGACCACTTGCTTCGAAAGAAAGCTTATTCTAAATGTTTTTTTCACCAATAAATGGGAAAAACTTCAACAATACTCAGAAAATTATCAACATTCAGAACAGACGACTACAAGCTGCTAGAAACATGCACCTGAAGAAGAGTTCCAATGCCGATTGCAGATTTCATACGCCCATCCTCACCTTCTCCAGCTTCAGTAACCCCTAAGTGCAGAGGATAATCCCAGCCTAGGACATACATTTCTGCCACGAGCAACCGATAAGCTTGAACCATGATGACAGGGTTGCTTGCTTTCATTGAGAAGACAAAATCATGGAAGTCCAACTTCCGACAAATTCTTGCAAATTCAAATGCAGACTCAACCTGTACAAAACCAACACTTGGACGTCAATGCTGATATTTCAGAGTTCGGAAAAGCAATCGTGACTGCAATGAGAGAACTTCAGAGTTCGGAAAAGCAATCGTGACTGCAATGAGAGAACTTAATCACCATTCCCCTTGGAGAATCACCATAGTAACTCATAATACGATCAGAAAGACTTCCATGATTTGTTCCAATGCGCATTGCTCTTCCATACTTCTTACATTTCTCAACTAATGGAGAAAATACCTGATCAGATAAAGAAGACACATGAAATCTATCCACATTTATAGAAGGCCAACCAGGAGACATGGCATAAAGACCTATCTAAATCGCCAATACAAAAAATGCCGAAAAAATAAGGTTCATCGCAGAAATGAAATATCTAATGCAACTTCAGTGATTTGCATTTTTATGTCTCAAAACGTATATAAGATAAACATTCTCCAGTTTAAAATATGATATGTATCACATGAAAAAAGCATTTTTCAAATCAAATTTTTGATCCACTAATTGAAATCCCCTCAATGGTCGGATTGATAATATAATATTGTGAAATGGACTAATAGTTAATGTAGCCATGAAGCATGAGTCTTGAATATGCACATCTGCATGCGTACTAGCTAAAAAACGCCTCTTCAATTTAGTGTAACTTAGGGGAATCAATTCAGACATTTTCCTAACCTTTTCAATGTGCTCAAGCTCCTTCTGATAATCTTCTTCAGTATATTCTAGCTTCTCAAATTGAGCTCTTCTATCAGCTGGAAGAATGTCCATTGGTGATCAAAGGAAACTACTCCAACTAGCTTAAACTAGACAACCTGCATCGGTATGAATATATGAATAACCTCAAATGCTGAGGGCATGCTTACCGAAATTTCCAGGGTTGACCCGAATCTTGTCAAAACACTCAGCCACTCTCAATGCAACAAAAGGAGAAAAATGGATGTCGGCCACCAAAGGAATATTATAACTGTAAAAAAAAAAGCATCACAGGTTACAAAACGTGACTACATCTCTATGTCCACTCTAAAGTAGTTAAAAAGTACTTCAAATTTGTAAGATATACTTTTTCTGAACAAGGCTGTTCTTTATTTCAAAGCAACTGTCTGCTTCTCTCTTTCCCTGAACTGTTATCCGTACCAAATCAGCTCCTTTATCAGCTATCCTCATGAACTGCGAATTGGAAAATCTAATTTTTCTCATTTATTTATCAGAAAGTTCGTGCATAGCATTGGGTTTGCAACCGTAGAAGCAGAAAATTCAAATAGGTCTAGGGGACCTTCTAAAGGGATCATACTACGTTATATGCAAACTTTGTGTATTGCTGAGTGAACTTGGACCATCACATAGCAAAATGAGCAAAGTCAAAACTATAACAAGAATAAAAAAGAATAAGAGAAAATCGGGAAAGTATATGGACCTCTTCAACGGTCTTTGACACGTCATTCGTCTCAGAAGTAGTCATTGTCTGAATTCGTAGAGGATGGTCACTGCCCAGAGCCACATTTCCTATCATCACAGTCTGGGTTTTTCTCCTGACAGTCTTGTGAATGGATTCACAGTACTTTTGCCGAGGCACTACACATTAGGAATTTATAAGTCGGGCTCGGTAATATTATCTCTTCTTACAGTGGCAGACAAGGACATCTTAGATTTTACACCTATACAAGCTAGCAGTAACAGAAAAGCACAGACAAGTAATGTTGGAGTGGAAGGAGAAAAAAAATAAAATAGATAGGTTAGTATCGATCCTTGCATAAAAAGACCACTGTCATACAGGATCTTAGCAAGCACCAGTGACCATCTGTTCGAACAGTCCAAATAGCTGCATATATTAAGTTGGACTACTATATGGTCATGACACCAATCCAGCACATCCAACGTCAATACCATAATATGATATATTGATTATGCCTGTGCAATATTACTTTGTTTTCGCAATTGTCAACTTCGCTTTCAAGAGACAGAGCAAGGAAAGATTAGCCTTCCATTCCATTAACCAACATCACACACCAAAAGTGCAAAACCAATGTTATTATTTAGAGATCAAACCTAAAAGTGGGCTTCCTTCCGAGGCAGGCTCCAACTCAGCCGTATCTGATCCGGAGTTCGAATTCTTGATCACGAGCAGCTTGGTCCTCCAAGAGTTCCGTTTCCAAGTACTGGGGATACAGGCAACCTTTGCAAAGTCAACGCTATTTACAAAGCTCAAGCCGCAGTCCCTGGTCCTGGGAGCAGGAACACAAGCCGGAGCAATTCCAGCAGCCATTTCCACACCTCCCAAACCCCTTCCTTTCCAGTTCTTCTGTGGCACAACGCTGAGGTCAAGCCGTCGGTAAATCTTTGATGAAGTTCGCAGCAAAACAGCTAAGGAGGCATAAATCCAAGAATTCGGAATCAACAGAATCGATACAACACGCACCGATCGAGGAAAAGACAAAAGACATGGTGAGGTATTTCTAGAATCCCTACCTAAAGGTCCACAAAAAAGAAGGCGAGAACCTATCCAGAATTCCTCAAAAAAATAAAACTAGAAGACGATCCATCATCAATTGGTAAATGGTTAGTTTGTCAAAAGCCGTGGAAATTCCCACATAAAGGTCCAAAAAAAAGAGGCAAAAAGGCAATCGACCATCCCCCAAAGTAACCTGATTCTTGGTGAAATCGATTGGTATACATATAGTTCCTCAAGAACCAGGGAAAATACACCAATTTTATGCTTTTGAAATCATCGAGAAGTTTCGGAACAAAAGAAAGAAATCCAAGAAACCGAAAGAAGGTCGAGAATCACAAGAAAATCAAAACCCACCGGCCGGGAGCTACAAGGGGGGTGGAAGTCGGAGTGGATGATGCCTTCTCCTCAGGGGCTTCCAGATGATACACACGTTATACCTGTGTGTGTGGGGGTGTTGTGTGCGTTAGTAGTCGTTGGCAGTCCAGTCTCCTGTCCGGATCCGCCTGATACTTGCCTTGTGGAGGCTTCTTTGCTTTTTAATTTTTATTATCTTGTGGAGTCTGTGTTTTTGAGTTCCTAATATTTACACCGTAAACTATTTTGATATTCTTGATGTGCAACACGATCCTGCAACTCCTTAACCGTTCCCTTTTGCCGTTCATATGCTTCCAGTGTCTCAGTTGCTGTTAAACTTTTCAAATTGACTTTAAGTCAGATGGGACCATCTTCAAGAAAATTACTACAACTCCTGACCTTCAACTTTTCATTTGCAGCAGCAAGCTGATGCTGCAAGGATTGGTTCTTTTCATTTGCAGCAGCAAGCTGATGCTGCAACGATTGTACTTGCGATCTCTGTGAAGAACAGGTATCCTACAAGAAATCAACGAATATCATGGCTATAATAACTCATATAAAAACCATAGCAGGTCAGACTCACATATGTATACAAACCTCACGTATGTTTGTTTTATCCAACATATCATCAACATCTTTCTTTAGCTGCCCATCTACCTCCTTGTACTTAGCGAACTCAGCGCCCAAACTCTTCAGCTGTGCTGATTTGTGTTTACAATCATCCCTTGATTCTTGCAGTTCATTTTCTAACTCTTCTTTTTGCTTCATAACATCTTGCAAAGAAGACTAGGGTAATAATCAACAATTAGACAGACTGGCCTCAAATGATGGTGTTATAGTTAAAAACAAAAACAAGAAACTTCTTCAGGAAGCCCGGTTGCAACAGATAACCACATTCTCCAAGTTATTATGTCCAATACTCCTTATTTCCAACAATTTTATAAATGCTGCTCCTTCACATGTTTCTCCTAAACAATCATAAGAAAACTCACATATAATACAAAAATTTGGAAAAGGAAACGACAGCAAACAAGCAATGACAAACATGATTCGCTGCTGTGGTTTAGACTACATTAAACAAACGCATTTGCATTGGATGAAAAATAATTTCCATCTATATTTCCCGGAACAGGTTTGCAACCAACAAGGGCATTAAACAATTTGCAAGAAAAGAACAGCCCAACAAAATCACTATTTTCTAACTAGTAATGCAATACGCGAAGTAAGAAGTTAACTGAAATTTACAAAACCATATATCACGTTGCTCAGAATCTGATATGGTGAATGTGAAACATATAGCAGTAATAGCATCTTGTAGTTAAATCGCACCTTTACGGAGTATAACAACTCCCTCGAGGATTCCAGCGAATCCATCATAAACTTTTTCTCCTCCAGCAACTTTGAGATGGTTTCACAATGTTTTACTGTATCTGACTGAAGATTGCTATTAGACTGCTTCAAGCAAGTATTGTACTCCAGCAGTTGCTGGCTCGTTTCTTGAAAAACCCTCATCTGTCATTGAGTGAAAGCATCCAAACTAAGTTAGTCAGATAATTATCCAAAACCCAGGTAAATCAAGCTGATTAAGCTGGTCAACAAAAAAAAATCTCAAACTAACAGAATAAACTGATCATTGCAACGTTTTACCTCTTGTTTTCCTCTTTCAAGATCCTCTAGGAGTGTTGCATGGGCATTGTTAGAAGCAAGCCTCGCTTCTGCTTCATTTTTCTCCTCACTATCATCATCCTCTTCTCCTCCTTCCATGTCCACTTCTTCTGTTTCACTGTAAATCAACCTCTCCTCTGATGTCTCATTTAGTTCTCTTGAAACGATCTATGAAATATTCTCTAGAATTGTAAAATTCTGCATTCATGCAATTCAACATAAAATAAAAAGTAAAAAAGAGTAACTTGAGGTTTACCTGTCGTTTAGACATCCTTAAGATGTTCTCTTTTGTAATCATTCTACTGGCATTTCTCAGATCCCATTTTCCACATCTTAGGATCATACATTCACCATCAGCTTTGGCACGTGCTCATAAAACCAATACTACATATGAAGTATAGGACTAAATTAAAAACAATTCTGGAATGAATAAATATTTTAATTATAAAAATAAAAAATTCTGGAATGTATTAATATCAATAGAAAGACGGTGCAGCCGTTGACTTCTTTCTTTTTCAACGAATCAACGAGCATATTTTGAATCGCACCGCACCAATCCAATAATTTCATTCTGTTTAAGTCTTCCACAAGCTCAAGATAGCCCCAAGACAATGATAATCCACTGGTGAAAAAGAAGAGGGAATCGAACAATATGAGGCATAATATTCTAACACTATCCTCAATATTTTGTTTTCTCCACCCAGGAGAACTTCATAAAGTGCAGTCCTCAATGTCATCAACTTGATTTCTGTCTCATCCTTGAAGACCCTTCGAGTGAATGCAGAGGTATTTATTCTTCCCTTGAAGATGTTGATCTCCTTGCTCCCGTCAATAATACCAAAAATTAATTTGACGTCCGTCTTACTAAAGTTAAGCTCCGAACTTTCTTGAAACAGCTGGACCATTCTCGTAATGTCATCATTTCTCTTCATGGTCCTATTATAGATGATCTTTCCATCCACTAACGCTTTCAGCAGTAGAAAAAATGGTGTGCGCCTCATTAAATGAATATACTCGAACCTTATTTGTTCGTGCGCCAAATAAGGTCCGAACATATTCATTCAATGAGACGCATACCATTTTTTCTACTGCTGAAAGCGTTAGTGGATGGAAAGATCATCTATAATAGAACCATGAAGAGAAATGATGACATTACGAGAATGGTCCAGCTGTTTCAAGAAAGTCCGGACTTAACTTTAGTAAGACGGACGTCAAATTAATTTTTGGTATTATTGACGGGAGCAAGGAGATCAAAATCTCCAAATGAAGGAGAAATACCTTTGCATTCAGTCGAAGGGTTTTCAAGGACTTGAAATCAAGTTGATGACATTGAAGACTGCACTCTATGAAGTTCTCCATGTGCGAAGAAAACAAGATATTGAGGATAGTGTAAGAATATTATGCCTCATATTGTTTGATTCCCTCTTCTTTTGCACCAGTGGATTATCATTGTCTTGGGGCTATCTTGAGCTTGTGAAAGACTTAAACAGATCGTAGCACCCGCGCTTCTTCTTCTCGGATCGAAGGGGATCGAGGGCGTTGCAGCCAGTAGCAAGTGGAACTCCAACAAGGAAGAAGGAAGGGATGTCGGGCCAGCAGGTTTGGCACAGAACTTGGCTATTAGGGTAGTGACAGGAAGGAACCGGTGATGGGAGTTGTTGACCACGGCCAGCGACGAGCTCGAGTTGTTGGCCATGGTCGGCGACGAGCTTGAGAAGTAGAAGGGGTGGAAAGAATGAGTTGAGGCCTCAGTCTACGCCGGAGCGGCGAGATCGGGCATTCCGGTGAGGTAGGTGAGCACGGTGGGGATTTAGGGAGGGAGCTCGTGGAGGGTTTGGCAAACGGCGGAGGCAGCGACGGCGAAGGACGGCAGGGTCAGCGCCGCAGTGGAGGAGCGGCGGAGAGAGAGTGAGGCGGCGATGATATGGGAACGAAGAAGCGTCGCAAGAGAGAGGGTTTCGATCGCGAGGGGTTTTAAAACGTTTTCACCGTTTTCTGAAAACGGTGAAAACGATAAAATACTGTTTTCCAAATTTTCCAGAAAACATCATTTTCATTTTCTGAAAACATTTTCAACATTGACATACCAAACGCATTTTCAAGGCTATTTTATGTTTTCTAAAAAATGAAAATGGAAAATTACCAAACCAAATAGGGCTAGGTGATGTTTGGTTTTAGAAAATATTTCATGTTTTCATTTTTTGTTTTCATTTTGTGTTTTCTGTTTTCATTTTCTGAAAATGAAAATATGAATACACGTTTGGTTTGAAATGTTAAAAAACTATTTTCTGAAAATAAAAACATGAAAATATGTTTGGTTTGTAACTATAGTTTCGTAACATGTACCAAAAAGCTGTCATACAAGCTGAAAAAGATTCCTTTTGAATTAAAAGAGGTCTTCATACACTTCAAGATTGTTAGTGATCAGAATAATTAGTATGAATACAAACTTCATGCTTTCTGCCGATGTCCTTGAATACAAAAAAGTGTAAAATTGTATTAACAAGTTTGGACCCTTGAAGATGAAAGATTTAAGAACTGGAGCTTTTCTACATATATGTTTTAAACTAGATATGAATCTTGGACAAGTCTCATGGGTGTCTTTCTTTGACCTTGGATGAGTACTTAATTGAGAAGAGAACTGTAAGGTAGAATAGTAGAAATACATAGTGTGTTCAAGTTGCCGGTCTTTAAAGCAAGAGCTAATTTGAAGACATGACAATGATATCTAATTCAAAGGAAGGAGAACTAATATGGTAACCAATTTATCATCAATTGACTCATGATATCAGCTAATTTTGCAGTGGGCTGTCACTACATCCAAACACATTTAATTACTCACAAAAAAACAAAGCCCTACAACCTGAAACCAAAATGGTATATCAAACTGGCAAAAACCAAAACAATTTTATGGGTTTTAACTCTCTATTTTTGCTGATCTTTTAAGGGCTAATCAAAGGAATGATCTCAAGCACTTGGGTATTTCCAATTGGCCTTCCTTTTGATCGGTTTGGCAACACATCAAGAGGAACACGGATCCAAAAAAGGCTCCAAATGCATTCAAACCCATCTCTTTCAACACTGTCAAAACAAACATAAAAGCCCAAAAAAATTCACGCATGAAAAAGGAAAAAAACCATTGATGGGTTTTGCAAAGAACAATCAAAGAACCACAAAGAAGATGCCAACAAACAAGAGAGAGAGAGAGAGAGAGAGAGAGAGAGAGAGAGAGAGAGAGAGAGATATGAAACGCAAGCAAATATGAGGAGTGGTAGCTGGAGGGATTGAGAGAAGGGGTCTAATATATAGTACTCATAGTTCCTCAATGGTGGCCGACTTCAGGCAGGATAGCAGTAGATCTAATCAGCCTTGGAGGGAGAGGCGAAGCTTCCGTAGGCGAGTCGCAGGAGATCAGATCGGCCACAGTTCCTCAATGGATGCGTCGCAGCAGATCTAAGCCTCCATCAGATAGATGCGTCGAGCATGAAGAGGAGAGATTGAGAGAAGGGGCGGAGAGAGAGAAAGAGAGAGGTGGTCAGCGAGATGGGAGAGAGGACCATCCGGATCGAAAGAGGGTGGAGGAGGAGCGGCGGAGAGAGAGAAAGAGAGAGGTGGTCAGCGAGATGAGAGAGAGGACCATCCGGATCGAAAGAGGGTGGAGGAGGAGCGGCGGAGAGAGAGTGAGGCGGCGGTGATATGGGAACGAAGAAGCGTCGCGAGAGAGAGGGTTTCGATCGCGAGGGGTTTTAAAACGTTTTCACCGTTTTCTGAAAACGGTGAAAACGATAAAATACTGTTTTCCAAATTTTCCAGAAAACAGCAATTTCGTACATTGACATACCAAACCAAACTGGGCCGCTTCTTGGCATCCGCAGAGCCTTACAGCTTTTTGTATGTGTACAAGGGTGTTCTAAGATATTAGTTGAATTTGATGCTTTATTTTTTATTGGTTGTTGAATGGTCAGTTCTCTTGGACTGAGGCTTTTTGTGGTTTGTTGAGAAAAATTTTTACTCTATTGGCACGTTTTGTTGTCTCGGTCTTCAGATCCGTGCATCGAGACCTCGTGGAACAAGCGAATTTACTAGCGGGGATTGCGAGAGTTCGTGGTTGGTCTAAACACCGGGTCTTTGCTTCGGGATTTAAGGCTTCTCAAGACTTTCCTTTGTTTTAGCTGTTATGCAACTTGTAATTGATTACTCTCTTGTAACCCTTACGTAGCCATGTTTGGGCTCAACTAATCATATATATATATAAGGAGTCGTTTGGTTGGGGATGGTCTATTCCGAATTAAGGGAATTTGGGGATAGGAAAAATGAGAAAAAATCCGTAAAGATTACCTGGAATAGGAAAGGGCATTTGGATGTAAAAGGTGGAATATGAATCTCATTTGCTGAAGTGATATTGATTAGATCACTTCAGCAAACTTCCTAAAGCGCATATTTGTATATAGAAAAATCATTTGTTGAAGTGACAAAAGATAATGATCATGTAATGTTTACAAAGACGGCTTATGAAGTAATGCGGAAGTGGAGTGATATTGATTAGATATCAATATCTAAAGAACTGGCGCTCGATACTAACGATCTGAAATAGATCGACAGGTGGAACTGAACGATTAACGCTCCAGTCTTTAGATATCTTATCTAAAAAATATCACTCAATTTAAAACAGAATGTAAAGACTTACTGGAAGAGTTGTGGCATAAATTCAAATACATATTAAACAATACAATATATAAAACATAACATATATTTTTGATTATATCATATTTTAAAAACTAATATATTAATTTAACTTAATCATACCTCTCATGTTGTACCAATTAGTATCAAGATTCGTAACTCATTTATGTTATGCATGTGTGTCTCGGGATTCGTGTCATACGTATTGGGAATCGTCATATAATAACATTAAAATATTTATTTTTTCTACTCGTATTTATGTAAAGATAAAATCAAATTTTTAAATAGTTATTTAACAAAATTCCCAAATCCCACCTTAACCTCAATTCCAAAAGCGAAGATAACTTGGTCGGTCAGTAAACCTGTGTTTGAGATCTTATCTCAAACCATGCCCCTTTCTAACCAATGGTGTTTGGGGATAAACTAGGAAATAGCAGGGTTATTCCACCCTTATTCCCGTAACAAATAGCCTAATTCTCTATCCATGTTTAGAACAACTCGAACTCGGCCCGAGCTCAAAACATCAGTGGGCTCCGGTTTAAGCATACAAAGCAAGCCCAAAGTGTTATCTTTCTCGGGCTCGGACAGACCTGGACTTGACCCAATGAGCACCCTTCAATCTATTGGTTATAGGGTTTAATGGGTTGAGCGGGTCAACCCAATCTATCAAATCCAACAAAGACCAACAAAAACTGACCCATTCTCGCAGTCCAAACTAATCAAATCCGACTGGACCCAACCAACCGAATCCAAATTGATCGGACAATTCCACCCGAACCATCCCAACCTAAGCCCACCCAACTCAACCCAAACAAAGTTAGGGTTGTCAATCAAGCTCATTGTTTGTTTCGATATCTTGCTCGAGATCGACTCGTTCATTTAGCCAACAAGTCGAGTACGAGTCGAAAGTTTGAGTTCGAAACAGCCGAACTTAAACGAGGTCTAGCTCGTTTGCCATTGAATCATGATCTATGGACTGGTTTTCTTTATAGGCAATAATAACCATTAGATCTTAAATCCAAAGGTTACATCCTAACATTCACCAAGACCATTAGATTTTTCATATTTTTATATATTTATTCATAATGTTTTTTACTTTTAAGAATTTATTGGCTAGTAAATAGGTTTATCCGAGTTGAATGAGCCGAACTCGAGCTGGCTCGAGTTTACCCGAGCCTAACTCGAGCAATGAGTTCCCAACTCGAATCGAACTCGAGCCAGGCCTTAAGAATTTCGAGCCAAACTCGAGCTAGTCCCTCTCATGTTCGGTTTGATGACACCTGGGGGATTTGACCAGATCCCCATTTCATACTACGTATTTGTCAAAAACTCCATGCGACTCAAACCGCCTATCAAAAGACGAAATTACCCTTCCCTTTTTTCTTTTTTTCTTACCCTTTTCTCTCTCCTCTCTATCCTCTCTCTCATCTCTCCTCCAGCCAGCTCACTGCTTATCTTCTACGGTCATTGTTGCACCTGCAACCGCCGCCACCCCTCGGAATCCAGGCAAACCCCTCCATCCCCGTCCCCTTTCCCATCTCCGACCAATTCCTCTGCCCAAAGCCAACCCCGAGCTCCGCCTCTCCCATATCAGACGCCGCCACCACCTCTATTCCACCACCCCAACCTTCCCGAGGTCCACTACCACCATATCCGACCACCTCGATGGCTTTCGACTCAAGATCCGGCATCGCCCCGCCGCCTCATCACGCGGCTCGTCTTCTCCGAGTGAACCAGCGCCGCCCCTCTTAGATCTACCTCTCAAACCGCCGGATCCGGCGATCCAACACCATGGATTGACTCCCCACCTCCCAACGAACTCTCCTCTACTAGTCCAGAGCTAAGGCAAGGTCCCCTTGCCACCGATCCAAGTCCAGCGAGTCTCAGCCGCTCGATCAAGCCTTGCCTTCTCTCTAGCTAACTGGTCTGATCGGATTGAGTCATGTGAGACTGGTTGGACCCGATCTAGCTCCACCCTAACGTGATTTAGTCATTTGGGATAAGACCAGACCTAATCTGAGCCAGATCTGATCTGTCGTGGTCTGATTCAGCCAAATCAAGCCACTAGCTCAAATCAGAACTGATTGCAAGCCGGATTCGAGCCATATTCGCACCGTCAAATTTACGCATCAATTTTAGCATAACAATTTTAGATCTAATGCATAAAATTTTATTCATCGCCGACACTCACGTGAAAAATTGGATTGTAGTTATCAAACTAAACCGAACCAAATTCATGTAAAAACCGAACCGAACCCAAAAAACCGAAATATATGTATAGTTTTTTTATAGAAAATTGGCGTAAACCTCATAATAGAGAACAATTTTGGTAAAAAAAACCCACATGATATGTTTTTAAGGTTATAACCCCATGGGTAATTTCTAAATACCCAAGGTACCCCTTCTTCTCAAAGTGGGGTAGTGGTGGAGGCCAGCGGCAACATGGAGGATGGTGGAAGTGGGCTGCCGGGAGGGGGGGCATAGCTTGAGTAAAGCTACGACCTCGCCAGACGAGAGTTGACCCTTGATGCATGGAAGGGTGTTTTTCGTCCAGGAAATCTGACGATCGGTAGAGAGGAGAGGTGGAGGGGTCGGAGGTGGAGAGAGCGGTGGAGTCAGGGGCGAAGAGGGCGGCTGTGGAGGATCGATGGAGTTGGGATATGGCGATCCAAGCCTTGATAGGGGTTGGGGAAGGAGGAAGTGGAGGGGTGACCTCCTGAAGCTTATGGAAGCTTCAGAGAGTCACGAGGTTGTGGAGGGTGACGGAATCAGTGGATCTCATCGGCGGCGGGTTTGGGTGGAGGTCGTCGGCGTCGGTGGAGACAAGGACTGCCATGCCAAAGGCACGTGCCATGTTGGCCTCATGCCGCCTCGAGACTTGCCGCCAGCACTGACAGTGCCAACCTATTTGCTGGTCGGCAAGGTGTGGTGAGAGAGATAGGAGCCGGTGAAGTTTTCATCGGAGGAGGCCACTGAGGAGTTTTGGGAAGCCGGAGATGAGCTTCAAAGGTGGCGGCAACAAAAGCGACTGAGAGAGAGAACAAGTCGGAGATGGGTGATGGTAGTAGATCGCGAGAGAAGTGGGGGGGGCTACGACAGAAGTGAAGAGGGACTTAGGGATTTTAAAACTTTGAATACGAGATTTAAAACCCGAAACCCGTTAACTAAACCGCTTAACAATAAAACATCCATCGAACGAACCCTAAAAAAACTCATCTCCTACCTTTCACCACCGCCGACCCGATGATGAGACATGAAAAGTACACAAATTAACCCCTTAATTTACCTTCATTAGTCTTCAAGTAAGGTATTTCTAATAATCTTCATGGTATTTCAGGTACAAGAGCCCTCAACAGAAGTTAGATCAACTTTGGAGCGTAAACGAGCCTATTCGAGCACATTTAGGTACATGGGTCAACTTCAAAGATTAAACTATACCTTCTCAGGAAGAATCAGATAATGTGTCATATATGATTGGAAAGCTCTGGAAGTCTAGTTTATGGAGAATTTTACGGTTCATGATTACGAGTTTCCTAGATGAAGTTATGGCATTTTTGGTACCAATGCGCAGTGCTGAGTGGCAAAAGAGATAATACGCGGACAAGAAGATCGATCTTCTATGTATAAAAGATCGATATTTGTACTGTAGCAGAGATGACAGAGAGCAATAATTGAAAAGATCGATCTTCTTCCTATAGAAGATCGATCTTCCTCGGGTGCAACCAACTATACGGGATGAAAAGATCGATCTTCACCCCTAGAAGATCGATCTTTCATTGCCAGTTAAGCAAAATGAAGAGCCCAGATGTAATCCGAAGGGGAGAAGTTTGAGGGCTATAAATACCAAACTTTGGGCTCTTATTGGGGGATTCCTTTGGAGAAGAAGAGGTTAAGGAAAGGGGCAACCCCCTTGGACGAGGAAGGGAGCTCTCATCCAAGAGGGAGGAGATTGATGAAGAAGAGGAGGATCCATCTCTTCTCCATGACTTCTCCATCGAAGATGAGTAGCTAATCTATTTACCTAATGGAATACCATGATGTTTTAGGTTTTCTTTATAGTTTTCTTTGGATTTTTAGATGTTGTAAACCCTTTTGAGACAAGATTGTATGGATTTATCCTTCATTTATCATCTTTGCAGTTGGATTCTAATGTTGGATGGATGAGTTCTTTGGTTTGCATAAGCTAGAACCTTGTGCCCAATAGGTGTTTGTTGATATTCCCCAATGAGTAGGTTGTGCTAGAACCATGACCACTTGTGTTGAAGGGAGTCTTGGCTCTAGGTTAGGGACTTGGTTGTGCTAGAACCACTCCAATCCACATCTAACCTAGCATCTATCCTATCTTTTGTAGTGTTTTGGATTCGAGATGCTAGAACCACCTCGATCCATTATCATATTCCATACAACCCAATTCCTTGCGACGAGATGATCTGTAACACCCCGGCCCTCCACTGGGCCTCGACCCACGGGCTCCCGGCCCGACCAGGATCCACCCGAGGACCCCACCTGACACAATATTGTCCTCTTTTGGCTCACCGCAGAAATCTGAAAAAGTTTCCCAGTAGATCACCCATCCCGGGACCGCTCCAAGGCAAGCACGCTTAACCTTGGAGTTTTCTGACGGATCACTGCCAGCACGGCTTTAAAACGCGTTGTGTCTATTAAGGGCTTACTATATACTTATATCGAACCCCAGACCATACCCAGGCGTTGTGGGATTGCTTACCCGGCTACCCGACTCAGGCCCGCCCTCCAGGCGCAGGCATCTTGTCCCACGGTAGACCCAGCGGGCCTCACATGATCCTAACCCGACCTCTCGTTGGCGATGATCGAAGCTAATCCCTCGATCGTCGACTTTCTAGCATTGACCTTGTGCGACGTTTAGTCCTTACCCGGGTATTCGTTAGCGACGACATTTTTTAGCCGCAAGGTAGTCGATATTGTATTTTCTCGATAGGATTGCGCATCTTGATCCATTAGAAAGCTACGATTGAGCCTAATCCGGAGTGGGATTCCCTAGGACCTCTCTCTATCCATTGAGTCATTTACGTGCTTTCTTAGCTATCATATCCTAAAACTCAAAACCATTTCTTTCATTTTTCTTGTAGGAACACTTAGATTGAGGTGAATAGTTTAATTGTTTCCTTACGCATTCCCTGTGGATTCGACTCGGACTCACCGCTAGCTACCCCCAAAGGTAGTTAGTTAGGAGTTTGATTATAAATTTGTAATTTTGATCGGGCGTGTTAAGGCGCGACACTTTTCACGTGCCATCACCCGCCACTCTCTCCTTCTCCTTCCTCTGTCCTTTTCTCCACCCTTTCTCTTTTTTCCCTCTCTCTCTCTCCCTTTCCTCTCCCTCTTTCTCTCTCTCCCTTTCCTCTCCCTCTTTCACTCTTCTTTCCTCTTCCTCTCTTTTTTTCCGTCCTTTATAGATCCCATCGGATGTGTCGACCGGAACCACCCAGTTGCCGCTCAGCACCATCTGGTGCCGATCGGCTCAAGGGCGAATAGTCTGAAGCCAGAGCCGGTCCCAAATTTCAAGCCGGTGGGCTACCGGCTCGATATTTTCCGATCGGCACCAAGGTTGCCGATCGGCAATGAAATCCTTGGGTGGGGGTTGTGTGGAGGGCGGTGGATGTTGCAGGAGGGTTGGAGGTGATGAGGAGAGGTGATTGGTGGTGGTTTGGAGGTGTGGGGCGGCCGGAGTGGCAAACGGCGACTCACGATCGAGCCGATTACGAGTCGAGGGGATGAAGTCCCGACTTGCTGTCGGCTTGGGGGCGAGCGGGGGGTGGAGAGAGAAAGGAAATATGAGAGAGAAAAGCCAGGAAAATAGGAAAAATAGGGGAAATAGGTAGAAAGATAGGAAAAAAGGGTTGAAAAATATGTGAAAAGGTGGAGAAAATTACGAAAGAAAAGCAAAGGTGATTGAAGGGATCTTTGATGGAGGATCTCAGTCAATTGAGCATTAAGTTTTGATTTGGGGAGCTGAAAAGATAAAATTGAAAGAGATAAAATTGGATCAATGGTGAAATGAACTCATCAGAGGTCAAGACCGGCACAGAAGGGTTCGCGAGGACCTGGAAAATTGATCCCCATTGTTTGATCGGCGAGAACGACATCAGAGAAGGCCGATTTGAGGTGTAAAAAGAGGAAAGATAAAATTGGAGGAAGGATAAAATTGATGGAAAGATAAATTTGGATCGGCGGCCTAATAAGTTTGTCGGAGGTCAAGACTTGCATAGGAGGGTTCGTAGGGACCTGGAGAATTGATCCCTTGTGTTTAATCGGCTAGAATGATGGTAGAGGCCACGGATTTGAGGTGTAAAAAGAGAAAAGATAAAATTAGAGGAAAGATAAAACTGGATCGACAGACAAATGAGCTTGCCGGAGGTCAAGATCGGCACAGGCAGGGGTGTACAAAACCGAACCGAACCGAGTGATTCGGTTTTCCGATTTTTTTAGGTGGTTCAGTTTTTTTAATTTTAAAAGTTCAGATTCTCAGCTCGTTTCGGTTTTCTATTTTAATTTTTGGCTAAATAATCATATTTTATGTTGTAGCGGGGTTGAATCGGGTTGGGTCATATTTGATGGGAAGTATTGGATTGGCCCAAGACTTGATTAGGCTAGGCCAGATTGGGATCTATGGGCTATAGTGGGCTAGGCTGCCCAGTTCGGCGCCGAAAGGGCAACATGTCCCATCATCGTCGCTACAAGAGAGGTAGCGGAGAGACCGAGAGACAACGATAGAAAGGGCATATTTGGTTGCTGAGTAGTAGGCCAGATTGGAGTGACTTTCTTATGAGTGACTTCAACTGAGTGAGTTTGTCTGGAGTGTGCTGTCAGTTTTTGGTGTTGGTTGGTGATAACGCGTGAAAAGTGCACAAATCGCCCCTTTAACTAGGTCCTGTTAGCCTCCGAGCAATGCTATTTTGATTGTCTTTTTCTCATTTCAGGCTTAAGAACCCTCAGCGAAGATTAGATCAAATTTGGTGCTAAAACGAACAAATAAAGAACCTGCGAAGTCAAAGGAGCAAAGGTGGGTCATCTTTGAAGATTAAACTGTACCTGCTTAGGAAGAACCAGATGATGTTCAATATATGGTTGGAAAGCTCTTCAAGTCTAGATTCTAGAACTTTTTACGGTTCGTGATTTGGAGTTTCGTAGAGGAAGATATGCTATTTTTAGTACAGAGGTGCAGAAAAAGCAGTTACGAAAAAACCAGATCGATCCGCTTTCCAAAGCATATCGATCTTGGTCGGGTATTACCCAGATTTTGAGGTCACGAATGAAGGAGATTGATCCCATTTCCAATGGAGATCAATCCCTTTTGGTGCTGGGGGAAAAATAAATGGCTGAGATCTAATCCGAGTTAGGGTTTAATGAAGGCCTATAAATAGACCTTATGAGAGGATTTTTGGCAGCCACCCAAGGACGAATTTTCTTCTCCTTCTTGGTGTTTCCTTGGCTCTTCTTCCTCCATAAACATTAGGGTTAGATCTTGAAGATAGATCCATGGCGGGAGAGCGTCATCAACCTTCTCCGATGGATCGTTTCTTCAAGATGAGTAGCTAAATCTTTATTCTAGGAAATTCTATGATGTAATAGGGAGTTTATTTCGGTTTTTCTATGGATCAGAGCATGTATTTTATGATGATTTAATGGATTAAATTCGGATTTTCTATATCTATTGGTAATCTTTCTTATGGTGAATGATTTGTTTGCTCTTTGTGCCCTAATTTCGGTCTGTCTTGTCTCGGTTTTTTCGTGGGTATACAGCCGGATTTTGTGAAAACTCAAAACATAAAAGTTGTAGATCTCTGTCTTAGCTTTCCAACGAATCTTGAATCGCCTCGTTTCGAGTTCGGATACGAAAGTTATGCTGAGATTACGCTCGCTGGTTTTGGGCATTGCATGTTAGAGGCTAGGATTATGACTTGTTCAAGTTGCTTTCATGCTAGAACCATGTTAGATCTTTGGATTGGATTCTAAACCCTAGCTTATGATTGTAGGAGTGCTATAACCACTGCCTTAATGCTAGAACCATTAAGACCTATGATTGTAACCTACGATTCATTCTTTATCTTTATCGATTAGGCGATTTCAAAGTGCTAGAACCACTTTGATTATTTTCACACCAATTATCCGCTGATTTGTTCTTCATTCCGACGTAGGCTTCTAATGAATCTATGTTGAGTGATAGTGGACCTAGCCCATCTTCTATCAACCCTAAAAAACCATCTTGAACTTATTGAATTGCTCTTGTCCTAGGAATGCCTAGATAACTCTCGATTACGGATTAGAACTTCCTAAATTTTTCTCTTATTGTTATTCTCCCGATTTAGTTTAATTCAAGTTAAAAGTAGTTTAAAGACCAACTATCATTTATCTCCCTTAACCTTTGATTTAGAACTATGCACGGTAATTAGACTTAATCTCGTTTTCCCTGTGGACCGACCCGGACTCATAGCTATCTACCCCTTAAGTAGTTAGTAGTGATTCGGTTTATAAATTTGTAATTTTGGCGTGCTTGTTAAGGTAACGACACTTTTCAAGGCGTGTCAAAATTTTGGCGCCGTTGCCGGGGAACACGATTTATTAAGTTTAATTGCTTAGTGTAGTTTTATTTCAATTAGTTATCTTTATTTCTGTCATTTATTATAAAATACCAAAAATAGTTCTAGTTCTAATATTTCCTATCATTTTGATCGGTTGTTAGGGACTTTGACGAAGCACCTTCCAAGCGGAGAAGGAGCGTCGGTCAAAGCTTCACCGAGATAGCATTGTTTGTATCTCTACACCTTGGTTGTTCTGGTGATGTGGTATATGGATGAATGTTAGTGAAGATTCAGATTTAAATATTACATTGCAAGAATTCTTGAATTCTCGTGCTGCATTGCGTAAACCTGTGAATAGTTCACCTGATTCATCCATGGAGAATCATAACTTAGATGATCATCATGATCATGAGGAAAATCCGACCCATCACGAAGATCAAGGTCGCATGAATATGAAAGACTTTTACATTCCAACTTCATTTACTTCAAATTCATGCATTCAACCCCCAGTGATAGGAGCTGCCCACTATGAAATCAAGCCTCAGTTCCTTCAATCTCTTCCTGCCTTTCATGGTCTTTCTCATGAAGATCCCTACAACCATATAGAAGAATTTATCTTGATTAGTTCGACCGTGAAAGTCAATAATTTTTCTGACGATGCGTGAAAGTTGAAACTCTTTCCCTTTACTCTCAAGGGCAAAGCTAAATATTGGCTGACATCTTTAGAGCCTAGATCTATCACGACTTGGCCTCAACTTCAAACCCAATTTCTTGCTAAATTCTTTCCAATTACCAAGATCAGTGATCTTAGGACAGAAATTTCATCTTTCAAACAAGCTGATGATGAACTTTTTCATGAAGCATGGGATAGATATAGGGAACTCCTTAGGAAGTGTTCTCACCATCAATTCCCTCAATGGGCTATCATAGAGAATTTTAATAATGGTCTTAAAGAGAGACATCAAATGACTATTGATGCCGCCTGTGGAGGAGTGTTTATTACGAATCCTCTCGATAATTCGTGGAGGCTTTTTGAGAGATTAGCTGAGAATTCTCAGCACCATGCTTCATCTTCTAGGAATACCCGAGATTCACCCAATCAAGCTAGACCTAGAGGTACCCTGGAATTAAATGAATCTACTCGTTTAGCTCAACAAGTAGATATTCTAAGTAAGAAGCTTGACCAAGTTCTGACGCAGACTACAAACCAAGTAGTATCTTCAAATCCTCCATTGCCACCGCATTCAGGAGATATCTGTTTCTTATGTTCAAATTCTGGTCATGACGTCACCGACTGTCATTTAGCGCCCCATTATCCAGAATTAGTTCAGGAACATGAAAATGCTATTTATAATAATTCCAAACCAGCTTATGATCCATATTCTAATACTTAAAATCCTGGTTTACGGAATCACCCGAATTTCTCTTGGAGAACACCTGGTCAACAGTCTGATTTTTTCAATCCTATACAATCGATGAATAATCCAAATCCAAATTACCCTCCGAAATTTCAGCCTCCATCTCTGCCGCCTAAAAATTATCCTTCTCAAGTGCCTTATCAATCTCAACCTTCTCAGTCCTGGGGGTATCAACCGTATGGATCTCAAAATCAACCATCTCTTTCTCCACCACAACCAAATCGAAGTCCAATCATTGAGGATAGACTTGTAAAGGCTCTTGAGTCTTTTGAGGCTTGTACCCAATTGGTTCATTCCCATTCTCAAGCTTTAGCTAAGATGGAAACTCAAATGGGTCAATTGGCTAATTCTATGCATAGGAGAGAAGAAGGTACCTTACCAAGTCAACCCATTCCTAACCCTAGAGGTCAACATTCCGTTGAGTCCTCCCATGAATACGTTCAAGCCGTTACAACTCTGCGAAGTGGGAAGACCTTTGCTAATATTGAGAAACCAGATGAGGAATGTCCAGATCATGATCTTACATCTCAACCTCTCATTGCAACTCCATTTACTTCTCAAGTGCCAGTAGATAGAGACTTGCATGCATCTGATGATGAGGTGTTACCCAAAACTTCAATTCCTGCTCCTCATGATTCTACTTCATCGCCTGAGCCGAATCCTAGGACCTATGTTCCGAAAATTCCTTTTCCTAAGGCCCTGGTAGATCTGACTTCACATCCCTCTAAAAATTCTAAACTTGATGAGATGGTTGAAGTTTTCAAGAAAGTTCATATCAATCTTCCTTTGTTGGATGCTATCAAACAGATTCCGTCTTATGCGAAATTTCTGAAAGATTTATGCACTCAAAAGCGTCGATCTAGATCTCATGTTTCCAAGAAGATTTTCTTGACTGAACAAGTAAGCTCAATCCTTCGTAGTGATATTCCTCCAAAACTTAAAGATCCAGGTACTCCTACTATTTCTTGCACTATAGGAAACCATTTGATTGATGGAGCTTTACTTGATTTAGGAGCTAGCGTGAATCTCATGCCGTATTCGTTATATTCCAAGTTTGGTATAGGAGAACTTAAACCCACTGCTATAACTCTTCAGTTAGCTGATCGTTCAATTAAAACCCCACGGGGGGTGCTTGAAGATGTTCTAGTTAAAGTTGGTCAATGTGTGTTTCCTGTGGATTTTGTAGTGTTGGATATGGAACCAAGCTTGCAAACTAAGAAAAATGTTCCTATAATTCTTGGTCGACCTTTCTTAGCTACAGCTAATGCTTGCATTAATTGTAGGGATGGTATTATGACAGTTACTTTTGGAAATATGGAATTGAAATTGAATATTTTTCATACGTCAAAACACCATTCATATGATGATGATTGTTTTATGGTAAATGCTTTGATGAATAATGACAATATCGATGTGTGTGTGGATGATGCGATGTATAAGACGGTGCATGATGATGATTGGTCTAGCGGAAGTTATACAAGTGCATGTGATGTTTCGTTCTTAGATGATGATGATGTGGTAATTAGAGATGATTTGTCAGATCTAAATATTGAGTCTCCAGAACTACGGGATGAGAGTGTAGGTGTGAATGATGATATACCGATTTGTGATGCGAATTATCTTGATATTATTGTTGATTCGAAAGATTATGATTTATATGAGGACGCGCGTAATATTTCTTGCAAAAGAATTCCGATTGAACCTTTCCCTCCTACTTCTTTAACTCCAGCTTTACCACCTTTGATTATGCCGCCTACGCTTGATTTGAAAACGCTGCCTTCCAATCTTAAATATGCCCTCCTTGGACATGATTTTACGCTTCCTGTGATTATCTCCTCATTGTTAACGGAAATTCAAGAATCTCAATTGATTGAAGTTCTTAGGTTACATAGGAGAGCCATTGGATGGTCCATAGGAGATCTTACAGGTATTGACCCTTCTATTTGCATGCGTCGCATACATTTAGATGATGAAACTAAAAGTGTTAGAGAGATGCAACGTCGTCTTAATCCTTTGATGAAAGAGGTGGTCATGGAAGAAGTAGTGAAACTCCTAGATACTGGTATCATATACCCGATTTCCGATTCTAAATGGATTAACCCAACTCAGGTACTTCCTAAGAAATATGGGATTACTGTAGTTAAAAATGAAAAAGAAGAAGAAATCACAACCCATCAAACTACAGGTTGGAGAGCGTGTATTGATTATAGGAGATTAAATACCTTGACAAGAATGGATCAATTTTGCTTGCCTTTTGTTGATCAGATCTTAGAAACTACATTGCTACCTTATATCGAAAATCCTCCACCATTGGACCCTACAATGACCTTGGCAGAGCCACATTATAAATGATTGATCGTTAACTGTGTCGGGCTAGCGACGTTAAACCTAGCGCTTGGTGGGAGGCAACCCATCTTTGCTTTGATTTTTAACTACTTGTTTGAAATTTATTCTTTGCATGCTTGCTTGTATTTCCCATTAGTTGCATGTTTGATTTTGGGTGTGTTTTCTTTGAATTGAGCTTAGAATGATTGAATGTGATGTCATGATCGTCGTAGTTCGATTTCTGGTATGAATTGGTTGATTTGGAGTGTTTTTAATGCCTAGAGGGCCCAGTATTCATGCATGAGCTCTCAGCCGTCCATTGGTTGCCATACATGATCCAGAGGCTACAGTGATTTTCCAATCGGACGGTCGTGATTTTCAATCACGATATTATTGATGCTGATTATTTTAGGTGTTGCGCGTGGATGATTTAATATATTTTAAGGTCTATATTTTAAATTATGTGGATGAATGATTGTACAGGCTACATATTCAAGAAATACAAAGGAGACTATGCCGAAATTTTTAATAATTTTTATGCCTTTTTGCTATTCATGATATATTTTCCATTTATTCTATGTGTTTTTTCTTTGGAAAGGTATTTTTATGGCAGGTGTTCCTTTGTACATTGCTCATGGGCGGATATTAATACCAGATATAGATCGTATTTTCTAGAGACATGCATTTCGTCGGTGGTGATGTTTCAATTGTGTGGCCGATGTGGTGATTATAATGCGGAAGACGACTATTCTGACACGATCTTATGGTGATCTCTACCCTTTATACCTTGCTTTATTTTTATGACTTAGTGTAATTGAGGACAATTACATTTAATTTGGGGGGTAGAATTCTAGGAATTCATGTTTATTTATTTATTTTTATGATAACCAGCTATTATACATCCCTTAGATTATGTCAAAAGAATGAAATTATGATACTTATTGACAAATATGCTTGTTTTAGAAATTTATGTTATGAATTATTCTGATGCTTGTAGGCTATATAAGGGATAGTAAATTTTTACAATGCATGATATTATTTCTATACTTTAACACTTTTACCATGATTTAAGGATAGCTTGACATATCATACTGCACATGTTCACTTTCACATGTCGAATAGTTGAAATTAGATTCTGAGCCTGAAACTGGGATAGATTTACAGTTCTTTGTCATGTCATAGAAGATACATGAATACATGTAATTTTCTGTTCGCAAAAAGTATATATGTCTGAAAGTGTAGGGTGTTCAACTTAGTAACCGGGCAGTGTGCCTAGCCAGCGTGCTGTTCGCATAAAACTTTTGAATTACCTGAAATGAAATGAAAAAAAAAAGAAAAGAAAAAAAAGAGAAAAAGAAAAGGACTTCATACTTAGTAACCGGGCAGTGTGCCTGGCCAGCGTGCTGTTCGCGTAAAACGGTTGAAGTTCCTTGTAGAAAAAAAAAAGAAGAACAGAGATTGTTATGTGATAAGTGAAAAATATATGCTGACTCAGGATAGTGATCTTGAATAGTTGAATGTTTGGATATAATGGATACTCGGAAGCATGTGGAACTCTATTCACACACGGGAGTGTTAAAGTTATTTTCGATCATGAGTAAATATGTTGAAGTATTGGAAGTATGTTACGGCATGTTTTTCTTTGCTATATCTTTATGTGACTATGAGTTGAAGGGTACGTTCATGGGTAATATTTCTGATTCGTGCATTAGAGTTGATGAGTCTTATGATGGATTTCTAATGGCATAGTCAAGGGGATGTATTGATGTTTGTGGGTCGGGTCGGGTCGGGTCGACCCGTTTATAAATGGGTCGAGTTCGGGTTGATAAACCTGACCCGTTTAATGAACGGTCGGGTTTAGGTTTGGCCTTTATTAAACGGGTCAGTACCTGACCCGACCCGAACCCGAATTGCCACCCCTAATTATGATGTGGCATATGACTTAAATGCCACGTTATAAAATCTTATTTTATAAGATAGGCTAGGTGGGTCCACGTGCCACCTGACACGGATAATCATTACCCCATTACTCCCGTCTCTTTCCTAACCACCCGATAACAATCCATCTTTTTTCTATCACTCTTCCCCCTTCGCCATGTGTGCATCAGAAATATACGACTCAGATACCACGGAGGAGAGAGAATAAATGGAAGCTTGGACGGTTGAGATCTATCCGTGGCCTTGATCAAGTGGAGTGATTAGTGAATGGAGTTGGTTGTGTTGACGTATATAAGTTGGTAATTAATTATATCTCATAGGTATTGTTATTATTATAATGAAAAGCATGCCTTGATTTGAAGAAAACCTAAAGTTTTATTATTAACATGCTGTCAAAATTATATAGGTTCTATATAGGGCTTGTTTGGATGACAGGAATGGGAACGGATCCAGTGAACGAAGAGAATGGGCGGATTCCGCGTTCCCCCATTCGGACGTTTGGCTTTTAAATTTAAGTGGAATCCGACATCCATCAGATTCCAATCTTTTGGAATCACGGCGTCCGCTCGAATCGAGCGGACGCCGTTCCGCGTCCCTCTTTTGTATCCGCATATGACTGGTTCGGATCGATTCGATGTGTAAAAATTGCAAAACTGGTCCCTGGAAAGGGTTTTGGATCGATCCAAACTGGTTTGGATCGATCCAGACTGGGTTGGATCGATCCAAATATTCTGGATCCATCCAGACTGGGTCTGGATCAAGTTTGGATCAATTCTGGATCCATCCAGACTGGGCCCTGTCCGTATTCAATTCAGACTGGGTCTGGTTCAATCCGAATTAGCAGATTCAACTCATTCATACCAGACAAACCAAACGCCAGAATCAACAGATTTAACTCATTCCATACAGACCAACCAAACAACAGAACTAGAATCCACAGAATCACCAGATGAAGCTCATTCCTTATTCATCTCATTCAACCCATTCCTCATTCAACTCATTCGTCATATTCTGAGTTGCCAAACGCACCCGTACTGAATTAATAGAGGAGACTCTGCCGAAATTATTTTGGGAATTTATGGATTAAATTATTCGATATGGTTGCTTTAAATATGTTAGTTGGGTCACGTTCCGGTCCGGATGGATTTTGGGTCGGGGCGTGACAAATATACTATCAAAATTCATTCAATTCAAATTCAGAGATTTATAAACCAAACACTTGGGTCCACGGAATTAGCAGATTCAACTCATTCATACTAGATAAATCAAACGCCAGAATCAACAAATTCAACTCATTCCATACAGACCAACCAAACAACAGAACCAAAATCCATAGAATCACCAGATTCAGTTCATTCCTCATATTTCGAGTTGCCAAACACACCCTAGATGGATGATAGAGATCTGATGAAGTGGTTGCTTACGGGCTAAGATCAAATCATATCGGACGGTTGTGAGGAGGTTAAAATAGCACACATGGACGCCTACGAAATGCCTGAGCGTGGTGCCCGTTGGCCCTAATCTGGCCCGAGCCCGACCGAAATATTTTGATTACCGGGCCAGTCCAAATTGAGTCAGGCCAGGGCCAGCCAGAACCCGTTGATCGCATGGCTTGGACTTGGACATAGCTTAGCCCAACCCAAGATGAGCATACTGTCGGAATTTGTCAAAGGCTCCGGCCATGACAACTTTTAGGGCGCGTTTGGTTGCGAGATAGTCTATCCCGGGATTAGAGGGGATAGAGATTGATAACATGGGATAAGTAGTGGGATATGTATGACATTTTATTGAAAAGTAGTGATAAAATAGTAATGTTTGGTTGAAAAAGTAGGGATAAAGTTGATGTGATTGGTTGAAAAGTAGAGATGATGAAGTACTGATTGGTTGAAAAGTGAAAAAGTAAGGATAAAATTGATGTGATCGGTTGAAAAGAAGAGAAAATGTAGTAATGATTGGTTGAAAAATAGAGATAAAGTGGTGATAGGAATAGGAATAAAAATGAGGATAAAAATGGAGATTAAATGGTATTTGACTGCAATGCAATGATAAAATGAATTTATCCTGGGATAGGGATTCCCTATCCCCCGACCAAATGAGACCTTAAAGGTGCCAGAGGTTCATGAACCATGACGATGTATTTAAAATAAAAAAAATGAAATCCATGACATGTCTCAACACAGATCAAACCGGATATTTATTGATTTTTGCTTACATAATAAGTACCACAAACTTTGGTGCGTGCAGTTCAGACCAAGCTGATCCGAGTATCACTGGACATCTAGAACAAGGATATTATTTCGATTTGGTAATCGATTATAAGTGATATAATGCTAGTCAAATAATTAGTATACACGAGAATACATGGATACACCACACCATACAGATTTGAAGCGAAGCTCGGCCACTCTAAGCAATCACTAGAATGGTAGCTGAATTTATTCCTCAGCCGGTGGATCCACCCAACGTCCATGGTCTTTTATCAACTGGATCAATGCCTCGGTTGCTTTATCCATTGCAATTCCTCGCTTCACCACAGCCTGCAACACGGTAATCATCCTCTCGTGAAAGCGCTATGATACAGGCTAGGGTATTAGGAAACATAACAAAACTTGAGACATATTAGACCTAGTAGTCATCTTCAAATATGGCCAACATCTCACAACCTATAAAAAACGATTGAAACTGCCAAATGATATCCTAAAGTACGGTGCGAAGTCACTAAGCTCTGGCCCATCCCTATATACGGTTTAAAAATAAATGTATTCAAGTTATATACAATGAATAACTCTATGAAGAAGTTTGAAAGATGCATATCTAGTACGAAGAGTACTCAAAACTGGGATTGTGAACTGAAGTAAGAAAAAAAGGCCAATGTTTATGCTTTTACACAGAAAGATCTTCATCATGACCAAATGCACAAAGATTAACTTCAATAGCTTAATCATACTAATCTTTTCTTAAACCCTACAAAGATGCATATCCAGTATGAAACTGTCACCAGCACATAGGAGTGAAGAGGTATGTACTCAAGTTCCTCTAGTAGGATTTCTGGCTACTAAGCGGTGCCATTAGTTGTCCTGCCAGGGGTAGACTCTTACAGGAGTACACAAACTGAACCTACCTTGCCAACATAAAGGTCAATTTTTCCTGGAGCACCACCGACATACCCAAAGTCTGCATCAGCCATCTCTCCCGGCCCATTCACAATACAACCCATTATTGCAATCTGCAAAACAGTAAAACACAGATAACTACCTAAAGTTTGCATTCTTGAAGAAATAATCGGATGAGGGATGAACAATTACTGAAACGCCTGGCAAATGAGACGTCTTTTCCCTTATTTGAGCACTGATCTCTTGAAGATCAAAGAGTGTACGGCCACAGGAAGGGCACGAGACATACTCCTGGACCAAAATATAAACATGGATGACTTTGTGAATCAATGAATTAAAATATGTGTAGACATTATTAGGGACGACTCCTTTGGGAGTCATTGCTTACTGTTTTGGTGTTACGCATTCTGCAACCTTGAAGCAGATTAAAAGACGTGTTCCTCAAGAAATCAAAATCCTGGTCAGGAGCCTCAAGCAATACACCATCCCCTAGACCATCAACTAGAAGAGCGCCAGCATTGCTCCCAGCAGCAATCACTAGATCATCCCTGATATTGACATTGAAGTGTTAATAAAGAAGCCTGCATAACCTTGTACCCTGTTTCTCAAAGATCCTTCAGTTGTTGCAGATACCTGTGAGTCCTTTCCGGAAACTGTAGATGGTGAATCGCTGGAAAACTCAACGCATTGTCTTCTAAATACTCAAACAGCCTGGTGACACAATAATAACATAGAGAAAAAAACAAAGGATGCGCACTTCAGTAAGCTACTCTCACGCATAAGGAAATAGAAGTTCTAGGAGCCACATTTACGGTCAAAAAAGCTGGCAGAACTACAGAACACAATATCAGCGTTTCTACCAAGTAACCTGAGTATATACCTCCTAGCTGCATGCACTCTGCTAATCTTTTCCTCATTATACGGTATGTTGTGTAGCACCATTGTGATATCATCAACATTTTTTAGGATTTCAAGCTCCTCATAGGCCTCATCACCACGAACAGTTACAGCTAACCTAGCCCCTATAGATAAAAAGCATCAAGCAGGAGATCAGATCCTTATAAAGCTTCAAGTAAGAGATTGAAAGGTTGAGGCCTCACCTTCTGGCAAAAGCTTGTAGGCACCAGTTGATAGTTCCTTGAGGTTGACGAGGACGATGGCATTAGGAAGTGGTTTTGTAAGCTGTTCTGATAACGGAGTCAAAATGCCCATGCTTATGTCAATCAACCTTTTGAGAGCTAACCTCTGACAAAAGCAAAAACAGTCAGCTCCAACCTTTCTTACACCTCTAGTACTGATGTAAAAAGTAAGACACTTGAGACGACATGACAACACAAAATGATTATTAATGTTTTAGCACATCAACTGTGATGATGCGAGGGCCGTTCATGTGAGCTACGCCCCTTCATTAGTAAGAAAAAGCAGAAAGTAAATTGTGGTTCTCACAGAATCAATGTCATCAATTGAAGGAAGTTCCCTCAAAAGAATAGAGTCCACGGTTGCCAAATCCTGCAGACCACGTGAAAATGTCAGACAAAATAACACCTTGCAGCTCTTTGCCCACAAAAAATAGATAAGTTATCTATATTTGACACAAGTATGTGACAGTACCTTAAATGGCATGCCAACTACAAGCTTCGCTGCAAGAGACTTATAAAGCAGCTCTGGTGTCTGATAAGGGGGGGAAAGAAGAGAGTTAAAAATGATGAGGGGAAAAACAACAACAAAAAAAAAACAACTAAAAAATGACAAAGGAGCAGCAATTCTCGTTGTTAGAAGGTGGCAGTTGCCCTCTAGTCTAATGGCACTAAGTAAACATCAAACTTCCTAGGATTGATGGGCTTGTATTGGATAGAGCTATGCAAAGGACTCTCAATGATCTAAATAGCAAGCCTTCCCTCGTCTGGGCCCAAAGGAATCATGTTATCACATGTACTCATAATATCCTAGTTGAAGGCAAATCAGAATTGCCATTTCGCTCTCACTCTCCTAAGAAGATAGAACTCAAGACAAATGCCAAAATAGACATACCTTTAAGTTGTTCAAAGAGACTGGCATAAGAACAGAACCATCCCGATGCAGGACTCCTCGATAATCAACTTCTTCACCCTATTGCAAAAGAGAAGCTGCAATAAAAAAGTACAGACATTGTACATCCCTCGGCAACAAATATGTATATATAGGCTAACCTCCTTCTGCACTGGTAATTGACCACTTCTCCGCTGGAAGTCAAAATACCGTCTATGTTTTTCCTCAAAAGGCACCTATTGGAATATTGATATCACATTTGGTCATACCAGAAATTTAATCAAATCATCAATCCAAGATAGCAAAAAGCATAAAACATAATCTCCATCAATTAAATTTCTGGTAGAGAGAGTGAATATAGAACAGATGAGATAACTACCACTCCTTTTTGAAGTTTTGCAGCTTTCATTCCAAGGTCTGCTAGTCTTCTGCAAGGATCAATCTCTTCCTCTGGTGGTTCCGTGAGAGAAACTCGTATTGTATCTCCTAAACCATCCTGCAATTAATTTTGACAAAGAACCCAGTTCCAAGCATTAGTGATTGCTTATATCAGCAATTAGTAGGAAGCATGTTTTAGATTAACACTGCTAATGATATGAAATCATGAACTGTACAAAGATATGTAAATACAGGGAGTGATCCACGGCTAAGTTGAATTTATTCAAAATACACATGTCACAACCTGATTCAAATAAAAAGGATCACTGACTATTGCACTGCATCACAATAATTATAATCTACCAATCATATGAGAGCTAGTGCAATGCATTTAGTTAGTACCATAAAACACTGCATAATCATCTTGATACATTGTTGGACCACTTGCTTCGAAAGAAAGCTTATTCTAAATGTTTTTTTCACCAATAAATGGGAAAAACTTCAACAATACTCAGAAAATTATCAACATTCAGAACAGACGACTACAAGCTGCTAGAAACATGCACCTGAAGAAGAGTTCCAATGCCGATTGCAGATTTCATACGCCCATCCTCACCTTCTCCAGCTTCAGTAACCCCTAAGTGCAGAGGATAATCCCAGCCTAGGACATACATTTCTGCCACAAGCAACCGATAAGCTTGAACCATGATGACAGGGTTGCTTGCTTTCATTGAGAAGACAAAATCATGGAAGTCCAACTTCCGACAAATTCTTGCAAATTCAAATGCAGACTCAACCTGTACAAAACCAACACTTGGACGTCAATGCTGATATTTCAGAGTTCGGAAAAGCAATCGTGACTGCAATGAGAGAACTTCAGAGTTCGGAAAAGCAATCGTGACTGCAATGAGAGAACTTAATCACCATTCCCCTTGGAGAATCACCATAGTAACTCATAATACGATCAGAAAGACTTCCATGATTTGTTCCAATGCGCATTGCTCTTCCATACTTCTTACATTTCTCAACTAATGGAGAAAATACCTGATCAGATAAAGAAGACACATGAAATCTATCCACATTTATAGAAGGCCAACCAGGAGACATGGCATAAAGACCTATCTAAATCGCCAATACAAAAAATGCCGAAAAAATAAGGTTCATCGCAGAAATGAAATATCTAATGCAACTTCAGTGATTTGCATTTTTATGTCTCAAAACGTATATAAGATAAACATTCTCCAGTTTAAAATATGATATGTATCACATGAAAAAAGCATTTTTCAAATCAAATTTTTGATCCACTAATTGAAATCCCCTCAATGGTCGGATTGATAATATAATATTGTGAAATGGACTAATAGTTAATGTAGCCATGAAGCATGAGTCTTGAATATGCACATCTGCATGCGTACTAGCTAAAAAACGCCTCTTCAATTTAGTGTAACTTAGGGGAATCAATTCAGACATTTTCCTAACCTTTTCAATGTGCTCAAGCTCCTTCTGATAATCTTCTTCAGTATATTCTAGCTTCTCAAATTGAGCTCTTCTATCAGCTGGAAGAATGTCCATTGGTGATCAAAGGAAACTACTCCAACTAGCTTAAACTAGACAACCTGCATCGGTATGAATATATGAATAACCTCAAATGCTGAGGGCATGCTTACCGAAATTTCCAGGGTTGACCCGAATCTTGTCAAAACACTCAGCAACTCTCAATGCAACAGAAGGAGAAAAATGGATGTCGGCCACCAAAGGAATATTATAACTGTAAAAAAAAAGCATCACGAGTTACAAAACGTGACTACAACTCTATGTCCACTCTAAAGTAGTTAAAAAGTACTTCAAATTTGTAAGATATACTTTTTCTGAACAAGGCTGTTCTTTATTTCAAAGCAACTGTCTGCTTCTCTCTTTCCCTGAACTGTTATCCGTACCAAATCAGCTCCTTTATCAGCTATCCTCATGACCTGCGAATTGGAAAATCTAATTTTTTTCATTTATTTATCAGAAAGTTCGTGCATAGCATTGGGTTTGCAACCGTAGAAGCAGAAAATTCAAATAGGTCTAGGGGACCTTCTAAAGGGATCATACTACGTTATATGCAAACTTTGTGTATTGCTGAGTGAACTTGGACCATCACATCGCAAAATGAGCAAAGTCAAAACTATAACAAGAATAAAAAAGAAGAAGAGAAAATCGGGAAAGTATATGGACCTCTTCAACGGTCTTTGACACGTCATTCGTGTCAGAAGTAGTCATTGTCTGAATTCGTAGAGGATGGTCACTGCCCAGAGCCACATTTCCTATCATCACAGTCCGGGTTTTTCTCCTGACAGTCTTGTGAATGGATTCACAGTACTTTTGCCGAGGCACTACACATTAGGAATTTATAAGTCGGGCTCGGTAATATTATCTCTTCTTACAGTGGCAGACAAGGATATCTTAGATTTTACACCTATACAAGCTAGCAGTAACAGAAAAGCACAGACAAGTAATGTTGGAGTGGAAGGAGAAAAAAAATAAAATAGACAGGTTAGTATCGATCCTTGCATAAAAAGACCACTGTCATACAGGATCTTAGCAAGCACCAGTGACCATCTGTTCGAACAGTCCAAATAGCTGCATATATTAAGTTGGACTACTATATGGTCATGACACCAATCCAGCACATCCAACGTCAATACCATAATATGATATATTGATTATGCCTGTGCAATATTACTTTGTTTTCGCAATTGTCAACTTCGCTTTCAAGAGACAGAGCAAGGAAAGATTAGCCTTCCATTCCATTAACCAACATCACACACCAAAAGTGCAAAACCAATGTTATTATTTAGAGATCAAACCTAAAAGTGGGCTTCCTTCCGAGGCAGGCTCCAACTCAGCCGTATCTGATCCGGAGTTCGAATTCTTGATCACGAGCAGCTTGGTCCTCCAAGAGTTCCGTTTCCAAGTACTGGGGATACAGGCAACCTTTGCAAAGTCAACGCTATTTACAAAGCTCAAGCCGCAGTCCCTGGTCCTGGGAGCAGGAACACAAGCCGGAGCAATTCCAGCAGCCATTTCCACACCTCCCAAACCCCTTCCTTTCCAGTTCTTCTGCGACACAACGCCGAGGTCAAGCCGTCGGTAAATCTTTGATGAAGTTCGCAGCAAAACAGCTAAGGAGGCATACATCCAAGAATTCGGAATCAACAGAATCGATACAACACGCACCGATCGAGGAAAAGACAAAAGACATGGTGAGGTATTTCTAGAATCCCCACCTAAAGGTCCACAAAAAAGAAGGCGAGAACCTATCCAGAATTCCTCAAAAAAATAAAACTAGAAGACGATCCATCATCAATTGGTAAATGGTTAGTTTGTCAAAAGCCGTGGAAATTCCCACATAAAGGTCCAAAAAAAGAGGCAAAAAGGCAATCGACCATCCCCCAAAGTAACCTGATTCTTGGTGAAATCGATTGGTATACATATAGTTCCTCAAGAACCAGGGAAAATACACCAATTTTATGCTTTTGAAATCATCGAGAAGTTTCGGAACAAAAGAAAGAAATCCAAGAAACCGAAAGAAGGTCAAGAATCACAAGAAAATCGAAACCCACCGGCCGGGAGCTACAAGGGGGGTGGAAGTCGGAGTGGATGATGCCTTCTCCTCAGGGGCTTCCAGATGATACACACGTTATACCTGTGTGTGTGGGGGTGTTGTGTGCGTTAGTAGTCGTTGGCAGTCCAGTCTTTGGCAGTCCAGGCCAGTCCAGTCTGGTGTCCGGATCCGCCTGATACTTGCCTTGTTGAGGCTTCTTTGTTTTTGAGTTCCTAATATTTACACCGTAAATTATTTTCATGGGAATTTTTTATTTTTTTAATCCCATCAATGAAGATGTAACTTAAGTCTCACGTTTTCATTGTCTTTCATCTTTCACTTTTGATGAGCCGCATCTCCTATATTTTCTGATGTTTTCACATTTTTCAACGTCATGGTTTGATCGATGACGGCTGCATATGGGTGATAAAGATTTTACAATGTCCTAACTTTGGTTGATGATCTTTCTTAAATTGTCATGTCATTCTTCTTGGGCGATGTTTCTCTTGTGTACATATCATCATCGCCCATGTCCAATGCTTATTTGGTGTATAGATCATCATCGTCCATGCCCGATGTTTCTCTTGTCTTTTTTTATTTGGTAGATGACTTTCTACATAATATTTCATATGATCATCGAGTTAGATTGAAAATGACATCGGTCATTTTTATTAAGCTGATGTGTCACCTATTGATTGGTTAACAATTATTTTAACTAACAACTAACATAAACTAATTCAACCCAAATGCGTCGAGTTAAACCGCGTGCTTTGGTCGAAATGGAATTCCCATCCCAACACATCACACTTTGTCTTTATATACAATTTTATAATATTTTTTAAAAGAAAAAAAGGCAAAAACTAAATTTCTATCCAGGACTTACGTGCACCCTTTATCACGCATAAAAGCAATGGCGGTTTAATAGTTTCTTCCATAAACTGGTCGATTTGGAACCGCAATTATAGTTAACGAGCAAGGTTGGCTCGCAGTTCCGGCCTGGCCCAATGTACCAACCGACCTAACTTGGGTCGTGAGGGGTGGGGCCCGTAAAAGCGAGCGACCAAGAGGCGCCCACATCCACCGGCCCGATGCCAGGGCTTCTTATCTCGAGGCATAACGGGCGACCGATAGCACCGCTGCGTGACCCGCACGCTTTATTTCCCTTCTGATTTTTCTGTCTCCGGACTCCATCCCATCAGTCGGACCTCCTCTGCGTTTGTATTGAATCGATGCCTCCTGGTTGCGACTAGCTAGGTCATATTTGGCCAACCGTTCTCTCTCGCCCTCTCGCTCTCTCTCTCTCTCTCTCGTCCCCGTCTTATTTTCTCCATCTAATTCTAATCCTCCCTCATTCGAATGATCATATAGTCTTGAGGGTTTTAGACTGGAAAGTGGAAACCCTTCAATCCCCCCCGCCCCTCTTTCTCTACATTGGGCGACTACGGAGCTACTACTTTCAAGAGATGGTTTCTCTCTCTGTCTCCTGTTTTCTCCATCAAGGAGTAGGAAAGGTCGCGGACGAATACCCCCAGGTTTCGATCCAAGCGCCCTGCTCTCAATTTGTGTAACCTTTTCTTCCCCTCGCAACTGTTTGGTGGAGAATTTAGGCTTAACCAGCGGATAAGTGCTTCTCAGGTTGGAATTTGAAATACCTATGGTCGTTTCTTTTTTGTCTAATCATTTCTTCTCTTGATCGACCTGTCTATCAATCATGCTAGAATTTTGCATTATCTTGCCTTTGTGTTTTCTTGATGATCTTTTTTCCCAAGAGCACCATCTTCTTGCTCTCACCTGCGCTATTTATATCTGACTGACAGGACAATGGAACATCACGAGGATGATCGTCCTGCTGGAGAACATCACAGCAAACAAGACGATGAGGTATGCTCAGTTCCTCTGGTTCATGTTAGACTTCTGTGTTGAAGTTCTAGGGCAGAAATTATTTGCATGATGGCCACTCTTTTGTTATGAGTTTACTAACAAGTCGTATTGTCATGTTTTTTGGCGTCTAATGTACAGTCGGAATCACTATTTCCTTGTGTCGTCCTGCCTTTTGCTCACAATAGTGGTTCTCTTGGTATTTCGATTAGTGCTAGTGTTCTTCATTCTATAAGATTAACTTTTCGCTGGGTGCTTTTGGGGTGAACATAGTTGGTAGATGGTGAATGATTAAAGCACCAGACATGGAGCCATTAGTAGGTCTAGGTCTTATATGGGCGTGTGGATTGCGTGCTTACTAATCTTTAGAGGGGGTGATTCTATGTGAATATGTCTACCTCAGCATGATGTGGTTTATTGGAAATTAAACACAATGGCTTAGTTCAGGGTCTTTATTAACTGTGGCCTCCACCCATCTGAACTCATCCTTGCCCAAACTTGGGCATAATGTAGACAGTTGGTTTTGGGCAGGGATGGCAGGAGAGTCATGACGCCTTTCATGAATGAAAGACTGGTGACAATGCGATTCGTTGTCACCTACATGAGATGGGCACAAGACTTTTTGAGCCACCAAAATTAGTTGAAAGACTCCTATCCTAGGTTTTTAACCATATGATTATTGGGTTTGCAATTTACTTGTGTATCAAAAGTTCTTTTGTGCTCATGGCCTTCGTTGGGATGGAACATACTTATGGGATTCCTCTATCCATTTACGGTGTGTTAATGTTACTGAGTGGTTTCTCATTTGAGGTGATTCCTTGTAGCTGCTGCCATGGCCTTTCCCAATGGCTAGCAAGCCCTTGTCTTCAACCAGAATGCTTTAGTAATCATTTCGTTCCCCAATACTTATTGATGGTGCTTTACGATTTCCAATATGGTTTCTTGCTCACATTTTGTTTTCACCCTCTATAATTTGATTTTGCTAGCACATTGCTGTTTATTGTTCTGCGACTAACAAAGCACTAGGTAGATAGTTTGAGAGCCAATATTTCTATTTTTCATTTCATTTCTGCATATCTTCTTCTAGTGTTTAATATTTGCTCACTTGGCCTATAGTGTAGATGTCAGTGTGAAATTTTAGGAGACTTCAAGTCACAGGTTCATGTCTGTTATCAAGTCTTTATTTGTTTAGTGAATAATAAATTTAAAGAAAGTGATATTCCAGTGTATTATCTATGATTCATATTGGTGGTGTACATTGATAAAGCTCTATCACGCTCTAAACAACATTAGCACAGCTATAAACTTATGCAGAATGTGTAATTCTTTGTTACTGGGCCGCATGCAGTCGTGTTTTTAGATGTTTGCAATACGATATTTTCCCATCCGTCTGAATGTCTCCTTTTTTCTTAGTTGTGAATGCAACATTTGTTTGGATCTAGTGTCTCTGTAATACATTTAGCAGCCAATAATATAGCTGATATTCTACATTTTCTCGTGTGATCTGGTAGAACTCTTTGGCACCTATCATGTCTCCTATACGGGTCTATATTTTTGTTACATTGTATGAGCTGATTAGTATGAGTCCTTTTGTAATAGCATCATTTATTCTGAAATGATGTTTCTCTAAAAGTGATAATCTCTTCATACTTTTTTCTTAATGCAGGAAAACATTGCTCGTCTTGAGGAATATAGGAAATCAATTGATGCAAAGATTGCTTTACGGCACCGTAATCTGAATCCTGAAAGACCTGGTAATTATAGGTCAAACAGAACTCCTTTGCTTCTTTTTGTTTGTAATCAAACTGATGGGAGTTTATCAATTTTTGATGAGGTAAATGTTCTCTTCCTAAGTGATACCCTGCTCATTCTTAATTCTGAAGATGCTATGTACAATAATATGGAGGAGAGAAAGATCTGATGTTCTAACTAGCCAATAATTACAGAAAAAGCTGGGATTTAAGCTCTAATTGTTAATGTACACATTGTGAACTAAATTGTAGGTTATTTGCTATTGCAAGTACATTTATATGTGCACATTAACATTGTCCAATGACATCCTTTAGCAGTTGGTCATCAATTGCGTGTTGAGGAAAAACTTGCTGGTAATTTTGTCATCGGTTCAAAATTTGTACAGATATTGATACATTCAACATAAGATCTATGGCAATATCAGTTACCTGTCAGCCATCAGATTAGGTCTTCCAACGCTGTTTTCTTTGCGTTAATTAGTGGAAACATGGAACAAAATGAGCGTGTTCAATAACTGATGTAATCGTGGATTTCATAATATCCAGGCGAAAGAAACTTGCTAAATAAGTTTGCAGAGAATGTGACATGCTACACAAATTGAAAATCAACCCTCCAACATTATGAATAAAATATCTATATAAAAAGGAGAAAGTGCTAATGATATGAAAATGATTTATTGAGTAAGGTGATTGCCACTGAATCGAATGCATTGTAGCACAAATTGCAGTTAATGAGTAGATTGTAGTGCCTTGATATAAGCCAGGTAACCCAACTTAATTGTGGGGCAAAGAACAAAAATCCAAGCCTACAGATTTTTTATGATCTCACTTACCTTGACATTTTGGTAGTCCTACTGAAACATTAAAATTTCGTCCGACATATCTAGATCTTTGTGTACCTTGAGAATGAAAGAAGAAAAAAAGAAAATGCAAAATCTGTTAATTTTAATGCAATTTTGATTGCCTTGAAGTAGGATGGGGCCCAATGTGAGCCATATTAGCAAAAGGTATCTCTGAAACTCCAACCTGGAAGGAGAACTTAATGCCGGCGGATCATGAGCATGGCTACATTAAACTCTTATCCATAAATATGGGTTGAACAAGAGCTTGGCTATATTGTACTGGAATTTTTCTTGAGCTGTTTGCAGATTTAGAGCCTGCCTTGTTAGAGATGCCGACTGCAACCCATGAAGAGTTTTGGCCAGATTTGATTTCTTAACTCTTTCTTAGTCTTATACTTCTTTTCCTTTTTGTTTTTCTGTATGGTTTAAAATCAAGACTAGAGTTTATAGGCAGCTTGGTTTCTTGTCTAAATGCTATGCTTTTGGGCGAATCCAGTTAGAGGCTGGTTTTCATCCAAAAAGCAAAATGGCATAGGCAAAGTTGCAGTGATAGGTTATAAAGATGGTTAGTCTATTATCTTGTTGATAGACATACTTAGATAGTCCTTGGCAAGAACTGCTTAATGGCATACAACTTATCTTGAAAGTAGAGCCTTTTGCTCTCTAGTATGCAGTGATTGCAGTCTTTCGTAATTGTGATTCTTTATTTGCTTGCATCTCCTATATTTCATGATGCAGTTTTTGCTTGTTTTAGGTTCTTCGGGTGCTTATCATCAACCTTATCATGCTTTTAAGCATATCAAGACATTGAATATAAATAGTGCGTTGTCATTAAATTGGATGAACTGTTAGCCTGTAATAATCAATTATAGCAATTGAGTTGAGTTGAAGTTCACAAACTTTTAGAGAAGGATCACCCATGCAAAGTGATGCTTTATTCCCTACTCTATATCTGTTCGCTTTCAGCAGATTCCTATCATGAAATAAAGCTGTTCTTCTTAGATTCACAATCTTTGCATACTTGCTGTGCCATTTGGGTGATTTTCAAATCACTCTGTTCATAAATGTGTGAACACATTTTATCTGCTTCCTTTTGCACTTTGAGGTTTCTTTAAGTTATATACTTTGACACACTACATATTTGATGCTTCTATCTTGTTAAAAGCACTGAAAACACAAGTATTGTCTCACAGACTCTGCTTTCCTGAGGACACTGGATTCTACTATTAAGCGCAATACTGCAGTTATTAAGAAACTGAAACTGATTAATGATGAACAACGGGAAGGACTAATGGATGAACTGAGAAGTATTAACTTGAGCAAATTTGTCAGTGAAGCTGTGGCTGCTATCTATGATGCTAAACTGAGGACTTCAGACATTCAAGCTGCTGTGCAGGTGATGTTTTGTGTTTTCATGCTGCTATCACTTTGTATTAAGGGCGTCAAGCACTTAGCTGTCTGTCTGTCATTTAGCTCTCGAATTTTCTTTTATGTAATTGCCCATGTATTAATTTCTCTTTCATGGAAGAGGTTAGTGTTGAATGTTGGTCAAACCTGATTGGGTATTTTCTCTAGGCTCCTAGAATAATAAGGTTTTGGAATAAAATGATCATCATGTTCATAGTTATGCACTTTCAGTGGTTGGTGCAGCCATCGCGCCAGAGATTTTCTAACTGGAGAGCATGCTACACCTGTTGGTTATCTTGGTTTCTTTCTGTGGAAGCTTTGTTTCCCTAGTACATAGCTTTTTTTTTTTTTGTTATATAAAAATGATATATGTGAACCCACAAAATGACAGCTTCTTGTTAATAACACATTTTCTAGCTGTGTTTTCATTTTTGGATGCAAAGTGCTGAACTTAGTGTTGACGTCTTGTTTGCTAGGTGTGCTCTTTGCTTCACCAAAGATACAAAGACTTCTCCCCTTGCCTTATTCAGGGACTATTGAAAGTTTTCTTTCCTGGAAAATCTGGAGATGATTTGGATATCGATAGGAGCATGAAGGCTATGAAGAAGAGGAGCACTCTGAAACTTCTTATGGAACTTTATTTTGTCGGTGTCATAGAGGATGCCAGCATCTTTATAAGTATTGTTAAAGATCTTACTAGCATTGATCATCTAAAGGATCGGGATACCACTCAGACCAATCTGTCCCTGCTTGCGAGTTTCGCTCGACATGGTAGATTTTTCTTAGGACTTCAACAGCCTGGACAGGAAGTCCATGAAGAGGTAGGAGCCATTTTCACTGCCACTTTCTCAGGATGTATTGTTTGTTTAAGTCTGGTATTTCTTTATTGTTGATTTTTTTTATCTACCATATGCTTGTGTCTTCCTTTTCTTCTTTAAAATGGGAAACTTATGATTATAAGTTTTGAGCATCTACTCTACTTTTAATCTAGGGGTTACAAGCAATGCTTTCGTAAATATCCAACTGTCTAGGTATTAGAAGTTTGTATGAAGGGTTAATGTGCCGACTTCGTGTGGTTTCGGCCATGTCATGGCACAATATGTGTAGATCATGGTCTGTGCCAACGCTCAGCAGTCAGCACTCCTGGGCCCTGGCTATGGCATCAGCTTGGAGCCAATAGTTCATAGGCTTTCAGTAGCGTCTTAAAGTGTCTTTTGGTGTTAGCACTCGGTTTCATATTGCATTGGATGGGTTTTAGAGGGTTTTGGACGATTTCGTTGCGTTTCAGATGATTCTAATTGGTTTAAATCGGTTTCCTTATTTCCGGGGAACTTCTTTGTAAAGGGTAAAAAAGGGGTGTAGAGGAGAAAAGAACTAGAGAAAGAGGAAAATACTCAATTACTTGTCATGCTGCCCCTTCGTTGGAGAGATGCCATTGGAGAGTCTGTCACAAGGATCACTTTATTTACTTACTGGATCCTTGCCAAAGTGGGTCTGAGGCACTATCCGGCTGTTGTCATGTAGAAGTAAGAGCGTTCAAGCCCCAGCACCATAATTGAGGAGGTTCTTTTAGAGGACTTATGCCTAATGGCTTTCGAGTGAAAGAAATTAAGTAAATAGGTATGGGTTCAATTAATGAAATCTCGAGCCTGATACACCCTATTTTTTTTTATCAGTTTCCCCCCTATTTTGGCTGAAACAGTGTAGGAAGAATACGTGTCACCGCATGGGTCTGTCTTGTGCCAAAATCTTGCTGGCACGATAAGCTTTGGGCAATACTTGAAACAGGGATCCTTGTTATGTATGTTCTCCTTATTTCTGTTTGACTATTTGCTTCCTCATGGTTTGATCAGTCAATTATTGAATCATCGGCTCTTAATACATTTTTAGTGATAAAAACTCAGAGAATTCTTGGGAGCCATCTAATTCCACTACTTCATCCTTGGATTTTCATCCCTTTAAAGTCTTAAAAGAACAAAAGTACCTAATTTTTGTGTGTAAATACAGCATGATCCCATTGTTGGATAGTTTAGCAAAAAAGTTGCTTCATGATTTCACTCTACGAATTCAAGAACATTTCCACTTATTTCTTGCATCATCAGAAGCTTCAGTACCCTCTGCAACCTATTATGTTGACATTGTCATGTACACGATTTTTAAGTCCTAACTAAAAAGGAAATCTGTGGCTTTTCCTGAAAGCATGGCATCAGACTTTTCAAGACTCAAAAATGATGCCTCCATATCACAAGTAGGACATTGAGATTTTCCATTACTTCTGTTGACCAGAGATTTGAACTGTAGGCTTAGGATTGTTAGACATGCTTGAATGGTAAGCTTTTTTTCCCCTTGTTCTTAGACTGTGGTTTTGATTTTTTAATGTTTGTTAATAAGCTTCCATTAGTCGTTTGCTGTTGCTTTTTTTTTTCTTGTATGCTGTAATATTTTGTCTATTTTGATATATTTTTTTAACGAGAAAGAAGACCTATTGCTGACATGTGGTACGAAACTATGAATCGTTTTGAAGGAATCTATTCTTAGCTAAAGAAATCTGGTCCGTGAGGTTCATCAACGGATGTTGTTCTTAATGGCAAGATGTGATAATTGTAGTTGAATATTTCATCTGTGAGAGATAGATGTTGTCTTCTTAATGCTGTCTGTAGCTGTGTATTCATGTATATAGGTTTGTTGATAAATTTTCTTGTAGTTAATTGTCTCATTGACTCCCTATTTATAGTTGATGTTGTTGTTCACATCATCTTCATCAGATTGACTTTCTGCTTGATCTGTTGCAGTTTTTCAAAGTCCTGAATGTCACTTCAGATCAAAAGAAAATCTTCAAGAAGGCGCTGAACTCATATTACGATGCTGTTGGAGAACTCCTTCAGTCAGAGCATACTGTAGGTTTTAGCTTCTAGGATTTTCTTGTTCATGTGATGCCTTGGTCAGTTTGGACCCTGGTAGTGCCTTTAAGTGCTGTTTATGTCCTCTCTTTCCTTCTCCCTGATTGTTTCTATGTTAAGGGCGTGCTGAAAAAATAATGTAACTTGGTTTCCTTATTGCAGTCTCTTCGACAAATGGAACTTGAAAATGCAAAGATCTTGAATGCTAGAGGGGAGCTCAGCGAAGAAAACTCAGCATCATATGAGAAATTAAGAAAATCCTATGATCATTTATTTCGTGGTGTCTCCTCGTAAGTTTTTTTGCCACATATTTTGCACTGTTATAATTAATCTTTATTGGTAATGAATGACTTTTCTGCTCCAAATGTTAACTGGTCAGTTTCAAGATAATCTATGATATGTCATGTATATAGAGTATCAAAGCCTCAATGCTGCCTGTACCTCCTTTTTATGCTTGTGATACCTGTTGTTTTCTGCACTGACTTTGACGGATTATAATCAGAGTTTTAAATGTATTTTCAGTTAAGGGAAGGAGCACTGCTACTGTTATTGATGATTATCTAGACGATCACTGACATTTTTGGATATGCATACATGGATAGATATGCACATGCAGTTGCCTACTTCTGTGACAGTCTAAATTTCATACTAATATTATGTATGGACACTTTTGATAGGTAGTTTCATAATGTTGCTTTCATGACCGAGTCCAATGAATGTGAACTAAATGTAAAGGGTGAGTGGATCACTGTTATTTAGCATCTTGTTTGGGCAACCAATCAAAGAGATGGTAGCATGTATTTATGGGGCATCTTCAGTTTTCTACACCCGTGTTATGGTGATTAAATTTTTTACATGGGGAGTTTTTCGATTTTCGAGGGCACCTTATTTAGGTCTGTTCACTTAAGGGTGTGACCTGAGGAGGACATTTACCCTAATTTATTGATTCCTAATGGCCAATTTTGAACGAAATACTTTGGTACTGTGTCTCCTACTTCCAAGCTGTTTTCCATGACTCCCAACTAGTTTTTGAGCATGTAGAGATTGGCTTGGTGGATGAACAAGCTTGTTGGTGTTTGGAGCTATTGATACCGGCCATTTGAAAAATGATCTTGAAAGAGATTTTCTTGTCTGGCGTGGTTATGACAATGGAATGTTTACACTTTCAGATCATTATAATCATTCTATGCTGATTCTGTACCCCCAAAAACCGGGAAGAATTATCGTTCAGACTTTGTGAAAAAATACATAGAATGATGTTGCTTTTTTTAGGTTTCCTATCTCTTGCACTAACTCTAATAATTGGTTTAAACCACATTTTTTAATTTATTTCTTTTTTTTTGGGCAGTTTGGCTGAAGCTCTTGATATGCAGCCTCCTGTGATGCCTGATGATGGGCATACAACCAGGGTTACTACTGGAGTAGATGCATCTTCTTCTGCAGCTGGAAAGGACTTATCTGGTCTTGAACCAATATGGGATGATGAAGATACCAGAGCCTTTTATGAATCATTACCTGATCTGAGGTGTGCTTGGTGATTCACTTAAATAGGTTTCATATTGAAAAACGCAAACACATGCACTAAATTTGATTTTTAATTCGAGTTGTTGATTTGGAGTTTTATTGTCTTATCTCTAACCAGAGCATTTGTTCCTGCTGTGTTATTGGGAGAAGCAGAACCAAAGTTGAATGAGCAACTTCTGAAGACACATGACCAACAAACTGTAAGTATGCTATGGCTGTACATATATGTCCTTGTATATTTTGATTGTCTTCTTGAAGTTCAGAAACCTTGTGTGATAATTAGTCAAAAACCTGTGTTGGACTTGAACTAGAAAATCATCACTTTCTAATTACACTTGATCATGTACCCAAAGCCTTGTTAACTATTGATTGTAGTTGTCAACACCCCCAAAGTTAGAAATCTGGCTGATATTCGTAGACCATAGGATTTATTGTAAGTGTTTTGTTCCGACCCTTACATATCTCGCAATATTCATATACTCCTAATTGGCCTTTCGGCTATATGTGTCCCATGCCTGCTTTTCTCCTAAGTCTCTTGCATCAGCTTAATTTTTTCTGCTACAACTGTTCCTATCACACTTTAAAGTAAAGCATTGCTGCTGTTGAAGCTGCTCTTGTAGGTTTCTTCCATCAGCTTAATTTCTTTGATACAGCTTTCCCTATCTCTCTTTAAATTAAAGCTTCTTAGTATTTTTTCTTTTTGGTCCACCTGCAATTTTTTTTACTGAATTTCATGCTTCTGTATTTTTCTCCAGAAAGCCTCTGGTTTCAATGTACCTTGTAATTTGTATGGATGAGATAGTAGCAAGTTTTATCGACTAAGAGTGAAATTGCTTGTTCTCTATTTTTCTCCAGAAAGCCTCTAGTTTCATGTATAGGCCTCGCCATTTTTCGTCATTTCTATGCATACGATGTTGCAAGCTTTATCGACTAAGAATGAAAATTGCTTTTTCTGAAGGAGCCCTTGGTGGAGGTAGATGTGGAAGGAAAGAATATTGCTGAGGCCTGTGTGGATGCTGAAACTTCACCAGAAGGAAAAGCTGATGAGAAATGTAAGGAGAAGGAAGGCAAAGACATGGAAAGGGCCAAAGACAGTGAGAAAGAAAAACTTAAAGACAAAGACACTGAAAAGAAACTAGAAAGTGAGAAGGATAAAGTAAAAGGTGTTGATGGGTCAAATTTGGAAGGTCTGCTGCAAAGACTTCCAGGCTGTGTAAGCCGTGACCTTATTGATCAGCTAACGGTAACTCTATAAACTTGCTCTTTTGGTTCTGAGTTTTTCCTGCTGATGATAAATTTTTGATTTTGTTGGGATTGTTTTATCCCTTTCAGGTAGAGTTTTGCTATTTGAATTCAAAATCAAGTCGAAAGAAACTCGTGCGTGCTCTATCTAGTGTTCCGAGAACTTCTTTGGAACTACTGCCATATTATTCACGCATGGTGGCAACATTGTCAACATGTATGAAAGATGTTCCTAGTATGCTTCTGTCGCTGTTGGAAGAGGAATTCAATTTCTTGATAAATAAGAAGGTTTGTTCCGAGATTTTGTGTAGTCAGTTTGATCTTGCTCCAACTAGTATTATCTTGAGCGATAGTAGAATTCTTCTAGTATAGGATTTTTTGTGCTTGGCTCATTGTTGTGTTCTCCTTTGTCGCAGGACCAAACGAATATCGAAACGAAGATAAAGAATATAAGGTTCATTGGAGAGCTCTGCAAGTTTAAAATTGCACCTGCTGGTCTTGTTTTTAGTTGCCTGAAGGTTGCTTTTTTATTCTTGGTTTCTTTTGTCGCTATTAACATTTGTTCATATTGTTCTTGATATTCGAGTACATTAAAATAATTATTTTGCTATGGTAGAACTCTTCCTGTTATGAGGATGCTCTTAAATGTGCGGTAGATCTTGAACAATAGATGAATAAATTAAAGAAGCAAAGAAGAAAAATGACCTGCTTTTGGCTGAACTTTCTTCTTAAGAGTTACGAGCCTATTTACTGTTAAAAACTTAAAATAGTGATCAATTTTAGTTCATTATATTGTAAATACTTCCCATTTTGCACTTGTTATATGTCAGTGTTTGTCTTGTTGCTTTACTTTATTCGATATTAAGAATATTGCATTATTGCTGTGAGCTTGTGAATGAAGACTGTGAAAGCAATTGTCGAAGTAGAATGCAGTTTAGCTTGATAGTTCTAGGTTTTCCCCCTGGAAATGCAATGATTCAGTGACCATTCTGTGATTACTTGCAAGTATTGACTAATTATTTGGCTTTAAGGCTTGCTTGGTTGTAGAAATTAAGATGAGAAGAGTGATATTTGGGAAGTGTGATTTTCTATCAAGTCACTTTCTGGAGAGAATTATCATTTTTTGTTGTTTGGTTACGATCTGCGAGAAGTAGGAGTTTCCCACTTTCAAGGATAATGTTGCTGAGCATGAAATGGCACCAGCAAACCAGTGACGTTGCACACATGAACACAGAGGGCCTGTTTGGCTCCGGCGGATCCGCGGGATGGGATCCGTGGAATCGAGCGGACGCCGAAATCGGGATCCGCCCATCCGCCGGATCCCTCGGATCCGCCGGTGCCAAACGGGCCCAGAGTGCATTTCACATCCAGCACATCACTGGGTGTGATGTTTGTCATCCAAGTCTGAGGAGCCATCAAAAGTCCTTATAGAATACTGAGGCATCTTGGCATATAATGCATCTCTTCTGTTTGATCAGTCAAAAGGAGGGTCTTAACCACCTCTGGTTTTTCGCAGAAACAAGGATTAGTTAGGAAAAATTTGGATTGCCAAGGGTAGTAGTGATGCAATTGTGTGTTTTGTTAATTCGAAATAAGGATGAGAAATTTTGTAACATATCTAGCTGCACTGTTTACTGGTGCCTGAATCGCGCACCTTTGAATAGTTGAAGTCCTAAGATACTCCACTAATTGATTTTTCAGGATGAGGTATCCTAAGTTGGATATCAGATATGATCTGCTGCTTATCGGCAGATTTTGCATAATGATTAGGAGTGGCATCAAGTGATGAGCATGTTTACCTGTAGTGGGCTTTGTCGTCTGTGCTTTGTTATTGATTTTTTTCTGTTAATCTGTTAGACACTTGCCTCAGCAGACTGGAGTGCCAGGTTCATGTCTGCTTTATGTTTTGACACTTCTTTTTCTTTTGTTTGCTTCTAATTTGAAAAGTACCTAACTGTGACATACTGTCCCTTAATCTTGGAACATGGTCGATTTGTTCTAAAGAGCCCTTTCATACTTGTAGGCTTGTTTAGATGATTTCAACCATCACAACATAGATGTTGCCTGCAACCTTCTGGAAACATGTGGCCGCTTTCTTTATCGGTCACCTGAGACAGCAATTCGTATGACGAACATGTTGGAAATATTGATGCGTTTGAAAAATGTGAAAAATTTGGATCCACGGCATAGCACACTTGTAGAAAATGCATACTACTTGTGCAAGCCACCTGAAAGATCAGCTCGTGTTTCTAAAGTTCGACCTCCACTGCATCAGGTGCATCATTAACAGCCTTTCCATTGGTTCATTTCGCCAGGATTTGCAATTGTGAAACTGACGTCATGTTTTCTTTCCCAGTATATCAGAAAGTTGATTTTCTCAGATCTTGATAAGTCTTCTGTTGAACATGTTCTGAGGCAATTACGCAAGCTACCTTGGAGTGAGTGTGAGCAGTACATCTTAAAGTGCTTTATGAAGGTTCATAAAGGAAAGTACAGTCAAGTACATCTCATTGCTCTTCTGACAGCTGGCCTTAGTCGCTACCATGATGAATTTGCAGTTTCAGTGGTTGACGAGGTCAGTACTTCTCTTGGGGTTTTGCTTTTGCAAAGTAGTTCTAACAAGACCCTCTTACCCCATTTCCTCTTGAAACATTTGAAAGGTCAAGTAGTCGATCTTAAGCCTATGGACGGAAGGTGGAATTTTTTGACTCTTTGATGACAAAAAGCATGTAATTTTTGCCTGAAATACTCAGTATAATGAAAATTCAATTGTGTCATGATAGCTCACAGCTCCTTTGTTGCATTTTAGTGTTACTCTGTGCCTGATATATCGATGTGACTATGAATTGGATCTTTGCTAATTCATACTCGCTGTTTCCCATTGTATGTAATTAGTTCTTGACATATTGCTGCGTTTATGTTATGAGATCCAGAGCATGTATTGGTCTGGTGCAAACAAATGAAGCATCTCTCATGCTGTTCTTGATTGTAGAGCATGATGATTTATTTTAAACCGAGAAATTCATACATGTGTATCAGCATCATCTTTTCGTCAACGAATAAAATATCTAAATCCCATAGCATGCGCTAAGTGCTTCAGTTAATTGCTTGATCTTTATTGGGAATTCCTTAGTGGAAGCGAAACCTATAACCCATGGAAGAAGCATGTGAAACTATATGTGAGGAAAGGGGATTGCTCTAGAGAGAAGCAATAAAGGGTAATGGTTTCAGTGAGATACCTTTTGTACTGGCCTTTTGTACTGGCCTTTTGATACTAGAATAGGGAGACAACGAAACCACATGTAGAAGCTTCTGGAGCTTCTTTATTGGCCAACTGAATGCCAGCAAGCTATCCTAGTTTGAGTGGAAATGCAGCTGAGAGATGAAAGGAGATTTGTTGTGCCTATATCCCAAGATAATGAGATAATTAAATTGCAAGGAAAGCGGCTACTTAAGGAAAACAATAGAGATGGCATCTTCAATGCAAATAACTTCCCCTTGACTTAGTTGCAGAAGCAAAACAGAATTATTGCCATTCTTATGTCTCGGCTAATGTATTTCTGTAACTGGCATCTTTATATATCCAGATAGGTGTTTTAGATGTCTGCTGTGTTTGTTCATTATATAGTTGAGGGTCATGTTATACATGTAGTATCGCCTTTATATTATGCTCATAGTTCTTATGAACTTAAATGGTGCTACAATAGGTATGCTCACAGAAACTAGGAAATAGGATGGGTATGCTTTAAATAAGACGCGCAGTTTTCCATAAATTAATTCAAACAATAAATCATGTCAAGCTTCTCTCTACAGTGTTTAAAGGTATGCTTTTAAAATGTTCAGTGAGAATGTAAACCATAAACTCTGGGTAAAAATAAAGGAACATAATTCTTGTTGTTTAATACTTCTGTTTATTCTTCACCTTTTAGTCTATGTATGTTATAATGGATATATCCTTTTTATGAACAACTTACGCAGGGTATCTCTTAAAAAGGCAGAGCCCACTTTTCTTTCGCTCGCATCCCTGTTCACTTCATCTAGTCCTTCAACCAGAACACATACATGTAGTTTATACTGGAAGCAAATATTACACCATTCGATATTACCGGCATATGTTTCTGTAGGATTAACAAAGTACTCACAAGTTGGTTTTTACATTTTTTTCGTTTTTTATGACTGCCGGATGGTTATGTTGTATTATGTTTTCAGTAACTTTTTCTTCAGATTTCACACTTCTGATCCATCAAAATGGTCCTTTATAAATTTCAGGTTCTAGAGGAGATTCGTTTTGGTCTTGAATTGAATGATTATGGAATGCAGCAACGACGCATTGGCCACATGCGGTTCTTAGGAGAATTGTATAACTATGAGCATGTTGATTCATCTGTGATTTTTGAAACACTTTATTTGATACTTGGTTTTGGCCATGGAACTCCAGAGGTAAGATTAATTTTTTTTTTTACAGGGAGTTTTATTTGTCGATTGTGTTGTTTGTTCTATGATTTTTATCTGTTGTTTGCACTATCACACTATGCCAGTTTCTTGTTCATCTCTATCTTCTTCCACTCTGTTTCCTGTCATTAGTTGTTGGGATATTGTCTATTATGACTAATTGGTCTATTTGGTTCTCCTATTTGTGAAGCAAGATGTACTGGATCCACCAGAAGATTGTTTCAGGATAAGGATGATAATAATTCTTCTTCAGACATGTGGGCACTACTTTGATAGAGGTTCTTCAAAAAGGAAGCTTGACAAGTTTTTGATATATTTCCAAAGATATATGCTTAGCAAAGGTCCCATACCACTGGATATTGAGTTTGATATTCAGGTTAGTAGTGCATCTTCATTTCAAGGATGCTCTTTTATATTGTAATATGCTCTACCTCTTTTCATATGATAATATGCTTCAAGGCTTCTGTCATGCATAGTTGTCAGTGAAAAACTAAAACTGTGCTAAAGTCAGCATGGATAATGTTTTCAAAGTCAAAATAGCAATCCAATTTGCTTCTCTTGCATGTGACATTATTATTACTTGATTCCTATGCTTCTTGTGAGCTCATTTTGCGAACTTATTATAGAGATTCTCATACAATTGCACTCTAACTTATTATGATAGTTAGCTTGTAATCTTTCAAAGAGGCTATATGCAAAGAATGGACTAGCGGTCATACTTTTGTAGATAATATACATTATTGTACTGGTTCTTGGTCGATTGTGATTTTGCCCTCTGCAATGTCGTGTAATTTACATAGGCCTGATGGCTATCATTACGGTTGAGCCACTTAATCTGAATGAGTAGCCTTTTCTTTTCTCAAATTTAGAAATGGCAGTTCATTCCTAGAGCAGAAAATAAGGGGTTTATGCTTTACACTTGGAACATTAGTTCATTCAAGTATCAGAAATACATATAAAGTCTAATGCGTCTGCAGGACATGTTTGCTGAGTTGCGACCAAAGATGACCAGATACTCGTCCATTGAGGACCTTGATGCAGCACTGGTTGAACTAGAGGAACATGAGCGAACAGTTTCAAATGAGAAGACTGGTGGTGAAAAACACCTGGACAGCGAGTCTCAGAAGGTTGCTTCCCAGAAGGTTTCAGTCGCGAGCAATGGGAGGAGCTTGGCTAACGGGATTGAAGAAAATGGAGGGGGCAATGAGGAAGAAGCAGACAGCGAGAGCTACTCCGATAGTGGCAGTGTTGATCAAGAAGGGCATGAAGACGATGATGACTTGCCTTATGAAGATAAATCTGAAGACGGATCTGATGGTGACGAGGAAGATGAGGACGATGGAGGACCTGTTGGCTCCGACGAAGATGAGAGCGCCCAGGTCAGGCCAAAAGTACTGGAAGTGGATCCTAATGAAGAGGAGTTTGACCGTGAGCTAAGGGCTCTGATGCAGGAGAGTTTGGACTCGCGAAAATTGGAGCTGCGGGCCAGGCCGACCCTGAATATGATGATTCCGATGAACGTGTTTGAGAGCTCCAAAGATCCAAAGGTAGTGGATGGTGAAAGTGGGGAAGAGACGGTGGATGAGGAAGGTGGAGTAGGAAGCAACAAGGTGCGAGTGAGAGTACTGGTCAAGAGGGGGAACAAGCAGCAAACAAAGCAAATGTATATTCCACGAGATTGTTCTCTCATTCAAAGCACTAAACAGAAGGAAGCTGCTGAGTTAGAAGAGAAGCAAAGCATCAAAAGGAGAATTTTGGAGTACAATGAGAGGGAAGAGGAGGAAACTAATGGGGTTTCATCCCAGGCAGGGAACTGGTTGCAAGGAGGCAGTGGGAGTGGTGGGGGTGGCAGACCAACCGGGCGTGGCAGCTGGGATGGTGCAAGCAGAACAGGTGTGCGGCAACGGCAGCATTCGTCTAGTGGTTTCTACTATGGGTACAGCAGGAGGAGATAACTCGCATTAAGGTCAAAAAAAAAGTGAGTGCTTCTGTAGATCGTTTCATAGTTGAGAAGGCAACTCCTTGGAAGTCAAGTATCCAGCTATGGGGAGAAGGATTCTTGGTGTATATTGTAGGTGTGGACCGTGTGGTGGACTGTCTAAGCACGGGACCAGGATCTAATCTCTCGTTGACGAATGTTCATCTACATGTACCATGAGGTCAAGTTTGGACTCTGTTCATTGATGATGATGATGGACGTTTTCCCACCCAAAGACCAACCAGCATCAACAGCTTGGCAGTAAATATAATGTATGCGCGCGTCAGTGAATGAATCATGTGCGTGCTAATAATGTTTGGTTCTTCTCTTTGTAGAATCTGTTATAGGTACTCAAGCTTCAGCAAGGTTTTGGTATTTCTTTTTACATGATTTGTGCAAGTTTTTTCACGTGAAATTCTCATTTAAGCTTTATTTTTTTTTATTTTTTTCACCTCTCAGATGAGCCAGCCAGAATGCTAATGCTACAAAAGCAGGGAGGAAATCAGAAACAATAGATCCCCCCTCCTGATTTCTGCCCGAATGAAAGTAAAAGTTGCAAACCGAATGATACAAAGAGTTAATAAACAAATTCCAATCAAGCACTAGATTGCATGGATCTGCCAATTCGTTGGAAGGTCAGGTTCTCATGGCACAGCAACACACGATGCGTCCAACCAAACGGGCGAATGGGGCGGCTAGCTGATGGAAGCAACCAAACAGCTAATTGGACATGAATTTGTTGGCGTGTAGATGTAGTAGGCCAGCACTATAAATAGCATATTATCCCCTCTCAAAATCCGACAATATCATATTAGTTCCTCAAATATACGGAGGACTTCACACAGTTTTCTGTCCACCTTCGTCCGTCGAGAGGTTTTTTTTTTCTTCTTTTTTGACGAGGTAAGTCCAAAGCTGAAAAACACATAAAATACTACGAACTACATACTGAGAGGTTGAAATGACATTACAAGTGTATCTTGAAAAGAAAGAATAATGTTGATACAACAGGTATATTGCTGTATGATTATTTTCTTGTTTTTTGAAAAGTTAAGTCCGCAGGCTGTGTGCGCTGTATGATAACAGTGTGAAAAAGAATTCATGCAAGAATTCATGCATGATTAATCAGTCATTCCGCAAAGAAGAACAACTTCTTAAGAACTCAATCCATATGCTACATGCATGGATTCCCACAATTGCATCGTTTGGTAATGCTATCTGACGGGCAAGCGCGGCTACATGACCCAATTTATGGTTTGTGCTTAAACAATGATCATTTTTTGTTTGGTGAGGAGTGAATCAATCAGCACTCGAAATCAGGAGGAAAAGTAAAAAGGACTTTCAAGTGGCGATATCAGCGGCATCGAGGTAAAATTTCGCCGCTAAAAAGAATAGCGACGTTTTTCTAGCCGCGGCTAAAACCATTGGTGCCGTCGCTAAAGATACATTTAGCGGCCGTACCATTAGTTTTAACGGCGACTGCACGCGCGCCGTTATTGTTTTAGCGGCGGAATTTTACACGGGCGCGGCTAACCTCGTCGCTGGGTATGCAGCAGAGAAGCCGAAGGAGGCAGCGGAGCAACTCCAGCAGGTCAAAGAGAAAGCGAAGTCGACGGCCAAGGAGGGATACGAGCCCGCCAAAGCAAAGGCCGCCGAGATGCTGGGTGCAGCAAAAGAACGTACCATGGGTCATGGGTGGCGGACATAGACGAGAAGAGGAACTGTGAGACCGAGAGGTCTCTCTTAAGTTGTCATGGCCCAATTTCGCTTGTCTAGGAAGGAATGAACTGCGCCTAGTTGATTTTGCTCGGCCTTTTATGGGTCCTTTGCTGGATCTGGATAAGTCGTTCTCGGCTCTCGTTTGGTTTTGTTGTTTCTGATGCTTTGTGTTTTTAGTCCTTTGGCTTTAACTAAATAAATAAATAAAAAGCCCTATCGGTGCAAACACATTCCCTCCCACACACACATATATATACACACACATGGAATGTAATGTTTTTTTGCTTTCTGATGAGGCATTCTTATATATGGTTCGCTGCCTTACGCCGGAATAGTCGATTCATTTTCGCAGACCCATTCCTCCCGTGCCTCTTGGTTTTATATTTACAACTTCGCTGCCTTCAAGGGTTTGTATAATATAATATTATACGTTGGTATTCTTATATGGTATTTGGTGCGACGAGGGATAGTATAAAATTATACAACGGATAATAATTTTATATGACGAATGTCGTATAACTTTATGTCTTTATACCAACTTTGAGATGGTATAATATTATACGGAACCCATTAAATTATTTGTTTTGGATAGATACCATTATTGTCTTTATTTTCTCCTATTTAGATACATCCTTAATATAAGACATTTTAGTTTATTAAAAATATATTATAATATTAAAACTAGTATTAAATTATCCATCATATAGTTTTTATATAATTTATAAAGTTATATATCCCTATCCTATATGGTACTATGTGATGGGTCCGTGCCACCTGACACGGCTAACTGCCCGCCCCCACTATCTCTATTATAACTTACGCCACATCAGCGACTATCCTTTTTTTTATTTATTTAATTATAATTTTATACCACGTGTATGCCACGTGTGTATAATTTTATGACTCAGATGATGAGTCATAAAAGTAACTACCATTGGATCTATAAGGTAGATAAGTATGTATATTTAAAACTAATCTTCTGGCTTATGATTATAAGGATGTATATTTAAAACTAACCTAGGGAAGATGATAAAAATATACAAAGTTAACCTAGGAAAATATACATGTAAATAAACTAATAGGAGGTAAACGGTTGTAACCGTTTTTGCTCTTTATAAGGTTGACTAGTGGGGCCCCTGACAGGGTAACACCCATCAACTTTCCCATTAACCACCCACAACCCTCTCCTCCTCATTAACCACCTCCCCCACTAAAGGCTCTATATAAGGATGATAAGGGTTATAATCTACCTTAGGAATTTAAAAACATGATAAAAATGTACAAATCTAAGGGATATGAAATAATGACATGCTTATAAAGAGAAAACGGTTGTAACCATTTTTACTTCTTATAAGATTGATATGACGAACCAAACGGACTCTAAGTTTTTAAAATGAGTAGCTAAGGCTATGAAAATATCCTCAATCATAGGGAGGTAAAAAAGAGAGCGGAACAAACTGGTGTCAACAAAAGTCTGAAAAGGCATTGATTTCTACACAAATTGTTGTCATAAAATTTTGGGAAGAGAAGACTGAAACAAACCGGTGATCATCTCTCTAAGAAAGTTTTCATTTGTCAACCCTGAGGATTTTTTTCTTAGAAAAGAAGTTGAGGCGGCCTCCTTGTTAATTGGAACACGATTTAGATGATGAAGCCACCTGAAGACTCCATGTTCATCATAGACGGCCAGTATGCGCCTATCTTCTCCGTCCTCAACGTCGAGCTACAGAAAACCAAAACCAACAGATGAAGACGGTAACACATCGATTTCCATAGATAGATAGCTCTTTACCTTCTTGCGAGTACGATCTTGACAGCATTGATGGACTATTTAGCCAGCAACGAGTAGATCACCACCCACAATACGCACATTACACCCTTATGGGAAAAGCCCAGGATTTGTAAACGTAGCACAGTCATGCATATATAAGACTAGCATATGCTAACAACATCAGACTATCCCTAAACAGAGGAAAATCCATTCCCTTATCACCAGATGTAAAACATAGTGAATCTAAGAATACACAGCTTGCCTTTGCAATATACTTTCCACAGCAATTATCAGTTATCCAACAAGGAGAACAGATACCCCCAAACTAAACCTATACAAGCACAAAGCCGCTAGCATAATCGCTGCAACTCACTATTGGTTTATTTGAAAGCAATGTTGCTAGGAAGACGGTACAAATCTGCCATTGACAATTACTGTTGTGCCTCCTCTTCATGTTGCTCCTCTTCGGCTCTGTTGTGGACCTTAATCTCAAGTAAACGCTCCACCGGCTGACGGCATATAGGACATCGATTTGTTTGGAATCTTAAGACCTTTGCACATTCACTGCACATGCACTACAACAAACCAAAAATAGAGATTCATGACTTGCTAGACAAAAATGCTTAGCTGTTATGTCACACACTTCATTTGCTTTGATAAAATAAATTCCAAACACATTTTCCTCCTACGGCTTTCAAGTTTTGCAGAACATAGATCTGATTTTCTGATCAATCTGGACACAATAAATGACATGACCTGTCAATAAACATCGGAGCAATGATAAAACCTTATTGCTAACAAGTGAGTTCAACAAAGAACTATGGCACGACATTTAGACTTCAATCTAGCATGGGTCTCGTCCCATTTTCTAAAAGAGAAAAACGCCATCCTTTCTTGCTATATGATCTTTCAAACATAAAATATATAGTATGAGCCCCAGCTCGTGACCAAATGCTGCCAAAATGACACAATTATGTAAAAATACGAATAACTGTCTTTCTCATCACCTACCAAAACGGGCAATGCATCACATAGCACCCAAAAATAACAACATATGCCTGACAGGTTATGGCAGGTGTAAAATACCAAGATGTTTAATAGCAAGTTATAAAGCTGCAATGAGGACATTTTACTTTAAAATCCATGATGAAGCATGCTTGCAACCACTTCAATTTACCCATCCCTCAGATAAAATTTATGTCAAAAGGGAATCTATAAATATGCTTTATATGTGAAAGAGGCTCTTGAAAATGGGCCAGTTGCAGAAATATAAACATCAAGAGCAAGTGTGAATCAGCTGTCACACGAAATGATCCTGAATCAGATATTGGCAAAACAAGTTGGAGCAATCTATTTAGTATCAAATCTCAAGAATTCATGTAAAAAGAAACCTAACAACTTGAACTTACCATATGTCTGCAGGGAAGGACGGTCGTATCTCGTGGTTCAGACAGACATATCACACATTCTTTCCCAGGATCATTCCCATCAAAGTCACCATCCACTGAATTACCAATGCCATAGATTTCTTGCAATTCATACCTAGTGCCACTAACCCACAAAATCTGCTTAACCACTCGCACATGATACTCACCATTATCCTTCTTATCAAACACAGCCTGGGTAATCTGTGAATTTGGAGTTCCAACTTTTTGGTTTTCATCTTCTCGCGTTTGATCGTCAGATGGAGATGCTTCTGCTTTAACTGCAAGTGGATATACTTCCATTTCTCCCTGCTTCACCAGCTCTGATTTCTCAAACATTGAAAAGTCAATTCCTGTTCCAGAAGGTTGTCTGAACTTTTGTCCCAAACCCTCCTTAAATGTTACTGTTACTGGTTCCAGCAAGTTTGCCTTCGTAGCTGCTAGATTACAGCCACAACCTTCCTTTGCAAAGAAAAGTACAGTAATTCTGACCAAACGAAATAAAAGAGGTGGCATAAGCAAACAGCATGAAAGATGCCTTCGCTAAAATATGGTAATCAAACTATAAAATTTAATGACTTTGGTTTAGATTTACTATTAAACACAAAGCTCCAGTTATATTCATATCTCATCTGTAAAAAAAGGGCGAGGCACCATGCAATGGCTGTGCATGTGAGCATTATAACTAGACTCCTAGAATGCTCCCTGAAGAGAGAGGCAAGCACTCCAAATGTCAGAAACCTGGTACTTTCCAAGTTAAATGTAAGTACAAGTCATGCAGGAACATATTGATACACCAGTTATAGAGAAGCTTGACAAAGAGACCCTAGAATATGTTCTCGCACACGAACCTCTTAATTTACATATATGGTTGCATTGCTGTTATCTAATCACTGTAAGATACATTAAAATAGCCAGGGAAGTCGTCTACCATCTACAACAATTCAAAGTTCTGCAGCAATGGTAGAAGATGCTGAATTCCGAAAAGCATAAAAACTAATGCTTCCAACCATCATTGAACCCTGTTCTCTCCTCTGCTCTTGTTCCATTCTGCAAAGTTCTCAGCTCTAATATCATCGTCCTTTTCACATCCAATACGACCATTTGACTGAAATGGTCTACATAGAGTAATGTCTCTATTTTAGAGCCGCAGATGTTCAGAGATTGTTTCAGCTAAGTATTCTGATCTTATCAACTGAAACCTCTGTTGTTGATGAAGTGAAACAGGATCTAGTTCCATGATGATTTTTGGAAAGGTATTTATTCCTTAGCAGAAGAATGACCACAGTTTTGGAGATCACGATGGAGCTTGCAAAGAGTCATAGGCAGCTGAATTATGAGAATGGACGCCAACAGTACCAATGCCAGTTTGAGTTTATTTCCTTGAAATGAAGGACCAATGTGCATCCGTTATGATTGTTATGACATAGAAAACTACTGGTATACGGAGTTACAGTAACCTGCCTAGTTAAAGCATGGTTAATCTTAGCATACACCAACACATGACATTGAAAAAGGAAGGAAGGAACCCAGACTGTGTCAAAACTTCCATTTCCAGTGATTGTTAAACTTAAAACCCATTGCTCCGGTTTCAAATCAGCGTGCAGTCATCTATCTTAAGAAGAGAGACTACCTTAGCTTAAAAGGTTAGATCACAACAAATGGGGAACAGAAATGAAGTGGCTCGTCCTTGTGCCAGGCAGAGTACACCGGACAGAGTACAGATAAAGAATAAAAGACCCAATTCTCAACCCCTCTATTGGTCTGAATAGAATATCGGGACACCTGGACTTAGGGAAGGGGCTTCTACGGGGAAAGGTGGGTTAAATCCTTCCCTTAGAAGTGTAGTTTTCGCCCTCCGGCTAAACCAAAATAAGGTAGATGTTCAAGTAAAATCTAATGATCTTAACCTAAACAGAGAAACAAGTGGTGTCAGCAAGTGCAGCGCAAGCAAGAAACAATCCACATCTTTTGGAAGAATTAGACTGTCATGTGCAACAACAACACCCGTTCAAGCATTCACGATTTCATAATTAAAGAACGGTAAAGAAGAGTATTCTCAGATGTCAAACAGCGCGCATCCAATAGATCACTTTGGTTGATGAATCCAAGAGTATTCTTTTTTTTTTTAAAAGCTTTAAGAGGGAAGAACGGGATTAATTACCTTCCAGACACAGTGGCATCAAATGTGAAAGCAACGAGAAAACGGCCGGGGTTCTGGTCGTCAGGCTCGAACCTCAGGGTCTCCTTCTTGAGGTTGACGTCATTCCGAATGGTGACGGCCTTCTGGTGCTCCACGTAGGGGGCGGCGGCAGGGCCACTGGGGTACCTCCCTCGTCCGGCCCAACTGCCGTGATATGAAGGGTGGTCGGGGTGCGAGTGTCGCTGGTCGTAACCTGCAGGCAGCGGGACGGGCATGGTGGGCGGGGGTGGATGGTAATAGCCAGCGTACTGGTAGTAGTGCGGATGGTTGGGGTGGGGGTACTGGGGTGAGTAGGGGGTCGCGGCGGAGAACACGTAACGGTTCTCGGGGATCTCGGGTTGCTGCGCGGGTGGCGGTGGCTGCTGCTGTAGGGGTAGAGGTGGGGGGGCGGACGGCGGATGGGGGTTCTGACTCGGAATCCTCCGCCTGCCGTTGTCTCCTCCTCCGCCGGTGCTCCCAGTGTTCCCCATTCCTCCACCTTGTCGTAGTCAGAGAGGAGACCCTGTTGGCCACATATAAGAAGACGGACGGATTGGATGCCGACGACTTGGTTTGGGATTTCCGTTTGCTCTTCAACCCTATAAATAATAAAGGAACCCTGATCGTCGAATTGAAATCGGGTAAATCAGAACAACCAACCTATATAGTTCCTAATTTGTCACTACTGACGACGACATGGCATGGATGGGCTCAGGAATAGGATTGCGGTGGTCGACGGCCGGCCACCAGAGGAGGTAGGTCATCAGGGAACAAGAAAGAAAGGGCTTTACGAATCTTCTTGCCTTCTTCTTCTCCACCTCCCGGCTCGGGCCCTTGGGTTTTATGATGGGTAGCAAGACGTTCATTAATAAAAGAGAGACAAATGAATGAATTTAATTAATTAGGAGAGCCAAAAAAACAATCTAACAATTTATTTTGGCCAAAAAACACTTTAGTACCACGTAGTTTCAAAATTTTGTGGTTTAGTACCATGTAGTTTCAAAATTTTACGGTTTAGTACCATGTAGTTTTAAAATTATCAAAAAATACTCAACGTTACTATACCGGTCATTTTGGATCCAACATACTAACGGTGTGACATGTGGTGACGGTAAACAAGTTAGAACCCTTCATACATGGTCGTCGTCGTGGAGAACCCGCCTCGCCGTCGTCGTCGTGGAGAACCCGCTCGGGTTCGTCCTCCTCCTCCTCCTCGTCGTCTCATGCGTGGCTGGTGGCAGACGAGGACGCCGACATCATCGTCGTCGTCGTGGAGAACCCGCTTGGGGTCGTCCTCCTCGTTGTCATTGTCGTCCCATGCGTGACCGGTGGCAGACGAGGACACCGACGATGAAGGATGGGTTTCGTGGAGGACGAGGACCCGCTCGGACGTCGTCGACGTCATCGTGGAGAACCCGCTCCGGCATCGTCGGGAGAGGAAGAGAGAAACGGGGAAGAAAACAGAGGAAGGGGAAGAAAACAGAGGAGAGGGAAGAAGCCCAAGCCATCCTCCCGCAATGGAGGTCCACTCGGTCAAGAAGCCCAAGCCACGTTTCGGCACCTATTTCTCACCATGGGTCTTCACCGTCGTCCTCGCCCTCCAAGTCCTGCTCCTCCTCTTTGCTCGTTCCATCGACTCCCACGGCCGCCTCACCATCGCTCCTCCGCATCGCCGCCGACGCCTCGCCCTTCCGTCACGCCGACCCCACGCCCCTGCAAGACCCCATGGCACCCTCCACGAGGTCCACGTCGTCTTGGGGCTGCCGGCGACAACGAGTTGCGAGCTTCTCGAGATCCTCGACAAAAAGCGCCATGTGCTCAGCTTTCGCGTCGTCGACGGGGGTCACCGTGCTCAGGGACCGAGTACTAGTGGCGTTGTTGGCCGGCGAAGCAAGACGCCGGCTGTGGGAGCATGGGGGACACCATATCTAAGCCGCTACGGCTTCTTTGGGCGCCGAGTCTCCATCTCCGGCAGGTGCTCTCTCTCTCCCTCACGTATCTCTCTCTTTCACTTCCCCACGTCAGCGAAAACCAACCCACGTCAACAAAAATCAGTCAAAATTGACGAATACCAGTCAAAATTGAGTACAATGACTGGTTTGCTGTCAAATTAGAGTAACGACATTGGATGGCGGGACTAAACTACATCATTTTGAAAGTTAGGGGTACAATTATATAATTTTTAAAATTGAAGGTATTAAACTATAAAATTTTAAAACTATAAAGTACTAAAGCGTATTTTGACCATTTATTTTTGCTCTCTCTCTCTCAAATGAGGGACAGCCAACGATGAGATGAAGTGGCTGGCTCCACTTCTCTCTCTCTCTCTTCCTCCTATTATAATATCATCTGGATAAGTACAATACATACCTACATAAATTAAATTAAATTAAATAGAATTATAGAAGGTCACAAGGCAACGCAACCCGCCTATATCTTTTAGCAGCTTTCGTCTAATCTAAAACCTGGAAATTCTTTTTTTAGGGATCGATCGGGTGGTTGTAAAATTCAAACTTGGTGGCGTGAGATGATGATAGTTAGGCTATCATTTTCCTTTCCTTTAGCTCGGGGCTACCAGCGGTGCGAGAGTTGGGTCCTCCTCTGCTTTGATGTAAAGCGGTGTTGTATACCCAGAAAATCTTTTAACTCCGGTTTAAAACAAGGGTTGCGCCCTCGGCTCGTCAATTTAAATCAGTTAAAACTTTACAATGAAAAAGTCATTTTGCCAAAAGCCAGCGCCCACGTTCGTTTCCAGAAAATAGGGCCAGTTTTTTTTTTTTTGGGAGGATAATTACCGATTAGTCTTATTTGGATACTTTTCTCTCTCTATAGTATGGATAAAAGATTTTAAAAATGTTTAGTCCCATAATCCAAAATTTTATGATGAAAATGCCTTTATCCTCAATCTCTGGTGGAGGTGAGGGCTCCATCATCGGTGAAGCTGGGGACTCTCCCCGTCCGATCCCGTCACTGATCTCCTCCTTCAATTCCATCACCGATCGGGAGGTCGTCGGTGCCGGTCGCGATCCACGATCTTCGGATCGGGACGAGGAGGTCAGAGATGAGGGCTCCGTTGGACGGGATCACGACGAACGGGGTCGGAAGGAGGAGGAGATCGGGGCGGCAATGGAGGTGGCAACAGGGGGGAGGAAATCCGGAAGGTTGTGGGAAGAGGTGAGGGGAGAGAGAAAAGGCGGGGGGGAAAGGGAAAAAGGTAAAAAAACATGGGAAAATAATAGAAGAGTAACTACCAAAATTGTGAAAAGTAACTAACAAAATTGTGAAAAGTAACTACCACTTAAGTCAGTATTACTTTTTTGAAAATTAACTACCATGGAAAGTAAGTATAGTAGTAACTAAATTATTTTTCATTTTCAAAAATGCAAACTGAAATTCCCCTACTAATTTCCTTGATTTTCCCCATAGTTTCCTTATTTTAGCTAATTTTTGCACTTATTATTTGTGAAAGTAACTATCGTGAAAAATAACTAATAAAATTATGGAAAGTAATTACCATCAGCATCGTGGAAAGTAACTACCACTTTAAGCCAGTCCTATTTTTTTTCAAAAAGTAACTACCGTGGAAAGTAACTACCATGGAAAGTAAGTATGGTAGAAACTAAAGTTATTTTTCATTTTCAAAAATGCAAAGTGAAATTCCCCTACTAATTTTCTTGATTTTCCCGATAGTCTAATTTTTGCACTTATTATTTATGAAAAGTAACTATCGTGAAAAATAACTAATAAAATTGTGAAAAGTAACTACCACCAGCATTTTGGAAAGTAACTACCACTTAAGTCAGCCCTACTTTTTCGAAAAAGTAACTACCGTGGAGAATGGGCCCCTAATATTTTTCTTCATTTATCCCATATTTTCCTTATTTTAGTTAATCTTTTCACATATTATTGGTGAAAAATAACTACCATGGAAAGTAACTACCACGGAAAGTAAATATGGTAGAAACTAAAGTTATTTTTCATTTTCAAAAATGCAAAGTGAAATTCCCCTACTTATTTTTTTTGATTTTCCCTATAGTTTCCTTATTTTAGCTAATTTTTGCATTTATTATTTGTGAAAAGTAACTACCGTGAAAAATAACTAATAAAATTGTGAAAATAACTACCACCAGCATTGTGGAAAGTAACTACCACCAGTATTGTGGAAAGTCACTACCACTTAAATCAGCCCTACTTTTTTGAAAAAGTAACTACCGTGGAGAAGAGGCCCCCAATGTTTTTTCAGCTATTATTTGTGAAAAGTAACTATTGTATTTTCCCAATATTGAAAAGTAATAGTTACTTTTCACCAAATTACTCTTCAACAAAAATTAAAAAATTTTGAAAAAAAACTACAAATATTGGAATGTGAATTCCCCCCTCAAAAATGAAAAGTATCTACAATTATTGAAAAAGTAACTACAAAAATTAAAAAAAAAATCAGAATTTTTATATTTTCAATCATTTTTCCTACTATTTTCTACTGTTTTCATCTATTTTCTACCCATTCTCCATGATGCATTGTCGGGTCATCATCCACGGCGCCGATCTCCTCTGACCTCCTCCTCCCCGTTGCGAACTCGCCGCTCTCCTCCGACCTCCGCATCCTGACGGCGAGCTCGTGATCCCCGTTGCTGATCTTGGGATGGAGGATTGCAAACCTTGGGGATGGAGACCTCCTCCTGATGGCGACCTCGGGATCGGCGACCTCGTGTCAGATTTGACAGGATCGAACATGATCCGATTGGATTGGCGATGGGGAGCCGGGGAAGAAGGTGGTGGCGACCTCGACCCGACGGGATCGACTGGATCAGCGACGGGGAGCCGGAGAAGGAGGTAACGGTGGGGATGGCGCTAGGGAAAAAGGTTTCGACGGGGGCGTCGGGGATCGATGACGGATGACGCGGCGACCTCGATCCGACGGAATCCGAATGGATCAGCGACGAGGAGCCGGAGAAGGAGATGGTGTTGGGGATAGCGCCGGGGAAGGAGGTCGCCAGGGGGGCGCCGGGGATCGTCGACGGACGGCGTGGCGACGTCGATTCGATGGGATCCGAATGGATTAGCGATGGGGAGCCGGAGAAGGAGGTGGCGGTAGGGATGACGCCAGGGAAGGAGGTCATGACGGGGGCGTTGGGGATCGACAACGGACGGTGACGACGATATATATATATCATCCTTACATGGAGAGATGGCTATAACTTAACAAACCTGAAACCTGTTGTCCTACATGGAGCCTATGTGGAGAGGATTATCCTACGTAAAGGGGGATAGTAGGGGAGGGAAGGAAGTTAGTGGGGGGTTATTGAGGAGTTATTAAAGGAGTTGGGAAGAGAGGATGGTTACCCTGCCATGTGGTAGGGGGACTTACTAGTATATATATATATATCTACATCATGTAAATATAAATATAAAAATATTCAAAACATACACCTCCGTCCTGTTGGTGTTAAAAAATATCCTATAAAATGACAATTTTGTCCGTAACCTACCATTGCGAGCTAGATCATAATCAATATGAATAAAAGGTAAAATTGTTACGTTACATGGCTATTTTAATGCCCCCAAGACGAAGGGACATGTTTTGAATTTGTTTAATATTTGTAGGGATATATATGTAATATGAAAGAATATAAAGATACATATGTAATTTAATAAATTTTCAAAAACACATATATAAAAATCCTAATAAAGAAAGAGGAAAAAGAAAATAAAAAGTCAACCACATTGAGTACGAATGCTATCATCTCCCTGTGGGCCGTTTAGTTTGCTTGCCAATGCCCCCATACCGCAGCAATAGTTGACCAGCCTCGTATTGATGCTATATCAGTTATCCGTATCAGTTTTGGGTGATTCTAGATACACCGTAATATTTTCTATATACACCACACCCTAATAAAAGAAGTCCAAAATACACTCGTCTCCATCCTCCACCTTCTCCACTACCATATATTAGTGTTCCTCTAGATTTATGTAAACGATGAGATTAAAAACTTATTCTATTTTGCCCTCAATGGAGATCCCTGATTTTTGGGAAAAAAAAATTAAAGAAAAGGAGCCGTGCTAAGTAATTAATTAGAGAAATGTAAAACCTGACACGAGTGAGTACTAATATATATATATATATATATATATATATATATATATATATCCTGACCTGTCATTAACACTAGACACGCTCAAATAATCACGGTGGCCATCAGCATAACATTGAGCAAAATGAATAAGTAGATAGCTGAAGCCTAATAATGATATTGACGAAGCAACCGCATTTGCACAGTTCACCAGTCTAGACCAACTTAATCAGATACGAGAACATTCTTCAGATCTCAAAAAGAAAAACAAGAAAAGAATCCACCCCGGCACATCTAATAAAGAATATACCCCCACTGGCCAAATAGATAAATCATAATTTCTAGCCTTCAGGCTCATCTCATTAAAAAAATATATGATAAAATCATAATTCAACACGTAAATAAAAACAGCACCGATGAGAAGACAATCACACCTACATACTACATTAGAACCAGAAGATCTGCACCATACTTGCTCCCCTGCAATAGCATCAGAAACCTCTCTAGTCCGCAGGTCTTCAAGAGTGAAATCTTTCTTGAGGATAAAATTTCTAGGCATTTCTTCTGAGATGCATCACACTATTCAGCCCTTTCCCTTGAAGTGCATATAATAAAAGCTAGCCTCTGTCATCAAGCAAATCATCTATTTCCCAGTGATCCAAGTTCAGAATAACTCACATCAGCACACCTCAAAATCCGAGCAGATCACTTCATGAAGAGGCACTTTTGCGCCTGCATCTGCACAAGTACTCAGGTATCGGTCCCTCTTTCTCGACTACCCAGGGATGCTCGGCTACACCGCGCAAGGTTATCCGCTGTTCTGGATCTGCAAAGTAATATGGTCAATGGGAACAAGTAGATGGAAACGTATGGCAAACAGGAACAAACCCGTAAGGCTTGCGTTTATGCATGGAACTGTAGCTGCATTTGAAAGTACTAACTTGCCTTTACATAGAAGGCTTTCTAGCAAGTTCTTCAACTGTGGATTCATGCTATCAGACAAACCGAGTGGCTTATTTACAATCTTGTCGTAAGTGTCCTGCAATGTGTCCCCAAGGAATGGATACTGACCCAAAACCATACAATATAAAGTGACACCAACTGCCCATGTGTCAGCAGCTTTGCCACGGTAAGTTACACCTGTATGAAAGAGAAAGCTAAGAATCACATTAAAGAAAATGCAGTCATTAGCACTGTGACATATTTCTGGTACTCTAATGATGAAACTAATACCTAAACAGCATTCAGGTGCAGTGAAAACAGGTGTCCCTGGAGATCTCCGGAGTTCGTCATTGTCATCCTGTGGACAAAATATGAATTAGAACTTGTGATCAGCTACTAAACGTTGTCTTATTCATTTATAAGGGCACCAATTGATAAGGCCAGCGACTCGCTAGATAAGAAAGCAGAAAAACAGGCTCTTCAGCCCTCTCTGTTAATGTCCTTCTATTGAGAAGGATAACCAGATCGGCACTCAGATATGTGAAGCTGTCTTTTTGTTCTTATGCTGCCTAATACAGACAGTAATGGGTAATCTGATAATTCCCTATGCTTTGCAATTTGTTACCATCAACACTCGCAATCATCTAGGCATTAAAGAGAGCATAATAAATACAAAAAAGTGGCTTAGAGGAACCACTGAATTCACTTGTACAATAGAGCCGCCAGGTATCATGATCTGTGGAGCTAGATCATGCATGAACGCTAGCATATATTGACTAGGTAAAGAGTCAATATTGAATCACAGACGAAAAGATAAGAGATCAAGAAGTTTTGGTGGACACTGAACAGCTTCGCTCACAAGTGCCCGCAACTGCAAGCATTATATTATGGGCATTGGACACAGCACATCCATCAGATGGCACTCTCCAGGGCATGCACCAAGGACTGCTCTACATGATGCCCTGCCCTGTCTGATGAGCATGTGATACTTATAGGAGGTTCTCTTGGTTGCAAGCATGTTTAATACAAGTAGATTTAATTCATGATAGAACAGCAGAATTACCTCAAACACCTGGCTAACGCTGAAATCACCAATCTTCACCTTCCCATTGCTAGCCACCAAAAGATTATCAGGTTTGATGTCCCCATGAACAATATTCTGCATGAGAGTTGACAATAAATTGTTCACACGGTGACATCATATGAATTCTTGCCGAGTTGCAGCTCATGTTTAATGAAATAAGCCTTTTAAATATCAAATGCAGTTTGATTTTGCTGGGATTCAGACAAAAGAAAATTCAAGCACACATTCATACCAATTACCTCTAGTTAGTACACAATTCTCATTTAACCACATTTTAATGCAGGCATCACTCATCCAATATTTCTCCACATTTTATTGATGCCTTCCAGAATTGGAGGTTGATGATAGTCTTGGAGAAAAACTGTCTGACTGAGTTTATAACAGTTTGACTTGCAATGATATATGGGAAGCATTTTGGAAATGCAATTATATTTCTCCAAAAACACAACTAATAACATGCACTTTCTAGTTCTTCACAACTTTGATGTTAGATTGAAAATATGATGCTATTTATATATTCCAGTTAATAAACCTGTTGATCAGATTCAACGCTATTCAAGGCAAAGGGGCATTATTGTCAACACAAGATGGTCCTTAATCCTTATAACATGTCACAATACGTAAAACACAAGATCGAAGGGTCCTCTACAAACAACACTTTTAACTTTTGTTGAATTTAACTCCTCGAAAGCTCAAACCTGATTATATTCTTGCCAAACAAATCTTGTACTTAGAGACCTATAAGAAATCATGACAACGGGTTTCACATCAGCCAAAGATAAAAGGAACCCTAAACCACAAACTTGAGAATTCAATGCTCATGAAACATTCTTCAACAACTAAAGAATGATGTCCAAAATCAAAACTTCTCATTTCAACTGAATAATATAAGCAGACATTCAGAATACCAAACACATGAAGGGCTTAGTTTAGTAATTTAAATTATATACACGAGCAAGCATTAGTCCCCGGATAGTTTGTTGAATGTGTATGTATTTGAGTATGGATGTGAATAAGAGAGCATGTATGCACGAGTATCAAAACTCATACATACATATGTAGAGGATGTATGTATTCATGTTTACCCAACAAAAACTACCAAAACCAATCAGTTCATTCATTGGTGCCCTAATTTGGTTGTCTGATTTTAGTTCAACGTTTACACATCTTTCAAACACTCAAGTAGCCTTTGGTTTATTGTAATCAGTGTTCAATCTTATGAATGCTTCGACAGAGTGTGTCACTTCTGAACGGAACATTCAGAACGTCATAGCAGTTGCACTTTAGACCTAAGGAAGGCTCATCAAATTACCATATAATGAGGCTTTCACAGCATGGAGCTGATCAACAAAACCAATGCTACTATATCATCATGCTCGTGCCCATGCAAAATTCTAGCCGTGATTGTTTCAGGGGTTAGGATAAGGAGGGACGGTATCCTGAGAGACTGGAGAGAATATACCCCAGGATATAGGTGACAGATATCTCTTGCATATTAACTGTTACCCCACCCCCCACCCCCCCCCCCCCCTTTCCCCCAAAGTCTGTAAAGAATCTGGGTACTACAATTTATATGCCGGTCAGATTTAGGAAGGAGAATAACTTTCGACTTGTATAGTCAACAAGCACCACACAAAGACCCGAACCAATGTCCTGGTACATAGAAACCTAAGTGGACGACTGACCAAATGCTGAAAATAGCTGGCAAACAATCTGATCGGTGTATGTAACACAAAAATACTCCAAGCATCAATAGAACTTCAAAGTTGTACACAGTATTTTCATGTTGCTCCACGAACAAATATCATTCATTTCAAAAAAAAAAAAATCTTATTGTCCAAGAAACCCATAAAAAATTACTCTATGTAAGCATAAGCAAACCAAAGAACTAATTACTCACATGAGCATGGAGATACATAAGCCCAGCAACTATGTCCCGCAAGTAACTTCTGGAAGTACCTTCATCCATGCTGCCTGTCGAGCCAGAACCCTCCCATTCCCACTTGCTTTCTACATATTCTAGAACTATACAAGAAACGAATGACCTTTAACCAGATTTCTCTCCTCAGAATGGCTTATAAGCAAATTTTCACTAGAGTAGAAAGTGGCAAACGACAAAAAAAAAAAGAATTATGGCAATTAGGTGAACAGATGTAATAGTGACAAGGTTTACAAATGTAAGTGTCAATGAATACCCATGTAGAAGTGATCTATGTTGGGGTCATCAATCACCTCAATGAGATTAACTATATTGGGATGGTCCAACATTTTCATGATAGAGACCTGCAGAAGAGAACTTTGTTAACATTTGAATTGTCTAAATTCAAGAAACAGTATTCAGGTATAACACATGACTGCACTTATATAATCGAAGTTCTGACGTGTAATATCGAGAATGCACATCATCAACGAGGTCCAACTCATTAAACATCAGGACAGCACAAGTCCCATCTCAGAATTCCCAATGAATCACAAAACTTATGATAAATAGGAAAAACAGATACCGCTCCCAATCAAGAATAGAGTGAAAAGTGGTTGCATACATATTACTAGCTCCTGATGTATCGTGATTCGCTCAAATTCAGAATCACGAGAAAATTATAATGTTGAAGGAGATCGTGGTCACAAACAAAACCCATTGGAGGCAGAGTCACCATGGCCAAACCCAATTGGGGGCTAAATTCAGTTGTTTAGAGCTTCAAATCAATCATTTTCTATTTTGTTGACATTTAATTTCGAATAACTCTCTCTGTATAAGTCACCATTTAAATAACCCTAACTTAATTGCTGTTTTATAATATAGTGATGACTAGTTCTATTTTTTTTTTTCTCATACTTCTGCATTTGGCTCTTTTTAGAAAATTTCAGACTGCCATAGATCAAGGTTGTAGTTCTCTATGAGTACCTATGTAGAGCTGCAACCTAGAAGGATGAGCTCAGTTTTGAAGAGAGCAGAGTTTTCCCCTTCTTTCCAACTTTTGAGATCCTTTTGAATCATCAATAAACCTTTGATCTAGTTTCCTTGATGAATCAACAGACCATAGAATGGTTTTAGGTTCTGATATTCATCGGATGAGTGAACGGCCTTAAGGGTCCCTGATCAGACAGTTACTGAAAAAGGCACCACTTGAAAATTAAATTGTTAAGAGCTTTGCTTTCTTTAGCCAACGCCCCAGCCATTAACAGAACATTAGAAGGGTGTTTGTGAGAAATATTTTGAAAAGCTTTCTCTTCTTTGCCTTGGTCAAGAACCAAGCTATCAGGTTGAGAATTTGTGCACTGCTCAACCAATAAGTATCACATTCCCACGACATGTCTCCTTTTGCCCATATCTAAGAGGGGCAGCAGTTGTATTGAAGAAACCAGATATATCTACTTTTGACTTTGACAGGCCTACAACTCCTACATCCTCCCAACAGTTACTAGTTCCTATTGGAAGTTAGGTCAAATAAAGCTTTGGCCACCTATTAAAACATCTTGCCACGTGTAATACACAAACACAAGAAAACGCCTATTGCAGCTGATATGATTGCGTCTGAAGCCGGGAAATGATGATCAGAGGTTTCCTTTTTCCATACATAAACAAAACATACGGACACAATAAGCATGAGAATGACGTGCTTACCTCCCTGAGAACATCAGTCATTGCAGTTTCAGATGGTGCCACTCGCAACTTCAAAAGATGTGATTTATGGAAGACCTGCATGAAGAAGAACCACTTGGAATGTTCACGACTAGATATGCGTGAAACAACAAGAGCATCTTAGATGTAAACCTAGGGTTGCTGTGCCAGTTATGTATCATATCATCCACTCGGCATGAAATGCGCCGACAGCACAAAGCGCTTTAGAGCTCATACATCTATTGGCACAGGTTTGTGCCAATACATGAATTGTGCCATTAAAAGATAATTTACCGGCACGAATGCGCCCGACGACACAACAATCACTGATACAAACCAATATAAAACATAGAAAAGTATGAACAAATGAATCTAGCTTTTCACATTGTTGGAGAGAGAATGAAACAAAGCATAATGAGAAAATCAACATGCACAAAACTGCTCACAAATCAGCATTTTATAATGATTTCAACCAATAATCACACACGTTACAATCAACCAACTCTATACAAACACTTCATGGAATATAGATCTATTCTAGAATCTAATACATTGCTTGGTTGTATTAGAATCTAACTAACACATCAGACTTCCTTCCATAGCAAGACAAGGGGTCAATGCACAAGCAAATGGTATTCGTACAGAAGTTTGATCCTTGAATACATCTTCTACTGATTTTCAGAGTAAAGATTTTGGACTATCCATCGGTTTTCTAATCAATATGTGCAAAACCAAGTAAATAGAAACAACATGAACTGAAATTTGTACTGTTCTACTTGCTCCATGTAAAATTGGTATTTGCATAAAAGAAAGAAACTAGACAGATTGAACGCATAGAAGTACAAAGCTACCTTAATTGCATAACGCTTTCCATCTCTCATGTTCCTATACAAGACCTGATACATTCCAAGAAAGTTAATCATCTTTAAGACTTGAACAAGCTAACTCATGACATTAAACCTTACCACTTTGCCGTAACTTCCGGAACCAATCTTACCCTCCCGAACATATTCGTTTACCATCTTATTTCCATTTTCATCCTACCACCCATATCAAAAGAAAGACAACATTAGCATTCACAAAAAAAGAACATTGGCATTTACCAAAAAAAACGTGAGGAACTATAAAAAGAATGCTTAAACATAAGTTTTTTAAAGCTTGAAATGGTGCTGGATAGGGGTGTCTGTGGAAGCCAATTGTCTGATTAACAGCTCACAGCCGACCCAATTTCGATCCTTAAACTTCAAATCTAGCAGGTAAATATATTAAAATGTTTAGATCCACATATCCTACCATTCAGGCAGACAGTTCTTGAGAAATATAAAATAATCGGATAACTGGGCCGAAAAAAATTATTAGATCTACATTCAGATCCATGTAGGATCTGATCCTGTTCCATCCAGTTGATAGCCTTACTGCTGGATGGTGAAAACTGTGTAGTAACCAAATATGTGGCCAACTCCAGGTAATGAAGGTCAGAATATGGTGCTTATTACGGTTAGAAATAGGTATGCTACCTTAGTCCATGTCAGGAAAAACGATTCCAATTTACTGAGATATTGTGATATATAATGAAGAATCACAAACTGAATTCTATGCTGGAAAAGTTTTGACAACTATCAATGATGAACCATATCCAATAAAATATACAGAGAGCAGATCACAGACCATGTCCATGCCATCCAAAAATAGTCTGATAGATTGTCGAAGATCATCTCATCCTAAGTCAGAGAAAAGATTAGACCCTAAAATCAACCTAAAGGTTGAAATGTAAGATCAGTATGGATTCAATTAAGAAAACCAGCAGACAATTAAACTGCAGCTGGAAGTTCTTATAATCATATGCATCTACATGACACATGTATAGGAGGTAAAATCATCATAAGTTGAACGACAGGCTTGACTTCAGATCAGATAGCCCACAGTTCATCAGCAGCTAACTTACTTGACACGACATTAACTAAGCTTGGTGCAACCAGATGTTGTTTGTTCCTCTTTTTTAACCTTAATGTTAGTGTTTTAACATATCAGCAATCATATGAAAAGAACAAGGTCCTAAGTTTCTCACTTAAGAATAGCTGAAGTTTCACAGTAAACTAGAGGTAGGACTAGAATTTCCCTGAATAGCTGAAGTTTCACAGTAAACTAGAGGTAGGACTAGAATTTCCCTGAATAGATAGCACTGCACTGATGGCATCATACATGTACATAGTATACATATAAGAATTTCATAACAATTTTCCCTGTGAAAATAATATAAGGTCATAATAATTTGCCCTAAAATATCCATGATTCATTATTAAATTTTAGGAAAAGAGAAGTATCCTTGACTACCTCAGATCGAGTGACATGTTGGGTTTCCTTCACGGGAACTTCCCTGCATATCAAGCCATTTCTAAATCTTGACAAGAGAATCTCTTCAGAACCTCTTTTACGCCGTTGGGAGCCATTGCCGCTCCCGTTCATAATGTCTCCACCATCTCCGCTGAAAGGAATCCCATCGAAGTCATCCATGCCCTCAGGCAACAAACATTGGCGGGAGGACCTGGCATGGGATCCAGAGCCAGAGATCATGGGTCTACGGGGCTTCCTCGGAAAGCCGAAGCAGCCACAGCAGCCCATCTCTGTCAGGTGTGACAGCCAACAGGTAAATCCACACATACAGGACCACCGATATTAAAGAGCAGAGTGTAGTGCAAATGCCTGGACCTGAAAATTTCAAAAGGTTTTCTACAGTCTTGCAAAGTGTACATTCAAGAAAGCTAATCGCTTGGCAATAAGGAGAAATTAATGAACAGAACAGAAGCAAATTACTGTGTCCCGTCTAAAACATTAGCTAAGCATATCGGGTACACTTGGACAAAGATTTTCTACTCGATGGTTCGCATATAGCCAGCAAAGCAGACAGGTATCAAAATACAAGGGTTTTGCCGCAGGAAAGCGCTGCTGCAGATGCAAATTTAAGGATGGGTTCTATGCGAAAAAGTGACACGGGGAACATCAAGCAGATGGATGGAGAATCCGAGAGGACCTTACCAAAATAACGGGGATGCTGTTGATCAGAGGGGCGGGGATGTGAGTGCTAGAAACCTAGCAAGAAGGGGTGCCACTCGCATAGCGGGACAAAGCAGCTGAGGATGCAATTTCCAGTGACCTCCATCTCTCTCGGAAAATTCTCCTAACTTCCCCGACCTTCTTTGTGTCGTGTGCCTCGACCTTTTCCCGGAGAGGGCGCCTATATGGTATCGTCCGTCACATGATATGCGAGATATAAACAACATATAATAGGGATTAGGGAGAGTGACAGGAATCTATCTCTTGGAAACTTACGATGCAAGAAGAGGCCCGATGTGGGGCTTCTGCAGCAGCCCGTGAGAAGAGATTTGATGCCGTCGATCTTTGATCTTTGTCTCCGACAAGCCAAGAATTGGCGCTGGCCTCGTGATGCCTTCTCTCTCTTAGCGCCGCGACCCAAGAAGCCCTAGATCAAGTGATCGCCGATTACAGACGGACGGACTGATGAAGACGAATGTGGAGACCCCCAAAAGCCCTGGAATATAATGCTGATCCTCTCCTCCTCTCTCCTTTTCCTTTTGGAATATGAAGACGCTGCTTCTTACCCTTTTTCTTCGTTTCTCTTGAGGGACCCTAACCGGGGTTCCTTGGCTCGCTGTGGATCCTCTTCCGCTAGCGGTCTCTCCCACGTCCCCGTGCAACGCTAAAGCCGGGAAGGAAGGGCAAACAAGGCGGTACGGACGGACCAACGGCAGAGACGGTGGTGGTGGTGGTGGTGGTGGTGGTGAAGGAGGAATGATAGCGAGGAGGGGAGGCATGACATATGCACCCGCATGAGTGTTATGACCCTGACCAAACAACTAGCCAATCCGTGTCACAAGCACCCGGGCCGGACCGGCCATCCAAATTAAATCCTAGCCCAGTCCATCACCCCAAACCAAACATGTTTGGTCTACCTCTCCATTTTAATTATCTCCATCTCGATTCTCGACTCTCGACTCTCGACTCTCGATCTCGAGGAATTCGCCGCTGATGCGTAACGATATCTTGCTCTGACAGGCTGACAGACGGGTGGAATCAGCTCAGCCAACGAACCAAAAAACCCGCCCTAAAGCGCCCATCCGTGGACGGTGGACCCCGAGCAAGACGGTAGCCGGCTTGAGGCCTGTCGAGCCTTCTGACAATCCCAGCCCACGGGCTGCCCCGAGCATGCCTGAGCCCCGCCTATGTCTATGCGACCATCCTCCCTCTTAATGACCGGCCCATCGGAGGAGGAGGGATTTCTGAGAGTACGGCTGGTATAGTGCCAGAGATGATGACTTTGTTCTATCATCAGTCATCACACATTTTGATGCATGACCGTTTGACTGATAAATAGGTTCCCACTTCCGGAACCATGTATTTTAGCCTCCCGGGAATGACAAAATGATTCTGATTGGTTCCATGCAAATAAGAAATAACTATGATTCGCGAAATAATAATTTCCATCTCCTCCGACTACGACCATTTGGGTAAGATTAAAATACAGGTATAAGATTCTTATGGTAACGACCGGAGGAGACAAGATCCACCTCGTCGCTAGCTACTCCCGTATTCTAGTAATGACGAAGATCCATCTTGTTCATTTGATAATGAATAGGGAAAGGGTCTAGAGAAGCTAGCTGGTCTATGCAACAGCGTAACCACATCATCAGCTGCTCCATCTTTAGATCTATAACCACCAACCAGAAACTAGAGAGCTGAGTAGCATCACAGCCACAGGAGATCAAGCTAGATCTCTCAATCCCCACCACTGGCCACCTCCTCCTCTAACCAATTTCCCTCTTTCAATTTTAACTGATCAACTCGAATATGCATATGATGATCATGAGTAGCAGTAGATCAAGACAGCGTGCCATATTCCTGGTCTTGCTTTTGTCATGCCTAGCTTTCAATGGTTTTCCCATGACGGTTGATCAGGAAGAAGGCACCTCCGTCAGCCTGCCCTTAAATATTTCTTTTTTGAATATATAGTTATTGTATATAGTTCTAACAACAAATAAGGGAGAGAGCTCACAACAATCTAATAACATTTCCTTCCCTGACGCAGATCTCGAGCCAGCTCCGCCGCCCAGCTCTGGTTCCGTGGCATCTTTTATGTCCTCTGCTCCGGTTCATGTAATCTCGAGCCCTGCCGCACCATCGCCTGAGGATGAGGGCAATGCTGCACTGCACCAGGTCTTGACGCCAGCACCAGGTCAAGACGACTCCTCCAATCAGAGTCCACCAGCTGCAGTCATGGAGGAGCCGGCCGAGACAGGCTCAACAGACACGGTTGTTAGATGGTGTGCAGTGAGAGACGACGAATTCGTGGACTGCCAGTACCACCTCAGCCTCCTGAGACAGACTGATGATGGGTTTTCCTGGAAATGGTACGTACTTTAAACGTTGATCCGATTATATATACTCAGTTTATCATGGTGCATACAATCTTGCTATATTTATGTCGTTGCATTGCATATGTTGCCTCCATCTATATACTAGTGTCCGGAGAGAAACCACACAGCAGTGCTTGGAGTCCATCAAAAAAGGGGAGGCCGATCTGATAAACCTAGAGGCAGGGCTGGCTTATGTGGCCTTTATCAACTATTCCATGAAAGCGATCGCCAACGAGGTCTACTGTAACCACGCAGGGAACTACAAGTCTGTAGCAGTTGTGAACAGAAAAGCCTGCAGCAGAAACGGAGGAGGAGGAGGAGGACTCAGCTTACGGGATTTCAAAGGCCAGAGGTCTTGCCATGGTGGTTATGCAACCGCAGCAGGATGGAACTACCCTGCCAGCTATCTCAAGCAATTTGTCAAAGATGCTAAAGTTGCGAATGACCAGGAGATCGTCTCTGAGTTCTTCTCAGCTGTCTGCGCACCATCAGAATTTGAAGGAACAGGGGACTGCAGTGGGTGCGGACACGGCAATGGCCATGCCTCAAGCTCTCCGAGTGGAGACTGGTACTCTGGTTTTTCCGGTGCATTCCGTTGCCTCGTTGAGGGATTGGGCGATATCGCCTTTGTCAAAGAAGATACACCACTCTTATTCTCTATGGAAGGGCCTCACAAGAAATCGTGGTCAACAAAGTCGATAAATCAATTCATGTGTGTGAGTTTGTACATGTATCTTGATTAATGAAGGTGCACGTACGCTCACACTAGTTTTTCGCTCCACTAACTGTTTGTTTGATTGTTCTTAAGGTACCTATGCCCACAAGGAGGATGCAGGGAGATTAATGGCTATCCTGGAGACTGTATGTAAGTTTTCTTGCAAATTACTATCGTCTAGAAAATTGATGCATCTTATCACTCTCAAACTGAATGAATGCCCGCCGGCATGTTTGAGTATAGTATAGTCCTTTTAGAAGAAGAGAAACTTAAAATTGAATTATGCAACCACTTACACCCACCCTCTAATGTCGCAATTTATTATAAATATTGCTCTTGCTATATGTAGGATTTTCCCATGGTCCCTCATTGACTCATCGCAAGCAATATCCCAAGATAAATATGCTGAATCTATACAAGGGCCAGGAAACATTACTGAGCTCGGCCTTGCATTTGCATCTAATCATGAGCAGAGGCCGGGCTCAAATAAGGAGAAAAAAAAACCAAGACATATTCCTCAAAAGTTAGTCATAATGACAATCTTCTCCTGTTGATCAGCTTCTTAGCAGGAGGTAAAACTAGGAGGTCCCTTGTTGGTATCCACTATCCAAATCAAAACTTGAACATCACAGCAAATCACCAAGAGGACAAGAAAGGAGTCGATATACTCCAAAGTCTAGGCATGTGAACAATTAACGCTAATGCTAAGAAGTTTGTGCTTCTACGTATATGGTAGTTGAATTGATCAGACAAACTTCTAGTTTTCTCCTTTTCATTTCAGATACACTTTTCCTGGGTTTCCTTCTGTGAAGCAGTAGTACTTTTTATTTATCTGGAAGCATTTCATGAATGTGGCAAAATATCTTCCAGACAAGGTGATAGCAGTTCATAAGTGTTCTGTTTTTGTCTATTCCATGATGACACATATTTCTCTTTGCAGAGGACAAGATCACAGCTTTCTTGGCAAAATAGTTGCCTAGATACTTTCGAGATCTATCCCGGTTATCATTGTTATATAAAATAAAAAAATTAAAGTGTCACAGCATGATATAGAGCTAAACGAGAACTGCTTGTTTAATACACTTGGATGAATGATGCTTGTTTAATGCTTAAAGATAAATCACGGTGATGGAGACATGACATTCAATCTTTCCTGAGAAGTTCAGTTTTTTTTCTCAATTAAGCTGAGTGGCTCAGTGAAATTTACTCAAGATGTGCGATTCTTTTAAGTTTCTGGGTTTATTTCCTTGGTCTCTATTCAGATTTGGAACTATTCCAGCAAATGTATTGATGGCTCCCAACTTTATTCCAAGCAAAAAAAAGGAGACCATTGTGCAAACGTTGATGAATGCTACATGGGATGATGCTCTTTACAGTGGACGAAATGGAGACAGTCATCTGCTCAGTTACAGGTATATCTGCAGCCTTTAGTAAGTATTTTGAGTGGCATGTTGGACACAAGTCATTTCGATCCTATCCCCATGCACATTAACAACTGCTAAGGGTGTCCTATCACAGAGATAGCTGAATTAACCTGTTTTTTCGATTCACTGACAGTAGCTGTGGTCTTCATGCCATCCTAATCATTTTCTAGAATTTATGTGGAATAAACACACCAGGTATCTATCTTCATTGTCTAAATTCCAGTTCTTGTCATGCAGCGCACAAAAGCTAATTGCTGTTAAGCAGCTTACAAGGTCATATCTTGGGGAATCAGCGTCTATTTCCCAAAGCTTACAGCGGATTGGTTTAAACCCAGCTGACGATCCTTCACTCACTGCAGTACTATCTGTTTCAGGTAACATAATATTTTTTAGCTGTTCTGCTGAAGATAATCTAAAATACAGTTTAAATAGTACTTCTATGATTCAAGAAAGAAACTAAGAGAAGAAGAGAGTATAAGCTAGCAGATACATAAATTGTCCAGCGGTCTGAGGAGGAGGAGATAACCAACTCGAAAATAATCATTGTAGGGATAATTGTAACAAGCCAGAGTGATGAAGGCACACGGTCTATTCTGGTCCAGGTTAATTAGAAAATTTGGAGCATTGATCCTTGCTTGATGACACATGAGTCATGACAGAAAAACAGGCAGCAAATGATAAAATCATTCTGAATGAGAGATTGATTTCTCAAAAACATGATCAATGTACCCCAAAGTTCAGTTCAGTAACATACATAGCAGTCTGAAAAACATGACCAATGTACCCCAAAGTACCGATTCTTTCTCCGATAAAATCATTCTGAATGAAAGAATCGGTACTTGTCTACCGATAGGTGACATGTTTGGCTACCGATTGAATGTATCGATATCCCACTATCGATATCTTCATCTATTCTTCTATCGGTAGTTGGCTACCGATAGGATAGATAAAAGAATCGGTACTTGTCTACCGATTGAATGTATCGGTAGCCCACTACCGATAGCTTCATCTATCCCATCGGTAGTTCACTACCGATGGAATAGATGAAAATGTCAATACTTTGACTACCGATCGTGGCATATGTAATACACATGTCACGTCATCTTGTATACAAATCAGCACTCTTTGTGAAATCATTAATAGGCGAGCCCCTCTTTTGTGTAGCATAAAGCTACTGATTTCTTTTAACTAATTAGCCCTCTCTACTTCCTGATGAGCAGATTCACCCGGTGCTATGTTGCCCTGGAATGGATACCCGTGGATTGCCCCTATTCTGCCATTGCTAGTGAGATTTGTAGTTGATTTCGTGTAGCAGAGGTGTTAAATTAAAGCAGTACTGTTGTGAACATCAAACTTTGTCTGGCCAGATTGAGACATATATATGCAACAGCAACACACACAGACAGGAATTCTCTTCCGTAGGACAACTCCTTATGTAGATTAAGAATAAGATACAACGGTCGAGTCACTTGTACAGATGAGATGAGCGCATGCACATGGATTAATTTTACAGTACTGTTGACTGGGAAACCTGCATGCAGCACTTAGCCATGTGGTAGCTAATTAGCTCATGGCAAAACGGATCTGGGGATGAGAACGTCGCCAATGGTGTTATGCCAGGGATCGGCCAGGTGGGTCGCCAGGTTCTCCAGTGGTCCAGTTCCAGGATAAGCCGACTGCTGGACGCAGAAACCAACGAAGGCCAGCAAGGCAAGACGACCTGATCAGATAAATAGTATTTATCAAATCAAATCAAATTTAATCAGGAGGAGGAATTAGTTTCTTTTAAGTAAGTTTGATATATATATATATATATAACGATATATGTGATGTGCATAATATATATACATATATGCATACCATTTTTGATCTCCTTGACCTTGTACTCATTGAACTTGACGGGGTCCTTAGAGTAGCCCAAGGGGTCGAATGCTCCGCCGGGATACTTCCTCTTCTCGGGGTCTTTCTCCATGCTGCGTTGGTGCTCCACGAATGCAATGGCCAGGAATTCGATGACGAGGATGGTCGGGAGGGTGCCCCATGGGACCGGGTTTCCCAAGTAGGTCGCCTGCCCACCTGGTATTGCCGCCCACTCCTGAGCTTTCACCCAGTTCCCAAGCCCAAGGGCCTCTGGCACCAACATCCCTGGCTGCACCCAATTAAGTGTTTACTTAATTAATTCGCTGCTAATTCATATGTAAGAAATAAGGAAGGGTGCCTTAGTAGAGAAAAGAGTAGTAATAAGATCAACAAGGAACTCACGACGGCGAGCATGGCCCAGCGGCAGTGGATAAGCTCAGACTCCTTGAACCTCTCCAGATTCTCGGGAACTGCCCCAAGGCCAAGCGGGTCGAAACCAAAGTCCCTGCAGGAAGGAATTAATGATCAGCTAGCTATAGGCCTATAGCATAGCATGCATGGAAGTAGTTCCATTGATTAACTAATTAGTAGGAGGATGGATATATATGCCAAGTCATCATGAGCTGGCGTACCCAGGGGCGGAGCCATCGAGGTAAGGTGGACGGGGCTGCCCGGGCATCCACTCGGCAGACATGGAGAAGCGGGAAGATGCAATATTAATGGCGGCGCCGGGTAATGCGAGCGAGCTGCCGAACTGAGACGACTTGGAAGACGAGAGGAGGCTCGGGAACGCAACGGCGCAACTCCTCAGCGAGCTCGAAGCCATCTCCGCTACTCTCTCTCTTTCTCCCCCTCTAGCCTCCTTTTGCTGCTGCTGCTGCTGCTGCTGCTGCTGCTGCAGGCAGGTTTGTGTTGATCGGAATGGATGGAGCTAGCTGTGAATGAGAGAGAGAGAAATAGAGAGAGAGCTAGACTATTCTGGTGTGAGGGAGGAGATTGTGGCTGTGCTTAAAAAAGAGGGAGGAATTGGAGAGAGTGGCCGGGGGTGGGGGTCCAACGATATCCGAATGTGTACTCCCATTGGCTGATCTATCTGCTCGGTGAACTTCCATTGGACCATCTGCCAACCGAGTAATCCACCTCTACCTCTGAGTGCCTGCCTACGTGACATATCTATCGACCACTCCCCGCCCCTTCGGATAACGTGAGGCTGATCCATCCTTGTTGTTATTAACTTCGCATACAAATCTAGGTAGTTTTTCTCTTCACAAGCTAGCTCTTCCAGAGAAGTTAGACTATGTGAATTAATTAATGTCCAGTAGAAGAGAAGAACGGCCTTCGAGTCCGTGAATGCACTAGAGAAGCAGCAGCTGGTGGGTGAATACCCCTTGCCATATTAACGATATAATGCTATGTCGATGCTAATGTTTGGATAGAAAGAATAAAATTTAACATTCAATAATATGTTTGGAATGTCAATAGTTTTTAAACCATAAAGATTAGGAATAAAGATATGTGCACATGTATGTGTAATGCACATGCCACCTATCGATAGTAAATACCGATTCTTTCATCTATCCTATCGATAGTCCACTACCGATAGGATAGACGAAGATATCGGTACTTGATTACCGATTGAATGTATCAGTAATGAAATACCGATATCTTCATTTATCTTATCGGTAGTGGCCACGTGACATGTACATAAATTTTTTTTTCTAAAGATTAACTTTTTTTGGTTTAAGAGTAAAAGTAACCTGTAATAATTATTTGCATTTGATTGCAGATATAATGTTGAAGTCATCACAGTTATCAGGATTGCTATCCAAAATTATGCCTGTTTTGTATATACGATGCTAAAATGAGAAATATTCGTTTTACACCCTATTATCAACTCATATGAGAGCAAATTTTAGCCCGATGAAATGTTTACGTCCCCAAATCCAAACACAAGGATCGAGGTCAAAGTTACACCTTCACACCCATACCATACTCACCTATGAATGTAATTTTTAAGAGGGAAAAAAATATAAGGGTAAATTTTACAAAAGTAATAATTAAGGGGTAATATATATATATATATATATATTACTTATGTTTGGATAAAAATAATAAAATTTGCTTATGAACTTGCTCTTCAAGCTCGTGGAAATAGAGCTTAACCTTGGTCGAATGTATCTATCTATCTTTCTTCCTCTCTCCCCACTTCTTCTCTTTCCCCTTGTACCTGATCCCAGCCCTTGCGCTTACTTTGTCAAAAAATAAATAAAAAGAAAGGGTAAAATTTACCTTGTAATACTTACAGGTTTATGATGAAATAAATTTATAGCCTATTTATGTTACTTATGTTTATGAGAAAATAGAAAATAGAAAGTAAAGAGAGAAAATAAGAGACGGGAAATAAAAAGAAAAAATAAGAGAGATGGAGTAGAGAGAAAATACGAGAGAAGAAGTAGGAAAGAGAAAGTAAAGTGGAAGTAGGAGAGATAAAATAGAGACGGAAGACAGGAGAGAGAGAGAGAGAGGAGGTAGAGAGAAAAAAATAAGAGAGGAAGTACAGAGACAAAATAGGAGAGAGGACGTTCAGAGAAAAAAATAAAAGAGGAAGTAGAGAAACAAAATAAGAGAGAGGACCTTCGGAGAAAAAAAGAGCGAGGCAGTAGGAGAAAGAAAAAGAGAGAGCATAGGGTAAGATAGCATAGAGTAAATAGGTGAGAGAAAGTAGAGAAATGAAGTAGTTTTTTTTTCAAAGGAAGCCAAAATAAAGAGAAAAGAGGCAAAAATGTAAGTATAAATGTATCTTTTACATCCCGTTACTCACCTCCCATGTGTGGTAAAATTTACACCATCTTTACTCACATATCGGATAAATTTTACTCAAGATAAATTTTACACATCTATCCAAACGTAAGCAAAAGGAGGTGAAAGCTTTACAACGGTAATTTTTCACTCCCTTTACACCCATACCAAACACACCTCAAGGATTAAAATCCATTTCACATCATCAACATGTGGATTATGTATATATACAGTGATCATCTGCAATCGAATCTCCCACCCTATGTAGCTCAATGCATACTGATTGCTATCTGCCTGGGCACAAATGGTACAGATGCCAGGAATCTCTCTGACCAACTAATCAGAACACGATGCCAAGCAAGTGCCAACGCTGTCATAAATATCCCAAAGGAAGTCCAGTAGAATCTGAACATCAACAAGCGATCTCTTTTTATGCCATCCACCACATTATAGAGTATAGTTTTCACCCTGCGGTCTCGGAATGCGGTCAACAGCAGAGGTCTCCAAGTTGCAGAAGAGGAAACCATCTCCCTGGCTTGTAGCACTTCGCCTCCTCTAACAACTTCAACCATCCACAAGTAGATTGCATCGGTAAGAGCCCTTCTTACATGCTGACGAAAGAAGATTGCATCTTCAGAAATGAAATCTCGTGCAAGAGATGTTGCATCCTGTTCAAGGCAACAATCAGCATTGTCATTTAAGCTCCCACAATACAACTAGCAAATGCATTGCAAATTTGAAGTCATGTATTAAAGTGCTACTGATTTCATTTTACAGAAAATGAACAAAACAGAGTGACAACAATCTACACGGCTTGCTACATGGCCTTCTACCTTTGCCAGGTGCCATTTGTTTCAGCAGTGAACATTCCCAAACAGGTCACTGACTTGCCCACCCACCTCACTCCTCTTTTTGACTATGTATATGACTTCCAAGAGACACCACAAGATTTTGATTAAGACTGATAAATATTGGAACCTGCATTATGAAGATTCTCGCATATTTTTTAGTTCACAGATATTTTATTCCCAGTATGTATCCAGCCAGAAGATGTCCAAATAAACCTAACTTCACCCTCCTTCCTATACTATTGGGCTCTAAAGTTTCTTCTATCTAGAAGCAATACAGAATTTCGGCTTAAAAACCATGCTAGGCTGACCAAATCAGACAGGCATTTAAGTTTCATGCATCAGATGAATTTTGCTACAATGCTAGTCTACATGAATATAAAATACTTTGGAAAGAAGTAACTATAGTAATGGGAATAGATCTAAAATAGATCTAGTTCCAGAGACTGAAATTTCATCCAGATCAAGACCTAGATTCATGCACAGTTTGATTTATGTACCAGAAAACATACCGCAGTAATCAAAAGTCTTCTTAGCACAACACCATCCTTTGATGGCAAGAGCTTTAAGATGAAATGTGCTATCTCATATATGTGATTGTTAGGTAAATTTTCAGTGCTTGACAGATTGATCTGTTCTGCTCCTTTCCTGCATCCAACATGGAAAATATAAGATGTCCTGCAAAGATCAGAATAAATGCTGAAACATATATAACTAACATTTGCTATGAGAAACTATAAAAATTTGCAGGGTAAACTAAAATGTTATGGTCACAAAGATTGATCTGCAAATAACAAAGGTAAGAATAATATAAAATAAGAAGATCTATGGCTCACAATGTAGTCTACCAATAAACTGTCTCAGAACAATCAGATCATACCTCATTGGACTTAGTCGAAATAATAACATAATCCGATCCCATTGGAATTCTCTCCTTTTATTGAAGACAACCTACATGAATGAGTAACAGCCAACAATAAGCACAGCATGGCAGTCCTTTTTCAACAAACCAAAGCAATGACAATAGTTTTGCCAAGTTCATTTAAGGATAAAAGAAAAATGAATAAACTTTCAATGGGAAGTTACCTATCATACCATGAGTTTTAAGATATGAAAAAAGAAATTCATTAAGATGAAGGGTCTGAAAAATATTGATAAAGTATGCATCGACCTTTGGCGGATCTCAATAATCAACCACCAATATTGATCTCCAGCACATCAAAAAATTCTCTTCCACTTAATTACTTGTGATCACAATAATGACCTCCAAATTATCAAAAAATCGGTCCGTCACTTTCTGTAAAAGTATAGCTGATCCTGGCAGCCACCAGTGTTCAACCACTAATATTGATTTCAAACACAATAAAACAAGTACATTTCCATGTCAAAAAAAAGGAAAGGTGCTTGGGGAAAAAGAATCCTACAACTCTGATTACACCATAGATTTCGAAGACTACATCATGAAAATACAGAGAAAAAAAGAAAAGAAACAAAAGCATGCCTTTGCTTTAATGACATAATACACCAAAGAGAGGACAAAGAAAATGCCATTGAACTGCATGTTCACTCACCATCTAAGTCCCCTGTCCAATAAAGCAGAAGTACCTATAGGTTAATTCCAAGCTGAATTTAACCGTAAATAGCAGGAATTGTATACCGAGTACAGTATTCTCCTTGTATCAGCTGAACCGTCATAAAGAAGTTTCCGAATGACATAAGGATATGCAGCTTGGAATGTCTTAAAATCCTGATCTGCCGCTAGTGCCAGTCCTGACATAACAATGGTCCACAAAGCCAGTTATTAAATCTTTATAAGATTCAGGTACGAAACAAAAATTACATAAAAGCCCTAGAGAAAGCAGCAAGTGAGAACCATTCAGAGAATTAAAAAGATATCGGTTCATGAATATCAACCTTCTAAGGATGCGAGCGAGCGCAACACTAATGTGTAATATGGAGGCATATGGAGGTGATATTTTAGAGCAATGGACCATATTTTACCAAGAACCTGCAGAACATCCTGTAGCAGTCAGCCCAAGAATTCTTTCTTTCTAATAAAGAACAAAAAAAGTCAGAATCAACAAGCCAAATGAGCAACTGAAAAAGATCAGTTGAGTTATGGAAATCAGTGACTCAGCTAAAAATCTCATACATTGACTGGGAACATAACATTTTCCTTAATCAACAATATATATCTCACCACTGAACCATATCAACAACAAAAGAATACTGAATCATGCAATTAATTCAGAAGACAAGATTACACAAAACATAAACATCTATTTCCTCTATAAGACTAATCGTTAGCCCACTTGCACCTTTATGACTGTATAATGCCAGAACATATCTCTACTTATTAAGAAATTGGTTTGAGTTCTATGCCAAGCTTGGTTTGGCTAAGGCTAATGCAGTAACGCAAGCCCATATCCATCCTGAATCCACTGTGGTTCTTCAACAACAAGCCTGATCTTCCTCATGACCAACTATACGACCTAGTTATTCATATTACCAATTTACCACAGAAAGATTAATCATTTCATGACCTACATGTTAATGGAGCTCATATGCCAATAGGTAATGCTACACTCTTGCAAACTTCCTCTTTAAGAAGCTCACGAAGTGCACATATATGCCTAAGTGAAAGATACTATCCAGCAAGGATTTCCATACCGGCTGCTTTGTGCTGGGCGATATCTTATGGTATCGCCCGGTACAAGCCGATATGTATCGGGATCGCTCAGTACATTTCGCTCCTTTCTTCTTAATTAATGCAATTTGTAGGTTAATAACAGATCTAGAATAAGAAGAAGATTTAGATTTAAATTGAGATAGATATTGATTTAGATAGATAGAGATAGAGATAGAGATAGATTAACATGAAAGATAAAGATTCAAATAAAGATTGAGATTGAGATTGAGATAAAGATAAAGATGGAGATGGAGATGGAGATGGAGATGGAGATGGAGACTGAGATAGAGATAGAGATATAGGTAGAGATTGAGATAAAGACTGAAATTGCGATTTAGATTTAAATGTACTTAAAAAAGACCAGCATGGTGGCGTACCTGTCAAGCATGCCCCGTGCCAGTGGCACGTACCGTGCCATCGGGACGGCAATCCTTGCTAGCCAGTATCCAACATATTGTTTTCTCGACGTTCGCTAAAAATTCTTATCGATGCCACCGGGATATCCACTTGTTAATAATTCAGAAATCAAACTGTCACTTTATATTTTAATAGTTAAAGTTCCTTTAGTCTGTAGATATATAAATTATGAAATCTATAACAAGGTTTATTTACTTTATGTTATTTAAGCTCTCTTATGTCTCAATTTGGACATCATATCAGAATAACGGCAATTTTAAGCATCAAGATCTACGCAAATACAACAGGAAATCCCTCTTGACCAACCCTTTCCATATCAGATTGCAACTGTTGATGCAATGGACTCTTTAAAGTTTGAAATCCTTAATTACAACTTGATCATGGCACATAATGTTCCCCTTCCTCTTCCAAGCACTTTAAAAGAAATCTTATTCTAACAAAAGACTCTCCGATCACCTATTCACATAATCAAATTATCTCAACCCAATCATCTTCAGTTGCTTCTGTAAGACTATCATTTGCAGCTTTAATTGCTTGAAATTCCAAATGAAGCAACAATGCAGACATCATTGCTTTATCTGATAGACTTTAAGGAGTCTCCAAGATGAACATTGAACCTATGATACCCTAAAGGAACTTCTCCACTTAGCCAATTCAATTTTATTTTTCACTTCAGAAATCCACCATAAACTTGTCAAATCATACCAAGATACCCAAAGCCATTAGACACAGGGTTCTTGGTCATTATTCTCTCAGAATCTGTCCCCGCCGTCATGCAAGCTGCAATGCCGTTACTGAATTCTAGTTTAATTGACTTCATACCTTACCTGCCAATTATTTCCTCAAAAATCAAACTTTAGCATTTAATCCAACCTTAATCCTTCAATTTGAGTCATTTCATTAGCAAATGATGTAAACTGCAGCACCTCTTCCTAACTAGTAGTTGTAAGTTCTTCTTACCTGTTACCTGTTACCTGTTACCCAATCAACCAAATAGATGAGGACTATGTAACCTTATATACATTGAGAAACATAGATATAGAGTGTATTTTATTCTAGGAAGAAGCAATTAGAAATTTATGCTACATCAGAAAACTTGCAACCTTGGAAGACGAACTTGGTACGCAAGTTGTCTGTCAAGCGTATGTTAATGAGTTAATTCATTTAATGAGTGCAGGAATAGACAATTGCCCATGAGTTCAACAAAAGTATTCGGATGGGGTTAGCACGACCTTACTGAACTTAATGTCAGGGATCCCATTCTTGAAGACTATCTCACCCAATGCTGCCTCCAAATCCTGACATGTTGAAATTACAACAAATGAGCAAATGTATTTAATTTATACATTTACATTGTAAAATGAAAACTCTCTCATAGCATACTATGATGACTAACCATCAATAATTACCACCTGGTGGAATCTCGCACGATATCATTATTCTACAGTGATGCAGTATGTGAACCTAAAATTATATCTTCTGAACCACAATGCAGTGTGCTGAGGCTATCTTACAATTGTTACAACCTCAGATGTTGCTCACTTAACTAATCTAATAGCTGATTTTAGTGATGCATACATTTAATCATATACAGTATAGGCACCAAAAATGCATACAGCTGGAGGATAAATCCTTGTAGATCATTAGTCATGCTATATGTCATTCATAAAAGTGGAGGTATTTTAGAAGATCCCTTAGTTGTAGAATCAGATCACATTAGCAGCTGTCTAGCCTATACGCTGCTTTTTTTCTCAATCTAAAATGTAAGTTTCCATATATGACTTTCTTTCTCAATTAGTCAACTCACACCAAAACAAAATTGAGAATTAGAATATAAGCAAAGTGCAGATGGTTGTTCCTTAGTAGCATGAGCATGTAATGCTAAATATGAAAGGCAGGCTTCTCTGGCCACATGCTAGCATTAAAACTTGCATTATTGGCCTGTCTCTTGCCCAAAGCTGCTCACTCAAGTATTCCAGGAGAAACCTGCAGACATGAACAAATGCCCAATATTCTCCATCCTTCATATGGCGCAAAACGAGCACTAGTTTCAACAAGAACAAGAAAGGAACGGATTCAATTATGTCAAATATTTACCAAGGGCATCAGCGAAATCGCTCTCTTGGACCATCATTGGAAAAAAGTTAATTAGCAACCTCAAAGTTCTTAAGTATCTCGCCCTCTGAAACTGTACTTTACATCGGTTGCTGAAAACAACTATGCCATGATTGTCATCTATTACATTTTCGACATCTATCACTACAGATAGCGGAAAAAATCCAAGGTACAGAAATCCCCACTTTTTGCCCCCTTGCTTGCCCATAAATGGTAAATATATGAGTATATAAAAAATATGACATGAATAAAGAAGAATACACGCATATAAAAGACTATACATGAAAGACAATAGGACAATAAAGTTAAAACCTGTCGAGATTACTAACACAATACCATGGTCACTCGACGAAGATTAGTTCCTGGCCTTATGACATCCATTTGAGTTAAATCATACACAAGTGCAGCCCAGTCACCATTTACTATATGCACTATGGATCCTAGCATAGCAAGTTGATGTTTCTTCTCCATCCGGCAAACCAAACCAAAATCAAGAAACCTGAAAAAGGAAATTAAAGATCAAAAAATGAGACATCAGAAGCAGTGTAGTGGTGAACAGCATTATGCCAACAGATCAATAGCTCTTTACTAGATGAATCACTAGAGGAATATGCTACAATTGTAAGCTAGTAGTGGGACAGAGATTCAACACATTTAAGGTCTTTTGGTTAATCACTTTAGATCTTGTTCATGTCTCTCCCACGACTAGAAAATAAAAACTGTTCATCTCGCTTGCGAAAGAACTAACTGACGTACGCAATGTGTCCTTCAGGTGTATAACGCAAGTTGCCAGGATGCGGATCTGCATGCAACAGTCCTGTTTCAAGGAGTTGAACTAATGATGCTTGTACACCTTTATCAACCTTAGATTCACATAACATGAAATAAGATGGTGGACAAAAAGTTCTGATCAAAACACAATGTAGACAACAAAACAGCACCCTGGAGTAGGCATCTATTCTGTGGAATAAAATTAACTTTACAGCCTAGAGCATATGTGATTGATTATGTAGAGTATTTGTCTTTGCCATGCCCATAACAAGAAGTCACAGAAAACTGCAAGTATCAGTCATATAACAATCTAACAAATAATTATATGCAAACATGCAGAAATAAGAACCTTGAAAATACATAGCATCCAAATTGAAAATGGAAGCCTTGGCTGGCTGCATCTGCCATACTATTTCACAAGCAAACTGTTAACTGTTTGTCAACATTTCTTCCAAATAATTGTATGCAAACATGCAGAAATAAGAACCTTGGAAATACATAGCAACCAAATTGAAAATGGCAGCCTTGGCTGGCTGCATCTACCATACTATTTCACAAGCGAACTGTTAACTGTTTGTCAACATTGCTTCCAGATTATCAACATTTGAGCCAGAGCTAAATTGGACTTCAACAAAAACCCAAACGTTAAAAACCACAGAATTCAACAAATTTCTGAAAACTTAAGTAATTATAAGACAGCCGTTCACCAACAAAACCAAACTTCTGTAACATTTTTCTCTGTCAGGTAGTCACTTGTAGATGGTAAAGACACGACCTAACGGTATAACTCGTATTCTTAAGGATCTTTAAAGGGTCACTTGCAGCATCAATGCCTGTCACCAGAATAATTGTATGTTATGATGTTAAACCTGCACACTAGAGTTAAGACGATGAAGGGACAAGCGATTCAAACCAGGTAAGGCCCTCCTGAAATATTATAACAGTGTAATAGACAAGACAGAATCTCGAGGAAAAGTATTTTCATAGAAGAGTCATCTGACAAGCAAGAACCAATGTGTCATATTTGTTGGGGAAAGAAATACAATTTAAGTTGAAACTAATCCACAACAAACACAAGAATATTTTTAATGCATAAAAAACGTCAAATTTATTAAAAATCAAAATTATGCTACTGAGCATACAACCATTCTCCAGGACTAGTTTACAAGTACATGGAGTGCGGAAAGATGAGAACAAGAAGAAGATAAAGAATGAAAACAGAAAAGAGAATAACTTCTAATGGTGAGGGAAAAGTTTTTCATTCAAAAGAAAGTTCCTTTTTGAGTTTGGAAACTCGAGCTAAGATTAACTGTATCATGCATTGCAGCCAAAAAGAAAAAAAAGCACCATAAAAATAAGGAACTGATAACAATTCCATTGAAAACAACTCGCGAGACTAGGTTTGACGTCCAAAAACCGAGACACGATTTGTCTTCTTTTCCACAACTTGGGTAGGGAATAGAGTGAAACTATGTAAAACATTACAAGTGTAAAGCTTTGGCACATTCCGGATGAGTAATGCAAGTAATTTAAACCTAGTTGCAATTTGCAACAGTCATGAGTAAGAAAATGATCATCAGGCCTAGGCACATAACATAGCAGACATGGCTGCACATACATGCCACTCTCAAGCAGATGTCATGCAGGCCAGCACTCAGTCTCCAAAACATCAGATGGAAACTATTTTATACCAAAAAGTGTCAGATAAAATTGAAGATAAAGGCATGATAACTACTTAGTAAACATACCAAATCTAGAAGACGTGTCCTGGCCTCCAAACGTTGCCTCCTTAAGGGCCCAATATTCTCATGAACAGAGCCTTTTGATAGCACTAGCAAGTCATTTGGATTTTCCCCTATTACCCACTCCATAGTCAATATTCTCTTTCTGGTCAGATGTCTAAAAATTCTTGGAACTGACATAAATGAGTAACAAGAATGAGCTTCCTGCCAAACAAGGATATAATAAGCATGTTACTCAAATCATCAACAATTTGTTGAGGATGGTTCTTACGTATACATTCAATGCAACCAAAAACAAAACCAATCAGATGTACCAAGAATTCAGATGCATTTGCAGCTTCTAGTGTGTAATCCAACTCCCCAACTAAGCCCTTTCCAAGTTCGTCAGCATAGCGACCGGGATCACTCTTCCTTTTTGCTACTTTCCCCAAAAGAGAAAGCTGCAATTGTTATGTAAAAGTACAACAACAAAAAAAAACTTGAGAAAAGTTGATGAGCACCCAGCAGAACAAGCGGAACATGACTGCCAATTTTGGTTTCAAAACAATAATGATTTTCCAATTTGCTTAGCTTCTTTTTTCAGATGAAGGGAGTGGACGAAAGCTTTGAATAAGTTCAGTAAATCTCCTTTCTCAAAACAATCAAGGAAAATGCCGCATACTACTTGAACATGGTTGCTTTATGGGGAATTGAACTCGAGAATAAGTGATTTTTTCTTCTTACATTCATCTGCGGGAGTATAGGATCTCAGACCATCCGTCTACAATGAACTCAAAAATCAGTGCAATATTATACCGAGGGAAAAATTTGTCTAATTTACATGAGGTGGAGTCACCTATTATTGAGTAAGCATAGTGCCAAAAGGCAGACTACATTTTTCTCCTTATTAATAACTTGGGTTATTTACATATACCCCCTAAAAAAGTTTGATTTTACATGTACCCCCTTGAAAAAAATCAAATTTACACCAAAAACCCTGAAAACCTTGATTATTATCATATAACACATTTAGTTACATAAAAGTGGAATATTTTAGTGTATTGTTAGAATCTAAAGTGGTGGATGTAGATGAAGGTGAACCTGAGAATTTCTTCATGGTTAATGGTGATGAAAAACTCGGAAATCGACATATAGAGAAAGGAATCGACCGAAATCGAGAGAAATCGAACGAGTGAGATGGAGATAGCTCGTCGGAGAGGAAGGTGGACATGTTTCCGATTTCAAGCCCCGACGGTCATCTAGGTCATCGGAGGCAGAAGGACAGTAGTTATAAGGGGCAAGGGTAGTTAAGTAATTTCAAAAACCACCGTTAGCATCTAACGGCTCTGTCCTGTATATTCCTTGAATGTTCCACTCTTAAGTAACTAAAAGAACTATATGACAATAATCAAGGTTTTCAAGATTTCTGGTGTAAATTTGATTTTTTTCAGGGGGGATATATGTAAAATCAAACTTTTTCAAGGGGTTATATTTAAATAACCCTAATAACTTACATCCATGCGTATGAAATATAATAGGTTTTTGTAGCTTCACTTGTAGGCTCATGAAAAAATGGGCCTTTTGCATATTTCAAAGAATTGCACATATTTTTTCCCGATACTTTGATTATTTAATTACATCGGAATCGAGCTCGATTAAACTTGGCTCAAATTCGTTTAGACTCAACCCGAGCTCAAATACAAACATAGGCTCGAACCTACTTAGAGCTCTAGCTCGACTATGCATAGGCTCGGCTCACAAGCCCCCGAGCCGAGCACGATTATTATTAGTTTATCAATCTTATATAAATATTTTTATATGTAATTAAATAATTTTAGAGAAATGATAGAAAGCATACCCGCATGGGTGTGCTTTCGTGCACACTTGACATGGCAGTAGAGATGAAGCTGCCACACAAGGCCTTTTATGCTATGTAATTAGATTTGGATGACATGGTTGTGTTTAAAATTGAAACCTCTAAATTTCGATTGCATCGCGTGGTTTGCTCGATGACCGATTAGATTTGGATTACAAACCGTGTGTCGCTCGATGACCGAATTAAGGTTTGATTTCTACGATATTTTAACACGTGGCAATGCCACGGCGACGCCACATTAGGTGTGCATAATGCACACCCACATGGAGTGTGCATGGTATCATGATTTTATTAGGCTCGGTTTGGAGGCTCGCAAATCAAACTCGATCTTCACAAACCTATAGCCGAGTTGAGCTCGAGCTTAATGTAGTTTAATATGAGCCGAGCTCGAACAAGCTAGAGTTCAGCTCTGCTAGAATCAAGGATTGACGTGCCGGGGAACGTGCCGTGCCGGCCCTGGCCGGCACCGGCAAGTGCCGCCGGCACGGCCTGTGCCGGGCCGGCACAGCCTGGCTCATGGATTTCCACCGGCAACCGGGAAAAAATGAAAAAAAGGCAGGAGAAGATGGGAGGAGGAAGAGGAGAAGGCGGCGGCGGCGGCGGCGGCAAGGAGAAGAAAGGAGGGTGTGAGCATCGCTTCACTCGTCGTCGAAGAGAGAGCTTGAAGAGGCTCGATCGACGGCGGTGGCGGCTGCAAAATAGTTAGGGTTAGGAATTAGATAGGTTAGTAAAATATCCGCAACCCGTTACCGCAACCCATTATCCGCAACCCGTTAACATAAGTATATATTAACCTAACCCTAACCCTAACCGGCTCGAATCCCTCTTTCTCTCCGCCGCCGTCGTCATCCCTCCTCTTCCTTCTCTCATCGACGACGACGGACGGCTGACGGCGGCTCCTCCTCCTCTCCTCCTCTTCTCCTCCCCTCTTTTCCTCCTCTCCTCCCGGCATGCACGTGAACCCCCTCTCCTCCCAACGCTCCTCTCCCGGCGTGCGCGTGAACCCCGTGATGGATGGTGCCGACCGGCACGAGCCAGTTGCCGACCGGCAAATTGATTTGCCGTCCGGCTTGAGCCGGTGCCGGTCGGCTCAAGGCCAAACCCGACTGAGCCAGAGCCGGTCTAAGATATCGAGCCGGTATCCTACCGGCTCGATATTTGCCGACCGGCACCGAGGTTGCCGGTCGGCTCGGCAATCCTTGGCTAGAATACAGCACCCCCTCAACCGAATAAATATTGCATTCCTCTCTGTAAGAAATCCTTAATGGAGATCAAAGGAGCACTGAGTATAAAGTCAAGAACGCTAGTTATAAATAATAAAGTAACATAACATGAGCTGCTGTAGGATGACCTTCAATATTAATAGTCACATCATGTTAATGCCTATAAAGGAAAATAGTTCCTGATCTTGCGAAAAATGTGGAATCAGATATCCAGTATGGCACATGTAATCCATTTAAGGCATCAATGTTGAAGTATAACCGTTGTAGGTGCAATACATTTTACAGGTTGAAAAGCTAACTTGGCACTGATAGTATTGCAAAGACCAATCAGTTTTGGGTTAATTTTTTACTAAATGTTACAATGACAGAAAGTTTTTGAAGCTGCAAGGAATTGAGGATGGGACAATCATAGGTTGAGCAGTTATTAACACTGAAGGCAAACTGCACATAACACTAACCCCAAGACGGAGGATATAAATATCTCGTAGAACCACATGGAGCAAATTTGGACGCTGAACTTTTATAGCCACAACAAAGCCATCATGTGTGCGGCCTTCATAGACCTAAAACACAATTTAGCTCACTGACATTAGATTAGTAACGACCACGAGAATAATTTCGATGATAAAAAACAAAAAAAATTCTTCAAAATAGTGAGATCTCTACAATGATTAGTTGCATGGAAATGAATGGTCCCTTAAATAAAGATTGACAGTCAAGCAGCATTTTAAAAGGTTTTTGTGAATCATGCCTTTGCATATAGAACCAAAGAATGGAGATGTTTGAGAATACAGAAGAAGCTTTCAGTAGAATGCTGAACTACAGGGCCAAGGGTATAGTATAAGGTCCACTATAAAAATATTGTCTAATTGCGTGACACTTCTTTAGATAGAATCACCTGGCCAAAAGAAGCAGCAGCAATAGGATACTCCGAAATGTAGCTAAAGGTATTCTCTATGCTGCATCCTAGCTCTTCTTCAATAATTTTCATTGCCACTGCCGTCGGAAAAGGAGGGACTTTATCATGCAATTCTGCTAGTGCCTGAAAATAGAGTTTATGAGCAAAAACAAGCATAAATATCCCCATCCCCAATACCCTTATGTAAACTAGATTTTCTCGGTGTTTCTAGCAAAAATATGGTCATAAAACTTTCAAAATGGATCGTGTTATTATCTATACAATCTTGTGTCACATTATTCGCAGTGCAAACTGCTATATCAGCTCATAAAGAGAGGCAGCCACCAAAACAGATGATGTTTGCCGTTCTAGCAATCAGTTTTACTCCGTAAGTCATTTCCTAAACTTTTAAGCTCCATTTCCTGCTCTGACGCCGACATCCAATGTAGGAGAGGTCGACAAACACAGACATCTTCCAGTACAGGCATCACATAGACAGCTAAAATTAGACCTGGAAAGAAAAATAGATTAACACACATATCAATTAACACAACATATCAAATTTTAACCAAACATCAAGGTAGGAATTTGAAACTTGTCACTCCGCCTTCTTATCCACTAATACATCAGTTATCAGCCGCTGTCATCAGATTATTTGAGGAGCCACATCATTCAACTAAAGTATCATTCGACATCTTATGAGTTGATATGACCATATGCCAAAACACCTGAAAAGTGCCAAAACTGTGCATAGATTTCCCTGACAGTAGATTAACAAAAAAGGCATATTGTCATACCGGCATCCCGACAATCCATTATGTGAATAAATGGCAAAGCGGAAAGTCATCTTCAGTCTCCTAAATATGAAATTTAGCTTATAGGTTAAGGTTAATGTCATTTTTATGGTTCAGTGACAAACAGATTTTAACTAGAAGATCAATGTTCTGCGAAAAAGAATGCAGAAATAGGATATCACTTGAGATTTTGCTTATTGGCCAGGACTAAATTGATGGAGGAAAAAAGTTGTGAAGGTCGATAATATCTCAGAATAATTTTTATCTGACCTTGGAGACCTCTGAGCCGATTATGTCAGGTCTTGTAGAAAGAGATTGCCCAACTGCACTAGCAATTACACATGTTGCAGTTAAATAAGTCAATTTCACATACAATGGAAATCTGCTAAGGCTAACTAGCCTGATAGCAACAGCAAGAGAATTGTTGATTCAGCAGATGGCAAAATACAACTGCAAAAATTAACCCTCTAACCTTTAATAAAAGTTGGGCCAAGATTAAGGAACGATTCTTTCAGAAGCTGCCCGATGTAGTATTCTGAATTTCCAAAGCCTGTCTCACTCTTGACATCATTCTCGCTGAACATGAAATTACCCCAGAATTGCAATTTTACAGCAGCAAACATAAACGACAGAAGTACCTTCAGATGCACACTAGTCAATTTAGCATCTACTGCTGTAATAAATCTTATGCAGTAAATTCCAAAATATGGTTACGGGTCTTACAGCACTATCACAAATAGTCGTACAAGGAAAATATTTCTGACCTATAACTATGAGGGGCATATCTAGATATGTGTGCAGTTATGCATATATTTCTATGTGGATGTATGGATCCGAAGGGTAGTTTGAATACTTCTAAAGAAACGCAGCACAATGAAAATCATTTAAATGGAACAATTAACAAAGATAGGGGAAAAAGAAGGTGAAAAAACTGAGCTCCAACAAGACCTCCATCTTGCAGTGGTCCAAGAACATAGTTGCCACAAAATCATTGCTTGTAAAAAAACAGTGATATAGTAGCTCAGCCAGAAGTGCTATGAAAAACTTACAATAATTAGTGCATAACTGAATTTGAAAATATATAATCTAGAGCAATCCTGTCTTAAACCTAAAGGCCTTTTGCATCCCGGTACTTCTTTTATCGAATTTGTGAAAAACTATGTCACTTATCAAAAATTACATCTTAATACCTTCATTATCAGTATTTTTGCAAAAACCTACCTTGCGCTTCTATCCATGACCGTTATAGTTGACCAACTAATTTTAGTTAACTTAACCTTATCTATATTCAAATGACAAAAATGCCCTTTTAGTGTTTATAAAAATATATATTTAAAATTTAGTTAAAAATATATTTAAATGTGGAGATGGTAATATTAAAAAAATAGCTTTAGTATGTAACCTAAAAGCTTGAAATTGATAAGAAATAATTGGAAACTCTTGGCCAAGTTAGAGTGTCAATGCCACAGATTAAAGTAGCAGATTTCCTCAACACACTGATGGTATACAAAGTACCTCCACAAATCTGCATGCGAGAAGATGAGGTCGGGAACTGAAATAATCTGCTACTACTTGTGGTTCATAATTCTCGGGCAGAGGCATGGACCAAAATTTAGAGGCATTCTGCAAATGACTAGCATAGAACTTCAGAGCTTCCAGATCAGCCACCAGCAGATCCATACCTGACAGTCCTGTCAATAATACTATACGTGATTGTAAACCAAAGTTGGAGGGCGTTCAGAGGCACACTAAACAAGCAAAATCATGAATAATCACAAAGTCACCCCTTCAACGAAACCCAAGCAAACAATATCTGCTTACGGAACAGAGGAATTTTTCTTTTTTGTGGGGTTACCATTTGTTCTGAGCGAGCCCATTCACTAGAAAGGGTTTTTAAAAGGGACTCCAAGTGTCCGCTAATAAAAAAATAATTTAATAACTCGAGACAAATGAAACAGAAGAGTTTTCCGAGGCAAACTGCGCAGTGCCCCCTCTCTTGCGATTACGGCTTACTATCTCAGTGTACCGGTTTCCTTGAAGCGGCTCACAATAGTGGATTTTGCTCCTTTACTTGAGAAGCTGTCGAATAGAATCCTTTCTTGGCAAGGCAAACGGTTCGCGGAAGCAGGGAGGGTGGTACTCCTAAAATCTGTATTGCAATCCATTCCAACTTATGTTATGACCACTACACACTTGCACGTGGCGGTGATTGGTAGAATTGAAGGTATGTACCGTGATTTCCTATGACAAGGGAAGGCAGGTTTGAGTCGCATTGCTTGGAAGACGGTGTGTCAACCTAAGGAAGTTGGTAGCTTGGGTGTCAAAGAGTTAACTTCTTGACAGATAGCATTAAAAGCTAAAATGATGGCTTCATTGATGTGGGGGGGGGGCGCAACAACTCACTATGGAAGCTGTTGTCAATGGCCAAATATGGTTGGAGGGAGGTGCTCCCCTCTTGCCGAGATGCTTCAAGGGGCTCAGTTCACTGGGCTAAGCTGTGTGTTGCTGCGGATGGGGTTCGGGGGGTTCATTGGAAGGCCGAGGGGTTCCAGCAAGCTGAGTGTATTGTTTGATAAATGGTTGCTCGATGAGCAATTGATCAGGTACCCAGCTCTGTTCACTTCTTCATACACCCTTGTGAAAGTCGTTATTGACAATTTCCGAGAGGATGGTGGATGGATAATTGAGAAAGTCAGGGAACATTTTAATGAGGATCTGGCTCAGAAGATTATAGCAGTGACAATTCCTGACGGCAAGGATGAGATGCGTTGGAGCTTTGGTGGCGGTGGCTCTCTCTCTACATCCAGTGCCTATCTTTTCCTAATCAGCCGTAAGCTTGGGGCAATCAGGATCACTAAGGATGTCTTCTGGAATGGAATTTGGAGTATACCGGCTAGTCCCCGTGTCAAACAGTTCCTCTGGAAGGTTGGACATGATCGCTTACCAGTAAGAGAGTACTTATGGAGCTTCTGCAACTATTCTGAGAGGGAGTCAATGTAAAGCTAAAACCTTTGACCATGCTCTCTTTGGCTGCTCTCTTGTCCGCCAACTGTTTGATTTGCTACTAGTAGGTGCTTGGCAGGGATATCAAGAGTGGGGCGCTGACTTCTGCTGGGACCTATTGGCACGCTCTATCTCTGTCGAGGCCGGATCTACGTCTAGTCAAGGCAATTGTAGGCTATGAATTATGGGAACTGTGGAAAGACATGAACCAGATCATCTTTGAAGGCCATGGAGGCTCACTGGAGGCATTAGCTTGCAGAATCCGTCGCCTTGTAGACGAGTTTACACGGTCAACATCACCTGCTCAGCAAGGTGGCGCGCAAATGGTGGAGGATGTGATCCTGCAGGTCGACGCTTCAGTGTCGCAGGACCTTCGATATGTGGCGATGGGTGCTGTTTGCTCAACTAAGGCATGTAATGTTGGTTGGGCTAAAGGTGTGGTGCTAGATAGAGTGTGCTCTGTTCTTGATGCAAGCTCGTGACCATTGGGAAAGGCATTCAATGGGCATATGAGAATGGTAATCAACGGGTGCTGGTGGAATCTGACTCGCGCTTCGCTGTTGAGATACTCAATGGTAATAAGCTTTGGCCAGTCGAAGTTGAGGGGACGGCGCAATCAGTCAGAGCGACGATGCTTTTGATGAATTCGGTTGTATTGGTGGCGGTGCCACGGGGGATTGTAGCTAAGGCATATGCTATTGCTAGGCATTGCATGCTAGGTTGTTCAGATTATTGTTGGTGGCCGGAGGATGGTGCTGTTCCTCCTCCGGGATTGATCATGTAACTATTGTTTTGGTGACTTAGCCTCTTTGGACTCAACTAATAATAAAAAAAACAATATGTTCGGGCAGGAACGGTGGCCTTCCTGATGGCTCTCCAACTCTGAGAGCCATGACAATTTCAAAGATTTCTATGACGCATTTTTTTCTTCTTTCTTTAGTACGTAATGTGGTATAGAATGTGCCCATTTTGTGATGGGATGTCAGGATGAGATGATGATTCTTAAACAAACCATTGGAATGGATATCCAAAGATCAAATTTCAAGTTCTTGAAGAGGATCCGGGAGGCAAAAAGAGGGAGTTGTGAGAGACCTGGGGGGTAGGAAATCTTTTTTGGGGTCCAAGAAAACGGGTGGCGGGGAGCATGGGCGGCGCCCGGATGCTCGAGGAAGCGAAGCCAGAAGAGATCCCCCAGCGCCTTGGAGACTCGCTCCCGGATAGGCTCGACGGCAGTGGTAACGGACCGGAGGCGCTCTCTGAGGAACTCTTGGTCCCGCCGGACCACACGAAGCAGGTTGCTCGGGGATCCTCCCTGCTCCTCATCCTCTTTCTTCTTGTTTTTCCTCCAGGATCGGGGGTCGGGGGACGCGGAGAGAGGCGAAGGCCGCCATGACGCCGTCGCCAAGGCAGCCATGTTGAGGGTTTGGTAAAGACGGGCGGCTGGACGCTGAGGTTCTTGCAACTTATGCAGGGAAGTGACCGTTGTCCTCTCTCTGAGCCTCTCCTTTTCTTTCTTTTTCTTTCTTTTTCTTTCTTTTCATTATTATCTGCCCGCGTATAAAAGAAGAGCAAGAACAGCTTACGTTTGCTATTGGAATAAGCGTTAAGGTAGGTTTTAACGTGGGATTAGATTATTCCGAATTAACGAAGGTTAAGGGATTTTGGGATTAGCTTATTCTGGATTAAAGGGTTAATGAATGGGGATAGAAAAAAGTAGAGTGGTGGTGGTAGGTGAAATGAAGATAAAATAGTAATGATTATGACGGCGCCCAAACCACTCGTCGTTAAAAGCGACTAGGGCGTCAAAATTACAATTTATACCGAATCCTAACTAACTACTACGTAGCTAGCGGGAGTCCGGGTCGATCCGCAGGGAAATGAGAATTGACTAACATACTCGATAGATAACTCCAAACCACTAGCTAAAATGATTTGGGTTTTGGATTAATGTCTATTAAAGCAATTAACTAAGTAAAGAGAAATATAACTAAAATAGAGAGGTCTTGGGATCTCCATTTCATTGTAGGTTCTAATGTAGCCTCCTAAGGAATTGAGGTGTGTAATCCAATTGAGACGATCGAAATCAAGAAGTCGACAAGCGGGTGATTAGCCTCACTTATCGCTCGACGGAAGTCAGGTTAGGATCATCCGACGGAGAGAATCACATTCACAAAGTCGACGAACGAGTGATTAGCTTCTATCGTCGCTAACGAACCTTCGATTAAGATCGATTCGTCGCAAGAAATAGATATTGCATGGAGTCGGGGCATTGGATCGAGATGGTTCTAGCACCTCGAATCCAATGCAAGAGAAAGATAGAATGGATCCTTTGATTAGAGAGATAAGGATGGTTCTAGCATCCCTAATCTCTAATCTAAGGCTATTAATCCTCCCAATAGAATTGGATGTGGTTCTAGCACATCCAACTCATTGGGGCATAACAACAAACACCTATCATGCACAAGTTCTAGCTCATACCAAAGAAAGGCATTCATCCATTCAACATATAAAATCCATGTACAAAGATAGAGAAATCATGCTCAAATCCATACAATAGATCATCCCTAAAGGTTAGACATCAAAAACCCTAAGAAAACTACAAAAGAATCCTACAACTACATGGAAATCCCAAGAGAAAGGAAGTTAGCTACTCATATTGGATCGATCCATGGATGGAGGGTGATGAAGCTCTCCTTCCATGGGTTTCCTCCAAGAAGTCCTCCTCTCAATTGGGTAAGAAACCTAGAAGGGCTGGAGAAAGAACTAAGAGAAGCCCCCCAAAATCCCCCATAAGGGGTCTATTTATAGTAAACAAGCCTCCCCCACTCAGATTAAATCTGGGCCATTGATTTTGCTCGGCTGGCACCAAAGGATCGATCCTCATAGGGTGGAGGATCGATCTTCCGCTTCGTGTGATTGCTGGTCCTGTGAAGGATCGATCCTCCTATAGGCAAGGATCGATCTTTTCTTTCTTGAATGCTGGCTGCGCCCCGATGAAGATCGATCCTCAAGTGTGTGAAGATCGATCCTCTAGAATTTGCGTTCTGTCACTGGAAAAATGTGCAAAAGTGATCGATCCTCTCATGACATAGGATCGATCCTTGTTGTCCTGATTGGCTTTGTTCTTGATGTACTTCACAGGATCGATCCTCCTTCAATAAAGGATCGATCTTCTTCATAAAAACTGGCCCGAATGACATCGTTTAAGCTCGGAACTTGATCCAATCCTCGTTGAGGGCACTTGTACCTGTAATAGGGTAAAATCCATCAGTAAGGCCTTGCTCGGAGACTAACAAGGTCAAGTTAAAAGGGTGATTTATGCACTTTTCACGTCTTATCAGATTACTTTTGATGTTTGAGGATAAGGGGGTTAAGGGGGATTAACCCCATACCAAACAGAGTCAGGATTTTGGGGTTAACGAATCTAAAATAAGGGTGGGAAAAAAAATGAAAATAAAGTAGTAATGATTATCTAGAATAAGAAAAAGTAGAGTGGTAATAGTAGGTGGAATGAGAATAAATGGGTAATGATTACATAGAATAGGAAACAAATTGTTTGAGGATAAGTATGGGAATAAGAGGCTCCTTATTCCCATACCAAACATGTTAAGATTTGGCTACATAGCCACACCACGTAGCATCTACATTACACATGCCGACCACTTGATTGGTAGTATTGGTAGTATATTACCAATCAAGTTATTGTTTTGTCGGTAATATATTTTTTTATCGATGATTCAATCAGTAGTTATATACCGATTGGTTGATCAAGTCCAGCCGATCGGTTTGTCGGTAGTATACTACCAATTAAGTTGTTGTTTTATTTGTGGTACATTACTGATTGGCACCTTTACTTTTTATTGATAATTCAATTGGTATTATGATGGACTCAATCAACCAATAGGTATATAACTACCGAGTGAATGAGCATGTGCCATGAACATGATATGGCTCATGACTTGATGGCGTTAGAATGAACACAAGATGTGAGGAATATTCTTCCGATTGTAATCCGAAAAGTAGTTTTGTGCTATTATTAGAAAAAATGTAGGTGTTCACAGCAGTGTCATAATTTCAGGGTGCATGTGTAATATCTTAAAGATTTTTATGTTATTATCAAAACATAAAAAAGAAGAGTAGTTTGCATGTAGGTGGCAGTCCATGTTTTTTTTTTTTTTTTTTGCATATTAGTGTCACTTTGATATTTTTTTGTATATTAGTCACACTTTTAGTTGATAGGACGAAATTACCCTTCACTTGTTGCGCAATCTCATTCACTCGTTGCATAATTATTTGTGTTGTTAATCACATTACGAATGATGTTGCGCAACAAATAAATGAAAATAGCTTAATAAAAGAGGGTAATTTCGTGATGTTCATAAAAAATATCACTAGTATGTAGAAAAAACATCAAAAGTGACACTAATATACAAAAAGTAACACGAAGTGATACTAATATGTAAATTTCTGTTTTGAAGTATTTTAATCCTAAAGTATAAAACAAAGAACCCGACATGCATATAAAACCTAAAAGAATAAAGATTGGGTACATGGCCACGTAGCATTTATATTGCATATGCCTAAGTTGTTGTTTTATCGATAATATAGTACCAATCAAGTTGCCATTTTATCGGTAACGGTACCTTTAATTTATACCGATGATTGATTGATCGAGTCTATTGATAGAATCAATCGATGCATGACTAACCAGCGATTGAATGAGCATATAAAATGTGCATGCTATGACGATAGACCTCGATCAGAGTCCAACCTTGAAATGTTAAGAGCGAATACGACAATGATAACCCCATTTTATCCCCATTATTTTTATATTTTATCCAAACAATAGAACAGGATAAGAGGGTTAATACTATTTCACCTGTCATATTTCTTTTTTATTTTATTTTTTCTAACGCTCGTCCCTTAACCCTATTTTTTCTTAGCCCTACCCCCGTTATCGTGTTCCCCTGGCCTGAACCAAACGGGGGCTAAACGTAAGGCGCCTCTTGCGATAGAGAGAGCCAGGTAGAGTAAAGGACAGGGGCGCCGCCATCTCTCCTCCTTTACAATATTGCTCCTTGTGTCAGTCAAAGAGGAGGCCGCCTCCTCATCGTCTCTCTCCCTCCCGAAGCACTTATGGTGGTCGGCGTGCTGGCCCTTCAGGGTTCTTTCAACGAGCACATAGCGGGTAGTCGTTCGTATTCTCCCCGCTTTATTATCCTCTCTCGTATGTTTCTGCTGTAATTATTTCATCGATGCTCTTCTCTGATCACCACTTTTCTTCCTTTTGTTCTCCTTTGATGGCGGGCGGGCAGCACTGAGGAGAGTCGGGGCGAAGGGTGTAGAAATAAGGAAGGCGGGACAGCTGGAAAGCATCGACGCCCTCATTATTCCCGGCGGGGAAAGCACCACCATGGCCAAACTCGCACGCTATCACAATCTCGTAAGCTCCCTTAATAGACTGACTCTTCTGACTTCTGTTTCGAGCGTTCCTGCTAGTTAAAAAGGTACCCAAAGAAACGTGTAGCATTGCTAGCCCAGTGTCTTATTAGTAATCAATCTTTATCTTCTGTATTAGAAATCACTCCCGGGCTTTTAATGATACCATGCCTTCTTCTTTCAAGTCGAGAGTTCTTTTGTTCTATTGATGGCCCATCTTTTGTTTGATGAAAGAAATCTTGGCATAGGCGTATCCGGCATACTGTATACGTTCGGAGCCATATTGCTTGTCTGGCGTCCACTTTATTTCTTATATCAAGTACTGATTTTCTCTGTTTCTGAGGGAAAAATTAAGAACTGCTATTCTATATTCTAAGGCCCTCCCTGAATAAAAGGATAAAAAGTAGGTCTTTCCATTCATGTTTCTGCCATTCAAGGCAAATTCGGGGTGCTAACTATCACTTGTACAGAAGAAAGAGCCGGATCTCTCTTACGCAATCACTCTAATCTTTAATGTTTGAAATTGTTAGAACCATAGTTGAAAGTTATGGTGCATCAGGTGAATGCCCATAGCACGAATTGATGACTAGCGAATCACTTCGTAGGTGTCTTGCTCTCCTCGTATATTGTAACTTCCAAGTTCCAAGTTGGCTAATCTAGTTTGTTTGGACATTTCACGAAGGGTAATGATGCTACCGATAATCCATGGCGGCAAGCCTTGTTATGGTGCAATATGCAACTTCTAATAAGCTCATAAATCTATGATATTGATCAACATTCATAACCTAATGCCATCAATTACATATATATTTGTCGTGGCTTCATATGGTTGATTATGAAACCTATCTTCTGAGTATGAGTTCTTTAAATTTGCAGTTTCCAGCTCTGAGAGACTTTGTAACATCAGGCAAGCCTGTGTGGGGCACTTGTGCAGGACTAATTTTCTTGGCAGACAAAGCCATAGGTAAGTGAGGCTTTTCAGGCATGTAAGAGGCGAGGTGTGCATTTGATATGCAGCTTGATTCAGAATTTAATTCTTCTGAGTTTGGCTTCTTAGGGCAGAAGAAGGGAGGACAAGAGCTTATTGGGGGACTGGACTGCACAGTTCATCGAAACTTCTTTGGTAATCAGGTAGAGCTTATTTAACTTGTAGCTTTTGGTTTTGGCAACTCCTACATAAATGTTAGCTAGTAATTTACTGTGCTCATTGCTCAGCTTTGCATCTTTCAAGGAAACTGTATGCTTAAACGGCCTTAGATGCTCAAATGATCTTCCTTTGTTTATGAGAGCATGACTAGCTTTTTTGACACTTTGCATTGTTGTGGTTTCACAGGTTGATAGCTTCGAAGCAGATCTTTTAGTGCCTAAGCTTGCTGAAAAGGAAGGCGGTCCTGCTAACTGCCGTGGGGTGTTTATACGTGCACCAGCTATTGTAGAAGCAGGATTTGATGTGGAAGTAATAGCTGATTACCCTGTTCACTCTGGTTTGGCCAGGACGGCTTCTGAAGGCGAGGAGGTCTGTCTTAATTTATATCTCGTTGGAATTCAGATCAGAAACTGTAGAATGCATAACCAGCGGATTCATGCAAAGTTTTCTGCTTATCATGTTCTGGAATTTGTCCATTCTTTTTTTATTGAATTCCAGAGGATTATGTGTTCATTTTTCCTTTCAATACGACAATACCTGCAGTGTTCAATTTATTTTTCACAGAAGCTTACCTGTCAATGTTCGCTTTTAAATATAAATTATCATTACTTCCTTAACGTCTTTTGAAATCATCGATTTGGGATTCAATATCATACCTTCAGTGATCATTTTTTCTTTAAAAAAAAAACATAAGAACGTACCATTTTTGGTGAATTACTAATTAACCCCAGAGGTTACATTCTGGACAGGTGAAATGTTAGGTGTCTCCTCACCATTAGGTGGGTTGAATTTTAGACGCTTTCTGGCATATTGATCATTTCTTTTACATAGCAGCAAGTCATTGAATCAGCAGTTCCGTCAACATATAACATGTTCCACTGACCATAGATAGTGTAAATTACTACAGAGGTTTTTATGAGGGCCAGCCTTCCTCTGCCTGCAGCGACGGTCTCTTCAGTTCTGCTCAGACCAAAGAAGTACAATGAATGCTGATCTAAGCCCTAATAGAGCAGAAAAACCTGTATATCAGTCACCTAGGCCTGTATAACTGGGGCTTGTGGCATCATCAGGCGATAAGTTAAGAATGCCAAGAGCAACCTTTATTTTATCATCGTTCTGTTGGCTTCTCTTTGTGGTGCCTTGCATCAAAGCAATTTTTGGAATGAAAACTCTTGCACTTATGGCGATGGATATATACCTCCAAAGTTGTTTTTTCCTACCCGGTACCAATAAGTAGCAGTTTGCTTAGGCTGAAAATAACTGATGGCTTCGTCTGAATGTTCACTGAAAGGTGTGGATGCTACACAAAATGAGTTCAAAATTGGGATGCGGGTTTGTTTTCATTGTCACTGAAGGGACAGGAATATGTGATGCCTCTACCTCTTGGTTGAGTCAATTGAAATTTCAATGATTCTTGCAAAAAGCAATTGGTTTGACTTTTAACATTTTACTTGTTAAATCTGAATAACAGGGTAAACCAGGCCCTCTGGAGAAAGTCATTGTTGCCGTGAGGCAAGGAAACTTGCTTGGAACTGCTTTTCACCCAGAATTGACTTCTGACACTCGATGGTATGAACTGGATTGAGAGCTGCTGTATCCAAAAAGTATTATTTGTATCTTCATCTTGTTTTAGGTTGGGCGTTGTCTCTACAGGCACAGCTTCTTCTTAAAAATGGTGAAAGAGAATGGCGGAAGGAGCTTGGAGTGCATCACAGCTTTTGAGGGGGATTTAGCTGATGATAAAGGGAAGAGGCTCTCTGATCTTCCCATTTTTGAATAGCAGTGATAGACGATCGTGACAGATAAACCTATTTCCCTCTTAATCGCTTCAAATGCCATAATATAAAATATATCTTGGTTGTTTTAGCAATGTTTTTTTTTTCAGTCTTCAGTCTTCAGTCGTTCTATGTGGAATCTTTTACGTGGCTCTGCTGTTGGTTTGAATCAGATTCTAATCATGTTAATTTTTAGTTAAAATTTTGTGCACATAATTTTGATGTCCTATAGTTCTTAGGCCAGTTCTTTCTTTCCTTGTCTTGTATTTTGTCTTTGCTTGGAAAGTATCTTGGGTAAAGACTGGCATGATGTTTCAAGTTGAATTTTTTTGCCAAATCTTGAATTGGCCTGTAACCGTGTTGCTTGTCTCTTGGGCTCCTCCTTGGTGAAAACCATGTTCGACTGCAAACCCCTACGAGCAAAGGCCGTCTGCTATGAGAAACAGCATACGGCAATGTGGTCTGTCTGACATGCTGTATGGTATGTCTGACATGACAAACGGCAATGTGGTCTGTCAGCTGTTGAGGGGAGCCATGCCGACGCCACGTGGGTCGGTAAGTTGCCGGGGTTAAGTCAACCGCGACTTCTACACTAATTCTAATTGCCATGCCATGTGCTTTCATGTGCGTCCGTTAGTCCTGGGCCTCCTGGCCATAAAATAATCCCTCTGATAAACGCTAGTGTGCAATTCCCTCTCTCGCGCATGAATGACTTACGCCCGCCGGCAGGCATCCGTATTTGACTTCACAAGCCAATAGCCATAGGCCCATAACAGCCCCCCCAGAGCGTGAGCGCGATTATTCGGTCCCAGCGGCTACCACCTACCGGTGGATAGCTAGAATTTGAAACACAAATGGATGCTGCCTCCATGTTACGAGTACCCACCGGTGGATAGCTGGAACTAGAAACACGGATGGGTGCTGTCTTCATGTTACGACTACCAACCGGTGGATAGCTAGAATTTGAAACACGGATGGGTGCAGCCTCCATGTTATGAGATTTCCATAGAATTTCAAAAGACGCCCATTAATATATTATATCTGGAATTCGTGATATGTTAGTGGCAATACAATACAAAGGATATCATACAGGGATATATCATATATCCCCATGTGCTTCAAGCATTCGGGAATAAAGTTTTGTGCACATACTGACGTGGTATGTCACAATCGATAGTCAAAGTACTGATTCTTTCATCCATCCTATCGGTATAGATGAAAAAATCGGTAGTGGGCTACCGATTGAATGTATCGGTATCCTACTACCGATATCTTCATCTATCCAATCGATAGTGAGCTACCGATCGGATAGTCCCATATCGAATAAATGAAAGAATCAATACTTTAACTACCGATCACGGCATGTGCACAAATTAGTGCTCTTTGGTTTGTTATGTTTTTGAAAAAAAAAACTCTAGATTTTAAAGGTGTCTTTATTTCTGATTTCGGGTGGGAATGTTCTTACAATCACAAAATCCTCAGAAATGAAAAGAAGGAAAAATCAAACTGAAAACTTCCTCCCACTGAAGGTTCTTAACCAAATCAACTTTACATGCACTTATGTGCATTAAGATTTTGAAGCTAGGTTCAGTAAAATCCAGGGCTCAATATCATATCTCATGTCGGCTCCAAGCAAGCTTTTGGTGCCTTAATTATATGGCCACCCAAGGATCACAACAAAAGAGAGCAAAACAATTCAATAGCAAATAAGTATTCTACAATACAATAACGTTTCGGTACCCTAAATTTGGGTTACCTTGTAACTTAGTCTCTCAAATTTAATTCGTATCAAATTGGTTTCTAGTCGTAAGAAAACTATTCAAATCTCATACAACATTAACTCCAGTTATAGAGAAACCCATGCGGTTTGCACGTGGCATGAGTTTAAAAATTAGAGACTCACCGGTAAATACATTTTAACTCTCAAGTGTGGATTAAGTTTCAATTCAGTCAATCACGTACAGATCATAAGGATTTCTCCGTTAGTCGTGACAGATTTTGAATAGATACTTAACCCTTCTAAAATGTATTCAGCTCTCAAATTTTAGAGTGACAGGACTGAATTGAAACTTAACCCCATTGCTAAAAAGTATTTAACCCTTCTTTCTTTATCTATACAAGTGGATCGAGAATGTGATTAGTGTATAATTGAACCAAAGCCTGCTGATTTGCAGCGAAAACAAGGTAGTGCGGGTTTTGAAGTCGATCAGACGTGTGTCGCAAGCCATTACAGCTAGCGGAAATCTTGGTTGGGAATGGGAATCTGTGTGACAACTAACAGCTGAGCTGTGCTCGCTGATGCGAGTGTGTGCGGCTTCTTTTGCGGAGCAAAGGAATGAAGGAGGGGGTAGTGAGGGACCACTCCTGGTCTGTTCTCTCTCTCCCGGGGTCCGAGCGATTTGCGTGCGTGTGTCCTTGCACAGAATTCCTAAATGACCCAATGAAAAGAGGAAAAGTGGAAATGGTTATCCTCTAGATACACTCTATAATATCATCTGTTTTCCACGCGGACTCTCCTCGTTTGCCTGCTTAGAAGTATGTGTTCGTGCGATACACACTTCTAAGAAACGCTGCTCCTCTTCTAATATATATAGGAGGTCTGCGTCCGGCAACAGCAGCATGAGGAGCAGCCAGGATACAAAGTAGTAGCAAGCCGGTAGATCGCCCTAGTTGAACGTACAGGAGGATAGCGAGCCATCGATCCAGAATGGAGGTGCCAAAATGCTGGACGCTGCAGGGTTCGTCGAGCATTTGGCTGGTGGTCGCCTTCGTGTCATTGTCAGTACTGGCTGTATCTGTTGGGGCTGAAGTGATGTACACGCCAGTGCCGAAAGGGGCGCCAGGGTGGCTCGACCCGGCTTCCACGCATTACGTGGAGCTGAAAGATGTGAGAAGGACGGGGCAGGAGCAGTTCTTCTGCCTGGCGAGGGGCAAGTGCCACTACAAGACCATCACGTGCCCGGCCGAGTGCCCCAAGCGCAAGCCCCGCAGCCAGAACAACGTCAAGGGGTGCTTCGCCGACTGCAGCAGCCGATGCGAAACCACCTGTAAAAGTACGTGCATGCTGAGCCTGAGATGCATTTTCTCCTACGTACATATACTGGAGTCCTCGCATCATGCATCACTGATTCACTTCACTATAGCTACGTGATGGCATGGGTTTATGGATTTTTCACTTCTTTTTTTTCCAATTATGTGCTAGCTAGCTGGCTGCAATATGTAATATTTTTGATTGTTTACAGATAGGAAGCCCAACTGCGAGGGTTACGGGTCGATTTGCTACGACCCCCGGTTCGTGGGCGGAGACGGCGTAATGTTCTACTTCCACGGGGCCAAGGGGGCTGACTTCGCTCTGGTTTCCGATGACCGCCTCCAGATCAACGCTCACTTCATCGGTACAAGGCCCGAGGGTAGGACCCGCGACTTCACCTGGGTGCAGGCCCTGGCCGTGCTCTTCGAGTCTCACACACTCGTCCTCGCCGCACGGAGGGTTGCCGTCTGGGACGACAGCTCCGACGCTCTCGCCATCCGCTGGGACGGCGTCGAGGTCTCCCTCCCAATTACCGATGATGGAGAGGCCGAGTGGCGGAAGGAGACCGATGGGGGCCGTGGGGTCGTGGTGGAGCGCACTGGCGAGCTCAACAGCGTCAAGATCACCGTGGGTGGTCTGGTGGAGGTGAGCATCAAGGTGGTTCCCATCGGGAAGGAGGAGAACCGCACCCATGGCTACCTGCTGCCCGGCGGTGACGCCTTCGCCCACCTGGAGACCCAGTTTCGGTTCGGCAGCCTCACCGAGCGGGTGGAAGGAATCCTTGGCCAGACTTACCGACCGGACTACGTAAGCCCCGTCAAGAAGGGGGTCGCCATGCCAGTGATGGGTGGCGAGGACCGCTACCGCATCTCCTCTTTCCTCTCCACCCGTTGCGTCGCCTGCCATTTCCTTGACGACGGCCCTCGCATCCTCGAAGAGTCCGCCGGCGTCGATTTAGGTCTTTAGTACCGATCGATGGTCACTCAATTTCATGTAGCAGTCGCATTAATTCGCGTTGCTGATTTGAGGGGGAAGCGATTGTTACGACTAGTAGTTTACCACTACTGAACTTCTTCTACCTTTGTGGAATCTCAGATCTCATCGTATCCGTCGCTGTAATCTGCTTGCTGTACAATTATTTGCTTACGTAATTAATTATCAGGGTTGTACAATGGGTCGGGTTTAACATGTTAACCCGTTAATTTTTAAGCGCCTTGTAACCGTCGGTTGATCTAATAATTTATCAACAGATTAACGGATCAATATATAAACATGTACATGTAATCCATTAACGTCATTAATATCACATGAATAAATATAAAGTTTTAAAATATAATCTATTAATATAAAATTAAAACAACATAAGCACGATAAATATAAGTTGTGTCACATGAAGAAATATAAAATTTTAAAGTACAATCTATTAATCTAAAATTCAACCAAAAAAAATAACAAATAATTAAATCATAATTAAGCTTTTCCTGACTTGATTTGAGGATGAAGGCCCTGGGTGGTTATGAAAAATGGACGACTACCCGCACTTGGTTCTGGGGAGGAGCTTAGTGGAAATTAATATGAAAATTAATTAGATCTTAAATCACCTTAAATCACCGCCCCAAGGCAAAACCAATGATCGCACGTTATGTTATGGCGTTACTTCATTTATGTTTACACATGCTATGTATTGTACTTACGTGAGTGACATTATTATATTATAGTATATATATAATATATTCTAAACGGGTAAAACGGGTTACCCGTTAAGCAAAGACTTAAACACACATCACCCAACCCGGTATTATTGTAATGAGTCGGGTCGGACCTGACCCATTTACGACTGCCTTATGACCCGTCCGTTAAGCTTCGGATCGGGTTAATTTTTCGAGTCGAAACGGGGTTACTCGACCCATTGTACACCTCTATTAATTATGGTCGTACTTATAGCTAGTCTAGGTATCTAAAATTGGATTTTATTGGCAAGTGCATCTAATTTGTTTTCTTTAAGAGTCAAGATTGGGGTATATGCACAAAGACATGTTCTCCGCGCTGTAGACTCCAATTTGTTTTCTTTAAGGGTCGAGTCTAGGACTCGGACACGACCGCCTCACGCGCTCGCCTAGCACGCAGTGTCACGTCATTTCCTCGCTTGACCCGCGCCATCGCTTGCTTGACCCGCGTTGCCCCGCGTCATGATGCGCCAGCTTCCTTCCTTGGCCTTAGTCCTTCGTGCCATGTTCAGAACATGTCGCCCCATCTTTAAGGAAGTATCGTCTGGCCTCATTCAAAGATGTTTGCTCGTGCGGTCTTGGGGTTTACAAACTTTCCATGGCTTGATGTGATGCATCACGTCGTGCCCTAGGCCGTGTCCCGTGCCAACTCCGGATGACGCATGCTATGGCCCGTGTCAAGGATTCAAGGCCCTAACAGGGTAGGGATTAGATTCGGATTCGAAATTTGAGTCGAAATATTGGTATTCGATCCGATCCGAAGCCGAATTACAACCACTGGATGGAGAGGGTGGACCGATAGCCAAAATCAGCTCACGTATGAGGTGACATGTCTCAGTCCAGTCACTTACAAACCCAATCAAACAGCTCACGACTTTAAAAAGAAGTCCATGCCAACTTTAGACAAACCAAGCACTCTCTCGCGGGGCCCGGCCGTTGGATTCCGCGGATAGATCAGTGTTGGCTCTCGAAGGTGACCAGTCTAGAAGGGAGGAGGGAAGAAATGGAGTATAATAACAAGCACGTCCTCTCACTCATGGTTCGTTCGCTCTCTTTTCCCATCTTTTATTTTTCCTTACGCCTCCAAAGAAAAGGCTGGAGAACCCATCGATTTGGATTAGGTTTTTGGGTCTATAATTTCTTTGGGGGGTTTTGGCTTTAGGATTTAGAGCGGTTTAGGTTTTTTTTTTTTTTTGTCTAGGGTTAGGGTTCTGGTAGCGACTAATAATATCCTGAATCCGTCATACATTTCTCTTCTTGCTCTCCCTTTCCTCAGAATTGGCTAGCCAAATGGATGCCTTGTGACCTCGCCCATCCAGACCAAAAGCCAAGCCATGACTCAGCCCACCAGTTATGGCTGTTGACACTTAAATGCAGTCCCTTGTTCTATCCGCACCCCACTTTTTTTTCAGCGAAGTCCGGATCTATATGCATCATTTGCACCCACCTACTCGTTTGTCACATTTCTTAAATACTTGTGGCGTTTAATTAGCTCCTCACATTAGCTATCAACAGGGATGCCAAGTTGTCAACAGCAAAAAGGTTAATTCTGAGTACCTGTTAAGGGAAAAAATTGTTAACATGGAAGCCGCAAAATTGTTGTGTACTAGTTAACTGCCCATTTTATAGAACTCTTCTACTACTTTATGTTGTTCTTTTGTAGGCTACTTTACCTTTTAGGTTGTTGGCTGCTCAGTACGGTGCAGACATCACCTATGGGGAGGAAATAATAGATCACAAAATGATCAAATGTGAACGATGGGTTAATGGTATTATGGATCATTAGTTTCTCTAAGAAAGTGTTTTCAAACTGATGATGCTGTTATGTTATGACATCATCCTTATTTATGCTTCAACTTCTTTGTTTACAATGCAAGACCGTGGGAGGAACGTAATGTATTCAACAAAACTATATCCTTGTGGACAGATTATTGCATAATTAGCTTTTGAACTTGTTTGTACTACCATCTTGTTTTTCTACGGGTCATTCATTTAAGTACTAGAGCACCAGTAGACTAGCTTATACGCATCTGATGAGGATGTATTTTCTTAAAAATCTATGGTATTGGCTTTTAGGTTGCTAGCCCTTCCTATGAACCAGGAAGCCACGTCCCATGTAGTATGCAGGAGGTGAGAGGTGAAAGAAAGAGGTTATAGAAGTATTTTATAAGAATGGCCAGGGACGAGAATTGCCCCTTAATTTGTCTATGCTAAGCTGATACTAGACAGATAGGCTCCCAAAAGGGCGAAGTTGAGAGACACAATTTGATCTTTTTCTAGCACAATACTCTGTTGGGTAATTGCATATATCATGCGCATGATATTTCATTTTCTTTTGCGCTGAAAATAATTGCAACAAATATATATGAAGCCACATTTTGAAATACCATTGCATATGCATGACCATTTTGTGGATTTTGAATTGGCCAACACATAAGTAAGAATATTCATGGTGGATGTAAGCTCTTGCAAATGCAAAGAAGAAGATCCACAAAACTAGGCTAATATGGGAAGACAGTCTTATCTCTAATCGAGGCTACATGGTATGCACATTGCCTCCTTAATTACAATGGCAGCATAATTTATGTATAAGACGATTATTCGAGTTTAAATACTGATGCTGCATTGTCCCATCTATCTTGATAAAATTTGGTAGAAACGGCATATGAGATCCAACTAGTTATTATAAAGTTATTGAAGAAGCTGTATGCAAATATTGCGCATATTTTTTGTGGTTACTATGCTTGTCGAGCTCTCTCGGAAGGAAAAAGCAATTGGAAGAAGGAAATGAATACAATAAATTGTCAAATCATTGAGTCCAAAACCATAACCCAAACTAAGCAAATTTCTGATGTGGATATGTAACAGCTAGGAAGCGAATACATGTCATTGATGGCCGACTTCTATTAGAATATCATTCGGAAGCTGAATTAGAATCACCAGCATGTCTCTAAGTGTTATTTACAATAGAATATATGATTACTGACTGAAGATAAAAGCAAAACACAAGGGATGTTAATTGTGGTTTTGAGTGCCGATGGCACGCTTTGCATCAACTTCCAGTTGATATTGTTATTGCCAGGACAGTCCATGCCAGTTGACACTAGATGTGTTGTGCTGACTGCTGAATTCTGTTAGGACATATCTTGTTTGTATTGTGTTTGGAGAATCCTTCTGAATTATCTTACAAATATGAAACCTAAATAGTTAAGAACTTAAAAGAAACTAATGGAAAGTTCCCAATTACAGCAGTAACCAGCAACCACGCGTCTTTCAAATACCTGAACTTGCAATGAACTTGCATTTGGCCTTTCCATACAGCATACAAATATACACATGTCCCAACCAAATGTGCATGCTACCTGCCTAAACCATAAACAGCACACCTTAAGTATTGCTATTTATTGGTCGTATGTGATTTGGTATTCAATAAGTTGAATACTGTTTAAACTACCTCGTGAGTTATCTAATGGCAATATGTGTTGGGATCATTTCCATTAATTAGTTCATATTTGGAGGTGATCGGAAGCAAAGATGTTTGGTAGTTGTCAAATTTCAAACGACATTTTTTTTTGTCTTGGAATTTTCAGCTTTTAAGGTTTACTCTTCGGATGAGTTTTATGTGCAATTTTCTATGTGAGAACAGTATAGATGCTTCTTCGTTATTTTAAAGTTCTCTTCTTATCTATCCTATAGTTGCAAAGCACTTGCTTTATTTTGGGAACTTGATCACTAGTTCTTATTAGCTCTTATTGCAAAATACTTTCACTAATTCATGTTGTATCAGGAGTTCTTCTTATGGCTTATGTTTTTCGCCCTCTCCTAGACAACTCCCATACTCTTTTTTGTTCTATCAGGATATCTTGGCACTATTGATTTTGTGGAGAGAGAAACAAAGACTGTTGTTTTCAGAACATGCTCTCACGAAAGGAATCGAGTGGTATTTCAGATGGGGACTTCAAACGCTGTGAGGGCTCTAGCTGTTGCTCAATTAGTGTAAGTGCTGCTCAATTAGTGTAAGCAAACTATGGGAGTCATGCGTATTCTTTTCATCCTTGTGCGTAGCATAATATGTGAGAAAATATTTGAGCTTCCAGTCTTATTGTATGAGTGCTTCTTGGTTCTTGTTATCTTGCTTGGATAAACTGAGATTTTTCTGTCTTTTAGATGCAAAGATGTAACTGCCATTGATATTAACATGGGTTGCCCCAAATCATTCTCTATAAGTGGAGGGATGGGTGCTGCACTGCTCTCAAATCCTGATCTGATTCATGATGTACTGCTTCAAGGACTTTTTCTCTTCTACTTGCTTTCGTGAGAGAGTTTTGTTCTATGAATTGACTAATCTATTTGCCTGTAGATATTGACCACATTGAAAAGGAACCTGGACACAATAGTGACATGCAAAATTCGTCTTCTTAACTCATCACATGACACAGTACAACTAGCAAGGAGGATTGAAAAGACTGGCATTACTGCCTTGGCCGTTCATGGAAGGTTTTCTTTTTCTTTTTCTTTTTCCTTTTAATTGAGCTATAGGATGTAATGATTTTGCTGTTGGATGGCTGTTCTTTGATTTTTATGTCTGTGCTGCTGCCGCTTTCAACCAGTTTAGTTGAGATGTTGGACCTGCATTCTTTTGGTGTGCAGTCACTACTTAATGAATTTTGCTTATTCATCCTATGTCTTTTACTTATCATTTACCCCCCCTGGTATGCTATGTGTGTATGCCCTTTTTCCTGGCGGGTAGCAATATATGTCATGCTAAAACACCCTCTGGTTGCAGCAATGCTATTCTGTCCTATTCCTGCTGCCCATCATACCTTTTTGTACCCATTTAATGCCTTACTAATATTATTGCACACACAAAATTGCAAGCATCTGCAACGAAGAGAACATGTCTCTTTGGGATTAATGTCCAGAAAAATATGCAGATTACCTAATGTTTCGATTCTTATACTGCTTTTTACCTATGTTTTTAGTCCGTTCTAGTTCTTGGAGCTCACGATAGATGGAGAGATATGGCTCGGCGGCTCCAAACCCTAGAGTGCTCGAGAGAGAGTGGAGATCGGGGGAGGGGGCGGAGAACCCTAGGCCCATACTTTCTCTATCCAAGTTTAGGGTTTAATGGGTTCAGGTTTAAGCATACAGACCTAGCCCATATCGTGTTATCTTTCTCGGGCTCGGACAGACCTAGACCCGACCCAATGAGCACCCTTCAATCTATTGGTTATAGGGTTTAATGGGTTGAGCTGGTCAACCCAATCTATCAAATCCAACAAAGCCCAACAGAAATTGACCCAGTTGACGCAATCCAAACTAATCCAATCCGACTCGACTCAACTAGGCCGTATCCAAATTGGTCGGACAATTCCACCCAACCCATCCCAACCAAAGCCCACCCAACTCGACCCAAACCAAGTTAGGACCGTCAGTCAAGCTCGTTGTTTTTTTTGGATATCTTGCTCGAGATCGGCTCGTTCATTTAGCCAACAAGTTGAATACGAGTCGAAAGTTGGAGTTCGAAACAGCAGTCGAACTTAAACCAGGTCCAGCTTGTGTTGCCATTGAATCATGATCTAAGGACTAGTTTTCTTTATAGGTAATAACAACCATTATATCATAAATCCAAAGGTTACATCCCAATCACATTCACCAAGACCATTAGATTTTTCATATTTTTATATATATATTCATAATGTTTTTTTACTTTTAAGGATTTGTTAGCTAGTAAATAGGTTTTTTCGAGTTGAATGAGCCGAACTTGAGCTGGCTCGAATTTATCTGAACCTAACTCAAGCAATGAGTTCCCAACTCAAAATGAACTCGAGACAAACTCGAGCTAGCCCCTCTCGTGTTTGGCTTGATGGCACGTGTGGGATTTGACCATATCCTCATTTCCTACTATATATTTGTCAAAAGCCCCATACAGCTCAAACCATCTGTCAAAAAAACGAAATTACCCTTCATTTTTTTTCTTTCTTTCCCACCCTTTTCTCTGTCCTCTCTCCTCCGCCCGGCTTACGACTTATCTTCTACGGCACAACTCGGCTCCGCCCCGCCATTGCTCCACCTGCAACCACCACTGCCGCACCACTCGGAATCATGACGAACCCGTCCACCTCCGTCCCCTTTCCCACCTTCGGCCAACTCCTCCGCCCAAAGCCAATCCCGAGCTCCGCCTCTCCCATATACGACGTCACCACCACCTCTATTCCACCGCCCCAACCTTCTCGAGGTCCACTAACACCATATCCTCAATGGCTTTCGACTCAAGATCCGGCATCACCCCGCCGCCTCGTCACGCGACTCATCTTCTCTGAGCGCCACCCCTCTTAGATCTGCCTCTCAAAGTGCTGGATATGGCGATCCAACACAATGGATTGACTTCCTACCTCCCAACAAACTCTCCTTTACCAGTCCAGAGATCAGGTGAGGTCCCCTTCCCGCCAATCCAAGTCCAGCGAGTCTCAGCCGCTCGATCAAGCCTTGCCTTCTCTCCGACTACCTGGTATGATCGAATTGACTCATGTGAGACTGGTTGGACCCGATCTGGCTCCACTCTAACTTGATTGAGTCATTTGGGATCAAGCCAAACCCAATCTGAACCAGATCTGATCTGGTTTGATCTGATTCAGCCAAATCAAACCATTAGCTCAAATCAAAACTGATTGCAAGCCATATTCGAGCCATATTCGCACCATCAAATTTATGCATCAATTTTAGCATAGCAATTTTAGATCTAATGCATAAAATTCTGATCCATCGCCGACACCCACGTGAAAAATTGGATTGTAGTTATCAAACCAAAACGAACCAAATCCATGTAAAAATTAAAATATGTGTAGTTTATTTAGAAAATGGCGTTAACCGCATAGTAGAGAACAATTTTGGTAAAAAAAAACTCACCATATATGTTTTTAAGGTTATAACCCCATGGGTGATTTCTAAATACCCAAGGTACCCTTCTTCTCAAAGTGGGGTAGTGGCGTAGGAGGAGATCCGTGCGGATGCCGGAGGAGGAGGAGGAGGAGGAGCCGCGGATGCCGAAGGAGGAGATCCGCGCGGATGCTGGAGGAGGAGGAGCGACACGCGAAGGAGTTGCGGATCCGGAGGAGAAGGAGAGGGACGAGAGGTCGGTGTTCGAGGATGGAGGGAGAGAGAGATTGGAAAATTAAAACCCCGCACCCAATTTCTCTCTTCCTGCATGGTATATCAACACCTTTTGGTGGGTGGGTGGGGTGGGTTGGGGGAACGTGGCACTCCCCAATTGTGCCACGTGGTCATGGCCGCAAGCCCCTGGCCTCTAGCAAAATCCGTACCCATCCAATTGGATTTTGGCCTCATCGTATACCATTTCTGGTCGGACATAATAGCGAGCCAATACTGTTGATAATTATCCAAAACCCAGGTAAATCAAGCTGATTAAGCTGGTCAAAAAAAAAATCTCAACCTAACAGAATAAACTGATCATTGCAACGTTTTACCTCTTGTTTTCCTCTTTCAAGATCCTCTACGAGTGCTGCATGGGCATTGTTAGAAGCAAGTCTCGCTTCTACTTCATTTTTCTCCTCACTATCATCATCCTCTTCTCCTCCTTCCATGTCCACTTCTTCTGCTTCTCTATAAATCAACCTCTCCTATGATGTCTCATTTAGTTCTCTTGGAACGATCTATGAAATATTCTCTAGAATTGTAAAATTCTACATTCATGCAATTTAACATAAAATAAAAAGTAAAAAAGAGTAACTTGAGGTTTACCTGTCGTTTAGACATCCTTACGATGTTCTCTTTTGTAATCATTCTACTGGCATTTCTCAGATCCCATTTTCCACATCTTGGGATCATACATTCACCATCAGCTTTGACACTTGCATGCTCATAAAACCAATACTACATATGAAGTATAGGACTAAATTAGAAACAATTCTGGAATGTATAAATATTTTAATTATAAAAATAAAAAATTCTAGAATGTATTAATACCAATAGAAAGACGGTGCAACCGTCGACTTCTTTCTTTTTCAACGAATCAACGAGCATATTTTGAATCGCACCAATCCAATAATTTCATTCTGTTTAAGTCTTCCACAAGCTCAAGATAGTCCCAAGACTGATAATCCACTGGTGCAAAAGAAGAGAGAATCGAACAATATGAGGCATAATATTCTGACACTATCCTCAATATCTTGTTTTCTTCGCCCAGAGAGAACTTCATATAGTGCAATCTTCAATGTCATCAACTTGATTTCTGTCTCATCCTTGAAGACCCTTTGACTGAATGCAGAGGTATTTCTTCTTTCTTTGGAGATATTGATCTCCTTGCTCCCGTCAATAATACCAAAAATTAATTTAACGTCCGTCTTACTAAAATTAAGCTCCGGACTTTCTTGAAACAGCTGAACCATTCTCGTAATGTCATCATATCTCTTCATGGTCATATTATAGATGATCTTTCCATCTACTAACGCTTTCAGCAGTAGAAAAAATGGTATGCGCCTCATTGAATGAATATGCTCGGACCTTATTTGGTCACGAACATCGTCCATGATTTTGACTATAGTAGTCAAAGTCGACTTGTACTTCCCCATTCTGCATTATAGCAGTCAAATTACTCAATTGCCAAGTACATCCCTTCCTTCTTCTTTGCTGGAGTTCCACTTGCTACTGGCTGCAACGCCCTCAATCCCCTTCGATCCGAGAAGAAGAAGCACGGGTGCTACGATCCGGATGTTGATCTCGATCTCGATCTCTCCAGGCGCGATCTAGATTAGATATATCAATTACTCAATTTATTTTGGAAATTTGGGGGTTCCTTGGAGGTATGTGGTTGAACACAGTACATAGATTGGATTTATTTTTGGGGCAAGGGGCCAAAGCCCCAAATCTGGCCCATCCGAAGCACCATGACCCCGCCACTCCTTCACCTTTGCTTTCTTATGTTGTCAAAGCAGTTTTGTGAGCTGTCTTGTACTAAACCTCAAACTTTAGTTGAACTAAGGCTAGTTTAAGCCACATATTTGCCCTTGGATGAAGCATATGTCTGCTGGTTGAGTGAACAACAAGACCACCTGTTTATGTCTTCATTTATTTTTCTTTTGTCTCTTCTTCTTTTCACTAATTTTCTTGTCTTACCATATGCTTATTGTTGAAATTTCAGTGTTGATAATTGAAGATGGTAGTGGACTATCATCTTCTTGGCATGCTCTCCTTATTGTTTCTTGAGTGTGCTGCCATGTTATATTTAGGATTTGCTGTCAATATCAATTCGCTTTTAAAGTTATCCAACAGAAGCTGAATCTAGTTTTACAGCAAATGTTTGTGAGGAATATTGCTTGGAGTCCTTGCAATCTTCTTATTTTACATTGTGGTTATTTACCACTTCATAAAGTGTCAACACTCTTCTTGTTCTTATTCTACAATGGACATATTAAAGCTTCTTTCCTCGAGGGTATATGTTGTCTAACTGTGTCGTGTGCTGAACTTGTTTTTGAACACCTTATTCTCACTAGTTGCGAGGTATTATAGGTTTTTGTAGTCAAAATTCCTTAACCCTATATTTCATAAACTATAAGATAGTCTAGATTCTTTTGGAGTTTGAGGGTGCAGAAAATTTGTGTAAGTATTGGTTTTGTGTGAATATGCTCAATTTAGCATATAAAGATGAAGAATATTCTAACTAGTGAATTAAAAAAATGTCCGTAGCATGTTGGAACTTAAAGATATCTTTTTGACTGGCCACCCAATTAACTAAACATTCATTATACTTGTCCTCATAAATGAGTTTCTTTCTCCATTATTATGATCCATTGGAAATTTTCTGTTTTAAAAGTTGAGGGCTGGTTGTTACTCCTCCATTCTATGGATTATTCCAGGCACGACCTATACCATTTCCAACTAAAAAGAAACTTCCTCTTCTCAATTATCTTGTAAAGATTTAAGAATTTTCTAATTCAATGAGATGATATGGTCTTGTTTTGTTATAGTTTTAGGCCTCTTGATTGATTTGGTCTTCCCTATGCCATTGTTTCTGCCTCTTGATTGATCTGTTGTTGCTTTAATATCCTAAAATGTGCGAGGCAGCTTGGTGATTTTCTGCTTGTTGGTGTTCACATCGACCAAACGGTTAGACATGTGTTCGATCTCCTCTCTTTTTCTAATTTAAACTTGGGTATTAGTTTATGGTGGATTAGGTGCGGTCTGTCTTCTTTTGATGTGACTAACACTAAAGAAAGGAATTGTGGATTAGTCCCTTTTGTATGAAGAGAAAGGAAACAAGCAATAAAAGTATGGGAAAAAGGCCTAGCAACAACTTAGCCTTCTTGTCCTATATTAAGCTAGCTAGATTCTCATATCCTCTATGCTAGTATTCTCATTTGATACTATATGATACATAATATAGTATTGCTTAATATATTTATAATAATACAGAATGGGGAAGTACAGGTCGACTTTGACTACTATAGTCAAAATCATAGACGATGTTCATGACCAAATAAGGTCCGAGCATATTCATTCAATAAGGCGCACACCATTTTTTCTATTGCTGAAAGCGCTAGTGGATGGAAAGATCATCTATAATAGGACCATGAAGAGAAATGATGACATTACGAGAATGGTCCAGCTGTTTCAAGAAAGTCCGGAGCTTAACTTTAGTAAGACGGACCTCAAATTAATTTTTGATATTATTGACGGGAGCAAGGAGATCAACATCTCCAAAGGAAGAAGAAATACCTCTGCATTCAATCGAAAGATCTTCAAGGATGAGACAGAAATCAAATTGATGACATTGAAGACTGCACTTTATGAAGTTCTCCCTGGGCGAAGAAAACAAGATATTGAGGATAGTGTTAGAATATTATACCTCATATTGTTCGATTCACTCTTCTTTTGCACCATGAATAATCATTGTCTTGGGGCTATCTCGAGCTTGTGAAAGAACAGATCGTAGCACCCGCGCTTCTTCTTCTTGGATCGAAGGGGATCGAGGGCGTTGTAGCCAGTAGCAAGTGGAACTCCAAGACGGAAGGGATGTCGGGCCAGCAGGTTTGGCACAAAACTTGGCTATTAGGGTAGTGACAACCAAGTCAGTTGCCAGCAAAACGTGCTGGCAATACATATCGTACCAGCCAGTTGCCGGCACGACGCGTATCACGGGCAAGGAAATCCCTGGTTCAAACCGTTACAAGAGCAAACAAGCAAAATTTCAAGCTTATGATAAATCTCAGTTTAGCGACTAGAACATCAAATAAAGCTCAGCTTACATGATTATTGAAACATTGAAAAGAAGACTTGAATGCCTTATTGGTCAAAATCAAGCTTGATGATAGCTGACAGAAGCTCATAAAAAATTTGACACAAATCCGGTATTTTTTAGAGAACTTTGTCACCCGACCAAAGATTGAGCTAGGTATTGTGGCATTGAAAAGTGGACACAAAAATCTACAACTTTATTTCAAGGTTTGAGCAAATTAATGGTCAAAATAGAGATTAAAGTTGATACTGCAATAGGACCGTCGAAGGGGCTCAAACGATGCGGTAATCTGAGTCCAAGAGACTTGCTTATTTGCGTGGCTTTCAATGTGGATTTGGGCTAGGCAATTTAAGACGGATTTAACAACCAAAACCATAGCTTTCGAGGACTTTGGAGTTTGGAAAGCATGGAGACCACACTAGTGCGTAAACCAAAATCCGGGAAGAGCTTTGATCAAAGCATACCAAGGTGTGATTACACCTAACTCAGGTGATATCTGAGCTCAAGGGAAACATGGCAGACGAGAGAAATCCATAAAAATCTGGTTCAAACCCTCTCAAATCAAATCCAAAGCTACAATATTCTAACCAGTCAAAAATCTAACACAAACACATACAAATCCGATTCTAAGCATGCCACAAAGAAACCCTAGATAGCCTAATCAAGGATTAAGAGTAGAAATCCCTACCTGGAAAGCTCGGGGAAGAGGGGATCTAGGCTTCCGACGTTGTCCCGGGCGTTGGAGCTTGGCGGCGGCGAAGGAACAACACGAGGTGGCCGGCGGAGCTCGTCGATCGGCGAGGAAGAGAGGTTTCCGACGATCTAGAGAGAGAGGGACGGAGGAGAGAGGATCGGATTTGAGGGTAGAGGAGGTTGCGGAACTCGAGAGAGATGAGGGGGAGCTCGGGGAGGGGCGGCCGGCAACGGTGGCGATGGAGCTCCGACGGAGAGGAGAAGCCGGCTGGGTCGCGGGTAAGGGAGAGGAGGGAGAGGAAAGGGGAGAGCTCTGAATTATTTTGAGCGAAGAATGTTATGATCAGCAACATGCTGCAATATAGTGATACACTCGCAGTGACTAACGGATCGATTTAGATTTGGGTGCGCTATCATCACAACGAATTGGACTCAAACACATCACATCTCAAATTTTTAAAAAAAAAATTAAAAAATTAAAAAATCAAAAAAATCCTAAACTACCCTCATCCCCTACCTCCCCTCTCTCTCCCATCCCACCCTCACCTCCTCCACCACCCCCCACCACGTCGGCAGCCACCGCCGCCCCATCGTCCCCTCCCCACCCCAGCAGCCGCCGCCGTCGCCCGCGGGAGAGAGAGAGAGAGAGAGGAGGGGGGGTCGTCGCCGCTGGCCACGCCAGGAAGGAGAGAGAGAGAGAGAGGGAGTCCGGCGCCAACAACCCGCCGCCAGCCTCACCTCCTCCACCGCCCACGCCCACGGGAGGGCGCTCGGCCTCCAACAGCCCGCCGCCCCGCCCCCGTTGCCAGCCTCACCTCCGATCTCCTCTGTCTCCCCTGTCTCTCTCTCTTCCCTCCTCTCTCCGGCACCCTCTCCCCTCTCCGGCCTCCCTCTCCCTTTCCTCTCCCCTCTCCGACCTCCCTCTCCCTCTTCCCTCCCCTCTCCGACCTCCCTCTCCCCTTCTTCCCTCCCCTCTCCGGCTCTCTGCTCTCCGGTCGGCGCGGGAGAGATGGAAGAGGGAGAGAGAGTGGAGAGGGAGGCAACCGCGGGAGAGATGGAAGAGGGAGAGGGAGTCCGACGCGGGAGGCCGGAGCCGGCGCCGGAGAGGGCAGAGGGGAGAGGGAAGAGGGAAGCCGGGAGAGGGGTTGGGATGAGTGAGTGGAGGGTAGTTTAGGATTTTTTTAATTTTTTTTTTAAATGAAAAAAATGTTGAAAATGTGGTTTGTTGAGTTGAAAGGGTGGTGTAAATAGCCACGCCCATTTAGATTTGAGTCTTTTCAAAGCCTACAGGATGTCATCCTTTTCTGTCTTTTATTTTTAATATAATAAGCAACAGCATATGTTCATGAAGATTCTTTGGGCTAGGACTTAAAGTTTTGACTCTGTTAAATTCAAGGATTAACTGTTGTTAATCTATTTTTCTGGTGACGGTGATAATATTAGTATTGAATATTAACTACATATTTTTTTTCTCTGGAATCGGCTAGTGTGATACAGCTGGCTGAATTGGTTGATTCTTATCCATGATTGACTAAGAAGTCCAAAATAAGAAGTTTCTTGGGCTATGATCTTAAGCCCGAGCCCAGGTCCGAACTCGAGGTTGGGTGAAACACAGTGGGTGGGTATGAGTGTTTGGGTTCGACTCATTAGGCCCGGTCTGAATCTGACACAGCCCGAATCATGTACCAAGACCAATGCTACAAAAAATTTCATTGTGGTGGATTGAAGCACGGCAGAGCTTTGATCGGATCTGTTATCTTTTCTGTTTTCCAACACATTTGCTGGACTAAAATCAGCTAAACTTGTTCTCTTAGAGAATATTAAATATATATATATATATATGACCATTTTTCTTACATCAATCTTGTACTGAAGTGTGAAACATGAACGCAAACAACAACAATGATCTCTCTTCTTCATCATCTCTCTCATCTCCCTCTCACACACTCCAATCCTTCTTTCCTCCGTTTAATCTCATCTCGCTCCCACTTCCCACCAAATTCTTCAACAATTCACCGCCATGAATTCCAACCTCACCAAGGTCACATCAACACCAACAGATACATATAACTGTAACCTTATGCTATCAAACTTGGGCCGGTCTCACAATCTGCAAAGCTCGTGAACTGTTTGACCAAATGCTGGGCACTGCCTCCCCTCCTTCCTCCTCGCCCTCCAGCTCATCGCAACCAGCTGGCTCTTCTCGCCATCGTCATCCACCGCTGTCTCCATCCTCTTCCTTCAACTCACGCGAGCCAGCCATTAATGCCGACGAACCCCATGCATCATCCTCCACTCGCCGATCTACATCCCTCGACCGTCCTCCACTCGCCGATCTACATCCCTCGATTGTCCTCCACTCCTCCTTCCCGAGGTCCCCCCTACACCGACGATGGCCCTCCCCATCACTGGTGAGTGGCGACCTCGACCTCGAGCTCGGCCACCGTCGCTCGTTCCTCCATCACCTCAGGAGCCGGCACCAGCCGAAGTCTCCTTCCCTTCCGACGGCACCTGACGACGTCTCGTCGCCGCCCGCAGTCCTCCTCACCGGAAGCTCCGCCCGAGCTCCTCAACCCTCTCGGATCCGACGCAGTCACCGCTCTACACCGCCATCGACGGCCTCCCCTAACCCCGTCCGGTCTCGAATCCAAATGCCCGAGGCTTCTCCGACTCCTCTCCGGCCATCCTCCATTGAGGGTCACATGTGGCCCCTCTTCCCACTCCGACGCTGCCCCGACCTCCATTGAGGTCCTCTGCCTCCGAGATCCTCCGCTCGGATCCAGCACCCGACGCCTCCCAGTGTTGTCCGCCCATCAAATCCGGCTACCTCCCCCCCCCGCGTAATCCACCTTCCAGCCACCCACTAGCCGCTTGTGGTCACCGTCGTCGACGAGCATCCGGTTTGTATTTTTTTTTAGTTTACATATAAACGGGTTAGGCGGGTCGACCCGACACGACCCGTTTATAAATAGGTTGGGTTCGGGCTGATAAACCTGACTCGTTTAATAAACAGGTCGGGTTCGGGTTTAGCCTTTGGGTCGAGATATTGGTGCTCGACCCGACCCGTAAACCCGAATTGCCACACGTATGAAGTGACCTGGACTCGGTCCAGTCACTTAAATACCCAATCAAACACCTCACGACTAGACTCACATCAAAAAGAGTGAGTCCATGCGAACTTTGAATGAACCAAACATGCCTATGCAAAGAAAAAACATCAAAAGTTACTCTAATATGTAAAAAGTAACATGTAGTGACAATAATATGTAAATTTCTTGTTTGAACTATTTTAAACCTAAGCTATAAAACAAGGAATCGGACATGCATATAAAACCTAAAAGGATAAAGATTGGGTACATGACCACGTAGCATGTATATTACACATGCCTACATGGCCACTTGATTCAAGTTGTTATTTTATTGGTAATATGCTACCGATCAAGTTGTTGTTTTATCACTGGTGGTACTTTTAGTTTGTACCGATAACTCAGTAGGTAGTTATATACCGATTGATTAATCGAGTCCATATGTGAAACCAATCGGTATAGCTAGCGATTGAATGGGCATGTAAAATGACCCCAATGAGCGTCCAACCTAAACGTCCAACATAAAAAGTTGCTTGTTTGGTATGGGTTAAGTGGGCTTTATCCTCATACTTATCCTCAAATACTAGTAATCATTATTATTTTATCTTCATTTCATCTACCACAATCACTCTACTTTTTTTCTATCTTCATTCCTTAACCCCTTAACACAATAAACTAATCCTAAAATCAGTTAACCCCTATAACCTGAAATAAGCTAACCCCACACCAAACGTATCGTAACATGGCAAATCCACGCCTTAAATGTAAGGTGCCTCTTGCGATAGAGAGAGCCAGGTAGAGAGTAAAGGATAGGGGCGCCGCCGTCTCTCCTCCTTTCTAATATTGCTCCTTGTGCCAGTCAAAGAGGCCGCCTCCTCATCGTCTCTCTCCCTCCCAAAGCACTTATGGTGGTCGGGGTGCTGGCCCTTCACGGTTCGTTCGACGAGCACATAGCGGGTAGTCCTTCGTATTCTCCCCGCTATATTATCCTCTCTCTTGTATGTTTCTGCTGTAATTATTTCATCGAGCTCTTCTCTTACCACCACTTTTCTTCCTTTTGTTCTCCTTTGATGGCGGGCGGGCAGCACTGAGGAGAGTCGGGGTGAAGGGTGTAGAAATAAGGAAGGCGGAACCGGGATATATACCTCAAATGGTTGATGGGACAGGTCAAACAACAACACCAAATAATCGTCTAAATTGCGTCATTTGGACAAGCCATCACGTTCTACTCGCTCAGCTGCTATTTTTGGATGCAAGAGTGGTGCGATATGCGTACTCTCCAGCCGCGAATGCGCCACCAAAAGAAGTGGCTCTAAGTACATGGATTTTTACCCCTATACGAAATGCTTCTTTCAGTTTTCAGACCTCATGATCTCAGTCTAATAGAAAGTATCCAACGTCACTAAGTTTCAACTTTCTTCTTTGTGTTCAATTCATAAATAAATAAATAAAAAGCTTCCTTGATAGCCGATTTTTAAATCCTAACCAGCTTGTGGGGGTAAAAGAGCGAAGTTTTATAGATCAGTGCATTCAATGTATAAGGAATCAAAATATGATTCCATGTAAAATTGATTGTTTTCTTGTTCAATTTGAATATGTAATATAACTAGCTTGGAACGGACTCAACTAAAGCACTTTTGGTCAAGTCAGAGTTGATTGCTCAAGAAACAGGTTGGTTGCTTGGGTAAGGCCGTACTCAGAGACGTAACAAAGAGACATGCGTGTCTTACTTGATCAACAGTCTTACTTGATCGAGCAAGACATCCGGGTGTTGGCGAATGAGTTGTTGATCGAGCAAGCAAGGATGTTGATCGAAGCAACATTGTATTATATACAAGGTTTTACGTTTTAGTTAGACTCTAATTTACCCGACCGGGTCTAATTGAGTCTGATTAACTCGTGGCCTATATAAGCAACCTTAAATCCAAGGTTAGGGTTTACCTTGGCTATCGTGAAAAGAAAAGGTGTGTTTTACAGTGAAGGACAAGTCAAGATGAAGAAAAACTAGGTTGAAGATCAATGCTTGTGTTGAAGGTGAACAAGTTTCAAGGAATAAGAAGAGTGTATGTTGTCTCAAGGTGTCGAGTAAGTGCGTGCCACAACAACATGCGTGTGTTTGGCGTCGACTTGTAAAGGATACTCTTTTTTTTAACAAAATTGTTTACCTGACCCTAGGTTGGACCGTGATTTTTTCCCTTGACGGTTTTCCCATGTTAAAAGATCCTATGTCATTCTCTATTGCTTGTAATCCTTTTCTGGCACGATATCTACTGGTGGTTGGTTTGCCTATTGGCTTCCGCGTATTTCTAGGCCGCTATATTTTCACAATGCTTAAATCTGATTAGCTCGAATTGGGTTCACACATTCTCACCTGAATGTAAATAGCTTTCAAAAGATTTAACACAGCAATCAAACAGCAATAGGTCTTATTCATTTAATCCAGCTCCATGTACGCCTAAATTAACTGCGGCCAGCAATATATAAATGCAATACATAAATGCGTTTTCATGGTGCCCCCTACTCCTGGTCCCCCAAAATTGGATGCTCTCAAACCCAGGAGTGAAATGAATCAAATGTCTCATGCGACCTTTCATTTAGGTACGCCAAAAGTATGTTTGGTTACAATAACCAGCATATACCATCAAATCTCGGTCCCCATTAATGTAGCAGGGTCAACTGCCGCCCTTCAAGGCATCTTCAGCTCTCAATCTCTCTGGAACAAATTCTGAAAACCAGGAAGGTTAAAGTATGACAGTTTTTTGAATATGCTAAATCAAAACGAGATAGACATGATTCCCTTTTCAATGACAGACTTACCAGACAGGAAGTCATATCTTTTTAAGTCAGGTATAATTGACGCTGAAAAAACAAATGAAGATGTGGTAAGCCAGTTAGAATCGATTTTTTCATACTCCCTCCCCAGGCAGCCCATATCACTTACGAGTAGAATAAAACTTGTATTAAAGGAAAAGCCAATGGAATCTACAACACCTCAAATTCACCATCAATAAGGATCTCGATTCTTCTTCAGGCTGGGTGCGGGTAAGAGAAAATGAACCATTCGTTCACCACTTCATTGCTAGTTGCATACAGCAGTACAAGAAAAACCCTCTTAAAAGAAAGCTAACTACCAGAAACGCCATGAAGATTGAACTGACTAAACTGTGCCCCCAAACAAGGCTGTCCTTCATGTAATAATGGTAAGAAACTATAATGCACACCTGGAAGACAATGGAACTTCCTCAAATTGATTCTAGTTACACCATAATTTACCTTCATTGACTTGCTATATAAATCTCCAGAAGCCTTAAATCCAACTCTATCAGGTGCGACAGTCATACCGCCTTATCTCCCTTGACGTCCAAGGCTAAAGATCCTAGCACGCACCAATTCTTCCCATCTTTCCTTGTCCCCAACAAGCAAAATATGGAGCACGTACAAAAAAATCCCTTCATCTATGTAATTGAAAATTACATAATCCTCACTTCTGAAATACTGTATTGACCATAATATTGATTTGTGCCAATAATGAATAATGCTTAACAATCTACCCAAACTATTTGATATGATTATTCTGTAAACACATATTATTTCTTCAATTACAAGAATGTTAGTAAGTTAAAGCACGGGTTGAGTTTTCAATTCACTCTTGGTCGTTGTAGTTATGCCTCTTTGGAAATTTCTCTTAAATTTCTGGTAAGGCACTTAATATGGCGGAAAATTCAAATACCAAATCTTATGGTTCTTTTCACCTAGTTAAAAAGGGACTTGTTATTAGGAAACATGCTTAGACCCACTCATGGGCTTGGTCCTCAAGCTTGCAAATTTTTTAACCCATGGTGGCATCCATTTTCAGTCTGAGAAATCCAAGCCCTCAATATAATCACTTTGCTAGTCATGCAGAGGGGAACAAACACGTGTCACAAAGCAATTAAAGCGAAACTACCTTTTATGCCGCACAATTAAATAATTAATCGATACACGACTACCCAGGGCATAAGCTACTGAAAGAGAATGCCTCACAGATCAATGATGTCAATGAACGTGATAAAGTTAAGGCTAGTTCTTGCTTGCTTCATATGCAAGAGACACTAGGACCCAAATCAGAGTTGACAACTATAAAACCCCAAACGACCAGAGCGTACGAAAACTTGCTCATGAAAGTTTCCTGCTCATTTATTTTTAGGGACACCGCACTGGTTATGTCACAACAAAATGTAATGATGCATTTATCTAGCCCCACTAGTTAAATACTAAGTGATTTAAAGCCCAAGAACTTAAGAAGATTGGGGGGCAACTTACAAATCTTAAACATGCTTGAATGCTTTCCTTGAAAATGCAACATCTTCTTACATTGCAAATAGCGTCTAACCATTAGAAGATATAACACCAGGGGAAAACGCTTCTTTTATCAAGAATGTACGAAAAAAAATGGTTAAGGTTGAATACCGGCAGCATTTCTAAAATCTAAGAAAGAAGATATCCCCCAATAAATGCAACATGCAGATGGTCCAAGCTAGCTAGGGATTATTTTAAGGTGGCTCGTATTGAGGACAAACAACAACTCCGAATAGTCCAACCTATAGAAGAGAACTTACATAGATGTCGGTAGGCAATGGACCTTGTATGTTCCTGCATGGCATTGGCATAAGCATCCTCAGTAAATTGTTCCAGAAACATCTCCTGCAAAGGCAACATAAGTGAAACAGAAACAGAAAAACGATTTGAAAACTGAAAAGCTGCTGTAGTTAATAATAAAAACAATACAACAGTAAACTGAATATAAAATGAGTGCATTACGATAGCTCGAGAAGAATGGGGCTCAGTGCAGGGATGAACTAACAAGAAGAAGACCAAGAGAATGGAATGGCAGAAATTCATCACAGTCATAGCAAAGCATGTCGGCAACCAAAAATTTCAGGGATTCGGGATGAAGTGTATTCTTTCTTTCTATCCAAACCAAATTGTGAAGAACATGGTCAAATTCTAATTAACATGGACGGTGGTGGGTAGCATAGACGACTTTTACAAACCATCATGACATCTCCCAAGTTTTCGATCCGTGCAACAAGAAGGAAGCCATCAATCAGGGAAATTGGCAAGTTGAGGGATTGAGAGTTGAATTGGAATTAACGAAAGGACATGGCAACAGAGATTTCTTTGAACCTCAAATCAAAACCCTAAATTCACCATGGGATGGTGGTGTTTTTGGCTCGATATAGGAAATATTGACCAGAACATAAGATGTTTGGAACACATACGGAAGCCTTGTTAATGAGGAAGATGGCGTCATGGGTGGTGCGGGAGTCGTTGATGGCGCTATTTCCGCCTTCACTCCGGACGAGACGCCAAACTCGGCTCATCGGGAAGCTACAGGAGCCGATGCTCCTGGCAACGGTGGAGGGGACGTTGTTGTTTCCCGTCTTTTTCTTATCTGTATTGCCCTTCTTTTTGTCGTCCTTCCTGCAATCTTTCTTCTCCACCTGGGCAGATGCAGAACCATCGTTCTTGTTTTTCTTTGCATTTTTCGTCCTCTTCTTATCCACCTGCACTACCTCGTTCTCCTCCTTCCTTTTCTTCTCCTTACTGGCGGCAGCATCGTTCTTCTTCATCCTGTTGATGCTGCTGCTCTTGCCGCCACTCTTGACGCCAGCTTCTTCCGAATCCTTGCCTGGTGTCGCTGCGCCGCAAGCCGGCATTCCCTCTGTCGGCAATGGGGAAAGTATAGATCCAAGACCAGAGGGAGGCTGTCTTTTCGTCTATAAATCTCACCAAAATATAAGCGACAACTTGAGGAGCAGACTAGGGTAACCACGGAATCAGGCTTATGGCATTCCTCCTCCTTATCCAAACTCCTGTCGAATTTGAGATCACCTTCCTTAAGGATCTACCTTACCCACCTCCTGTTGAATTTGAAAGTTGACACCACCTTCCTTGATAATCTTACACCTCCTATTTTTTGGTCGATATGGGAAGTGGGTCAAGCCATTTGCACCGGACTACTCGATTATTTTTTGGATTTTTTATTCATTAATTCATAAAAACTTCTTAAATATCAAAAATACTCCTCCTCAATAGTTTGAATTTACACATGTATCTCCTCAAAACTTGAAAAACTGGTTAATCTGCCTCTCCGTCAACCTCCATCACCATAACTAACTTAATCATGATTATAACCTGACCGGAGCATGCAATTTTACTAAAATATCCATGCCCATCATGTAAAATTACTCAACTATTTAAGCTACTAGATCAAACATCTGGGCAATCAGACGGTTGGATCATGATCAGGATTGAACGGATGGCTAAGAAACGTTGATGCTGGATCGACGGTGGAAGAAGGTCGCCGGAGGTCGAGACTGGCACTGGTAGGGTCGTGAGGACCTGGGGAATCGATCCCCGAGGTCTGATCGGTTATCCCGACACCGACGGCGGCGGATCTGGAGGAGCAGTGGCGGTGGGTTTGAGGGAAGGTGAAGGTGGTTCAGGGTACTATCCGGCTCACGGAAAGGGAGATGAGGGAGGGGAGAGCTCGGGGCAGTGTCCAGCAACGAGGAACGGCATTGAGGTTGCAACGATGCGTTGTTGCATCTCCGACGAAGTCGTGATCGACGGTGGAAAGATTCAAGGGAGAATGGTCAATAGGGGTTGAAAAAAAATAGGGTTTGACAATAGGTCTAAGACAAAATTTCATATGACAATAGGGGCCTATTGGACATAAATGCCCATATAACCCCCCTCCTTATAGTCCCCCCCCCCCAAACCCCCCCCCAAGCCCGCCCCCCCTCCTCCCTGGCGACGTCCCCCCCCCTACCGGTGTCCCCTCCCACCCCCGATCCCCCCACCACCACGTCGCCCCCCGCAACCCACCACCACCACGTCGCCCCCCGCCCGCTCACCCCCCGTCGCCGATCCCTCTTCCCCCGTCGCCGATCCCGCTTCCCCCGTCGCCGATCCGGTCCCCCGTCGCCGATCCGATCCCCCGTCGCCGATTTGGTCCCCCCGTCCCCCGTCACCAATCCGGCTACCCTGTCACTGATCCGGCTCCCCCGTCGTCGATCCGGCTTCCCCTGTCACCGATCCGGCTCCCCCATCGTCGATCCGCCTTCCCCCGTCACCGATCCGGCTCCCCCGTCACCGATCCGACTCCCCCGTCGTCGATCCGGCTTCCCCCGTCACTGATCCGACTTCCCCCGTCACCGATCCGACTTCCCCCGTCGCCGATCCGGTCCCCCGTCACCGATCGGGTACCCCCATCACCGATTCGGCTTCCCCTGTCGCCGATCCGGTCCCCCGTCACCGATCGGGTACCCCCGTCGTCGATCCGGCTCCCCCGTCACTGATCCGGCTCCCCCTTCACCGATCCGGCTCGCCCCCTGTCGCCGGCTTCCCCCCCTATCCCCCCTCCCCGGCGGCGACGTCCCCCCCTGCCGGCGCCCCCTCCCACCCCCGATCCCCCCACCACCATGTCGCCCCCCCCGCAACCCACCACCACCACGTCGCCCCCCGCCGGCTCGCCCCCTGTCGCCTACTTCCCCGTCACCGATCCGGCTTCCCCCGTCGCCGATCCGGCTTCCCCTTCGCCGATCCGGCTTCCCCCGTCGCCGATCCGGCTTCCCCTTCGCCGATCCGGCTCCCCCCGTCGCCGATCCGGCTTCCCCTGTGAGGACCCGTACCTCCAACCCGGTCCGACCGCGTTAGGTCGAGGGTCTGGATTTGTGGTTTGGCTCGGTTGGCCCTGGGCTGCGATCGGTTGATCGCATCGCTGTTTTTGGACCCCAAGGGCAATTTGGTAAATTGCGCCTTGGCGGTCAGTTTCACACCCGCGTAGTGCACACACAGCCTTGATTGATGTACGTGATTGAGTAGATTCAGTAGAGATCGCAGCTTGGAGCCAGATCGAATTCAGTCCGATCAGTTGGCTCGTCTGAACCGGCTAAGCCACTTAAGTGGTTTAACCCTCTCCTCTCTCCTACTTATTTTTTCTCTCTCCTCTTTCCCTCTCTCTCTCTTTTCCTTTTCTTTTCCCTTTCTTTTTCTTTTTCCTTCTCTCCCTCTTCGCTGGTTTTCCCATGCCCGACCCCCTCTCTTCTCCTTCGCTCGCGACGACGCCGGCCTCCTCTTCTCCGGAGCCCCTTCGCCTCCGTTGCCGGCCGTCGTCCCCTTCGAGCCCCCTCCTCAGATCCGGCCAGAGCTCCACTTCCCCGAGCTCTCTTCCTCCTTCCCTTTCTCTCTCCCGCGGCTACCTTCCCCCTCTTCCGCGGCGACTCCGTCCTTTCCCCGGCGGCTTGGAGGCGGCGGCGAGGACCTCTCCTCCTTCCTCCCGAGCTCTCCTCTCCTCTTCCCAGATCCCCTCCGGCTCTCCCTCCTCTCCTCCATCTTTCCGTCGCACGTGGATAGGGGCGTCGGACGGCTTCCGGCGGTTCCCCGGCGGCCTGGAGGCGGCGGCGAGGTCCCCTCCTCCTCCTCCTTCCTCCCCTCTCTCTCTCCGGCGGCGTCCCTCTTCCTCCCCCGACGCTGGCTGCGGTTGTGGGAGGCCCCCGGCGGTGCTCCGGCGAGCTGGAGACGACGACGACGGCAGTGGACGGCGGGATCACGGCGGATTAGCGAGGATGAAGCTTGGATTAGCGTGTGAAGGTAGGGTTTCTACCTATATCATTAGGGTATGTTAGATCTAGGGTTTGGTTGCTAGATCTATGGGTTTATATGTGTAATATGATGCTTATGGACTTGTTTAGCAACTGATTAGAGCTTGGTCGGATTTGATTTGGGTTTTATCCGGATTTTTGGAAGGTTTTTCCCGGGTTTTATCGAGGTTCTGTTTTTCTGCGGGCTGAGCCGTTCAAGCTCAGATCGTGGCTCATTCGTGCATGATCTCGTTCGATCATCAAGAGGAAAGTTGTAGATCATCGAATCTACTTTCATTTGCCGCTGATTTTGTAATTTTCGGAGTTTTCTACGATTTATGGTGATTATTCTTCGGATCTGCGACGATACCGCAATTAGTGAATTGATTAGTGAATTCCGGGAATATTAGCCATTAGATTAATCCAATTATTGGGCTGCATGTTCCTAGTATGCTAATCTACATTTGCCCAAGTTTAATTTCCAATTCGACGTCGTTTGGACGTCGAATTGATGAGATTTCATCGCCTCTAACTAGGGTTAAATGTAGAAATCTGGAGTGTAGCTTCTTAATGGATTTTCGATGTTTTACCGTGTTCAATCCTCCAAGATACATGCTTCATTCACCTAATGCCTTAATTGATGTTCTTAATCACATCTAGGATGGACAATCTAGATTTAATAGGTTTGGGTGTTTGAACCCTCGATATTGGTTTGTCGGTTTAACTAGTTAACTATTCATGCTTAGTTAGCTTTTAATTAAATAATCATACCTTGTTATATATATAGATTGCATGCTTTATATTTGCTTAACCCCGTGTGGGGCTTGTGGTTGAACCAAGGGAGCTGTGCCCCTTGGAATGTTTAGCTAATTAAATGGCCGAAGGTGTGCCTTCGTTGTAGTAACTTGTAATTGTGGCCTGTTGTGTATTGTGTGGCCGGGGTTGTATCCCCGTTGTAGAAATTGCGGCTAACGACTGCGGACGCCGTTGTAATGCCGGATTTTGATATGTTGGATACTTGTTATTATAGCTTTGCTAGATAGACCCTTATTGCTTGAACCCTTGCTATGTTTACCCTCCGGTAGGCTTGATGCTTCGCCTAGCCCGTGTATGTTGTCTTGGCATATTGTTGCATGCTACTATTCCTGTATTCTTGTGCCTGAGCATTGCATGCATTTGATTGCATTAGAAGCATTAGGCTAGGTGGTAGACGATGGTTTCGATCGTCGGTCCGGGGTTCTCGGGTAGCCCGGATCTAGCCCTAGGGCCGGGGTTTGGGATAGTCGAGGATTAGGACGTGATTGTTATCAATGATGATTGTTTGATATCATTCGAGGATTATTAGGTAGTCGGACTGGAATATTATATTGTTTTGAGGTTTAGAGGTCGTGTTGTCTTCCAAGGCCAAGTGCTAAGGATGCAACCGAGGAGTTCCCGACGTGGTCCCCAGGCAGTGGTATCCCTGCTGGGTAAGGGTTAGAGCCTGCATGTTACTGTTTCCGTGGTCCTCCTGGTAACATGTTCAGGAGAGAGGTTTCATGACAGGAACCCTTGGGACATCGGTGGGTTATGGGACCCGTGGCATCCTTTAGACTTAGGCTGGAGGACAATACTGTTGTTGTTTCCCTTCCTTTGTGAGTGACGTAGAGTAGAACCCTACTGAGCAAGCTTTGTTGCTCACTCCTACCTGGGCTGCATCGGCGATGCAGGTCGATGCAGTCCCTTCTCTTTCAGGTTGTTGCGGTGTTGGAGGTGGCACTCCCCTTGGTGGTGCGTGAGATCGAGGATATCATCAGTTTGTTCTATTCATTTAATGTACAGCTTTGAATGTATAAATTGTAATTTGAATGAGATATATATATTTGTATTTCAATTTGATGTAAATTGATTAGAGATTGTTGTACTAGATGACTTGAATCATTATTATATCCTTTTAAAGTTAAATTGTATTATGATTTGATGATAGGATAGTTTAAATTAATTGTGAATATTGTAATCATGCACCAGGTTTAAAATTGATGTTTAAAAGGGGAGGCTTTCGCCGTTTGATTTAGAGTTTATGACCCTCACGTCCCGGCCTGGATGGGTTTTCTGGGTCGGGGCGTGACATCCCCCGTCGCCGATCCGGCTTCCCCTTCGCCGATCCGGCTTCCCCCGTCGCCGATCCGGCTTCCCCCGTCGCCGATCCGGCTTCCCCCGTCGCCGATCCAGCTTCCGCTGTCACCGATCCGACTTCCCCGTCGTCGATTCGGTTTCCCTCGTCGCCGATATGGCTTCCCCCGTCGCCGATACGGTCCCCCCGGTCGCCGATCCGGTCCCCCCGGTCGCCGATCCGGTCCCCCCGGTCGCCGATCCGGTACCCCCCGTCGCCAATCCGGTCCCCCCCGTCGCCGATCCAGATCCCCCCGTCACCGATCCGGCTCCCCCGTCACCGATCCGGCTTCCCCCGTTGCCGATCCAGGCTTCCCCGGCTCCCCCGTCGTCGATCCAAGCTTCCCCGGCTCCCCCGTCACCGATCCAGGCTTCACGGTCGTCCTCGTCGCCGATCCGGCTACCCTGTCACCGATCTGGCTTCCCCTGTCGCCGATCCAGGCTTCTTCCCTGGCTCCCCCGTCGACGATCCAAGCTTCCCCCGCTTCCCCGTTGCCAAGCCAGGCTTCCCCGGTCGTCCCCGTCGCCGATCCAGGCTTCCCCGGTCGTCCCCGTCGCCGATCCAGGCTTCCCCGGTCGTCCCCCTCGCTGATCCAGGCTTCCCCGGTCATCCCCGTCGCCGATCCAGGCTTCCCCGGCTTCCCCGACACTGATCCAGACTTCCCTCGCCGATCCAGGCTTCCCCGACCATCCCAGTTCGTCGATCCGGGCTTCCCTGGCATCCCCGTCGCTGATCCAGGCTTCCCCCGTCGCCACCGACAATCCGGTCTTCCTCGGTTGTGATCTAATGGGATCGAAGGCGTCGTTCAGCTGTCTCCTCCCTTCCCCGATTTTTTTTTCTTTTTCTTTTTTCTTTTGATTTTTGAAAAGTAAATTATGTCTCCCACTAGGTTTTTTCTGCAATTGGCAATCAAATTTGTCACAAATGTTCCAAAATTTGTTTTGACTAAATTTTGACTCAAGTTACTTTCCACAATCTTTGTGAGTTATTTCCACAATACTAACATCTAGATATTGAAAATTAACTTGTAATGCATGTGAAAAGTGATGTAATAATTGTGGAAAACAACTCAACTTAGAAAGTAAAAATTGAAAAGTAACTAATGATTGCAAATACTAGAAAGTAACTCGTGATTGTTATTAGGTTAAATCACTAGTTACTTTCCATTAATTACTTTTCAATATTGGAAAAATACGGTAGTTATTTTCCATAAAATATTGGTGATAGTTACTTTCCACAATCAGTAGTTACTTTCCACTAAGTGGAAAGTAACTATTGACAATTTGGTGGAAAGTAATTTATACAATACCCAAAAAGTGAAAGTAACTTGTACATATGAAAAGTAACTTGTACACATGGAAAATAGTAACTTGTATACATAGAAAGTAACTTTTACAAATGTAGCTTGTATATTTGCAAAATAACTTGTACAATTGTGAAAATTGTGAAAAATTACTTGTACAAGTTACTTTCCACTGGTTTAATCTAGAAAGTAACTTACTTTCCATTGGTTTAGTCTGAAAAATAACTTACTTTCCATTGGATAGTTACTTTCCATAATTTTTAGTTGTTACTTTTCACTGGGAATATGAACAGTCACTGGGAATACGAAGAGTCACTGAGAAGTGTCATTATATTGGGAATCTTTGAAGGACATTCTAGTACTAAAAAAAGGCGTTAAGCCCTGAACGCGCCAAGAAATGACGAACGAAACACGGCCCACGATGGGTCACTCCCGTCCCTGGTGGCCTGAAAAGAGCGCTACCAGTCCAAAGCGTCCCCGTCGAGCTGGAACGCTGCAAGTCTGACCCGAACCCGGTCATCCTGGACGAACAGAGTCTCAAGGACGCGACTGACTCCCTCCAGCCAGTTGTCCACCACTGCTGGGTTGCCTCCAGCACCGCTGAACCTAGGCGGGTTCAGCCTCTGGAAGTTGACCACCGTTGTCACGACAGCACGCTGGTCGAGTGGAGGAGAGACCTCCTCGGCGATGAAAGAAGCATTCTCCTCCATCACGACCTCAATCCTCAGCTCTGGCTCTGGTGCAGGTACACGGGGGCACGGCTGCGTTGGCCCCTAAGGCCCGTCGGGCGGCGTGCTCGTCGCGCGCATTACCACGACCCAAGACTGGACAGCTAGCCCGGCTCCCTGTCATCTGCACGTTTACCAGAGACGACAAGTGTCCACCCGTAAGAAATCAAAACACAACAACAATCAATAAAGCAAAAGCATAACACACATGAGCACGAACAAGCACACATGGATGCTCTACTCCTAGAACTATCCCAATCCGCGCTCAAAACCTTAACCGCAAGCCTAATCCTATCCCTGGGACCTATAGCATGCTCTGATACCAAGTTGTCACACCCCGACCCAGAAAACCCATCCAGGACGGGGCGTGAGGGTTCCTATCACTATTCATCTCCAATTGGCGCGATACAAAGCGGAAAAGACAGATAATTTAAACAATTTATATTCCAGAGGTGAAACAGAAATTCAATTTATATATATATACATCAAGTTGTACTGATGCAAAATTCTTTATCAAACTCCTCCAAAGGAAAGATTTATACAATAATCCCAAAAGTCCTCGAAGATGTTTATAATATACAAACTAACAAAAAGTACAATAGTTTATCCTCCAGCAACCTCAAGCACCTTTGGACGTACCCGCGTCACCAAAGGCCGATCCCGCCGGCTCCACAGAAGAAGAACTTGCACCTGCACCTGCAAACGTAGCCCGGGTAGGAGTGAGCGATAAGCTCAGTAGGGTTCTACTCTACGGCACACTGAAAGGAGGAAAACAACAGCAGTGATATCTCCCCGTTCAAGCCTAAGGAGTGTTACGAGGTCCCACAACCCCTATCGATTCCCCAAGCGATCCTACTCTTCTCAACCGACCACGCTGGGAATATCAACCAACACGCTGGGAGGAAAAAGAACCAGAACTAGTAGGATCACCGTTACCCAGCAGGAAACCACTGCCTAGGGACCATGTCAGGGACATCGACAACCATCCTTAGTACTCGGCCTTGGGAATGCACCACGACCTTTAAACCTCAAGCAAAGATCTCAACCAACTATCGTATATCCTCAATAACATGAGATTCTGATTAAACAATCACACCCTAATCCTGACTACCCAACCACGGTCCTAAGGCTAGATCCGAGCTACCCAAGAGCCTCGGATCGACGATCAACCCATCGCCCGCCTAACCTCAGATGCCTCTAATGCACACAATGCATGAACCTGAACAAACATCTACCCTGGATGTCTCTATATGCCACAACATCAATTATAGGTTCAACAGATATACAATAGCCCTCGGCACTCGCCGGCAAGAGGCTAAGGTTCCACAATTCCACATTAGCTAGCACTCATAGCTAGCTAATGGCTAAGCAATCAATTAAGCATTTAATTACCAACCAAACATGTATTTAAATCCAAGCCAAACCAACAATTTACTCAAAATGGATATACACGCGATTCAAGCCTCAATCACAATAGAAATCCCTTGAAAACTCCATGGAAACAACATGTAAACTTCCCAACATGTTTAGACATCAATCACGAATGAAAGCCATTCAAGAAAAACCAGAAAACAATCCTCAAGGGCCCATGGTCGATGCGACGGTCTATCCGACGGTCGACCGTGAGACCAAAACGAGGAAAAACCATTAGGGTGACGATCGATGCGGAGATCGACCCTGGGGAGCCCAAAATCAAACAGAGCCTGACGGTCGATCCGAGCATCGACCCTGGGAGACCAAAAACCAGACAGAACCTGACGGTCGATCTGACGGTCGACCGTCAGGCCCAGAAAGAGCGTATCAACGCTTGACGGTCAATCCACCGATCGACCGTCGAGCCTTAGGCACAGTTCATCAGAACAGTGCTGGAAATCCAATTTCTTGGATTTCAAACATCAAATCTTGTTGGAAAACAATGAGATTTTGCAAGCATGCGTAAATAACGATGGGGAATCCAATGGTATGAAGAAATCACATTTTTGATGGTTAAATCTCCAATCTAGGTCAAAACAGGCGAAACCCACAAAACAGCGATAATACGGAAACCAACCGTTAAAATACAAAAATCGCAAGGTAGGAATACTTCAAACCATCCACAACACATGTGCAATGAGCTACATAACATTCTAACAAGTATTCCTACAGCGAAAATGCATTAAACCTATCCTAGGAGAACCCGATCACGAGATCGAGGTAGAAACACCTACTTGAGCAAGTAGGGCGGCTCCTCCACGCGTCCAACCAGTCGAATCGCCAAGATCCGCGCCTCGAAAGCCGCGCTCCGAAGCCCTAGCACAGCCGTAGGAGAGAGAGAGAGAGAAAACGATAGGAGACAAGAGAAAGAAAGAGAGAGAAAGGGACACGCCTTATATAGAGATCCGGATCGATCTCGGTCGTCCGATTCAATCTTTCCTGATCGAGCTCCGATCTTTCGATCAGACGCGCTTTTAAGGTTCTAATCAAACACATATATCAATCCAAGGTCGTGGGTGCAACGCGGGTGTGAAACCGACCACCAGAGGGCATATTTACCAAAATGTCCCTGGGGCTAAAAACCACCATACGAGCGCCCGATCGTACCCGACGCGGAAACAAACCAACAGGAAACCGGCTCTCGACCCACGCGGTCGAGCCAGGTCAAAGGGACGGGCCCTCACATTTTTTCTGCAATTGGCAATCAAATTTGTCACAAATGTTCCAAAATTTGTTTTGACTAAATTTTGACTCAATTTACTTTCCACAATCTTTATGAGTTATTTCCACAATACTAACATCTAGATATTGAAAAATAACTTGTAATGCATGTGAAAAGTGATGTAATAATGGTGGAAAACAACTCAACTTAGAAAGTAAAAACTAGAAAGTAACTAGGGATTGCAAATACTAGAAAGTAACTAGTGATTGCCATTAGCTCAAATCACTAGTTACTTTCCGTTAATTACTTTTCAATATTGGAAAAATACGGTAGTTATTTTCCATAAAATATTGGTGATAGTTAATTTTCACAATCACTAGTTACTTTCCGCTAGGTGGAAAGTAACTATTGACAATTTGGTGTAAAGTAACTTATACAGTACCCAAAAAGTGAAAGTAACTTGTAAATTTGTAACTTGTACATATGGAAAGTAACTTGTACATATGGAAAGTAACTTGTTTATATGGAAAGTAACTTGTACACATGGAAAATAGTAACTTGTATACATGGAAAGTAACTTTTACAAATGTAGCTTGTATACTTGCAAAGTAACTTGTACAATTGTAAAAATAACTTGTACAAGTTACTTTCCACTGGTTTAATCTGAAAAGTAACTTACTTTCCATTGGTTTAATCTGAAAAGTAACATACTTTTTATTGGGTAGTTACTTTCCATAATTTTTGAGTGTTACTTTCCACTGGGAATATGAACAGTCACTGGGAATACGAAGAGTCACTGAGAAGTCTCATTATATTGGGAATCTTGAAAGGACATTCTATACTAAAAAAAGGCGTTAAGCCCTAAATGCCTTAAAGAAAAGGTATCCGATATTTTGGATAAATATTCCCTTCTCAGAGCCCTAAATGCCAATTATCTGAAGATTCAACATGATCACCGATGACATGAAAGTTGCACCTCATTTCATCATCACGTGCGTCTCGGCTTACAAGGATGCTAACTTCCGTCAGGTGGAGGGGATGAATATTTTCATAGGAGAAGAGGAGGTTGGTAGTGTCGAACATTGGTTTTCCGACGAGGTAGGAGGTAAGGTTATGAGGAACGGCTCAGGTAGTATCTGGTTCACGAAAAGGGAGATGAGGGGGGGGCAAGCTCGGGACGGTGTCCGGTGAGAAGAAACGGCGTCGAGATTGCAGCGAGTCGCCGTTGGGATCTCCGACGAAGTCGCTATCGATTAGAAAGGAGAACGATGGTGAGTTAGATGACGTGACTGGATCTACGATGGAGATTGGAAGATGAGGTTTGATCTAACGACTATCATGGAAGATGAGGGTTGATCCACGATGCAAGATGAGGGGTAATAACATCTTTTCAGTCGTCACGCGTTAACGACGTTAAGAATAATCCATGTTGATTCGTCGGGACAGATTAACCAATTTCACATGTTTTGAGGGATACATTTGTAAATTCAAACTATTCAGGGATATGTTTGATATTTAAGAAGTTTATAGGAATTGATTAGTAAAAATCCATTAATTTTTTTATTTGACAAATTTAGGCCGGTCCACCAAACAAAGTGAAACATTTTTTTTTCTTTTAATTCCTTTCCCTGATTAGTTTCAAATACCTGGTCAACATACTTTCTTCCATAAATCGCATTGGTGTGCTCTGGTCCGTCTGGAACATTGCATGCCAGCGAATTCAAATCTAATCTCCTCGACAGCATACAAAAGTGAATTATGTTCATGCGATTATGGGAACTAATCAACTCCAAAAGAATTTCAGGTACTGAATTAAAAATAAAAACCTGAATGCACCCTATATGATTCTAGCAACACTGCAAAAAAAATTTACATCTTATAGTATTGATATGTAAATAAAATATGCCACACATTACACCGACAAAATAAAGTCCTGCGTAATAAGATGCTAGATTATTTTTTATTTGTTATCACTTTTCAGTTGAGCCATATGCTGAGAATAAGATGCTAGATTCAAGAGCATCCTTTGCTTTTCCATTCCTATTAGACGTTAGAATTCAAAAACCTCCTTGTGCGATCAATCATTGTAAAAGCCGCTCACGCTAACCCACTTTTCATTCCCTTTCCAAGTTCCTCCTTACTTGCTGAAAAATTAGCGTGTTATCTTTCCCCAAGCATTCTTTTCTCCATATGCCAGCATGGGATCACCTGTATCAGTCATTTGCATTACTAGAATCATCTGCAAAAGGCAAATATGATATATGAGAATATTTGAACTCCCTGAAGACAAAGGCCAAGATGTATTTTTAGCTCAGTCTAATATTACTCCGCCTAGCACAGCTGTTCCAAATTCAAACTTAAAGAAGAGCAAGAAAATGGTGCCTTAAATGTTCCAAAAGCCACAAAAATCCAACCGAAGCTCCAAGACATTACCAATTTTCTGGGAATCATGATAGGCTGTGCAACTGTTTAAGCAATGGTCGACTTATGGAAACATTGCGGTAATACTCTTCTTCACCATACAGTTTCCTGAAATCACAATATATGCACATGGAAAATAATGTATAAAGAAGTTAAGCACAAGAGTCGAACCCCCTACTCTTCTTCTATATACAATTTAATCACATTAGTTGCACAAGGAAAACAATTGACAAGGTATTTACACCTTAATATAATTCAGATGGACCCAGAAGAATCCCAAATTTAATTATCACCAGGCAGTAAAAGTTAAGTGATAACTAAACTTGATGGCTCCACTTACAGAAAGCCGCGTGGTCAGGAGATTAGCACCAATCACGAAAAGATTCCAAGAATGCACCAATTAGCAAAGATTCCATGAATTGCTTACCAGTAGCATTGTTCATGACAGTATCATTTGGACAGATCAAGAAATAGCAAAAAGCTAGTTTCCATGAAGGGTCTGTCTTGTGCCTAAATCTTAGTTCAAGCATAAAATAGATAACCATAATCAAAGTCTGATTTATTTATATATGTGCAAACTCCTTGCACAAACAAGAAATTTTCATACTATGGGGTTCCATAAAGAGAGACTATTTCCTCCCTAGCAGCATTTGGTTCAGCATTTGCTGCCAACTGTGCCAAGTTCCTCTACAAGCATGTTTTTATTGTCCTAGTAAATTGTACTACTAATTGCCTATCCTTTCAAAGGATTTGCTATTTGGCCTCACATGGAACTTGATGCAATCGCCGTCCCTCAAAATTTTACACCTTTTTCACTTCTAAGTTTTACTATCTTGCAGCAGGACTCCTCATCGTCAGGGTTTCACACTTCCTACGCGAGTTGATATTTTGTAATTTTGAATCTAAAGAGTTCTCAGTCAAAAGAAATGTGATAAATAGCTTCCTCTTAAGCTATTAGTAGGCTTTGCATGCCAATCTCTATTTTCCCATCATGGCCAAGTAATCTGAAATGATGCATTGCTTTCACTTTTGTAGTCAAATGCTCATTTCACATGAATTTGGTCAATAGAGCATGCCACTGTGAACTTGCTAATTGGATGTACTATCTTGTCCTTCCTCCAAATCCAGACCTTGAGCAGATCCGGGGCACGAATTCTCTTGTTTGGCCACTATAAAATGCAGGCTGATTCCCATAAGCATTTCTAAGGAATTTCAAGTAGGAGATTATGTGATGGTTCTCTCTCGACATAAGCATTTTCTACCATATCTTTTCACAAATTGGAGGACCATAGTGCCGGTCCCCTCAAGGTGTTGCATAGGGTAGGGCCAAAAACCTGTCATTCACATCCTGCCCGACTATGCTAACATTTAATACTGAAACCTTGGCTACCTACGTCAGAACCTTAACATCTTGGGCACGAGGGGCGAAATGCGATGGCAGGAAGCATCTGTACTAGTTTCTACCAGATCTTTCACAAATTTGGAGGCTCATAGTGCTGGTCCCCTCAAGGTGTTGCATTGGGTAGGGCCAAAAACCTATGTCATTCACATCCTGCCCGACTATGCTAACATTTAATACTGAAACCTTGGTTACCTACTGTCAGACCTTAGAATCTAGGGCACGAGGGGCGAAACGTGATGGCAGCAAGCATCTGTGCTAGCTGCCCAGGATGGGATAATTAATGAGAGGAAGAAATAGCCTTATCTTCTAGAAGGTAATTAATAAGAGGAAGAAATACTTACGCCACGTCTGCTGTAGTCTCTGATTTGATCACAGCTTTTCCTTCTGCAAGCTCAAGGGAAGAATAGTGCATTATCATTTCCTTCAAAGTGTGCTTTGTGCTCTTGATATCGTTGTCCCATAAGATGCTCTGCTAGGCAGAAAACGTTGAAGGGGATGTGGACACTCAACATGCTAAAGTTAGGAAAACTCAGATGATAACTAGCAGTGTGCACAAAGAATACTTGGCTCTTGACGCAAAAATTAAAATGCCACAAAAGGAACAAGATAAGGTTCTTCATTAAGACCTTTCTTACATACTCTCTTTTGACACCCTCCCAGGCTGACTTGCCTTCGGCACAGAAGATTGACGCATTCCACATAGCACCTCTACCCACCATGACAGATGTGGCACCTGAATTGAAGGATCTTAACATCTTCTAATGCAATTAAAAAAAAATCATTCGAACTACACTCTTACTAACTAGTTGTTACTGAACTGAAAGCATATCATTATTGCATTCCAAAAAGTTGTGCCATGTCACAACCAACTAGAGCAGGTTAATGCTATGACATCTTGCAATAAATTAAAGGAGTGCAATTCCAACAAAATGAAAGTGGACATCTAGATTAGATTCTTGTTGAAGCTAGACTAAATAATGACAAAAAGTAGAAACTGCATTACGAATGCAATTAAGGGAGAACAACATACAAGCAAGCGATTGGCAAGCATCACATTAGAGTTGAAAAAAAGTAAATAGAGTATTCTAGAGAAAAAAAAGCTCACAGTAAAACAAATTGCACATGCCATGCAGTTTCAAAGGCCTAAGAATAATGCTAATAACTACATGCTGCAAAAAAATCTCATATTTGTGCATGCAGAACACATGAAGAAAGATCAAAAACTTATCTCTCACACACATCAGGGATCATGTTAAATTTCCTTTTAGTTGATAAACCATGACAAAAGGTTAAATTGCTTTTAGGATTTAAATATGGTTTGAGATGTTCAAATCATGGTTTGCCGTACCAGCCATTTCAGCCAGTACTTACCGAGGCGGCAGGGCATCGACATGGAAATCACCCCCAAAATCGGCACTAAGAGATGGGAGGAGGGGTGGAGAAGAGGAGAAGAGGAGAAGAAGAGGAGAAGTGGGGGCCGCCGCTGCCATCATCGGGGAGAGGAGAACCGGAACCGCCATCGCACATCGGGGAGAGGAAGGAGCTGATTAGGGTTAGTTTTTTTCCGCTTTAATCTCTCTTATATAAGTTAGAAACCCATTAAGGAATCCATCACCCAAACCTGTTACTTAAGTTATGTATATAAAACAAAAAAAATTCTAACCTAGACCCTAAGAGATCACCGCCCCTTCTCCTCTCCCATTTTCTCCTCATCCTCCCCTCTTCTCCTTCACTGCTCCTATCCTTTCTCCTCTCCAGCTCGTCGGCACGGCAATCAACACCGATACGTGCTGGCAATACATACCGTACCAGCCAGTTGCCGGCACGACGCGTATCACGAGCAAGGAAATCCCTGGTTCAAACCGTTAAAAGAGCGAACAAGCAGAATTTGAAGCTTATGATAAAGTCTCAGTTTAGCGACTAGAACATCAAATAAAGCTCAGCTTACATGATTTTTGAAACATTGAAAAGAAGACTTGAATGCCTTATTGGTCAAAATCAAGCTTGATGATAGCTGACAGAAGCTGATAAAAAATTTGACACAAATCCGGTATTTTTTTAGATAACTTTGTCACCCGACCAAAGATCGAGCTAGGTATTGTGGCATTGGAAAGTGGACACAAAAATCTACAACTTTGTTTCAAGGTTTGAGCAAATTAATGGTCAAAATAAAGATTAAAGTTGATACTGCAATAGAACCGTCGAAGGGGGCTCAAACGATGCGGTAATCTGAGTCCAAGAGACTTGCTTATTTGCGTGGCTTTCAATGTGGATTTGGGTTAGGCAATTTAAGACAGTTATAATGGCCAAGACCATAGCTTTTGAGGACTTTGGGGTTTGGAAATCATGGAGACCACACTAGTGCGTAAACGGTGAACCCTCCAAAGAGCGATTGAGCAGAAAAACTTGTTGGAATCAACCATAAGTAAAATATTTCGTAGCAAGTGGAGCTAGGAAGACAAACAGGATGAAGAGGAGTGAAGCAAGGCGAATCTAAGAGTCTATGAATCTGACTGTCTAACTTATAATCATATGTTTTTCCACTTGTGCTTCATTTGCCGTTTCTTGGATTGGACCCGTGGTATTTCTCCTTGAGGTTTTCCAAATTGTGTGATCTTATTTGTGTACTTCCTTTATTGCTTGTTTGATCGAGTTATTTTGATTTGTATATCGAATATCTTTGGCTCAATTGTTTAGGGCAAATTATGGTGCCATTAAGATAGTCCATTAGGATCTACAGTTTTTTAAACTTGCATCAGAATGTTCTCTTTAATTGCTAGACTTAGAATAGAAAAAATATAGAGTGACCCTAAGGTTAAACTAAACCTAATGGATCTATCACTGGATGAAATGGCTGTTTCTAAAGTTTGATAAAATTCTGAAAACAAAAGGGCTGATCACTTATACTCTGTACATAATGAGATTGATTCCTGTTCTCTTGATGATCATGTTTCTAGATTAGGCGAGGATAGTGAGTTTCATAGTTCTAAACTTCTAATTGTGATGATTCTAATAGAATTTCTAAGAGATATATATTTGTTCCCTATCCTGAGCCATCTTAAGGGATACGTGTCCATAGGTGAGCATGTAGATGGCAGTGCGACTAAGATGGAGCCACGAGAAGCGAGTTTCCTTCAAGGGGATTTTCCCTAGCACACCAGAGGTGTCTAAAGGCGTAGATCTTTATGAAGTAAGTAATATTTTGAGGACACACCGCGGACATAATATCTAGTTCAGTACTTAGATCTATGACTAAAATTATAACTATGAAAAAATTGTAGCATACATTGACAATCCATGAAAATATAGTCTTTGAGGTACAGTCCCTATTCCAGGATTACAGATAAAGCCCATTTAGCATAGCAGCTTGCCAGGGCGAAACAAAGGGAGCTTCACCGTTGAGCCTAGAACTATAGGTTTCAACTTTCCAAAATATATTCCTTCAAACGTATGGTTTCAGGTGAAACACCCTTTTCTAGATGCAAGATTTCATGTCAAGGTCATTCTTAAGAAGAACAGAAGAACAGAGGGCACCAAATGGCTAGGATTTCCTTACCCACCCAGATCCTTTCTCTTTCTGTACCCAATCTCCAGCAATTTTGGTAGCCCACCTCAGATCCCACCACCACCGACATTAAAGTTTCCCCAAGCTCTGCATTCTACAGTAAAGATCCAAGTGGAACCATAATGTTACGACGAGCCCGAGAGCCCCCAGTACCTACTCCTCAGTTGTACCAGTTCCAAAATGCATGAATGTCACATATATTTGTTTTACCTATGGTTTCCATACCAAATTAGGACATATCTTGCAGTATGCTTGAGAAAATAACGATCAAACATGATTCATTCTAGACAGTTTAGGCTAATGCTTAACCTTACAGATTTTATGGTTTCCAAAATCAGGAATGAACACTATGGTAACTAAATAATTAGATCAAGTGTGATAAAAATATTCCTTGCCAGATCTGACAGCTCACAATTGTATGGAAAACTCTACGCAAAGCAATTATAGTGATGATAGATCACTTTTTATTGCGCACGAACAAGCTACTAGTAGGCACCAATTATCATCCATAACCAGATGCAATAAAAAAACTGATTTAGTTGACGGACAAAACGACGTTGGACAGTTGTTGACCTTGCAAAACATTGTCATGCTAGGAGCCTTTGAAAAGACACTTCAAAACATTAGTATATCAACATGAGTCAATAGGGGCGACAAGAAATGTGTTTCAATGCCTTCATTGATAACTTTGAAATGGTCAAAACAAGGTAGGTAGCCACTCATCCATATATCTTCCTAATCTTTTTTCTATTTGTCGACAACACTCCTCTTACTAGTTTACTTAGAAAAGAAAGATATAGGATGAGGAAACAGTATAAAATCTCCCAACCTGTAGCAATTTTGATCCGTCCAAAATCTTCATATTCAAAGACATCGCCATTGGCTATAACTGGGATTGATAAGGATGCAACAATATCAGCAATCCCACTCCATTTTGCAGGGTCCTTTGGCCTGTCTTTAACTCTTCTGCAATTTGTCAGAAAAAAAGTAGAAAACAAAAGGAACCAAGTCAAATAAACCAGGCAATGTGCAGCTTAGAATTGAAATTCCATGCAGTAGTGCAGCGAGTACTCCAAATCTTTAACGATGAAGAACCATATGCATATGAAAGAATAACTAAAGGTGGAGAAAATAAGTTAAAGAAAAATCAAAATTCTGTGCAAGATCAAAGTTCAATATTAGCATGCAATTCATAGCACAAGTTTTATTTCCAAAGCTACTTTAGAAATAAAATCATGCACCATTGTTACATTGGTTTGGAAAATAAGTGCTCGAGAAAGGGATACAAACTTGGAAGAACTAGAACGGACTAAAAACATGGGTAAAAAGCAGTATAAGAATCGAAACATTAGGTAATCTGCATATTTTTCTGCACATTAATCCCAAAGAGACGTGTTCTCTTTGTTGCAGATGCTTGCAATTTTGTGTGTGTAATAATATTAGTAAGGCATTAAATGGGTACAAAAAGGTATGATGGGCAGCAGGAATAGGACAGAATAGCATTGCTGCGACCAGAGGGTGTTTTAGCATGACATAAATTGTTACCCACCAGGAAAAAGGGCATACACACATAGCATACCAGGGGGAGTAAATGATAAGTAAAATACATAGGATGAATAGGCAACATCCATTATAGTGACTGCACACCAAAAGAATGCAGGTCCAACGTCTCAAATAAACTGGTTGAAAGTGGCAGCAGCACAAACATAAAAATCAAAGAACAGCCATCCAACTGCAAAATCATTACATCCTATAGTTCAATTAAAAAGAAAAGGAAAAAAAAGAAAACCTTCCATGAACGGCCAAGGCAGTAATGCCAGTCTTTTCAATCCTCCTTGCTAGCTCTACTGTGTCATGTGATGAGTTAAGAAGACGAATTTTGCATGTCACTATTGTGTCCAGGTTCCTTTTCAATGTGGTCAATATCTACAGGCAAATAGATTAGTCAAGTCATAGAAGAAAACTTTCTCTCACGAAAGCAAGTAGAAGAGAAAAAGTCCTTGAAGCAGTACATCATGAATCAGATCAGGATTTGAGAGCAATGCAGCACCCATCCCTCCACTTATAGAGAATGATTTGGGGCAACCCATGTTAATATCAATGGCAGCTACATCTTTGCATCTAAAAGACAAAAAAAAAATCTCAGTTTATCCAAGCAAGATAACAAGAACTAAGAAGCACTCATACAATAAGACTGGAAGCTCAAATATATACTGACATATTATGCTACAAATAAGGATGAAAAGAATACGCATGACTCCCATAGTTTGCTTACACTATTTGAGCAGCACTTACACTAATTGAGCAGCAGCTAGAGCCCTCACAGCATTTGACGTCCCCATCTGAAATACCACTCGATTCCTTTCGTCAGAGCATGTTCTGAAAACAACAGTCTTTGTTTCTCTCTCCACAAAATCAATAGTGCCAAGATATTCTGATAGAACAAAAAAGAGTATGGGAGTCGTCTAGGGGAGGGCGAAAAACATAAGCCATAAGAAGAACTCCCGATACAGCATGAATTAGTGAAATTATTTTGCAATAAGAGCTAATAAGAACTAGTGATCAAGTTCCCAAAATGAAGCAAGTATTTTGCAACTATAGGATAGATAATAAGAGAACTTTAAAATAACGAAGAAGCATCTATACTGTTCTCAAATAGAAAATTGCACATAAAACTCATCCGAAGAGTAAACCTTAAAAGCTGAAAATTCAAAGACACGAAAGAAAAATGTCTTTTGAAATTTGACAACTACCAAACACCTTTCCTTTCGATCACCTCCAAATGTGAATTAATTAATGGAAATGATGCAAACACATATTGCCATTAGATAACTCACGAGGTAGTTTAAACAGTATTCAACTTATTGAATACCAAATCACATACGACCAATAAATAGCAATACTTAAGGTGCGCTGTTTATGGTTTAGGCAGGTAGGGTGCACATTGGGTTGGGACATGTGTATATTTGTATGCTGTATGGAAAGGTCATATGCAAGTTCATAGCAAGTTCAGGTATTTGAAAGACGCGTGGGTGCTGGTTACTGCTATAATTTGGAACTTTTCATTAGTTTCTTTTGAGTTCTTAACTATTTAGGTTTCATATTCGTCAGATAATTCAGAAGGATTCTCCAAACACAATACAAACAAGATATCTCCTAACAGAATTCAGCAGTCAGCACAACACATCTAGTGTCAACTGGCATGGACTGTCCCGGCAATAACAATATCAACTCGAAGTTGGTGCGAAGCAACCACGACTAACATCCCTTGTGTTTTGCTTTTATCTTCAGTCAGTAATCATATATTCTATGGTAAATAACACTTAGAGACATGCCGGTGATTCTAATTCAGCTTCAGAATGATATTCTAATAGAAGTCTGCCATCAATGACATGTATTCGCTTCCTAGCTGTTACATATCCAGATCAGAAATTTGCTTAGTTTGGGTTATGGTTTTGGACTCAATGATTCGACAATTTCTTGTATTCATTTCCTTCTTCCAATTGCTTTTTCCTTCTGAGAGAGCTTGACGAGCATAGTAACCACAAAAAGTATGCGCAATATTTGCATACAGCTTCTTCAATAACCTTATCATAACTAGTTGGATCTCATATGCCGTTTCTACCAAATTATATCAAGATCGATGGGACAATGCAGCATCAGTATTTCGAATAATCGTCTTATGCATAAAATATGCTGCCATTGTAATTAAGGAGGCAATGCGCATACCATGGAGCCTCGATTAGAGATAAGACTGTCTTCCCACATTAGCCTAGTTTTGTCGATCTTCTTCTTTGCATTTGCAAGAGCTTACATCCACAGTGAAAATTCTTACTTACGTGTTGACCAATTCAAAATCCACAAAATGGTCATGCATATGCAATGGTATTTCAAAATGTGGCTTCATATATAATTGTTGCAATTATTTTCAGCGCAAAAGAAAATGAAATATCATGCACATGATGTATGCAATTACCCAACAGAGTATTGTGCTAGAAAAAGATCAAATTGTGTCTATCAACTTTGCCCTTTTGGAAGCCTATCTGTCTAGTATCAGCTTAGCATAGACAAATTAAGGGGCAATTCTCGTCCCAGACCATTCTTATAAAATACTTCTATAACCTCTCTCTTTCACCTCTCACCTCCTGCGTACTACATGGGACGTGGCTTCCTAGTTCATAGGAAGGGCAACCTAAAAGCCAATACCATAGATTTTGAAGACAATACATCCTCATCAGATGCGTATAAGCTATTCTACTGGTGCTTTAGAACTTAAATGAATAACCCATAGAAAAACAAGATGGTAGTACATACAGGTTCAAAAGCAAATTATGAAATTATCTGTCCACAAGGATATAGTTTTGTTGAATACATTACGCTCCTCCCACGGTCTTGGATTGTGAACAAAGAAGTTGAAGCGAAACAAGGATGATGTCATAACATAACAGCATCATCAGTTTGAAAACACTTTCTTACAGAAACTTATGATCCATAATACCATTAACGCATCGTTCACATTTGATCATTTTGTGATCTATTATTTCCTCCCCATAGGTGATGTCTGCACCGTACTGAGCAGCCAGCAACCTAAAAGGTAGAGTACCCTACAAAAGAACAACATAAAGTAGTAGAACAGTACTATAAAATGAGCAGTTAACTAGTACACAACAATTTTGTGGCTTCCATGTTAACAATTTTTTCCCTTAACAGTTACTCGGAATTAACCTTTTTGCTGTTGACAACTTGGCATCCCTGTTGATAGCTAATATGAGGAGCTAATTAAACACAAGTATTTAAGAAATGTGACAAACGAGTAGGTGGGTGCAAATGATGCATAATATAGATCCGGACTATGCTGAAACGAGTATACTTCCCATCAATTTCAAGATGGAAACGAGAGAGAGAGAAAAAACAGTAGGGAGAGGGCAAAGCAATAAATCCGGACTATGCTGGAAAAAAAAGGGGATGCGGATAGAACAAGGGACTTTATTTAAGTGTCAACAGCCGGCTTTTGGTCCGGATGGGCGAGGTCACGAGGCATCCATTTGGCTAGCCAATTCCGAGGAAAGGGAGAGCAATAAGAGAAATGTATGACGGATTCAGGATATTAGTCGCTACCAGAACCCTAACCCTAGACAAAGGCCCAAAACCCCCAAAGAACCGTAGACCCAAAAACCTAATCCAAATCGATGGGTTCTCCAGCCTTTTCTTTGTAGGCGTAAGGAAAAAGTAAAGATGGGAAAAGAGAGCGAACGAACCACTCGAACCATGGGTGCGAGGACGTGCTTGTTGTTATACGCCATTTCTTCCCTCCTCCCTTCTAGACCGGTCACCTTGGAGAGCCAACGCTGATCTATCCGCGGAATCCACCAGGCGGCCCCCGCGTGGTCTCTCTCGCGCTCCCTCTTTCTATCGCTGTCTCTCGGTCTCCCCGCTACCTCTCTTGCAGCGACGACGATGGGTCAGATCGCCCTTTCGGCGCCGAACTAGACAACCCAGCCCACTATAGCCCATAGATCCCAATCTGGCCTAGCCTAATCAAGTCTTGGGCCAATCCAATACTTCCCATCAAATATGACCCAACCCGATCCAACCCCGCTACAACATAAAATATGATTATTTAGTCAAAAATTAAAATTCAAAACCGAACTTTTAAATTTAAATAAATAAAAAAAAAAAAAAACGAACTATCGAATTCGGTTTTGCCGGTGTTGACCCCGGCAAGCTCATTTAGACGTCGATCCAATTTTATCTTTTCTCCGACTTTATTTTTTCTCAAATTTTATCTTTTCTCTATTTACACCTCATATCCACTGCCTCCACCACCATTCTATCCGATTAAACACGAGAGATCAATTTTCCAGGTCCCTACAAACCCTCCTATGTCAGTCTTAACAAAACAGTTTGAGCTGCATGGGTTTTTTGACAAATAGGTAGTAGGAAATGGGGATATTGTCAAATCCCCTATGTGTCATTAAGCCGAACACGAGACGGTAGGGGTGTCCATCCGGGGTTGACCGGGTTGGAGGCAATACCCCCGCCCACCCTGGTAGTCATCCGGATCGGGTCGGCCCTGTACCGGGCTAATTAGGCCTACAACCCGGTCCACTCCCGCACGATCCTGACTGGCTTGAAAACCGGGCTGGGCCGGATCGGGCCGAACCCGACCTGCTCGCCCATTTCTCCTCTCCCATCTTTCTTCCTCTGTTCTCCGGTTCTCTCCTTCTCCTTCTCTCTCGGTGTGGCTCACTAAGCACAATGCCCACCTCGCCGGAGCCACCCCTGCCAAGGCCTATGCTCTTGATCATCTGTCTCCGCCGCCCTGAGCTCATCCATGGTGTTGCTCCCCCGCGCTGACGTCGAGCTCCACCACCACGGATCGGACGCCCGAGGCGTTCATCTCTTCATGCAGGGATCAGAGGTGGTCAATGCGGCGCGCGGCGGCGATGACGCGACAACCGGCTCGGGCAAGGTTGAGGCACAACTCGCGCCTGATCTCGGCAGCTCCACTACCACGGATCGGGTGCGGTCGATGCGCCGCGCGGCGGCGACGACGCGACAACCGGCTCGGGCGAGGCCGAGGCACAACTTTGCCCCAGATCCCGGAAGCTCCACCACCACGGATCGGAGGCGGTCGGTGCGGCGCGCGCGCGGTGATGACGCGACAACTGGCTCGGGCGAGGTCGAGGCACACCTCACAGCTGATCCCAGAAGCTCCACCATCACGAATCCGAGCCGGTCGATGCGGGACGCGGCAACCGGCTCGGGCGAGGTCGAGGCACAACTTGCGGCTAATCCCGGAAGCTCCACCACCACCGTCGAGGGTTGGTTGTGGGTTGTGAGCGGGTTGAGGGTTGGTTGTGGGTTGCGAACGACGGCGACGGAGCTCCGGCGAGGGCGGAGTCTCGTGACACTAGAGACGAGGGAGGACTAAGGAGCCTTGTTGGGCTTCTTTAAAACCCGGGTGGGTTGCTTCGGACCGGGTTGGGCATTTGTTGGGCTTCTTTAAAACCTGGACCGGGCCTGACCGAACCGGGTTTTTGACCAAGGGGCCCTGGTCCGGTCCTGAACCCGGATCAGCCCGGTCAAGCAGGGCCAACACCTTGGGCGGACCAGGCTACGGCCCTGACAGGTCCGGGCTGGACACGTATCGGGGCGGGTCAATTGGGCTTTTTGGACACCCCTACGAGAGGGGGCCGGCTCGAGTTCAATTTGAGTTGGGAACTCATTGCCTGAGTTAGGTTCAGATAAACTCGAGCCAACTCAAGTTCGGCTCATTCAACTCGGAAAAACCTATTTACTAGCTAAGAAATTCTTAAAAGTAAAAAAAAAACATTATGAATATATATATAAAAATATGAAAAATCTAATGGTCTTGGTGAATGTTATTGGGATGTAACCTTTGGATTTATGATATAATGGTTGTTATTACCTATAAAGAAAACTAGTCCTTAGATCATGATTCAATGGCAGCACAAGCTGGACCTGGTTTAAGTTCGACTGTTGTTTCGAACTCAAACTTTCGACTCGTATTCGTCTTGTTGGCTAAATGAACGAGCCGATCTCGAGCCAGATATCGAAAAAAAACAACGAGCTTGATTGACGGTCATAACTTGGTTTGGGTTGAGTTGGGTTGGCTTAGGTTGGGATGGGTTGGGTGGAATTGTCCGACCAATTTGGATTCAGCCGAGTTGAGTCGAGTCGAGTCGGATTGGATTAGTTTGGATTGTGTCAAGTGGGTCAGTTTCTGTTGGGCTTTGTTGGATTTGATAGATTGGGTTGACCAGCTCAACCCATTAAACCCTATAACCAATAGATTGAAGGGTGCTCATTGGGTCGGGTCCAGGTCTGTCCGAGCCCGAGAAAGATAACACTACGGGCTAGGTCTGTATGCTTAAACCTGAACCCATTAAACCCTAAACTTGGAGGATTCGGGGGGCCTCAAGTTACTAACTCACTTGAGGGCCCCCGATGGATAGAGAAAGTATGGGCCTAGGGTTCTCCGCCCCTACGCCTTCGGAGTTCCTCCCCGACGCGGCTTCTCGTCTCCTCGCCGCCGACCGTTCCCTCCTCTTTTGCGGCTCCTCGCCCATCGCCAACGGCCGTTCCCTCCTTGTTGCCGCTCCTAGTCCCCTTCTCCGACAGATCTCGGACCGGGGCTTCGGCTGTGTGGTTCTTGGAGATCTTCGCTCGGGGCTTCGGCTGCGTGAGGTCCGGAGATCTGGGATCGTGACTGCGGCTGTGTGGTGCTTGAGTCCTCGGATTCACAGCGGCTTGCTTCTCCTTTAGAGGTCTTTTACTAATCCCCTCTTTGTTGGATCTCTCAATGTCACAAGAGATCCATCTGAAATGGCATCTATGCTGGTTTTGTGTTGGCCTTTGCAACGGCATATGATCCCCTATTTCTTCTGATCCCAACCTCTGGTTTTGTGTTGGTTTTTTGTGTTTGATCTCTTAATGTGGTTTTGTATGCTCATTTCTTCCCTGGTACTGATCCCCACGTCAATGTACCCCTGTGGTTTTCAGTCGAGGTCTTCAGTTGTGATTACAGCTGTGTATGCTCATAGCTATGATTATTCTTATAAAGTTGCTCTACGTTGAAGTTTTCAGTTGAGGTCTTCAGATGAATTAGCAGAGGTTTTCAGTTCAATTTCCTGAAGTTTTCAGTTGAGGATTTCGGTTGAAAGTTACCTCTAAAGTTCCTCATTTGTTATACTGAAATTTATAGCTGTGGTATTATACTTTGTTTTGTGTGATTTTGATCCATGCATTCACCATCATTTTGGGTTTTATGTTGCCTCTTTACTTTCCATTTGCTGCTTGAAATGTTTGGCATCTTTTCTTTTCCATAATTTTGTCTGATTTTGATATGTTGGTTTAGATCTATACTAGATAGCATATTTGTGTAGCATGATCATGGATGTTGAATGTATTGTTTGAATGAAATGTTTATATAGGAGTAGGGCAAATTTGTGGAGTATGATCATGGATGCAAATTTACTTCTACATGTTTGGCTGTGATTAATTTGTACATGCTTGACTTAGGAGTGTAGTAGTGATATTTTTGATTGTTTTAAAGCAGCCCCTACTAATTTGTACATGTTTGGATGTTATCTTACTTCTACATGTTTTGCTATGATTAATTTGTACATGCTTGACTTGTTTTAGGAGTTTAGTAGTGATCTTTTTAATTGTTTTAGAGCAGCCTCTACTGATTTGTCCATGTTTGGCTGTTATTTTACTTCTACATGTTTTGCTATGATTAATTTGTACACGTTTGACTTTTTTTAGGAGTGCATTGGAGAGGTTTTTAATTTTTTACAGTAGCCCCTGTTAATTTTTACATGTTTGGCTGTTATCCTATTTCTACGTGTTTTTAATTGTTTCATAGCACGTTTATTTAGGGACGGACTAAGCCTTCGGCATTTTAGGCCATTATTGGCTTGAAATCCAATCTTTGAGAGAGGAGAGCCCTTCACTGGGCATTCCATTTCTCGTCCGTTGTAGATTTCATTGTTATGATGGTCTTATTGTTACTATGATATGTTGATCATGTCGAATGCTAAGTGTAGCTATTACCCTTCGTGTTTTGGCATGCTGTATTTAGGGGTGGCAAGTCGGGTTCGTGGGTCGGGTAGGGCACTGACCTGTTGAATAAAGGCCAAACCTGAACTCGATCCGTTTAATAAACAAGTCAGGTTTATCAACCCAAACTTGACCCATTTATAAACAGGTCGGGTTGACCCGACCCGACCCGTCTAAACCGTTTATTAAACGGGTCGGGTCGGGTTGACCTGTTTATTTAAACGACGGATCTACGGCGGCGGCGGCGGCGACGAAGAGGAGCCTCGAGCTAGGGAGAGGCTGACGACGCCGGTTCTTCACCGAAACAAATCAACAATGAAGGAGGGGCTATGAGGTGGCGGAGACTTCGGATCTGGGGAGTGTGGAGGTCGGAGTAGCCGGAGGCGGTGGGTTGAGGATGGAGGCGGTGCCGGGTTCCGACTTCCGAGAGGAAGGCGAGGGATCCTCGGATCGGGCTGGATCTTGCCGGGAGGGATGAGGGAAGGGATCGGAAGGCGTCGGCGACGAAGGGGCTGTTTGGCGCGCCCCGGATCTCCGGGGACGCGCGGATTCCGATCCACGGGATCCATGCGTTTGGATCCCGCGTCGGATTCCATCCGGATCCCAAAAATCGGGATCCGCCTTGGGCGGATCCCGAATTCAGGCCCGAAGAGGACGGCGTCGGAATGGGGCGTGGGCCGTGAGTCTTTAAGGGAGGAAGAGGAGCCGCGAGCTAGGGAGAGGTCGACGACGCCGGTTCTTTGCTGAAAACGATGGATGAGGGGTCATGAGGCAGCGGGGAGGCCGGATCTGGGGAGTGTGGAGGTCAGAGTAGCCGGAGGTGGTGGGTTGAGGATGGAGGAGGCGTCGGGTTCCGAGAGGAAGGCGAGGGATCCCCAAATCCGGTCGGATCTCGCCGGGAGGGATGAGGGAAGGGATCGGAAGGCGTTGGTGGCTAAGAGGACGGCGTCGGGAAGAATTGTGGCCTTGTGGGTGAGTTCGCAGGGATTAATGGCGGTGGACGTGGGTTGTCTCAGGTCGAGGTTGGAACTCACGGGGGAGGAGGGTGTTGTGTCTTGGGTGCTCGGAGAAGATGGAGGAAGTAGGAGGTGGGTTAAGATGGTCGGGGAAGAAGAAAGGGAGGGGAAGAAGAGAGGGGCGACCAGTGAGAGGGTTGGGAGAGGAGAACAGAGGAGGATGAGAGGAAGAGAGGCGTGGTAGAAGGTGGGTTAGCGAGGGGAGGGGGAGGTCGGGAGAGAGGAGAGGGGAGAGGGGGAGATCGCCGTGAGGGGAGGCCTGAGAAGAGGAGAGGGGGAGAGAGGGGAGATGGGGAGAGGGTGAGTTCGGAGAGAGGGGGAGATCGAGGAAAGGGGGAGATGGGGGGGACCCGGGAGAGATAGAGAGAGAGTGAGGGGGAGATGAGTAGATGACTAATGGGTAAACGGGTAAACGAGTTGACCTGTCTAACCCACGGGTCAACCTGACCCGACCCATTTATTCACGGGTCATAAACGTGTCGACCCGAACCCGATTAGACCAAACCCAAACCCGTTTATCTCGGGTCAGGTCTGGTTCATGGGTAATGACATGAATTGCCACCCCTAGCTGTATTTATGGACAATGATGATGAACGGTCTAAAAGGCTGGCGGTATTAGGGGCTGTCTATGCAGTTGTAGTCGCGGTAGTGCACCACTATTATCTGACTCGGGCACCCGTGTTGTGGCAATGTTGCGGGAGTCTCGTGATGAGGCACAGAGGCGGCATATGGCTAGGATTCGAATGCCTGGGTGAGATTATTGCGTCGTCTATATCCGTATGGATGTAGACGCAATAGACACATTGGCACTTCATATGAGGCGGTGTAATCTTCTTACAGATACTCATATTATGATCGAAGAACAATTGTGCCTCTTTCTACACATTTTCGGCCACAACACAAAAAATTGTGTTATTTAGGATTTGCTGTCAATATCAGTTCGCTTTTAAAGTTATCCAACAGAAGCTGAATCTAGTTTTACTGCAAATGTTTGTGAGGAATATTGCTTGGAGTCCTTGCAATCTTCTTATTCTACATTGTGGTTATTTACCACTTCATAAAGTCTCAACACTCTTCTTGTTCTTATTCTACAATGGACATATTAAAGCTTCTTTCCTCGAGGGTGTATGCTGTCTAGCTGTGTCGTGTGCTGAACCTGTATTTGAACACCTTACTCTCACTGGTTGCAAGGTATTATAGGTTTTTGTTGTCAAAATTCCTTAGCCCTATATTTCATAAACTATAAGATAGTCTAGATTCTTTTGGAGTTTGAGGGTGCAGAAAATTTGTGTAAGAAGTATTGGTTTTGTGTGATTATGCTCAATTTAGCTTATAAAGATAAGAATTTTCTAAGTAGTGCATTAAAAAATGTCTCTAGCATGTTGGAACTTAAAATATCTTTTTGACTGGCCACCCAATTAACTAAACATTCATTATACTTGTCCTCATATATGAGTTTCTTACTCCATTCTATGGATTATTCCATGCACGGCCTATCCCATTTCCAACTAGAAAGGAACTTCCTCTTCTCAATTATCTTATAAAAATTTAATAATTTGCTAATTCAGTGAGATGATATGGTCTTGCTTTGTTATAGTTTTAGGCCTCTTGATTGATCTGTTGTTGCTTTAATATCCTAAAATATGCGAGGCAGCTTGGTGATTTTCTGCTTGGTGTTCACAACGACCAAATTGTTAGGCATGTGTTTGATCTCCTCTCTTTCTCGAATTTAAACATGGGTATTAGTTTATGGTGGATTAGGTGCAGTATGTCTTCTTTTGATGTGACTAACACTAAATAAAGGAATTGTGGGTTAGTCCCTTTTGTTTGAAGAGAAAGGAGGAAACAAACAATAAAAGTATGGGAAAAAGACCCAACAACAACTCAGTCTTCTCGTCCTGTATTCAGCTAGCTAGATTCTCATATCCTCTACGCTAGTCTCATGTGATACTATATGATACATAATATTGTATTGTTTAATATATTTTCATAATGCAAAATGAGGAGATACATGTCAACTTTGGCAACCATTGCTAAAGTCATTGACAGTGCTCACGACAAGATTAGGTCTGAGCATATTAATTCGATGAGGCGCACTCCCTTTTATCTATTGTTGAAAATAGTTATCTGAGCATATTAATTCGATGAGGCGCACTCCCTTTTATCTATTGTTGAAAATAGTTATACAAGGAGAAATAACGTATAATAGGTCCATGAAGACTAATGCTGGCGTTATAAGGATGGTTTAAATTTTCCAAGAAAATCCGGATCTTCACATCAACAAGACAAACATAAGGTTAATTTTTGGCATCAGTGATGGGAGCAGGAAGATTCAGATTATCAAAGGAACATGGAGGATGTCTTCATTTAGTCGAAGAGTCTTCAAAGACGATACAAAAATCAATTCGACAACATTGAAGACTGTGCTTTATCAGGTTCTCTATGGGAGAAGAAAAAATGACATAGAAGATACAGTTAGAATATTATGTTTGATTTTGTTTCAGTTCTTGTTCTTTTGCACCTCCGGATTGTCTCTATCTTGGGGATATATTAAATTGGTGGATGATCTAAACAAAATAAGAACATTTAACTGGTCCGGTGCTATTCGGAATATGCTCATAGATTCTTTGAAGAACAAACATGAAATCAATGGATGTACCATTCTTATACTTGTATGAATACATTTCAGAATTTTTTATATTTATATTTAAAATATATATTGCTTCTAATTTAGCCATAACTTAATATGTGGTATTGGTTTTATGGCATACGTACGTCGTTGAAGTTGATGGTAATACTATGGTCCCAAGATGTGCTAAGTGGGACTTGCGAAGTGCTCGAAAAATGATCACTGAAGTAAACATCTTGAGGATGTCAAAACAACAACTCTTTTTTACCTTTTATTTTATGTTAAATTTATTATTTATAAATGCAATAGGTACAAGAAAATTGCTCGAGATATCAAATGAGAAAATAGTTTATAGAAAAGCAGAAGTGGACATAAGAGGAGAAGATGATAATGTGTAAGAAGAGGTTAATGATCCACTTCAAACCTGACATCATCATCTTCTCCTTCTATGTCCACTTCTGCTTTTCTATAAACTATTTTCTCATTTGATGTCTCCAGCAATTTTCTTGTACCTATTGCATTTATAAATAATAAATTTAACATAAAATAAAAGGTAAAAAAAGAGTAACTTCAATTACATGTTGTTTAGACATCCTCAAGATGTTCTCTTCAGTGATCATTTTTCGGGCACTTCGCAAGTCTCATTTAGCTCATCTTGGGATCATAGTATTACAATCAGCTTCAACGACGGGCGTATGTTCATAAAATCAATACCACATATTAAGTTATGGGTAAATTAGAAACAATATATATTTTAAATATAAATATAAAAAATTCTGAAATGTATTCATAAAAGTTTAAGGATGGTACATCCGTTGATTTCATGTTTGTTCTTCAAAGAATCTATGAGCATATTCCGAATAGCACCGGACCATTTAAATGTTCTCATTTTGTTTAGATCATCCACCAATTTAATATATCTCTAGGATAGAGACAATCCGGAGGTGCAAAAGAACAAACACTCAAACAAAATCAAACATAATATTCTAACTCTATCTTCTATGTCATTTTTTCTTCTCACAGAGAGAACCTCATAAAGCGCAGTCTTTAATGTTGCCGAATTGGTTTTTGTATCATCTTTGAAGACTCTTCGACTAAATGAAGACATCCTGCTTGTTCCTTTGGTGATCTTAATCTTCCTGCTCCCATCATTGATGTCAAAAATTAACCTTATGTTTGTGTTGTTGATGTGAAGATATGGATTTTCTTGGACTCCTTCCGCTGCTGAACCTCCTCTCGTGATCGCCTCTCCGTTCTCTCGTGAGACCTAGAGCCCCTCCCCCTCTACGGTCACCGACGTCCCATCTCCTCTCCCTGCTTCAACACGACCCCAACGGTTTTCGAAGAGGTGACTAGTGCTCCTGCCATCGTGGTGTGGAGTTTGGTAGACCTTGGTAGACCTCGAATCTACACCGGAAAGTGTTCTTGAAGAGGTGACCTCGGATCCCCTTTCTCCTCTTTCCCTGATCCCCTTTCTTCTCTTGGTTGACCTCGGATCTACACATCATATAACATGATCCCCTTTGACTATGTGGCTTCGTTTTATTTTTTCTTCATTTTTTTCCCAGATTTCGAATGGTTTTGGAGATTTTGGTTTTCCACTTTGTATTCCTGCGACCGATCCCCTTTCTTCTTTTGATAGATCTCGGATCTACATCGTATGACCTGATCTCATTTATTTTTCCCAGATTTCGACTGGTTTTGCATATTTGGGATGTGCAAATTTACTACTTTGTATTGTTTTTGATAAATGTATTGCTATAAGGAGTTGGAGCTTGGTGTTTTTTTGGATGATTTTGTGGTGATTGAAGAGATTGTTTCATTCTAAAGGGGTCTTTAGTTACAAAAAACAAAAAAAAAGTCACTCATTTTATTTATGTATGTTTTTGATGCGTTTTTACTGCATATTTTTTTATACAGATATAGGCAGTCACCCTGATTCAACTCAGAGACTGAACTGATTTCTGAATGTGACTTAAATTTTGCCTAAGAGCCTTGGAATCCAATGAACTGAGATATGAAACATATGAGATCATGTGCACATTCATTTTTTAGTATAGTTAGCTTCCAAGATAAACAGAGTCAAATCTTGGAGTCGATAATTCGTAATATGGAAATTATATCCAAACTGAGCACCTCTGATCATGATAGGTTGATAGGAAAAGGTAGCATGTTAGTTGAGCAATTGAATACATCATTCAATCCTTATGTTGGTTTTCCTTGTAGGGAATGGTTACTTGATGGCCAAAAATATGTAATGAGTGTGATCAACTTCCAGAATTCTTGTATAGAACACATGGTCTTTATGTTTTCAAAGCCATAATTAAGCTTCACACTTCGCCATGTTACATATGCTAGCCACCTTTAATGCACTAACGGAATAGATAACTGAAACAATCTCTTCAAATCTAGGGGAGAAGATTGCACTAAAAAAAAGCATGAAACATGTTCTTCTACCTTAGGCTGTGGCTGTAGCAGAGGTGAGGCTGATAAAAGAACCTGTAAACTTAATTGGTGCATGTACCTGGTCCATTGCTCCTTATGCCTCCCCGAACTCTTTTCAGCTTCTCAATTCAGAACCATTCCAAGAATTTCAAATGAGACTTCACATGCTGAAATTGTAGTTGGAGTTTGGTGTTTTTGATAAATTGTAGTGTGGTAATCCATTTTGTTCACATGCTGATCTACTATTTGTCTGTAGTAGTTTGCAATTGAAGGTAATCCATTTTGTTCACATGCTGATCTACTATTTGTCTGTAGTAGTTTGCAATTGGACATCTGTCTCTGATGTGTTGGTGTTTCTTATGTGCAATATGCCTCTTCTAATTCTGAATTTTTTTGAATGGGGAGATGATGTTATCATATGACTATGTGTATTCCATTGCTGGGTTGTTAGTTTGTTGGTTTGCAGTTTTTTCAATGGGGAGATGATGTTTATGGTTTGTTGATACGTTTTTTATTTAAAAGTTACGGGGAAATGATGGTATGGGGACATGATGAAAAATTTTGATGCATGGGGGAGCAGTGGCTTGGTGATTTGGATGGTTGAATTCGTTCAGCAACCAATTGCCGCCGCACAAGGGCGATGATGACACTGTTCTGAGCCCTTGATTTTGTAATGATCCATGAAGAGAAGTACAAGTTGAGAGTCGAGGGAGACATTGAAATCTATTGAAGACAAAGTGTTGTATTTTTTTTTCATTCTTGTAAACATGTCAATTTGGCATATTATGTGATTGTTGTAAGAAATCATAGACTATCATAAATAAAGGTTTTGGTGTTATTACCTGAGAGTTGTGTATCAATTTGTCTCACTTTGTTCAAATTTTCATTATCTTACACATAATCACAAACTCTTAAAATTTTTGGTATCTTTAATCATATGCACTTGTTTATTAATAAAAAAAATACATACATCACAAGATTCGAATCAAAATTTTGAAAGACTGTGTCTATTTACAATGTTTTTATCATTAAAAAGATCAAATATGTAATTTCACATATATATATATAAATTATTATAAACATATAGTGATAAAAAGGGCGGTAATCTCACCACTGTGTCCATTGCCAAACAAAAAATAAAAATATCAAATTCACAAGATACAGTTTTCGTTCTAATGAAACAAACGTGCCCTAAAAGAAGACATCCTCCTTGTTTCTTTGGTGATCTTAATCTTCCTGCTTTCATCACTAATGTCAAAAATTAACCTTATGTTCGTCTTGTTGATGTGAAGATCCGAATTTTTTTGAAAAATTTGAACCATCCTTGTAACGCCAACATTAGTCTTTGTGGACCTATTATACGTTATTTCTCCTTGTATGACTGTTTTCAACAATAGATAGAAGGGAGCGTCTCATCGAATTAATATGCTCAGACCTAATCTTGTTGTGAACACTGTCAATGATTTTAACAATGGTTGCCAAAGTTGACCTGTATCTCCTCATTTTGCATTATGAAAATATATTAAACAAAACTATATTATGTATCATATAGTATCACATGAGAATACTAGGGTAGAGGATATGAGAATCTAGCTAGCTTAATACAGGACGAGAAGCCTGAGTTGTTGTTGGGTCTTTTTCCCATACTTTTATTGTTTGTTTCCTCCTTTCTCTTCATACAAAAGTGACTAACCCATCAAAAGAAGACATACTACACCTAATCCACCATAAACTAATACCCAAGTTTAAATTCGAGAAAGAGAGGAGATCAAACACATGACTAACAGTTTGGTCGTTGTGAACACCAAGCAGAAAATCACCAAGTTGCCTCGCACATTTTAGGATATTAAAGCAACAACAGATCAATCAAGAGGCCTAAAACTATAACAAAGCAAGACCATATCATCTCACTGAATTAGCAAATTCTTAAATCTTTACAAGATAATTGAGAAGAGGAAGTTCCTTTCTAGTTGGAAATGGTATAGGTCGTGCCTGGAATAATCCATAGAATGGAGTAAGAAACTCATATATGAGGACAAGTATAATGAATGTTTAGTTAATTGGGTGGCCAGTTAAAAAGATATCTTTAAGTTCCAACATGCTAGAGACATTTTTTAATTCACTAGTTAGAATATTCTTCATCTTTATATGCTAAATTGCGCATATTCACACAAAACCAATACTTCTTACACAAATTTTCTGCACCCTCAAACTCCAAAAGAATCTAGACTATCTTATAGTTTATGAAATATAGGGTTAAGGAATTTTGACTACAAAAACCTATAATACCTCGCAACTAGTGAGAATAAGGTGTTCAAAAACAAGTTCAGCACACGACACAGTTAGACAACATATACCCTCGAGGAAAGAAGCTTTAATATGTCCATTGTAGAATAAGAACAAGAAGAGTGTTGAGACTTTATGAAGTGGTAAATAACCACAATGTAGAATAATGACATGTTTGGTTGGGCAAAAAGGTTGGGAATGAAATGGTCAATTCCTGAGTCAAATTCCATTTCATTGTTTGGTTGGCACTTAACGTCAGGAATGGAACGCTTCATTCTTGACAACTTGGGAATAGCCCAATCCCATTTCATACCCCGGACTGGGTCATTCCGTTCCGGACGATCGGGAGATTAGGAAATATAATTACTAATCTACCCTTGATCGTCATCTTTCTCTTCCGTGCGTTCTCTCTCCCTGTGAAACCCTATCTTCCGCGTGATTCTTCGTCGAGGAAACCTATTTCGAAGCCCACGTCTGTCCTGCTGCTCTCGATCCCGAGCTATTGGAGGTCATCGGTGGAGGTATGGTGTTTCCTCTTCACTTCTTCCCCTCTTCTTCTCTTCTTCTTCTCCCTCCCCATCCCTCTTCTCCTCCCCTGTTTCTCTACTCCTCCGGCGTCCTCTCTCTCGACCTCTCTCCTCCCCTGTTTCTCTACTCCTCCGGCTTTCCATCATTTGGAGCCGCCTTGATCTCCCGGAGCTTTTCCTCCGCCTCATCGGCATGCGGCCATGGCGTAGGGGCATCGTCGAAGTGTGTGTGTGCGCCGACAACACACGCGAGGTTGTTCAAGTGCAGACAGCACATGACCCCTCTTCTTCTTCTCCCTCCCCGTCCCTCTTCTCCTCCCCTGTTTCTGTACTCCTTCGGCGTCCACTCTCCCGACCTCTCTCCTCCTCCTGCTCCGGTTTTCCATCATTTGGAGCCGCCTTGATCTCATGGAGCTTTTCCTCCGCCTCGTTGGCATGCGACCATGGTGCAGGGGCAATGTCGAAGTGCGTGTGCGCACCGGCAACACACGCGAGGTTGTTCAAGTACATGCCGCACAGGGTAGACTCCCATGGTCACTCCGCGCCTTCCTCCAATTCCCAGCCTTCCGCCATCTCCGACTCCGAGCTTTTGAGGGTAACAACGGAGCTATGGTGTTTCCTCTTCCCCTCTTCTTCACCCTCCCCGTCCCTCTTCTCATCATTTGAGGCCAAACCAACCGACCCCTGTCTCTCTCCTCCTCCAGCTCCGGATTCTTGATCTCCCGGAGCTTTTCATCATACCTTCCATAGCTTTTTCCCCAACTCCATCAAGAAAGATCATACCTTCCATGATGAAATGGGAATAGTATCCAAAATTCTGTACTAACTTGTATGTATAGCTGAAAAATTTCCATGATGAAAGGGGAATAGGATTGCATATACTAGTTTGTTTAGTTTGTTTTTTTTCCTTCTATGGATCTTGTTCTCGATTCGCCAATGTGTGCATGCATCTCATTGGATAAGCTTTCTTTGTCCCCATGCTCTTCTTCTCCTAAAATTGTTGTACAACCTTATAAGGTACTCTTCCTTGGCTTCAATTGCTTAGAATCTCTTCCTGTGTATTTTCATCTCAGCAAATGCGATGATATGTGATGTTTCAATTTTTAATGTGTCAAGATTATGTAGAATTAATTGGGCCCCTGCTATGAATATGGAGCTTATAAGAAAACGCTAGTAGCATGTATTAACAAATTTTGCATCTATACTTGTGTATTTATGATTAGAAGTTAGAGTATGATATTATAAGATTGTCTCTGACTATAAGTCATATGCAACTATGGATCGTTTGAATTTGACAACTAGAAAATTGATGCTGAGGAGAAAGTATGTAGCTGTCATTTCTACATGGAATCAAATTCTCTGCCTAGTAGAGCTACTTTTAAATCTTCTTTTTTAGGTGTAGGGGGGTTAACAACAACAAAGCACTTGCAGATTAATGAGCAAGTTGCTATGTTTTTACACATTCTTGCCCATCATGTGAAAAACAAAGTGATTAAATTTCAGTTTATGCACTCGGGAGAAACTATTAGTAGACATTTCAATAGGGTTCTATATGTTGTGACCTGATTACATGAACAGTTGCTAAAAAAACCAGAGCCAGTACCTGTTGCCTCCATAGATGAGTGATGGAAGTGGTTCAAGGTATAAAATTGAGTTATAACTTACTATCCAAGTTTTTTAATTATAACACTGAAGGGTGCATCTCTTTGAATTGTAGAATTGTCTTGGTGCGTTAGATGAGACACATATCAATGTAAGAGTATCTATAAATGATAGAACAAGATACCACAATAGAAAGAATGAGATTTCGACAAACGTGTTAGGCGTCTGTTCACCGAATATGGAGTT